>OZ022579.1:8467185-9089685 GCA_963669155.1 Arbacia lixula
ATTTTAACCCTTCCTGTGCTTTCCGATGTATAAATATCAGTGACACAATCTGGTGACGACTGTGCACTCCACGCGTACAACCGCATTGAACAATACTGTACCATAATATGGTAGAACCAAGTCAAACGAACTCAACCGTGGCAGTACAACGCTACAACTTGCCTCGGCGCAAAACCTCTTCATTCAGATAAAAAAAAAAAAAAAAAAAAGGGGGGGGGGAGGGCTAGCAGAGTAGCAGTAGAAAACGTCGTTTTACTTTATGCATCGCCATTTGTGAGACATCGAATAACTTCAATTTTAACTTTTAAAAAACATGTATTTATCATATATATTCATATATTCATTCATTTATGTATTTATCTACTCCGTCTTCTGTTACCAGGATAGAGCCATCAGCGAGCAAAGCACCTTTCACCCCGGTGGCCCTGGGTATAACAAAGACAATCATAGTTTGATAATTAGATATCATATTTACATAAGATAAAACTTACATTAACATTCGAGTTAATGAAAGAGTGGGTGACCATACACCAGCTCTCACATGAATATCTGTATTAAAGGTATTATTAAGAAAAGATGACAAAATAATTACCATAGAAGTCACATAATCTTCATAATTTTACCATAGTTATGGCGCGTAAAGAGTTAAGATATTAAGGAAACGATAACTTCTGCTTGTGGGTCACGTAATGTAAAGAGAAAATACAGAAAATCAAGTACTGACACTTGAGAAATTGAAGTAAAGTCAAGCAGCGCGAGATAGCGTGTGAAGTACATGGACCCGGTGAAAGTAGTACCAGCACATTGCAAGTAACAAGAGATAGACGGACGTGGAGAATCATGATCGTCAATATCAGAAACAAAAAAAGGTACAAATGTACGTGGAGCAAGCAAGCACTAATCTTCTTTCACCTATTAAGGTTGGAAACACTTTAATTGATAGGTCATATTATAAGAAGAGAAGTCCCATTAAATAGACCAGTTCATAATAACACCATGGTTGGACAATCCACTGAATAAATACTACAAGACTGGTGACTGGGATTTTTTCATGAAGCTGTGTTAAAAACATTTTACAGAGTGCCTGGAACAGTAATAGGAGCAGATGCGCATGGTAGAATGTTCTTTCACTTCCTACTCAGAGCTGAATAACTGTCGCCATATTTACATGATGATAAATTAAAATATGGTCGACTATCTAATGAATTCCCATATTACTCTGTGAATAGTGAAAGTGACCTAGGGTCATTTTCTACCAGCTCATGATTGCAATTACGAAGTGGCCTATAGGATACGGACTGGAATCATTGAAATAAGGTCAAGCAGGGTGTCAACTACATGGATCTGGTCAGTGCGCTGGCTGGTGAAAGCAGTACCAGCACATTGCAAGTAACAAGAGATAGACGTACGTGGAGAATCATGATCGTCAATGTCAGAAACAAACAAGGTACAAATGTACGTGGAGCAAACAAGCACTAATCTTCTTTCACCTATTAAGGTTGGAAACACTTTACTTGATAGGTCACATTAGAATAGGATACGGACTGGGATCATTGACGTAAGGTCAAGCATGGCCAGAAGGCGTGTTCAACTACATGGATCCGGTCAGTTTGCTGGCTGTTGAAAGTAGTACCAGCACAAGAGATGGAGAGCTGTGATCGTCAATTGTTAGAACAGACAAGGCATCTATCGATCACTCAGTAAATTAGAAAAATTGATTGATTGATTGATTACATTTATTTTCCGATACAAAATAATAAACGAAGGTAAATCAACAGCGAATGTGCACACACGGCTACATAGACCAACTCAACAGTGCCATTAGGACACATTATGTTCTTCTGGAGGTCCAGAAAACAACATACAGCTGAGAACAGAAATTACATGAAGAAATGTGAAAAATTATAAGAATGTAGGAATGTCATGTTTCTTACAATTAAATCAATACATGTAAATAAAATTTTACAGAATAACAATTAAAAATACTCAGCCTTTGACCCTTTGTGTGCCAGAGAAGCCGATTCTCTATCACGTCTATGGGATTTTCGTGCATTACTATAGAATTTGCATAATGGCGCATAAAGAGTTCATTCTCGCTTCTTTGCCGTAAACCAGTGCCATGTCGTTGCTAGGCAAGCAGTCGATTCGAGGTTCGTATCCCCATCAGCCCTGGTATTTTTTCCATGCTTGTTTCCGCACTGATCGTATAAACCGCACCGACCGCACAGGGGAATCGTATGTAAATAATGAAAAAATGGATAAGCAAACACAAAATATACATCCTAGCTAATCAAGAATACCTCATTTAAAAAGATGTACTGAAAAAAGCCTATCCCCTATACGAATAGCAGATTGGCCTGCGTTTCCCACATTGAAACAAACCAAAACCGCTTGACAAGAAGGAGCCAATCATTCTACGCTATGCTACACACCTTCATGAAGTAATTGTCTTAGTCATGTTAGTAACATTTACTATGAACATGGTCTCTTGTTACGCGAAAAAAAGATCATGTTCACAGTGATTGACCTGAAAGTGCCGAAAGGGGACGATTTGACGTAAATACTGTGAATCCAATAACCTACAGTCATTCTGTCAACCAAACCTTACAAGTGCATTTTCCAGGTATAGATTGGATCAGCTTCCATATTTCTGTGGAGCAAGATTAATGACCGTTCTAGCTGTCGATATACTTTCATGACCACAACAATCTATGGTTTCCACCATGACGCATGCAAACCCTGCAAAAAATACGTCAGCCGAAGACGACCCGATTTTGCCGCGATTCTGTGGTCGTTAGCGCCCCCGACTAAAAATGTGACGTCACCTTCTTTCAGAAATCCAGTGACCGGGTCCTGCTATTCAACCAGTCGCAGAGTCGTAGGACTGGTCGGATCGTGTCGTCTGCGGTGGCCTTTAGGGTTACAGCGGGGTTGATCAAGTGTTGCATGTACCATGGACCTGTCATGGACGGACTGCGCTCGGATAGACTTCCTTTGATCTATGATGACCGCCGCCTCATAAAAAATCAGGACACTCAGGTGTTTCAAACAATACGCTGTATGCCTTCCTCTGAACAACAAAAGAAAATCTGGTTTGAGAAATCTGTCAACCGTTCGGCCTTCGCTGGGAGTTCATCATGTTCATTGCTGATCTTATTACACACACTGGGAATAAGATTGGGGATGAGCGAAGGGAAATTTTGATAAAATTGTAGAAAGAATTTGGTCCGTAACTTTTTCGGACATCTCCGGACATGGAATCGAGGTTGTTTCCATGGAAGGCGAAACACTCAATAAACGATTTACAAGATATTTGTAAGGAAATATGATTGCCCAATGTGCGATATGGAGGCATTTATCTGCATGGCATGTTTTCGACAGTATTCTCGATTTATCACAAAAACGAAGCAACAATATCATTTGAAATTCACAGAATCGCATCATTATACAATGTTCTACTACTGCACATGCGTCTCAGTACATGAAGTGGTTCTGAAATCTTCTGCGCATACAGAATGTATATTCCTCTAAATGCATCCAAAATTTGCCTTGCATATTTGGCGGCGGTCGTCACTTGATTAAACCAAACCGTCAAATATTCTATTGTGCTATCAATGAACGCGACTGGTGTAGGAATACATTACATTTCGTGCCGACTCCAGTTCTAACACCTTCCTGCATGTACGAATGGGTGCTTACTGACACGAATGACTAGTTAATAAAATATGTTGATTGATTCAAGGAATACCACCGAAGACAAACTAAACAATGAATTGATTGAACGAAATTAGGAAAAATATTTGATTTAGAGGACAATCGGAGACAAGAAGGAAGGACGCGTAAAAAAAAAAACATGGATTAAAGGATGAACGGAATGATTGAAAGAATATCTGGCTGATTGATTGATTGATTTCATTTAATAATTTGATTGAAAGATCAATAATGAGAGGAATCAGATCATCCATTGAATGCTCTTGAAGGAATGAATAGATAATTGAAAGAGTGATTGTGACACGGTAGGCAAGAAGACACGATCGATTGAACAACCAAGACTGAAATTTTAAAAAAATGGTTAATCGGCTGACTGATTTATTGAATGAGAGAAAAGAACTCAAGTGACCCAGATACTTGGTTGGTCTTAATGTACAATGTATGTAGGGGAGGGGGGCAGGGCCTCTTACTCCACGGCTTGGATTCACTACCGGTTACCCGCACAGAACACTCGGGGCTCAGAGACACTCGACTCTGTAATGTAGGGTAGTTTCGCAAAAAGTATTATTCTCTCATACAGTTTAAGTGCATCCCTGCATTTCATCTGGCCCAAGAAGGATTAAACAGGACGCATACCCTAAATATTTCGGTGGTCTGTACCCAGCTTATGTAATTTCGTACAATCCTAGATTTCCCACGATATTCGCTCCAGCTTGAAGCTCCTCATTATTCGGCTGTGTGATTCTTGGTAGTATCTCAGTTCACGTACATTGTTGCAGACATAAATTCGAGCTTTAGACTTGGAGAGTTGGAAGATTTGGATTAATTGGATTCGCTACCACCCGGAGCTCTCCACTGCTTTTACTTTTATATTCTTGGTAGCATCTCGACGTGGAGTTGCAGACATAAGATCGAGCTTTGGAAAAAGAATTGCTAAGGCCATTGTATTGTCGTGGTTGTCTTGCTGAGTCATGGAGACGCACAGATAGTGATCCTTTTCCTTAATTAAAATCCCACTAAATCCCATAAAACACAATCACAGTCATATTAGCTGTCAATAACCTAACTGTTTGATTTTCCCAAATCTTAAGTATTACTCTGTTTCTCCCCGTCCTCTCTCTCTCTCTTTCTCTCTCTCTCTCTCTCTCTCTCTCTCTCTCTCTCTTTCTCTCTCTTTCTCTCCCCTCTCTCTGCTCCCTTCTCTCCTATCCTTCTCACAACACTGCTCTTCTCCCCCAAAATACCTAGTGTTAGATGTATTAGTTTTGTGTATCAGGTAAATCTACATGTACAGTGATACATGAGTGAAATGTAAAATTGAAATCGAGACATACTTCATGTACTTGTGGACAAGTGACACCATCTATTGATTTTTTTTTTTGAAATTAGAGGCAACGCTCAAGATTGCTCATAGCGCACCTACAATGTACTAACATATCAGACACTTGCCTGAATGGTCACGTGTATGTACTGACAAAATGTATTTAGGCAAACATAGATAAAGGGGCGAGACATAAATATTGGGAAAGAAAATATCAAAGAGAATGAAATAGTGAGGGATAGAACAGAAGAAGTTGAAAAAAAGTCAAATTTCAAAATGAATGAAGGAATGGCCCTACCCACGCCAGGAATCGCGAGTTTTTACAAACAGCGTCTTAACCAATATATCCAAAATATCCAAAAATATTCCCATTCACTTAATTCGTAATGCACAGCAGGGGCTTGAATGATTGAGAAATCCATATTCAAGCTGAATTTTTGCCATGTTCCTGATATCTGTTTAAAAAACTTTGAAAGTAAGTAAACTCAGCTACAACATATTAATATCCCAGAGTAAAATATCCAAACATGAGCGAGATAAAGCTTGTGGAAGACCCTCATGACATTTCATTTCTAACGAAATTAAGAGATGACTTGTCAATCATAACAGACTATCTTATGAATGAAGAATAAAGAACGAAAATTCTAACGAAATTAAAAGGTGATCTATCGGTGATCTGTCGATTACGACAGAACACCTAATAAAGACAGAAATAAAGTAAATTCTAACAAAATTAAGAGGTGATCTGTCAATCATGACAGACCACCTAATAATGATAATATATCACATGTTGTTTCATTTAGGGGCGCCCGCCATTTAATACAAGAAGTGGTCACTGTATCTTTGGATGCTGACAAACATTTTCTTCTGTGTGTTCCGGGTTACCACGTCTGTTAAACGACTCTGGGCTCTTAGTGTATCAAAATTATAGGCTCCATAAATTTGGCACTTATTTGATGATAGGCACTACGCGATAGATGTTGACCTTTATGGATGATTGAACATAATGAATACTATCGTGCATAGTGTTTGCGCAGCGCACTGCATTGCAGTTTCGGACAATCATAGATTGTAATAGAGAAGGTTTGCTCATAAAGGCTTCCACTCGGAGCTCGTCACCATTCGACTTTGTAATTCCTGGAAGTATCATACCATTGAGCTTTGGAGAGCGATTTGGAAGGCTCGGGTAACTGCATCATCGTAGTTGTCTTGCTGAGTCGTGAAGACAAGATGAAGAAGGTGTGTGTGTGCTTGTTCCTCGCCTTGCTCCTGGTGGGGTTTGCCCATACAGCAACAGCCGTCTTGCGAGGTGGCATACAGAGGGCACCTCCTCGCGGTCTACGAAGGGGGCCTCCTCGGGCCGGTATAGTCCAACCTAAGGTGAGATTTAGGACATTAAAGAACCTACATAGTCAAGAACCACATTCCTGTTCAGCAGTATATTACCAACCAGCCGATGTTTCTACTCTGTGAAGTACATGACGCATATTTCGAAGCAGTATCATTATTCAAGACTTATAGAAATATACTAACATATTTAGAACATATTTAGAATGGTAATATATTCATGAAATTAAAATGTCAATTTTTCATCTTTATGGTTATTTTGGTTTTGAAACCGCATACGGCTGCCAAGCTGGTTCCCTGGTAGTACATGCTTAGAAAAAAATTCAGGACCACAGGCTTGCTTTGTATGAAAACTGTTCACTTGGGATATATTCCTAACACACTAAAGATAAATCTCTCAATGATGGTCCCCTTTAACTCTTTGTGTGCCATATGAAATGCTGCTCTATGAGGATTAGGTGTATTAATGATGAAATAACCCATCATTGGCATGTTAAGAATTTAACTTCATGCGAAAATATGCCGTTTGTGGGCTAAGTAATATTTTCATTAAACAAATAAACATATAATGTTATAAGCAGGGTCAGTCGTTTTCACAAACGAAAAATCGAAAGTATAGACCCACCTTATATAGACACGTGGTAGAAAAATTCCGCCAGCGTTTACCGCATATTGCCCTTCGTTCAGTCAGATCACGAAAGGACTTGCAAGACAATTTTACGTTTTTTAGTTAGATTCTTTATCTGTGTGGAAGAATGTGAACCCGAAAATATGTTTTGATAAGCCCCGTGTCTCGAAATAAATAGAGTGAGACTCATCGAGAATAAAGAAGGTATTCAACAAATTGTTCATGACGCAGGGATTAAAAAGAAATATCGCGTCAGGCAGGCGTTATTCATTAGCAGTAAAATTAAAAACTAAAACATATAATCTCCATATTTACCTGAATCTTTTTTGTAATTTAATTTTCGAGTTTTAGGGTTGAGCCTACTGAGAGAGTGAATTGGAATTGGCGTTCCCATCTTCCACTTAGTTAGTAATCTATGTAATATTTACAATTTCCTTCTATGCAGGCCACCAATGAGAGGCTTAGACCTCCGACAGGGCTTCATAAGAAAAAGAGGGAAGTAAAGAAGATTTAAAGAAGCGATGGATATGACGTCAGAATTTGCTTCTGGAAAGCGTGCCCTCTTCCTCTCTGGCATCATCAAGTTATTGCATCGTTTCCATGGTTCTTGTCACCGCCACTATATGACTCCTTCTCTGAACACCGCTCCTATTACCAACACCAGGCACAACAACGACCGCGCAACAATGCCACCACCACCACCATCCTGAACATTAACTCTATCTTCGCCACAACTTGAACAACCAGGGGAAGATGGATATATAGCTTCTTGTTCGTATCAAAGCTACTTTGGCAAATGCAAACAACAACATAAAGTCACCATTATCCGAACTCTGTTAAAGGGGACTTGATACTTACGGGTAAAGATCTCTTTTCAATTACAAGACCAGTACCTTGGCACTTTTCTTAAAGAATATATGTACGTGTTGTTGCATAATGTAAGTTTTGAGCTGTTCATGATACATATATTTGCATTTTGTAGATATTCACGCAAGACATATACAAATATGTGAAGCATACCTTTAATCTTCACCATAACATGATATCATCAGCAATGTCTTCTCTAGTTAAAGGACCAGATTTCATTTGTGTTTCAGGGGTCCATTTTATTTATTGATGGCCGGAGATAATATCTTATCATTATTATTTTAACAGGTTGGTGAATTACACTTGTAATAATCATGTCAATCCTTAAAACAGGTCTTATAAGATTGGTTTATAATTTTGCCCAGAGGGTAATGTCAAACAAACGGAATAAAAGAACTACTCAAATGTTGAGATGTCAGACCATTGTGTTTACAGTGCTTGTTGATTTACGCTTTTAAGATCATTCTCAAAATATGGCTTTCCCTCCTTTCAATCAATTTCCTTCATGCTCATGAATAGACAAAACCCATCTTGTACTAATATAATGAGGTAATGAAATGCTTTGGTAGAATCAATCTTACATTTATTTCAAGTCCAACGAGAAAGGGATATTTTGATTTAGAAATTTATCGTAAAAAAAAAAAACATGACGAGGGCGGCAAGAAACTTTAAAGATAAAAATCTTGTTACAGATATGCCTTAAACTGAAGCAAAATACACACAGATACTACGCAATATACATCAATACAAGGAACATCAAACAAGGTGGGGAGTACACTAAAAACTAAAACTAGTCGGGCGCAGGCTGGACTAACCTTAAGCTAGTGAAGCTGGTTAGTCAATCTTGCTTGACTAGCTTAACAGTGAATTCAAAGCTCGTCAAACCTGCCGGACTAGTTATTTGCTGGCTGGACTAGCTTTCGATTAGTCCAGCTGGCCTGACTAGTGTGATTTAGCCTGCTGGATTAGCTTACTAGGGATGGTTAGTCAGGCTGGATAGACTGGTCAACAATGACGGACCAGCTTTGTGTTAGTCGAGCGCTAGAGACGGACTAGCTTTGTGCAAGCCAAGCTGGAGACTGTTCATATCACGTACGCTCTCCTGAATGTTCAGTCATCAATGTGTCATAACATAGTTATTTTCTTCATTTGCGGATTTTATGTATTCATACTATGAAACTATCAACATATATATAAACAAAACAAACAAACTACCCCCCCCCCCCAAGCAAAATAGCATAACCTTCTATCGAAGCGGTTTTGGGCAAAATGATTTAGCAGGATTGTTCCTTAACTTTAAAGGGAAAATGTAATTTCTCAAAAGTCACAAGAGAAACTGTTCATGCCGTTTTAACAGTACATTTTGGCACTTCTTGTGTGATTTGTACAGTGTTTTCACTCAACCATGACACGAACAGGTCATGTTACATCTTTGTCAATATATCTAGAGTTTTATTTCTTCACCAAAATAAAGGGTTTTCAAAAGTTTCAAACTCAAGAGGGATGAATATTTCTTAAACGGTGCTCCCTCAACCAGAACAATGGTTTAGGTTTCAGGATAGGTGTTAGTGCATCGAGAGATGGATGATAAACATTTGAAGGACATAAATTATGCACCAGAAATGAAATATGAAGTGTGCAGCGGTATCCTGTTGAACTCGAAGGTCCTGCCACATATTCTGAAATTTTTACAGGAGTCAGAAGATGTCATCTACTACAATGTAAGTAATGCTTTGTATTTATTATCAGAATAAATGTTGCAGATTACCAGATATAGATTGCTCTATGTCATTTTGTTGATCACGTTTATACCACACAGCACTGGCAACGACAACGCTGGTGCTGCATACTGCGCCAGCCCGAAGCTTCGGCGCACTACGTGCATGTACAGGTGTATTGTAATCTGGACTAACTTCAAGCTGGTCAGCGGACGAACTTCAAGCTAGTCGGGCATTTACACTAAGGCTATAGTCCGCCAGCATGCTGGACTAGGATAAAGTTAGTTGCCCTTGCTAGTCCAACAATAGTTACTAACTTAAAGCTAGTCCTCCGGGAAACATCTGGAATACCTTTAAGTTAGTCAATAAATAGTCGGGCGACTAGCCAACACTCGTCCAATAATCTAGACTAACGTCAAGTTGTACAGAGGACTATCTTTAAGCTAGTCGGACATTTACACTAAGGCTTGTCCAGCATCTCGAATTTCAGGAATCAAAATATGCCGGAAAATATTACACATGATGATATTAATGGAAGTACAACCGTGTGTGGCTGTAGTACATGCGGATGTAAACATACTACATCCATACACGGTGCCTCTTGGAGGCTGCCGTTAGCTTAGCACTCCACATTGTATTTCATGTATAACGCCTTTAACTAAATACACAATTCTAGTAATGAACGTTGTAAAAACAAGTTGTCAAAACGCTTTTTAAAGGTTTTTAAAACGTGTAAAAACGATCTCACAATCAGTCAGTGAATGAACATTCCTCCCTTCATTCAATCGATCTCACAATCAGTCAGTGAATAAACATTCTTCCCTCCATTCAATCGATCTCACAAACAGTCAGTGAATAAACATTCTTCCCTTCATTCAATCGATCTCACAAACAGTCAGTGAATAAACATTCTTCCCTCCATTCAATCGATCTCACAAACAGTCAGTGAATAAACATTCTTCCCTTCATTCAATCAATCTCACAATCAGTCAGTGAATAAACATTCTTCCCTTCATTCAATCGATCTCACAATCAGTCAGTGAATAAACATTCTTCCCTCCATTCAATCGATATCACAATCAGTCAGTGAATAAACATTCTTCCCTCCATTCAATCGATCTCACAAACAGTCAGTGAATAAACATTCTTCCCTTCATTCAATCAATCTCACAATCAGTCAGTGAATAAACATTCTTCCCTTCATTCAATCGATCTCACAAACAGTCAGTGAATAAACATTCTTCCCTCCATTCAATCGATCTCACAAACAGTCAGTGAATAAACATTCTTCCCTTCATTCAATCAATCTCACAATCAGTCAGTGAATAAACATTCTTCCCTTCATTCAATCGATCTCACAATCAGTCAGTTAATAAACATTCTTCCCTCCATTCAATCGATATCACAATCAGTCAGTGAATAAACATTCTTCCCTTCATTCAATCGATATCACAATCAGTCAGTGAATAAACATTCTTCCCTTCAATCGATCTCACAATCAGTCAGTGAATAAACATTCTTCCCTTCAATCAATCGATCTCACAATCAGTCAGTGAATAAACATTCTTCCCTTCAATCAATCGATCTCACAATCAGTCAGTGAATAAACATTCTTCCCTTCAATCAATCGATCTCACAATCAGTCAGTGAATAAACATTCCTCCCTTCATTCAATCGATCTCACAATCATTTATTCCGTCTATGAATTTGAAAATTAAATTACACTGAATTATGATTTCCTTCATGGTCATCTTTATTCATCCGAAATGGTGCTATGCAGTGATTATATACCATGAATGTGAGAAAGTTGCCTGTCCATCTTGCCATTACACAGCTATATTACAGGACTTGTCAGGTAAAATTTGTTGAACAAAACAAATTGTCCTTGCTATGGGTTTCATTATTAATCGAACTTTTCTCAACCGACATATTCTTTGAATGTTTCCATAGTGATAGTTTACTGACAAATAATGTACATGTTGCGAATATAGCATTTTGGGGAGCACGATGTCGTTACAATCTTTTACGATATTTGACCCACTTATGGGGTGAAAAAAGGGAAGGCAACAAGTGGGAAATGTATGTTATATATTCAATACATATACAAAAGACTGTTTTTGTCTTTAACATTTACCATTTCAGCAGAAAATACATGACATAAGTATTTTCTCAATGTGTTTTTCATGCATATTTTCGAGGTTTTATCAAATTCAAGCTATGATCAGGGTATCCATCTGTATCATCAGTGACAAAGTGATGGCGCTCTCTAACAAAATCCAAGAATGACATTGAATTGTCCAATCCCGCTCGGACTGCGTGATTATATAGAGTGAGTGTGAAATGTTGTCAGTATTATCTTGAATTATCTTTAGAACAGCGTGAACATGATAGATTATGTCTGATATGTAGATATTAAAGCACATTGTTTTGTTTTTTTTGGCTTTCTGGTGATCCTCTTTGCGCAGAACTACACAGCTATTTCATAAGAAATATTTTGAAGGATTGACATGACTATGAATACTAAAGTATTCAACCCTTGATACTGACAATTTTTCTAGTCTCTCAAAGCCTAAAATGTACCGTGGAGTCACGAGTTAAATCGTGCTCAGAAACTTCACGAGCCTTCTTTCATTGCATGTAGGCAAAAAGCAGAGCTAGAAGGAAATTACATATTTACCAAGGGAATCCTCACATAACAGGGTGAATAACTCCCACCTATAATGGACTACAAGCCAGCTCATTTCTTCTTTACACCTCTATCAAATATGAATAGACATTATTCTTAACAACCCCAAAGTGATATTATACATTATCCATCAATATTCGCTTCGGAAAGCAACAAACTACTAGATTTATGAAAAGAGAACTTTCCCGTTAAATAAACTTAAGAAGTACTTTTGGTACACGTTAGCAGGTTAAACACATTTCAGGATAGCGTTCATTCGAACAATGTAACTCGTAATCTTTGCTCGATATAAGAAGTTATACACCCATTTCTTTCAATTGTTTCAAGTTGTGGCGATGATAAAGTTATTGGTCACGAGGATGGTGACAGTGTCATTGTGTTGTGCGGTAGTTGCTGTGCCTGGTGTCCGTTGTAGGAGTGTTCAGAGGAGGAGTCATAAAGTGGCGGTCGCAGGAAACCATGGCAACGATGCAATAACTTTGTTGATACCAGCAAGGATGAAGTCACGCTTTCGGGGAAACAGCTGTTGACGTCATATCTATCGCTTGTTTAAGATCTCCCCAACTTCCCTCTTTCTCTTTTGAAGCCCAGTCGAAAGTCGAATCCTCTCATTGATGGCCTGCATAGAAAGGTACGGCAAATATTGCAAATATTTAGACTAGAGACTTTAGAGAGCGGCAGAAAGAGTGATATGCGTATACACTGTATATATATATATATATATATATATATATATATATATACCGGTATATATAGGTGTTTGTGTGTGTGTGTGTGTGTGTGTGTGTATGTGTGTGTGTGGAACACAGAGATTGTGTGGAGCAATTGATCGTCATTATATTTAATTTCCATTGCTTTTGTATATTTCAAGCGAATACCCTTGTGTGAACACGAAGTATGTTCTAATTAAGTTGGATGACGAGATCTCCAAACATCAATCATTGAGGGATTTATTACACAATCAATAAGAGCTTTGATACATTTTGGGTGACTTGGAGTACAGTTTGGAGATATGTATGCATCGGTCACTTGTTTGGTATTATAGTCATCTCCGATAATGTATGGCTCCTCTCCGTGTTCAATTAATGAATTATGTACATATGTAAACACGTCATCACCATCCATATTTTGGCCATAAATGTTGACAAGAATCATTGTGGTAGTATTTCTTTTAAAAAATAATAGTAGTATGTGACTTTTCTCTTCCATGGCAGTGCTCAGTATTTCAAGAGTTGCTGAAGGTCTAACCTTCTCATGGTATCTAGGCATAAAGATAGTATTGATTCAAAACAAAGTGATTGGTCCGATGGTAATGAGAGGTCAAATGAAAAGCCCAGTCCTGCTATCCGATTTCACATGATTAAAGATCATCTTCTATCCCAATTCTGGATCCACATTTTGTCTCACTTCAGCATGGAAAGCATTTCTTGTAACAGTGCTAAATGGAAATCAGTTTACCTAATCCAGTTAAAACACACCGTCTCTAAAAAGAGTTTCCCAGCTCCTTACATTACGGGAACAGACCCATACACCAATTGACTATTCCATTATTCAAATTAAATGTTAAGATTAGATTGAAAAGTACCAAACGAGAGTGATGCGAATTTCGTTTTTGGCCTAGAATAGGCAAGAGATCGAGACTAAAATATACTACAAAACAAAACACGAACAAATATCATCGCTACTTTGCGATAGTCGTTTGGAAACAAAATGCTACAAAAAGCATGTTGGTACAAGCGAAAAGGAAGCATATTAAACCTCAGCGATATTTTGGTTTTAGGAGAAGTATTTGCCGATTCGTCATATTCCTGAAACCAGCTGTGCGCTCATTCGACCATCTCATATGACAAAGTAATTTGGAACAATAATTAAGTTAATCATATTGAATATGTTAACATCTAGTTCAATACCGTTGGTTTTATAATTGAAATACGAGTAAAACAAATACACCAAACTCATTTGAATCACCCCAAAAGAGAAGGCCCCTCTAACAATTAGTGATTTTTAGGAAAACCTTGAGACAATATATTTGTAACGACGTTATGTCCCACTAGAAAAAAGAAATTGATACAAACATCTAATGAATAGGAAAGCTCGGGCATGATATTTCAATAGTACGGGTTCCTTCTAAGCACGTCAAATATCATCGTATACCCACAGAGGGCACCAGCATTCTTACCTTTGCAATTAACAACTCTTTCTGAAATAACCTTCAATTCATTCTAAAGCATATGCTACACTATCAGCACGAGAAATTAGCGACTGTAGTTTTACAAAAATGAATTTAAACTTTATCAATACTTTCAAATTCACGCTTCTGTGATGAAAAAAAAATATTCCTGATTTGACCTTGAGAGAGCCACTGAGAACATACAAAAATCATGTTACTCGTCTATGGATGTTTAGCTTTATTGACCATGTTGACATTTAGGTATTTAAGAAAGGAGTCCTGTTTGTCAACCCGGGAAAATATTCATGTCTCCTGAACAAAATGTTTAGGTGATGAGGTGGTACGAGGGAGTGGAGGTAGATGAGAGTGTGTGCTTGTGTGTGTGTGGGGGGGGGGGGGGGGAGGGGGGGCTCCAAATACGAATCCCACAGATCTGCCCGTCCACACAATTTGAACATTTATTTTTGCTTTGAAAGCATTGTGCTTTTAGGTATTACACTTTTTTCCATTATATCAAAAGATTCATTAAAATGTATTCCTTTTTATAGTACTGATTATCAACTTAACTAATTGTTATCTTTATGCGCCAGTGATATATACTTGCATCAGGAATACACACCCATCCCGTCGAGGAGCGCTAGATCGACCTCACGAAGGGTTAATAACCCACATCTTACCTCATGTTGAACTATACTCCCCGTATGCCATGCTGAGGAGGGGCGGCTCTCCGTATGCCATGCTGAGGAGGGGCGGCTCTCCGTATGCCATGCTGAGGAGGGGCAGCTCTCCGTATGCCATGCTGAGGAGGGGCGGCTCTCCGTATGCCATGAGGAGGCTTCCCTCGCAACACGGCTGTTGCTGTATGGGCAAACCCCACCAGGAGCAAGGCGAGGAGCAAGCACACCCACACCTTCTTCATCTTGTCTTCACGACTCGGCTAGACAACAACGACGATGCAGTGACCCGAGCCTTCCAAATCTCTCTCCAAAGCTCGATGTAAAAATGTCTGCAGCGTGTGAACTCTATGTTAAGAGAATACTACTTCTCGATATACTACCAAGGCTTATAAAGTCGAGTGATTTCCAGCTTCGAGTGATCATGGTGGTAGCGTGTATGGAAAATCCTGTTGAGGTCAAGTATTGTTAGAAACCAAAGCTGCGTTAAATTGTCGACGGTAGTACTATGCATGTATACCCTTCGTATTGTATTTGACCTCATTCACGGCCCGCCGTCCCGCAAAACAATCTGCAAGTTATAATTCATATATAATTCCACAATCCATGCACATGATGAAAGGAGTTTAAATGTACCACGTGACTTGTCATACGCCAAACTTATGTCATGTATGGGGCATTCATTGTGATACATGTCCTCGCTTAGAATAGCTCGCCTTGCTTTTACCTGGAATGCCTGGGAAAAATCATAGAAAATAAATCCACAGGTCCGGGTTACAAGAATTGTCTATCGACATGATTGCATGTTGCATGCAGACATATTCATCTTTCATGTCTATTGGGTCTATATTCTGTGTTTGTAAGATTTTGCGTTTCCAGAATACGTGTGTTCACACACTTTTTCCCTGCTGGAAAGAACACACTGTCAACACATTGTCAACACAGAGTGAAAACACAATTCACACTGTGAACACAGTGTGAAAACACTGCCCACACTGTGAACAATGTGATTTCACAGTTTGGACACCGCCACAATGTGGACAACCACACATTGTTCACAATGTGAAAATTGATTTCACAGTGTGAATGTACCCGCTCACAGTGTGAAATTGATTTCACAGTGTGGCCAAACCCTGAACAAAAATCACACTGTGATAAACACATTTTCACAGTGCTAATACTTTACGACATTTATTTCACAGTGTGAACAGTATTGTTCACAGTGTTGCCATATTTGCCACAGTGTGAACTATAGAATTCACTGTGTAAACACTCTGTGAAATGTATTTCACACTGTGAATTATAAAACTCATAATGTGACCACTCTGTGAAAATTAATTCACTGTGTGAAGTATACAATTCACAGTGTAGCCACAATGTAGGGAATATTTCATAATGTTATAAATAAAACTAACAATGCGAGTATACTGTTAAAAATATCTCGGTGTGAACAGTAAAATTACATATTTGGTCTGTGCTACAAATCCAATACACATAATGAATTTTTCATTCACGTTGTGGTCCCTCATTTGCCTTTGCAATCTTCAGTCTTCCAGAGTGTCCACATTGTAGACAAGACAGTTTTTTTTAACTGTGGAAAATTGTCTTATTGCGAAGTATTTAATCACTCTGGGGAAAGGGAGGGAGAGAGATATTTTCACACTGTAAATACTTGCAATGAAAATTACTCATTATGATATTCATCACGTTAATCACTCACACTCAATGAAACATAATTTGAAATACACACTCTGCCGAAGTAAACATCCTTTTCTTTTCTGCTTTCTGTAAAATCAAAACGCACATATGTCAACATGTAAACAACCACATTCAGTAAAAATAAAACTGTTACTTATCAATGTAGAAATCAAAGGATTTTCATTTATTTCTGATATCTAATATCAGCTACACATAATTCATTGAAATTGTCGATCGGTGAACATTGTGGCTGGTCAACGAAAAGTCTGTACAGTTGCTTTATACGTAGTGCTGATATGATAAACATGACATATATACATTTAATCTGTTAATTTTATAGAAACATCAGCAATAATGTGGTATTGAGGCTGATACCTCAATTCATACATGAAATGAATAATTCATCAGCACAATCAAAAGAAGTGTTCCAAAAGCTCAAATACAAATAAGATGGGCGAGTAGAATAGTGCTTGTTGTGAAGAAATGGTCTATAATTATTTGTCTTATTAAAATGTCCACTTGCTAACCCATGTCCAATTTGACCCTCCCCCCCCCCCTCCGATATTTTTCGTGACCACGCCGCGCACGAAATTTTTACGCTGCGCCAAGCACTGAATCTTTGACACCATATTCGCTACGCCCTGGTACGCGGTTCCGGAGTTTAAATTTCTAGGCTCCAACGACATAAATTGATTCTTAAAGATAACAAATCATGCAGCAATTTTAGATTAAATTGTTTGATTATATTATGTTTTAAGCGGTCAAAGGACGAAGTCCCATACATTTGGGAATTATATGTACATGTATATGTTTTCGTAAGCAGCGTTGCTTCCTTAGTTCAAGAATGCGGTGAAACGAAGAGTGAGTATTCGATTGAATGAGTCGAACGACGACGACGCACGATTCTCCCAGATATAACCGGGGAGGGCACCAGACTCTCTGTTTCTCTTTGGAGTTCCTGGTTGTTTCAGGCTCCCCATGTTGTGATGGATTATGGTAGTCCTCTAGACATTGCAACTACAAGTGTGGCTACACGTTTTCTTGCGGACATGCACAATCATTTCCTTTAATTCTATCATGATCAATCCATTATAATCAATTTGGAGGGAAATGTTCACGCAACGAGCAGTACTTTGGTACTGATGATATCATATAGATTGACACGGACTTTATGTAGATGACCGAGACCATCAGTTACAATATTAACAATGTTGTAGGTATTTGTGGTGCCTGAATAGCAGAGACATGCCTCGTTGCCCCCAAAGAGGCAAACACAATATACTCGTTTTTCTTGTAGACTGTGTCTGCCTGCATTATCTAACATTTCCTCAATTCGACTTTTTTCGGTTGCAAACATTATACAAGCCAAAGCTCTGGACGTTGACTAGTTATAACATGGCTAAGATGACTAATATCTTATGAGATAAATTAATTGTCACACCACAGAAATACAAGTGGTCGATAAATAAGTGTACTCAAGAGACCCGTTACTCACTCACAACTATTGTATGAAACAAGGAACCTGGGAACAATTAATGGCTAATCTGAACTGGAATGCGTACTCACAAGTTGTAGCAGGCAAAGGAAAACAATTATCCAATCCAAGGAAATGGACAAATTACCTTCTTTTACTTCGTGTCACCGTTGACTCTATTTCATATTATGCGACATAATCATGTGAAACGGTAGATGAATGTCCTGCCAAGGAAATGCGTACATCTACCATTGTTATCTTCAGTAGATATTGACATACTATGATTCAAACAGACAAGAGAGACGACTTTGACGGGCTTTCGTTCCACAGTTTGCACGTTTGAAATTGATTCATTAAAATCAACTATGTGTAATCGTGTTTAAGAATGTATATAAGTCAATATATCTGCTAAAATGCCTAATTAGAGAGCATTTCCAAACATTTCACGCTTGCATATGTTATGTTGGGTTGGCAGCTGATGATTGCTCCATCAATGCAGTACATGAACCAAACAATTATGTACCTATTATAGCTTATAAGTAGACGTAATACTGCCTATCCTTGAGGAAAAAACACCAACTACGGAGCTGTTGTGTAAGATGACCTGACCTGACATTTCACCCCTTGAAAGATCACCAGGATGGTGGCTGTCGGGGCGGGACAGTAACAATTTGTAAACTTTATGTCACAAGACCATAGTATAATGGCTATGGTGTCACTATGGTGTACGTTCTTTGTTACTTTTTAAAAAAATACTGTGATAAAGACCAGCAACTGTCGCCACATGCCACCAGTACGATTAATAGTACATGGTGCTCTTAGCAGAGGAGAGAGAGAGGGGGAGAGAGGGAGGGAGAGAGAGAGAGAGAGAGAGAGAGAGAGAGAGAGAGAGAATGAGTGACAGAAAGGAAAAGAGCGAGATATCGAGGCAGACATGTTGTAAGCCCCATCCCCCGTCCCTCTAAAGATAACAACGTGAGGTCGGCAGGTGCAAACAAGAGATACAAATGAAGGCATGATTATGATTTTGTTCCCTCACTCTGGTCAATTTCTGGTTACATGGCTTAAAACACAATTTAAAAGTATGTTGTTGTTTTTTCAGCCAGCCGCTCGCTTATCTCACTTTGAAACAGAACAAGGATGTAATCTAAGCAAGTAGGCATATAAACATGTTAAAACTCAGTGTCCATTGACGTATTGTACCATGTAGGCGAGGGTGTGCGTATGTGTATTTGATTGAATTATCACACAAAATTCACTTGTGTATAAGTAAGCGTGCGTGTGTGCGCGTGTGTATTTTATTCATGGTTTACTTTACATTGTCGTCACTTAATCCGGGCACTTAATAGATGGATTATTCATATCTCCACGCTGATGTATAGCATTCGTCTATGAATTGCATTAATCGGGAATTTCGTTTTTCGAAATTAAGATTGGATTAGATGTACCAAAGATTGATTAATAACAAAAATGAAATAAGCCCTTTTCCTCCTTTTTTTTACAAAAAAAGAATAGGGTTCGTTAACCCCAAAATAAAATAGACCTTATTTATCCCAAAGTGGAACAAACTTCTTCAATTTGAAAAAAATATAGACATACATCTCGAAGTGAGGATAACGTGCTCCATCAGGACAAACGACAATGTAGCCATTATTGTTACATCCTCGAACCCTCTTTCATTTTCAGACTAACGGAATCCTACTTCATTTTCGGATTAACGACCACTCTTTAGTTTTCGGAGAATCTGACCGTCGGAATAACAGAGCGTAGGAATAGGGACCCTTCTGAATAACGGACCATCGGAGGTTTTCGAATCTTTGGAATAACGAACTTTTGGAATAACGAACCTCCGGAAAAACAAACCGGGTATAACGGACGTTTCGTTATAAACTCCTCATTTATTTGCCACCCGTTTAAATCATTTCATGCATCAGTCCATATCCTCCTCTAAAAAATAACACCGAATTTGTAACCATCGGTTGCATCATGGCGGAGTACCTCTTCTTTGTTTGCAGCCTGGTCCCTAACAAAATATGACAAATTGATCAGTATCTTTCCTAATATTCACCTTTTCTTTAATTCGTCCTATAGAATATAATCCATAGGATTTGCACAGATGCAAGAGCCAAAGACTGTCAACCCATCGTGAACCTCTGGAATAACATCGAGCGGAAAGTCAACAAGGAGTTGAAGGACGTTTTAGATTTACTTTGCGGGATTGATCACCCGTAATCTCGTTATGCAGTTTGGGCACAATACAGCAGATCGCAATGGCAATTATATATTTTTTTTACTTAATTGATAAACCCTATGTCCATTATTTATGCATGTAATATCGGTGGATATAATGTATTTTTCCAGTTGAATCCGCTGTGCTGCCACTCAGCTTAATGCACTTTTCATACTCATCGAATATTCATCACTGTCTTGTGTAAGTGCATGTGAGCTGATTTTTCTCATTATGAAAAGTGAACGAGCTTTCAGCATGAGCTTAATTTGTGTTATTGCCAAAGAGAAATCAATCACTAGAGCATAGTAAGGTAGTTATTAATCCCCCCTCCCCCCCCAAAAAAAAAAAAAAAAATCAATCAATTAATCAAAACATAATAATGATATCACAAATGCATTTTAAAAATCCGACACTACAAGGACAGAGCAAGGAAGGGGATAACCCCCCTCCCCTCCCCCACCCCCCCCCCCCACCCCCCCAAAAATGAAAAAATAATAATAATGAAATACATAAATGAATTAATGATAATAAAACTAATGAAAACAAGATTAAAAGACAAATAAAACAAAATGAACACAGAAACAAAATGAAACGACATTTTAAACAATATTATGAGAAATAAATCATTAAAATGAATAATACTTTTAATGAATAATACTTTTAAAACAAATGAAAAACATTTACGACCACGGTATGGAACCGGCCAAATGTGAAAATACGGCATGGTACATTTTATGTCGATCATGGACATGGCCCAAACGAAGGACGCTAATAAATTACTCCCATTAATCTCGAGTTTTTGTTCATGATGTTTGTAAAGCGTAACAGTGATATTCTCTGATAACCTAATTAATTCGTGAATCAGCCTAAAATTCAGCCTTCATATGACAGAAAAACAAGCGTCATGAACGTTGGAGAAGTCGAGAATCACAGTCACGTATCAATTCAAGGCGTTGCTAAACATGGTATACCGACTTGATCTTTTCTTCTGAAGAACGATTAGGGTGGGTGGGGCTGGAGTTGACTTTTTCCAGATACGTTGCAGAATTCTGCCTCTCCCTCCATCGTCCTATTTCCCCTGTATATCAATCAATCAATCAATCAGTAATAACAATAATAAGATAAATACAGTTTAAAAATCCGACACTACAAGGAGAAAGCAAGTAAAGGAATAATTCTCCCTCCCCCATTAAACAAAAAAAATGATAATAATAATAATGAAATACATAATTATGTTAATAAAAGTAATAATAATGAAATATATTGATAATGATAATAATAAAGGAAACAATATTAAAACAAAATAAATGCAAAAGAAAGCTAAAAAGAAAGTTCCCAGCAATTTCATCAGAAATAAATCAACAAAATTAAAAAATGAATAACGCTTTTAAACAAATGAAAAAAAGTGTACGACCACGGTATGGAACCAGCCAAATGGAAAAATACGGCATGGTACATTTTATGTCGATCATGGACATGGCACAGAAAAGGACGCTAATAAATTACCCCAATTTGTCTCTAGTTTTTGTTCATTATGTTTGTAGAGCGTACCCGTTATATTCTCTGATTACCTCATTAATTCGTAAATCAGCCTCAGAATCAGCCTTCGTAATACAGAAAACAAGCGTCATAAACGTTGGAGAAGTCGAGAAACACGGACACATATCAAGTCAATTCATTGCTAAGCATGGTATATCGACATGATCTATTTTTCTGAAGAACGATTGGTGTGGATGGGGGTGGGGTTGATTTTTTTTTCAGATAAATTGCAGAATCCTGCCTCTCCCTCTATTTTCCTATTCCCCCTGTATTTTTCGATTTCCCTAATCATACCGGTTTATGCTAGGTGCTAGATAACATATATACGTGTGTATCAGATTACTAGTTCGAAACACATAAAAAACACTGTGCTGCTTTGATCGCATCATGCATCATTAGTCATGTGACGGCAGACTGCGTTACAGAATTCTGCCTCTTTCCCCATCGTTTTATTTCCCCTGTATCTCTCGAACTTTCTAATTATACCGGTTTATGCTAAGTGCTAAATAACAAGAGCGTGAAACAAATTAGAAGTGCGGAACACTACAAGCCACGGTGCTGATCTAATCTGCCTGAAACATCATGCATCATTAGGCATGTTAATGGAATGTTGTGAAGACAATTTCTAAGTGCTATTACATTATCTTTTCTTCAGTTGGGGATTCAAATATATATAAACAAATTAAATGAAACGCCGGAGAAGAAAAATTATTCGAATTTTCGGTCATAGACATTTATCAAGAATGAATGACTGAACAATTTACACAAAAACATGATTGCGTACAACGAGCGTATTTTTGTTCATGATGTTTGTAAAGCGTAACAGTGATATTCTCTGATAACCTAATTAATTCGTGAATCAGCCTAAAATTCAGCCTTCATATGACAGAAAAACAAGCGTCATGAACGTTGGAGAAGTCGAGAATCACAGTCACGTATCAATTCAAGGCGTTGCTAAACATGGTATACCGACTTGATCTATTCTTCTGAAGAACGATTAGGGTGGGTGGGGCTGGAGTTGACTTTTTCCAGATACGTTGCAGAATTCTGCCTCTCCCTCCATCGTCCTATTTCCCCTGTATATCAATCAATCAATCAATCAGTAATAACAATAATAAGATAAATACAGTTTAAAAATCCGACACTACAAGGAGAAAGCAAGTAAAGGAATAATTCTCCCTCCCCCATTAAACAAAAAAAATGATAATAATAATAATGAAATACATAATTATGTTAATAAAAGTAATAATAATGAAATATATTGATAATGATAATAATAAAGGAAACAATATTAAAACAAAATAAATGCAAAAGAAAACTAAAAAGAAAGTTCCCAGCAATTTCATAAGAAATAAATCAACAAAATTAAAAAATGAATAACGCTTTTAAACAAATGAAAAAAAGTGTACGACCACGGTATGGAACCAGCCAAATGGAAAAATACGGCCTGGTACATTTTCGATCATGGACATGGCACAGAAAAGGACGCTAATAAATTACCCCAATTTGTCTCTAGTTTTTGTTCATTATGTTTGTAGAGCGTACCCGTTATATTCTCTGATTACCTCATTAATTCGTAAATCAGCCTCAGAATCAGCCTTCGTAATACAGAAAACAAGCGTCATAAACGTTGGAGAAGTCGAGAAACACGGACACATATCAAGTCAATTCATTGCTAAGCATGGTATATCGACATGATCTATTTTTCTGAAGAACGATTGGTGTGGATGGGGGTGGGGTTGATTTTTTTTTCAGATAAATTGCAGAATCCTGCCTCTCCCTCTATTTTCCTATTCCCCCTGTATTTTTCGATTTCCCTAATCATACCGGTTTATGCTAGGTGCTAGATAACATATATACGTGTGTATCAGATTACTAGTTCGAAACACATAAAAAACACTGTGCTGCTTTGATCGCATCATGCATCATTAGTCATGTGACGGCAGACTGCGTTACAGAATTCTGCCTCTTTCCCCATCGTTTTATTTCCCCTGTATCTCTCGAACTTTCTAATTATACCGGTTTATGCTAAGTGCTAAATAACAAGAGCGTGAAACAAATTAGAAGTGCGGAACACTACAAGCCACGGTGCTGATCTAATCTGCCTGAAACATCATGCATCATTAGGCATGTTAATGGAATGTTGTGACGACAATTTCTAAGTGCTATTACATTATCTTTTCTTCAGTTGGGGATTCAAATATATATAAACAAATTAAATGAAACGCCGGAGAAGAAAAATTATTCGAATTTTCGGTCATAGACATTTATCAAGAATGAATGACTGAACAATTTACACAAAAACATGATTGCGTACAACGAGCGTATTTTAAACTGAAACTAGGGGCAATATGTAATAAGCGCCCCTAGTTTCAGTTTAAAATACGCTCGTTGTACACAATCATGTTTTTGTGTAAATTGTTCAATCATTCATTCTTGATAAAGGTCTATGACCGAAAATTCGAATAATTTTTCTTCTCCGGCGTTTCATTTAAGTTGTTTGTCTTCACCTAGTAATCAGCGCCATAACTGGGTTTTTCAGTTACAACAACTTTATATCAGACAATACTCCTAATCCATTGAGCATACACCTTGGTCTTGACATTTATAAAATGTAATTATTCCACCCTGGCAGCTAACATCGTGATGACCTTTCTAGGGGGTCAAAGGTCATGTCAAGGTCAAGTTTCACAATTTATTTTAAGGTCCGCAGGAATTATTGTTTTCCTAGAGAGAAATGGAGATGTGAGAAGTGAGAAAAATGAGACATGGAAGTAGTCCAGCTACGAGAAATAAGGAATAGAACATTAGAAGCCATGAGAGAAAACAGGGAAAAGAGAAGGGGGAGAGATTGAGAGGGAGAGAGGAAATCCGAAGGGAACGGGATTGTGTGGGAGAGAGAGAAAGAGAGAGAGAAAGAGAGAGAGAGAGAGAGAGAGAGAGAGAGAGAGAGAAAGAGAGAGGAGGGGGTAACGTGGAGGAGAGGGATAGTCGTAGTCAGCCTCAAGGCAATAAACGTGCGATTATACATTATAAAGGTGATATGTTAGCAACAGTCGGACAGGGGGAACCCATTTTTTTTTTATTGCATTACATTATCATTAATCATGAGAGTGCCATTTGACGGGTTGCTCCTGGCAACGCCAAGATGAACACCAGAACGAGTTTAATTTCAATCCTATGTAAGAGGTGTGTTGGCTCTCGAATAATGGCGTTAATTTTCAACATTAAACGTTTTTTCGTAAAGGGTACCGATTGGAACAAGCTCTTTCTAAATTTCTTTCAGAGAGGTTGCCGGACGAAATTGAAATTGACACTCTGTATAAGGGATTGATCGAAAAGAATCAAGATCATATCATTTACAACGAATCTCCTGGAGGTCGTGAAAACATAGAATAAAAACAAACAAACAGAATAACAATCGGTGATTAGCTTGGCCTGCTTCACCTTGTGATATTCCAACTGAGCGTGTTATGAAGTATTGTTCCCAGCTACTGATATTCAGCGACCTATTTAATAGAATGGTCGTGAATGACAAGTGTGTCAGGAGATTTCGATGAGCGGTGAAAGCCAAATTAAGAAAATGCTTATAAAGGGTACACATTTCCCCAAGTAACGCCATATCAAGCCTCGGTGCTAAAAACGTGACGGGAGATCCAACCAATCAGCGCGTCAGTCGCACGACCACCTGAATAAAGCGGTTATATTCACTCGTGCATTATCACACCACGCCGATGCGATGCACGTTTAATCGTACCCTTGGCGAAGCCCGCTGAATACAAATGAGAACAACACAAAGCGGAACGTCAGTCATGTCGCTGCTCTGGGATGATTGATGTTCAACCATCCTTCCGTATATTGGTTAGGATTCAGATCGTGTCAGAGGATTTTGTCTATAAAGTAGAGAAGCTTCGTTTGTAAACTGCTCCACTGAGGAATTGCGAAGAACGTATGTATAGTGAACACCTGTCAAGCATTTCGCTTCGAGAGAGCTTGAACATTTCAGCATGGTGAGTTTCTTTTACAATAATTAAACTGATTGTTTTTGTCCATCTATTCTTGAATAGACTTATACATGATCTCAAGCGTGAGTGAACCTATGAAAATGTGTACAAGTTTATTTTATAGCGCTTCTTCCTGAATAAAACTAGACATTTTGATCCTGAGCTCGTAAATTTCATGACATTTAAAATATGCCAAACACACACCATTTGTGGGCTATATGCGCGGAAGTATATATATATATATGTGAAATGATTTGAAGATATATATACTGATATATGAAGAGAAAACAATATGCTATACTATTGGTGTTTCTGTGCTGTCATGATCCATGAAGCATGTTATAATTTTTGAAACGCCTATCTGATTTAATGTATGTTCTTCCTCTTTGTTTTCTACCTTCTTATTCCAGTAAGTTTTAATTGAATGACTGATCT
The DNA here is from genome assembly GCA_963669155.1 of Arbacia lixula. NCBI lineage: Eukaryota > Metazoa > Echinodermata > Echinoidea > Arbacioida > Arbaciidae > Arbacia > Arbacia lixula. The sequence goes on from OZ022579.1 coordinate 8,493,688, forward strand.
ACTATAAATAGCGCCTTACACGTCTACTTCTCTCTTGTTATCATGACGTGACTTCGTTCCCTCCATAAGTAACAATTTTTCGAGTTCTTGATTTTCTTCCGTTCTGCTCACTTTTTTCGACAAGCACCAGATTTTGAACATATGTTAAAAAAAGTACTATTTGGAATGACATGAGATATCATGTTGAGGCATCTCATGACGTAATGATACTTTCACATATTTCAAAACTTGTTTATAAGTGAAAAAACAATCCCTACTGCTCAAAATATGAAGGAACAGTGATGCAAAAACTATTTCCATCGTAAAAGCAACTATAATGGGAAATATACACAAAATAGTCAATTTTTTTTTCAAAATGACCACCAAAATTTGAATAAATGAAACACAAATTGTCACATCACTAAATGATGTACTATATTTTCAATTGTGAAAAGGCTAGATGGGATATAAATCTGTAAAAAAAAATAGTGTCAAGATGACATTGATGCGCCAATTAGCTCACTTAGATCAGGGATGTGTTATGGAAGGATATGAAGCAACTTTCTTCCTTTGAACCCATGTGCCAAGCCGCTGAAAAGTTATGTGTTCTCAACAGGTGCTTTTCAGGCGTTTGAACAATTATGAATATGATTGTGTGGCAACGGCTTCTCAGAGAGAACAAAAGAAATGTACAGTCTTATTTCGCTTGTCCCGTTCTGTTAATAGCATTAATACTTCCATGAGCATAACAGGTATCAGCAAACATAAATAAACAAGTTTTTCAAGTGAAATATCTCTGTTTCACGCAAACACACACAAACGCCGTTAATGATAATACACAGCTTAATATATCATTTTGAGAGTGCTTGAATCCCCCAAATGCACAAGTTGTCGGAAAGTGAAGAAATTGGCCAATTTTGTAAGTAATACGAATAGCTTATATGTCCGATTTTTAATGATTCCTCAATACTTTTCGAAACAAAAGCAGAGTAAAGGATCTTTCATTATCAGCCGTTAACTTCCTTAAAGTTTGCAAACACATTTGTCAAACACAAAACGTCAACAGACAAATGGGAAATTAAAGAAATTTATTTTCAAGTTGACATCAGCTGAATGTCGGCACGGCACATGGAACCTCAAAGCATGGTCATGCTTTTGACATTCATGAGCACGCTTTAGAACCCATACAGATGTTTGAATATATTATGCTCGAGTTTCTACTCCTTCGTAACACCTCCCTGCTTAGATACAAACTTACATTAAGTGATGCAACTAAGCGCATGTCTATAATTGCTGTTATTTTTTGTTATAGATTCATGGTGATATTCTTTCCACGCTATGTAAAGTCAAATGTTTGTTTTCAAATGAACTTGAACAGCACGTTAGGCGAGCAGTTTTCCAGGGAGACTATGCATGTGTGGGGACAAAGTCATGTTCCTCTTCCGCAGCTTCCCTGTCCTTCCTCTGGATGGGGATGGACCAAGAATTCTGACAGACATTTCCAGCCATTGTGGATATAGGCAGACACAGTCTTCACGGAAGACTTAATTATCGATATTTCTCTGTTTAAATTTGTCTGTTTGGTGATTGATTACAATTTCAACCATAAGTCTATGATGAATATAAAGTATAAAGCGTTGAGATTCGTTTTAAACTGGACTGCACGAAGATGATATTAGGGGCGTTATGTAGTTTACACCAATGACAATAACGTACAGAAACCATAGCACAATGCATCACAGCACGTGCTATCATGGTAAATGTAATGTACATGAATACGCACGCACACGCACTCAAAGGGGTTTAATTCCTGGTATATTTGAGATTGACTCCTCACGTGTACAGGGTGTCTTTAAAAATGTAAATCCAACTTCAACGGCAAATTTTCAGAAAACTATAAAATATTTACACATTGTTTTTTCATGGTTAGATAGTCCAATAAGTACTCTGTCCAATGATACCACTTAGGTTATGTAACTCTTATGCATGACTGAGCATGATTCAACTTAGTGAACGGGTGTGAAATCATCACTGTCACTGTGGCAAGTTAGAATTGCACTTTGGTTGGAAGTTCATCAATCAAATGACATAGGAAATCATTTCAAATAGGCCCTGAATGCATGGCAATAGCAAGAAATAACTTGCCACAGTGACGATTTAATCACAGGCCTAACAGGTGACAAAAATTTAACTTCAAATAGGCCTTGAATGCATGACAATAGCAAGAAATATCTTGTCACAGTGAAAATTTAATCATAGACCTAACATGTGACAAACATTTAACGTCAAATACGCCCTGACGCCCTGAATGCATGACAATAGTAAGAAATAACTTGCCACAGTGATGATTTCATACCCATTCACTAAGTTGAATCATGCTTAGTCATGCATGACAGTTACACAACCTACAAGTGGTATCATTGGACAGAAGACTTATTGGACTATCTAACCATGAAAAAACAATGTATAAATATTTTATAGTTTTCTGAAAATTTGCCGTTGAAGTTGTGTTTACTTTTTTTTACAGACACCCTGTATAATACACTTAGAGAGCAAGGAGTTTCAGATACACCTGCATTCATAATGGTGACATGCAAAACTATATACACATTATCGGCCTACTCTCCAGAAAATAATGCGAACGAGGCCACGATTACCATATTAGTTGTTTACTCAGAGTAAAGGATGTGACAATATAGGCCATATTGACATGGCATTAGTGTGCCCTCAATTAACTGAAAGGTAGTGCATCCCTTTTGTAGACGAACCAAATTCTTAAAATCAATGCACGAACAATTAAAACAACACCATTTTTTTTATAGAGATGAAACTAAGCATTGACGTAAGATTAGAACGGTGCGTGAAAAACATTTTAGTGTGTACTTAGGGTTAGAAGAGATAGTTGACCATAAATGAAATGCCATTCTCCGTTTCTCGGAACTAGCATTCAGCGTGCTATCACTCCGATTGCCCGCTTCAATGGAAAGAGCCCTGTTAACCCTTTGATTGCCAGATAAACTGCAGTTCTACGTGATGTGCGTAAATAAAGAGTAGAGGTGAAGAGGAGTCAACTGATATTGGTACGAAGTAATTCAAATCAGAGTAATTATTCTTAGACCGTGAATCGATACATTTTCAAATGAATATGCAAACTGCGCCATATTATTGCATCCCTTAACGATACAACTTAAATCTAACTAAATTTTTCTTTGATTAGTTTAATTGATGAATTTCTTTATTAAAAAAATCACACCCGTCCAAAGGCGACAGGCCTAAAAAGCCTATAAGTGATGTAGATCAAACATCACAAGTAATACAAAAATATGAATATATCATATATAATACATAAGAATAATAATGATCGCGTATTATTTTGTTTGATATAAACACACAAACAAGCTAGGAGGGCGAAGTGTTTTCCCCGTTCGAAAATGATAGTGTTCACAGATATGTTTTGTGTTTTTTTGTAACAGATCCACTGGGCAAAGTTACTTTGCAGTTTGATGAAAATGGGGATACCTCTAGTAGCAGGTAAGTACCTTAACATGAACGCAGTTTGCCGCTATTGCTTCCTACGTTATGTGTCCTATTATAGGTCGTCTACAAAGAAATTTATTGCATGTTTACGCGTTCAATATCGTTAGTATTATATTGCAAGCATATACATAACCCCTCAAAAAGCTTTCTTACTCTTTCTGCACCACTGATGCATTATGCACAAGTAATACCAAGGATATTTCAGGAAATGGATATCCATCCGTTTAAAGATGTTGGGCAAGATTTGGTTTCGCCACTCAATAGGGACATTCTCATTGGACTTAAAAAATCGCGAAATTAGAAAAATCGCGCGAAGTTAGGGTGAAAGTTGCCTAGCAGCCGTGATTAATGTTCATGACTGACAGATGCATACGTGATTGCATCATGTCCACCTGGATTTTACAATAGGTCATGCATATTTCAAAACGTGCATAAATTTCGCTTGATTAGCTAGCTAGTTTTGTCACGAAGTGCTTGTTATGGAGTTAATTAGGACAAGCCTCCACGAAATTTGATACTTTTCTAGATGAAAAAGCTAGTTCGCGCGCGGCCGGGCACGTTTTTCATGTTACTTTTCTGAAAGGAAAATATCTTAAAGTAATGATTCCAGGAATTTTTTAATGGAATATCATGCGGAAAAGTGTGAAATCAAGACTTCTGCACTGAAATTGATGTCACGTTTAGAGCCTTTTTATTTTATTGTAATAATATTCTTCGATTACCTCTTTGGAGATGCTACATGTTACAACTGCGTAAGCATCTGGGATGAGTGCATGTATTTCCCAAAATTATCCCGCGCATTCTATTTTTGTGCGTCAAATCCAGGTAAAAAGAGAATCGGCGGTTTCGAACATATAAGATCAACAAGAACATCTGTGTAAAGCATGAGTTTGTGACTAGAAGAAGAGTCCAATGAATCTGCATTAATTAAAGGCCTGATGGTACTCCATGTGATTTAAACATCCTTGATAATACACACACAACCCACGGTGCAGCAATTCATCTGGCATACAAATGGTCGATTCAAGTTAGTTTGGTGATATTTGTGTTGTTACTGATCAATTAAAATCAGAAACTTGTAGTGTGCATACGGATGTTATAGAGCGATCGTTTCTTGGGTCTATGTCACTCCTTGCAACACTGCTTTTTCCACCAGCCTGTAAAAGTGTCACGCTACCAGTACCATGGCTACCACAATGATGCACGATAAGGACAAGGTCTATGTAATAATGAATATTAAACAGGTAACATCTTTATTGAGCTCGGTGCTAACTCCCGCAGCCATAAAACTCATCACTCCCCGTAACCAATGGCAGCGGTATCGTTACGCGTAAGTAAGTAGACCTTTAATAACATATGTACATCATGTTACACAGCCATCGGTTTGTCGACGGCAACGTCGGCCGAGACTCCGGGGACGTGCTGCGGGGACGGGCTGGGCCTGCCCTACACCCTTCCCATGTTCCAGGAGTGCCGCCCGAAGCTGCATCCCAGCGGGAAGCTGGTCCAGACGATCCCGAAGCTCTACCCGAGGGTTACGGCTCCAGGGGTAGCTAGCTGCAACGAGCGAGTCAGCAGGCTCGGCATTCCTCCTGGAAGACGGCAATGCCAGTTTCCTAGTAAGCGTACAAGCATACTTCTTACTTTACAGATTATTCTCTCAGCTTCCATCAATACAAATTCACAAGAAAACGGTTGGCTGCTTGCAGTCGACAGTATTCCGCCAGAGCAAAAACTTTAATTTGTTAGCATCGAGGTCGTTCATAAATTAATTTTGAAGTTAAAAAACATGGGGGTGGAGGAAATCATTGTGAATACCCTAATAATGGTAATTAAGTTCAAAAGTTTCATAAGTTTCATACATGTTTTTGTGTGTGGGTAGGGGGGGGGGGGCGGGGTAGAGGGTAAGGGTGGAACCTATAGGAAGCCCAATGACATTAAATTTCTACCGTGTCCATGAGAATGTGTGTGTGTGTTTGTCTGTGTGTGTGTGTGTGCGTGTGTTTGTGTACGTGTGTGTGTATGTGCGTAGGGGTGTGGGTGGGGTAGAGGGTTGGGGGTGGAACCTGTAAGTAGCCCGATAGTGTTAAATCGGTACCGTTTCCATGAGAGAGAGAGAGAGAGAGGGGGGGGGGGGGGAGTGGGTGTGTGTGTGTGAGTTGGGGGGGGGGGGTAGAGGATAGAGGGTAGTGAACCTGTAAGTAGCCCAATAGCGTTAAATCGGTACCGTTTCCATGAGAGTGTGTGTATGGGTATGTGTGCGTGCGCGTGTGTGTGTGTGTGTTCGTTTGTGCGTGTGTGCGTGGGGTTGGTGTGGGGTAGACGGTATGGGGTGGAATCTGTAAGTAGCCCAATAGCGTTAAATCGGTACCGTTTCCATGACAGAGAGATAATTTTAATTATGGTGGAAGGTCCATTCGTAAGTGCATTGCATCACACGATGTAAAACATGCATGAGATTGGTTGTAGGTTGCATGCAAAGGCCTCCGGCCCCGGGGGGGGGGGGGGGGGGGCACTCAAATTATATTTTGATGCGGGTGTGCCTCACGAAACCCTGAAATGGGGGTCTAAGGAACTGACTACAAGGGTAAAATCCGCGTAAAATGTGGGGTCTTAGGAACTAAAAATACACCGCCCGGCATTGTGAAAAACAGGGTCTACAGAACGATCCTCGCTGCACATGCGACGCGCGTTGTGTTTACGTCAGGGTTTTCTTGCAGCTCGCTCGGCCGGCGGGTCGGGCGGCCGGGTTGATGTTGAAGCGTAGCAAGCTGCACGCAAGCCGCGGACCTGGAGAACGGAGGGAGGGGCACAGCGGGGAGGCTAAGGAGCGGAACTTTCGCGGAACTTTCGCCATGCGTAGGATATAGAGGATCTAAAGAACTGATATCGAGGTCTCAAAAAGGGGGTCTTCAAAGCGGCACGTCCCCGTACCACCAATATATGTGAGTGCCCCCCCCCCCCGGGCCTCCGGCTCCATTCAACCTGAACGGCCTTGAGGCCCTTTCGCTTATTGAAACTGTGGATTTATTTTGTTAACGGTCTTTTTGTCCATGTGGGCACTGAAAATGTAACCCGCGATCAATGGGGTTTGAAATATTAATGTTCATATAGACACTGATTTCCATGGTTACTGCATCATAGTACATGACGATGATGCTCAACAATGGATGTTGAATTCTCCTGTGAATGTAGTGTGCATGGTTAGCAAAATATAAGTTTCCTGTGAACCAACGGTTGTCACAAGGAAGTGCATAAATTGGTCATGCAGACAGGACAATTATGCAATATACAACAAATGAATCCAATTTTGCTCAAGGTGAGTAATCCATGGCAATTCAAAGCACATGCGCTTGAATCCCCAAAAGATTAAAACCCCTAACACATTCCCTTGCTTGATTCTCAAGGATGAATTGAATTGAAACGAATTTCATTAACCTGATAAATGTGACTAGGGTAACGTTTTTTTACCTAGCTGAGAGAGTACATCAACCGTGTTTCCACTAGATCCGAGCAGCATTTCATTCTGAATGTAACATGTGTAACATGTGTATATGTACTCATCAGTAATGCAAACAGTTCCCATAGTACAGTATTTGCTTGGCACACAAAGGGTTAAAGGAAACAGAAGAGATGAGATCATGAACATTTCAAGGACGTACGCATGAACAAAACTGAATTATTCAAAGCGCTGACTGGATCTGATCCAGCTGTAACTCCACCAATGTTCATTCTTCAATCTGCCAACGAATTAAAAGATTGTGTAGAACTTATAGATCAAAAGAATGAAATGTTTCATTTCTTTTGTTTTACGCATAGCAACATAAATACAATACGTATGTTTCAAATAAATTTCAAATACCCATTCCAAATAAATTTAAGATTCAGATTGTAGTGGTTTCAAATAAACACTCCAAAATACATTTCAAATATACATTTCATGTAAAAATGATCATATAATCATTTAGGATAAGGACGGAACAAAGTAAGCACAACTTGAAACAAATGTCCCGCGTAACGTAATTCAGAATATCATACGGGATCACATATAGCACAGACAGCCCAAAGACAAGAAAGAACCCGAAGAAAGCCCAACAGCCGAAAGCTCGCATTAAAATTGTTATTGACAGCTACGCCCACGTTCCAAGACACTTTTTCTTCACGCCTTTATATAATTATGTATATACATGTACTAGGTGTTAACAAAACATTTTGACACCCTTGAAAAAAATAAAGAATAAGATTCAACTGACATCACGCTGAAATAAATACAACATAAAGTCAAGGGATGTCATATTCTTAGGGACAGGTTTTGTGACATTTCATTGATTTCTTTTCTTGTAATATTCCTTGGAATATTTATGAGATTTCAATTTTAGACAAATTTGGATCTGGACATTTGTGTGTATCACAAAATTAGTTCAGAACACAATATTGTCTGCCAGAAGCATCTATTAATGACACTGTGATGGCAGTTGCTGTTGCTAGTGGATTAACCATGTTAACAGGTGTGACACACAGTGGTCATTATACACACAAATTTTGAGGTCCATATTTGTCAAAAAGTGAAAATCTAATCAAATATTCCAAAGATTATTACAAGGAAAGTAATCAATGAAATGTCACAAAACCTGTCTCTAAAAAAATGACATCCCTTGACCTTATGATATGTTAATTTCAGCTTGATTTGATTTTAAATTGATTTTTAATCATTTTCCAAAATTGTCAAAAGTTTTTTTAACACTTAGTTCTTGTATATGTGTGCGCGCGCGCGTGTGTGTGTGTGTTTGTGTGTGTGTGTGTGTGTATGTGTGTGTGTATTGCATTGCCCACCCAAATTCAATATGAAATATGAAAGTCAACAAAAACACATAAACATGAAGTTCCTTCATTCTAAATGGAGTTTGTGAACAGCATTTTCTGTTCTCGGCTTTTATCATGACTTGTATATGATGTATACCGTGACATGTACACAAACATTCACAATGGATACACGACCTACATGTATGAGCTCCACAGCAGACGACAGGATTCAATCAGTCGTTCGACTCTGCGACTGGTCGAATCGCAGGACCCAATCACTATGCGCATGCCGGTGACGTTACGTGTCCAGTCGTCCTGGTCGTGTCGTAGACCCGTACGACTGATGACTCGTGGCCTCTGCAGAAGCATTATTAGTCATGTCAGTGCACTATTCTTTATTCACTGTAGATTGTTTCAGCAGTCCCTGCAGGAATGGGTCTTGTGAGGAGACTATGGAGGGCTACAAGTGTACCTGCTTGCAGGGATTTTACGGCACCAATTGTGACATCGGTAAGAGCGATGCTGTAACCATAGAAACAGCTTTGATTTTCATTGAGCACCCTCATCATACCATATTGTGCTGTCTTTTCACAATTGTGTTTTATAATCGAGTTCAATCACATTTACAAATAAGTGGCGGTCATTGTAAGACATGATAGAAAATAAGGACAAGAACATGCACTAAAAAGACAACCTTCACATATTTAAATATCAAGTGTAAAAACACACGATATGCAATATTATTAAGTCTGAATGATACTAGGTGCAACACCATGAGAAACATATACGATTACATACATTAGATACACTGTATGGTATTTTGTTTGTTTGTAGTAATTCAATGTCATTGGTATATTAAGAGGTTTAACCTGCCATAAATGTTAATGGTTAATTAAATATCTGAGTCAACCCATTCTAATGTCACTCCTTCTTGCTCCTACCCTCTCATGCAACATTTTCTGTGGTTTATAGGTTTATAGGTAGATCTTATTGTTCCATATTCATGGTCGTGGTCATTTCTTAGTGTTCATTGTATTGAGATAAATAAAGTTTGAGTTGAAATGGAATTGCGCGAGAAGATGATATAAAAAAAACGCCAGACATTCACAGTCACCATCCTTCATAAATGTATACTTGTCAGTACGCCTCTCAACGCCACTCTACCATGTCTGCTAAAAGAAATAACATAATGAATCAGTGTATTATTTTATTCAAAATTATTCTCTCCATATCCAGAGTTAGAAGTACTGGACATCGCTGGCGGGACCCACGTCCCAACAGAAGTTACTCCAACGGTAATAGTTTACTAATTGTTTTACGATGATATATCCCCTACTTTTCTGTTTTTACATGAAAGAAATGTAAGGAAATTAAGGCTATTTGGCTGGAGCAGCGTGATAATATAGCGCTCTGAATATGCTGAACGATATGACCCACTCTGTGGCACTATAAAGCACTGAATAGACTGACTGACTGAATAAGTTTATCAACCAAAATAATCAAATATACAAATCATCACGTCAAAATCACGATATATATTTACTTTGATATCAGGCATTTAAGGAGCAAGGAATATCGCATCTAGAGGCTGGCCCATTGATGGTTTTGTTTAGTTTGTATGATGTTTATGATAAATCAGTATGACATTAAAGTATTATTAAGTTTATCACAACGTTAGTATTGAACATTTTAATTGACATCACCAATCATTTGAAAGAGAAAGAGAATGTAACATAATTCAGCTAAAAATAGTAACCTTCAAATTGTTTCTAAAGGCGATTGTATTAGTGTATAAGAAATGTTCATGCTCTTATATACGCACGCACATAGACATACTCACGAAATACAACACGGACAAGAGCATGTAAACACAAATTGCCATGCATATACTGCACCCTCACCTCTACAGAAGACAACTCCTGATTCGTCCGTGACCACTCCTTCGCGTGACGTAACAATACCGAGAGATATGACGACATACGCATCACCAATCACCGGTAAGACTCTGAACTCATTAACTGTCATGTGTATATTTTCGTCAGTACTACACACGAATCCAATAGACCATCATTTTGTCTGGCACATGACGGGTTAACTGATGGTCAGTCTGCCTTAACGTCCACTGAACCACAATGAACTGCTCTTGTGTACACGATCAAAAGAGTCTCGGAACTTTGAAGATTATGTAGATGGAAGAGATAACATTAAACTGGAAAACAGATAAAAACTGGGTTATTAGATAATGGTTAATGAGAAGCAAAGTACGTTTATCGAACAATGAAAGAATGGAAAAGGAATATAAAGGAGTGTGTGCTATACTTAGAACGTGAAATGAAATTTCCATTCTCATCGTAAGTAATATAATGAAGGGAAATGAAAGGGCAAATTGGGAAAAAATAACTTGGAATTACATGTAGATACAAAAGGAGCGAGATGCATGGCTAGATAAAGTCAAAACCAGCTGGAGACCAATTGGGACTAAAGTCATAGACTATACTGTAAGGATTTGCTCCATCAATTTGTTGTAAGCGACGTTGTCTTTTTGTCTCTCCTGCTTACCACAGAGACTCCAGGACAAACAACCGAAGCTCCTACAACAGCTCAATCACTGGCTCACACAACGAAACAGCCCACACCAACAGAACAAACTACGATACCCGGACCATCTCCACCAACAACCAAACCGCCTACAACCAAACCACCTTCAACAACAGAACCAATTACAACGACCGAACCAATTACAACAGCTGAACCAATTACAACAACCGAACCAATTACAACAGCCGAACCAATTACAACAACCGAACCATTTACAACAACCGAACCATTTACAACAACCGAACCATTTACAACAACCGAACCAATTACAACAACCGAACCGATTACAACAACAGAACCAATTACAACAACCGAACCATTTACAACAACCGAACCAATTACAACAACCGAACCGATTACAACAACCGAACCATTTACAACAACCGAACCATTTACAACAACAGAACCAATTACAACGACCGAACCAATTACAACAACCGAACCATTTACAACAACCGAACCAATTACAACAACCGAACCATTTACAACAACCGAACCAATTACAACAACCGAACCGATTACAACAAGCGCACCACTTACAACTGCAGCGCCTACAACAGCAACCGAACCGCCTTCAACTGAACAGCCTACAACAGCCTCGGCAACATCTACGGCAGCATCTAAGAGTGATAATGCGATAGAAAACTAGAAAACTTTTGTATCAGAGCCACAGAGTTTGGCAAACTTGGTCTCATTGGGTGATAACACTGCGCATGTTGCTTTTGGGGGCAAGCGCAGATCACAAAAGAATGTCCTCCATATTATTACCTATTGAAACCGTGTTGGCCAAATACGGCGTATACATGGTTCTGTCCTGTAGGTGTTCATAGTGCCCTTTATTTGAGTGTCCCTGTGTATAGCGCCCTCTATGATGATAATACTATGTTTTACTGAAGAGATACATAATTTTATACATAGAAAAATTAATTGTTGTCGTTACCACATAAAAACTTTTGATGATACAAGGCTTTACTGAAGCGGAATGAGAAAATATTCGAATCCACCTTTGTCATATAATATCGCATGACAAAGGAAGGTATAACGACGTTAATTACCAGAAGTATGTAATTGATTAATGCAATCAATGTTCCCATATCCCAATAAGTCTCTCGCGCATAATACGTACTTGTGCCACTATAAATAAGTAATAAGGTGTATCTCAAATCAGTCCTTGTAATGTATTGGTAAAGCATAATTATCGTAATTGTGAAAGTGTATTTCCCAATAATTACAATTTACGACGAAAATTGAATTGTGCATAATCCTTGGTCACAGAAATCACATAAATATGTTATTACCTTTAAATTCAGAAAAAATATTATACTGCGTGGCCAAATTACCCAACCACGGGCAAAAAAAGCCAATCCGTCGTCGATAAAAGGGAGGCAATGAGATATTGTTAATGATGTGTGCCATTCCACACTCTCACTCATTCATGTTTGTGTTGTCTTTATAATACATCAGTTTCCGCCAAGGTCTTTGTCGTCAATAAAAACACTCTCGCTCATTCATGTTTGTTTTGTCTTTATATTAGTTACCGCCAAGGTCTTTGTCATCGATAAAAACGCCGAGGCCATCTATGTGGCTGACCTACCGGGACTAGAGTTCTCCGTGTTCAAGGCCCGTGATGCAGAGCTGTGGGATGTAACGTTCGACAGCGTGGAGCAGAGAGTCTACTGGACCAGTAAGGATGACGTGAAGATTTACAGCTCTAACGTGGACGGCACAACGGAAAGCACCTTTGACCGAAGTCATAACGGTATGATACGATGCCTTAAAACAGTCCACTTGTTTAATCCCGACTATTCCGTAACCTAAATAATATGGTGAATATCATTACAAACATGTGACTTGCGGTATTGCAAACCGGCTCTTTATGGTGTTTTTGGTACCGAGATAATTTGCTACCTTATTGATACTATACACAAAGGGCACTGCATAAACGAATAACTGCTTTTTGTAATATGTCTTTCCTTACTGATTGCGTCTTTATTTTATCGTAACAATCATTGAAGTAAATGGGAACTTGGAAAAGGAGGGGGTGGGAATTCTACGTGCACTTTATTTCAAGTTTGTTTTGCTGCTTCTGTTTCATTTTTGGATTGTAAATACACTGGCAGAATATAGGTACATTTAGAACATATAGATGCGCTTTGTAGAACTTATCATACTTGTCAAAATTCAACAAATATTGAAACATGCAAAGCAAGTTACAATCATTTTACAAAAATGTATATTTTTAAAATACACAAATTACAGTAACAATGGTAAACAAAATTAAACGACGATAGAACAATGTGATGGTAGTGTACATTTACTGTACTATGATGTTGAAGACTGGGCGAATGCTCTCTATGTGTTCATAATGCGTTAGTATTACTCATGAAGAGTAATCAATTCGATCGTTTCCGTCCACAGAGCCCAAAAGTATCGCGATAGACGAAACGAACCGAATCCTTTACTGCGCCTACCTAGGGGTTGGTGAAATAACTGCGACAAACCTGAACAACGAAAGCGAGACGCCATTTGCCTCTGCTTCAAAACCTAGAGCACTTGCCATTGACGAATCCGAAAGGTAAGCACCACATTGACAGGTATACGTTCTTGGCTGGGGAGTATGTTTCTTCATGTTGCACTGTTGCAGCACATTTAGGTCCGGTCGACTGAACCGCGTTTCACGAAGAGCGAGTTGCCATAAATAGCAACTTTACAGGAAATTGTAAAATTGTTATCTATTACAAATCCGGTATAACAACACCTGAATACTATCTATTGCAAATCTAAGCCTACCCATGATTTTGCAATCAATTGTATAGTGACGATAAATTCACATAAGGTATACCGTAATCAATATAGATAGCAAGTTACGATCGATATCGATCGTAGGTTCCTTGCGATATGGATTGTAGCCCCCATGACAGGACCTCCCTGGTAACCCGCAATGGGTGCAACTGAGAATTTTGACTTCTTTAGTTGACATACGAGATAATATAAGCTTCATACAAACGTGTTTTTCTCTCTCTCTCTCTCTAGATACCTGTATTGGACCAGAGAGAAAGGGATAGATCGAAAAAAACTTACAGAGGGTAGTAACATTGAGACCATCTACACGAACGACGACCTGAGTGAAATCGAAGGACTGAGCATAGACACATCAAGTAAGTGCGCTGTCTTATCATCAGAGAAAGAAAAGCGGATACTTACGGCGAATGTAGCATCTTCCACCCCTCAGACCCCCCCCCCCCCCCCACCCGCGCTCCAAAGAAAAAAAGGTAGAAGAAGAAGAAAATACATTCTGCATAAGAATATATGGAACCCACAATTCCCGGTATTCAATAAAGGTGTCTTTTTAAATAATACAAATTTTCAAATTAACGTTGAGTAAAACATTAGTCCCAATTTTGTAATCACTCAGGAGTGTCAGTTTTGGTGCTTGTTTTCATGAATGCCCCCCATTCCTTAATTTATTCGCTTTAATTAATTAAACTGTTGTAATTCAAAACGACAACTAATTCTCAACCTTACCATTTCCATTTGACTCCCAAGGTACTCCAAGGCGGTTATTTTTCTGCGACCCAAGCATAAAGAAAACCTATTATCTGACTCAAGGAAGCACGGCCACACCCATGCCAGAAGGCTGGACGGACACTGACTTGACTCCTTTTTTGAACGAAGAACTGACCGACGTGGTGGTCGTTGGTGACACCCTGTACTGGACGAAGAAGAATGACGTGAAGGGCATTGCTCGCATGTCAGGTTACGATGATGAGATAACCCGTAATTATTCAATTCACCCTGTACAATTGTTCCAAGAGCCGATTCGTCTGGAAATCGCGATACTTAATTCCTAGTATATAGTTAGATGATTAGACCACCAACAGAATTTTCAATGAGAGAGGCAAACTCAGGGTAGTATTTTTGGACGAGAAAAAGCCGGCATCTGTTATAGAAATTGTTCAATCAGGCCGTACACACAATGGTAATTGTGACAAGACTAATAATTCAATACTACGTGCATATCAAATAGAGGAGGCCGGGCATAATGATTCTAACACGGAGTCAATGTAACAGAGTCGTCCATCCCTACCTGAAACATGTTGCACGTGTACGCTCTGCGCAGAGAAGGCGCATTTCATTGCTCCACATGCTGCGTGAAGGTCGGCAGGCTTAATTATTTGTGAAAGGCTTTATGGCTCAAAAATTGATTTTTAAGCAGGAAGGTAAAACCTAATTTTGTTTTTTTCTCTGGACAAATATGTTACAAAAATAGGTTTTAATTATAGCCTGTATTTGATGGACGGTTCAACGTCGAATACATGGCCGCCCTCGTCGGGGAAGTGCTTTATCACAGTTGTCAGTTTAAAATGTGGCTGGGCAGGTGCAGATTTGTGGGGCAATTGTAATACTTGACGTTTTTAATATGATAATGGATTCACAATGAATTGTTTCACTCAACCCAAACCTAATTTATGATTCAAGCCAAAATGTTCATCTTTCGTGTCTTACGCAAGTATTTTACTATGATATAGTTGATATATCAAATTCAGAAAAAAGTGTTACAATTGTCCTCGGGCTCCCTACGTTTTCACTTTCATTTTACTCCTCTCATGCAAAATTTAACATACAAACTATAGCTTAATCAATCAATACTACGATGGGAAGCAGCAACAAAGGAGAGATCTTTGTAAGAGGCGACCCAATACTGGAATTAATGATAATGACAATAATGATTGTGGGTATTTATGCGCGCTATACACCAGGAGTACCATAGCGCTTACAATATTCGAATAAAATATATATATATAAAGGAGTGTACAAAGTTTACTGAGAAAATAGGTATGTGTTTAAGTGTTTCTTAAAAGATTTTAATGAGGAACATTTTCTTACATTACGAGACTATTCCATGCTTTTGGAGCTGATATCCTGAAACATTTGTCACCAATTGAATTTAGAATATTTCTGAAGCAAATAAAAGTAGTGTTTCATACATTATTCTAAGTATTAAGAAATAATATATCATTTATCATGTTCATACTCTTCTTAAAAGTCTTAACAAGTGATTTCCAATGCTTGATGTGTGTAAGCAATGTATGTTATATTCTTTGGGTTTTTGTTTGGTGAGACGTACGCGGTGAGTTTTACGACACATGGGATTCCTTAACAGGTCTGTTGGGTCATTGTTTTGGAATAGCTCTGAAAAAGTCTTTTTAAGGACTATCACAAAGCGTACCATGAAACTCATCGTACAAACAATTGATAATATATTCATCCTATCTATTGGTCCTCGATGTATTATTGACTGGTAGTACAGGTATATTCTTATCTTATGTATGTAGACGGTTGTAGAATATCTTGAAGAATAACTATCGACACTTTGGTTCAATTTGAAATTATGCAGAGGTAGTATTAGGTAGCAAGTTGTTCTTGCACAGGTATATATATGTTAAACAAATATTACTTCGGTACAGATAATTATACGCATATGCATTTAGATGTACATTATGTGAGGTGAGTGCACATTAAGATTGTGAAATTGAAAATATTATATGGCCAAAGTAATGGTTTATAATGTGATTTGCCCATTTTTGGAGGAAAATATCCTATTTAAGTATTCTCTTGCCGCATTTCCCATATGACAACTCTATCACTAAACATGATTCATAACGTTTCATTCATATTGTGTACGTTGTGATTTGAGTCTGGACATAGTTCCCATACTCTTAACCAATTGGGTACCAGTCAAGCTGCAGCTTAATAAGAGTTGTGTCTATTACTTTTGAAGTAAATGTCACACGTGGCACACGATGACTTATATGATACATGTATATTGTACATTAACGGATTGATATCAGTGTGTGACATAAAATACTGGTATCGTCAGAGAGAGATAGAAAGAGAGAAAGAGGGAGAGAGAGGGAGAGAGAGAGAGAGAAAGAGAGAAAGAGAGAAAGAGAGAGAGAGGGAGCGAAAGAGAGAGAGAGAGAGAGAGAGGGGGAGAGAGAGAGGGAGAGAGAGAGGGAGAGAGAGAGAGAGGAGGGGGGGGGGGGTAATACCATAAAGGCTATATCGATACTCCCCGGGCCAGGGAGTGGCGTCGAATGAGCAGCCAGGGTGTTGACTTGCTTCGTTGCTGAATATGACAGTACTTGTAAAATGTCTAATATGTATAATATATGTATAAAGAAAAACAAAAAATCAATTTCGTATTTCCACAGCTGTCATCTTTTGAAAAATTATCTTGTAATCACACAAAATCAATGTATTGAATTGTACAGTAAGTTAATTATCTTAATTACTCGCCAATAGTATCGTATCAATGTATGTGTTTTCCAAATATAAATGATAGTACTGTTTATAACAATTACGGTATACGTTATTATGACAGAACAGATCTGTATGTGTCTCGATATTTTTCATTTTAACGACTTACTCATTTTGATTCTTTCACGTGGTTCTCATATTTAAGGTGATTGGACCTGCGACCATAGCAGACGCCTGTTCTGCCATAAGTACGGCCCCCGTTACCTCCCCCACTACTATCCATTTCCTTTCGGTGGAATGTAAATAATAAACTTGTATCCTGTACATGAATCAATGATCAATAAATTACATATAGGACCATATATGTTTTGATTTCATGACTCTTTTAATGTATGCAAGTGGTCGACTATCCCATTTTCGTAATGTATTCACAACTTTTCCCGTAACTGATTTACCGCGTTAAACAGGTTCACCTGTATTTCTTAATTGATGTTGGAACAAACAATAAATCTACTAGTTATTGCTATTTGTACAAATTAGCTCGGACAACCTTTGCGTTTCCATTAAAAATCTTTTATTTGAACAACGTGAATTAGATTAGCATACATAACGAAAATTGAATAAGCATAGCGGAGGTACGCTTACTAACTAACGAGCGATCTGCATGGGAATACTAAAACAAAATATTTTGGATATAAACATCATGGTTATTACATTTGTTGATAGGTAAGCAAATTATATGGATTGTCTTTCAAACACTGCGTTTCACCTTCATTCGAGTTGTAACTTAATTTTAATCATCCCCCCCCCCCCACCACTACCAACTCGAAGGAGTTCGGAGGGGGGGGGGGACACAATATCAAATGTCCCCCCTCCACTATTTTCGGTCCTGTAGGTTTTTTCTACCCCCCCCCCCCCCCCCCCACCAATTGGAAGGGGGACACAACTTTTATGAAATCCCCCCCCCCCCCCGGCCCCCCTTTCGAGGAGCCTTCCGCCCTTGCTAGCTAGTATAATAATGATTTGGAAGGACATGCATTCGCATCACGACTCGTTGAATCAGTCTATACAGGCTGAACTTATGGTACAGGTTTAATTAGACGAAATGGCAGTAGACGAATGTTGGCAATTTTACATAGGTCCCTATACGTGTACGATCTTGCGCGTTGAACTGAAAATGTATTTGAAAGGTCACATCGCGCTATCGCGTGGATCTAAAGAGTCCATGGGCTGAGGCTATGTACTCGATCACCGAATGCAAACAGAAAGTGCGGATTTCAGCTAGACCTGCTCGAGGTGAGTCTTCGGAAGTTCTGTCTGCTAAATGTTCACTCACTCAATCCGATCCGTCGTCTACGAACATTTTTGTACGAGGTAAGTGTAGCCATTCATTCTGTACGCGTGAATAATTCGGACCATTGACCACTCACATTGTTAATACACGGTGTACAATTGACAACGCAGACGACGCTGCATATGACTTTTAATTAATGCGACAATGATCAAGATGATCGAAGTACTAGCTGGTAATAACAACCCCCTGAAAAACATGTCACGAGCTAAGATTAGTACGCATGCATGCCATACTACAGTGGCACGTCACATGAGCACGCAATTTATTGATAGCGTTGAGCTACGCTTCATATATGCTTTGCCCATGCTTTGCCCTTTGGAGCCACAGTCCGAGCAGTCTGAGCTGAGCAAAGGTGTACATAAAATATATAAATGTGATCCAGCCTGTGGATCCACCTCATATTTCATGATTCTTTGCGATCTCGAGACCGTGCAGTGCTATTCATGGTACATGTATTCCCTTTGTGAATAATGAGTATATATAGAGTAATATTCACAGTCGAATGCAGATTGTAGAAATGCGTGTACTCTATGCCGATATTTCATGTATGTTATTCCCAATCGGTTTGGTTTACCACGTAGGTTTACACAAACCACCATATACCAGGGCCTGTGTTTACGCGGCGCGTGAAGCTAGTAGGCTATTCTCAGCGTGATACGGTATTGTGCACTGTGAGTGTGAGTATGGAATCGGTCATATCAAGGACATTATCTGTTGCTTTTGTGTGCTTGTGTATGTGTGTGGGTCTGTGTGTATTTGTTTTGATGTGGTACCGGCTGCGTGTATTGATTTACAATGGATAACCCTTGGACCTTTCAATGTGGATGGACTTTATTCTTAATACTAAATGTTAAAAAACACCTGTGGACATTTTTGAAAAATAATTTAAAAATAACAACAACTCGAATCAAGGAAGAATTGGCACATTATGACTTCAAGGGATGATTAATTTTTAGAAGCAGGTTGTGTGACATGTCATCAATTACTTTGCTTGTAATAATCTTGTGAATTATTAAAGAGATTTTCACTTTTGGACAAATTTGGATCTGAAAATGTGTGTGCATCAGATGATTGAGAACACAATAATGACCATTGTGCATACATGTCAGCCCACATCTTCTTTTCCCAGAACCATCAAGCATAATGACTCTGTGATGGCAGTTGCCAGTGGATCGACAGGTGTGATACACAGTGTTCATCAAATGTTCTTTGAATGTTTCCATGGTTAGAATGTATAATAAATACTATTTAGACAACACTCAAACTTTCGGTAACCCCATGTGGGTATATGTGTTCAGGATATTTGGCCCACTTATGGGGTGAACAAAGGAAAAGAAATAGTGAAAAGGGGAGATATTTTTTTGCAATACACAAAACTATTTCTAGCTTTAGTTCTTAGTGTTTTAAACCGAAAATAAATCTGACGAAATGGAAGTAGAAGGAGAGTGTAGCTGTGAGAAAAGAACAATAAAAGACAGATGTTCAAAATAACCTACTGTATAATTAGTTGCAAAACTTAAACCATAACTTCTCCACACTTTGCCCCTCTCCTTTCTTCTTTTCTCTGTGTAACTATACTATATTTTCAAGTCCAAATTTGTCCAAACGTGAAAATAACATTAAATCATTGCGAGGAGTATTACAGGAATAACAATAAATGAAATGTCATGCACAAAAACCTACTTCCAAAAAGATTGCCATCATTCAACTTTATGATGAGTGAATTTTAGCTTGATTCAAGTTGTATTTTATTTTTGTATTATATCTCACAAGTATCAAAATATTTTTTAACAACTGTTATTCTTAAATGTGACCACCGCCTCGTTAAAAAATGTAAGACATTCAGGTGTGTTAGCAATATACGCGAGCTGAAATTATAATCCATCAAAGCCCTATACAAAGGAGATTTGGTCCACGGAGGTACACTGCCGCTCAAAGGAATTGTCACGGGTAAAGGGAAAGGGAAGGAGCCGCAGTTTTAAACCTCAGTATATTTTGTCCAGTTCAGCGTGAAATACAATGCTTTTTAGGGAAAAGCAAGAATGTTTCATGCTGAACTGGACAAAATATACCACGGTTTAAAACTTCAGCCCCCTCTCTTTCTTCCCTTTCCCTTTACCCGATGACAATTCCTTTGAGCTGTAGTATATAACTCCATGATTTATCTGAGAAATATTATGTCAACCGTTCAATCTTTGCTATAGGAGGAGTTCGCTTAAAAACACAAACCGTGATTTACCTTTGGGGCCGGTACTAAACAGATTATTAATATTTGTATTAACTTAGTGGGCAAAAGGAAAGTTTATTCCACTGAACTATGATATATAGCTCCACGGTTGGTCTAAGAAATATGCGAACCGTTCATTCTTTGCTGGGAGATGACCACGCAGCTCGTTTAAAGACACTAACCGTAAATTACCTAGGAATTGGGGGTAAACAAACCTGGAACATTTAAACAAAAGGGAAGTTTGGTCAACCGAGGTATACATAATAGCTTCATGGTTGGTCTGGGGTATATGTCAACCAGGGGAAAAAAATAATTCAGAATTTTCGGGGGCTACTTTTTGAGCACATTGGCCGTTTGGCTACAATTTTACATTGTGTCTATGGGAATTTGGGGGGCTCTTTTAACGTTTTCCAGGGCGCTTTTAAGCATTTCGGGTGCAAAAACGCCCCGAGCCCGCGGCTATTTTCCCTCCTGATGTCAACTGCTCATCGTTTGCTAGGAGATAGCTCGTTTAAATACAAAAAACGTGATTTGCCTTGAGAGGAAACAGCTGTAAATTTTGTATTAACCCTTTGTGTGCCAAATAAATTCTTGTTCTAGTGCGGATTACCTTAAAGGGGGTCACACATGGCACATGGTTGAACTCGGTGTAGAATACACGTGTTCATGTACAGTGGGGTGATTCAACAAGCTGCTCGTAAGTTACGAACGACATTACGAACGACTGGTGATCCTTTCTTGTGCTCAATGCGATATCACACTTTGTTCATTGAGAATCTGATTGAGCATAAGAAGGGATCACCAGTTGTTCGTAAAGTCGTTTGTATCTTACGAACAGCTTGATGAAACACCCCCAGGTCCATTATAATGATTGATGGGATCTTAAGTGGAACAATCTTCCTCGTCACAAAAGGGCTCTGGGTGCATAGAGCACTAGAGTGGTGTCGTCGTATACATTGTTATGCAAGTTAATGGTTCTAAACAACATCGCTCAAGTGAGTGCTTCACTGGTCCGACATATTGTCTAGCGGGCCAGCGTCGGGCACTCCCAATGAGAGTCCCCGTTATGATCACCGATGTTTTCTCTACTCTTCATACGTCATACGCCACCGATCGCTAAAATCATGAAAATCGTACTGAATGTAAATGTCAACACAATAATTATGAAAAACAATTAAGTAGCCGAAATGAGAGGAAATGAGCTTAACCTTAATTACCTTGTACATTTTGACTTTTCAGAGTAGCTTGTGGTTACAATGGCGTCCTCCATTGTGAAGTACCCTGCCCTGGTCAAATCTCGATGGCTGGCCGACGCGCTCAAGACGTCGAGGACCCCCGCCGGCAAGCCCGTCCGGGTGGTCAACTGTACCATGGGTGTAGGTGTGGACAATCAAGCCGTTCATGACAAACGACACATACCCGGCAGTAGGCACATCGGTCTCAACCACCTCCGCGACACGACTTCTCCCTACAACTTCACCATCCCACCAGCCAACGTCTTCGCCGACATCGTGGGGAAGACGCACGGGATCGGGAACGACGCGCACGTGATCATCTACGAGGACAACCCCGTGTTCCGGGTGGCGCGGTTGTGGTGGATGTTCCGCTACTTCGGCCACGACGCGGTGTCCGTGTTGGACGGCGGGCTGCCAGGGTGGTTAGCTGAGGGGCATCCGGTGTCCGACCAGGCCGAGCCGGACCCGGAGCCGGCTACGTTCACGGTGACGAAGACGCGAGATGACCTGTACAAGAGCTATGAAGACATCGTAGCGAACCTGAAAGAGCCAAAATTTCAGATAATGGACAGCCGGCCCAAGGATTGGTACGATGGTACTAAACCGGCTCCTTTTCCTGGTGAGTGATATCCAGTAGTCATCGAAGTAGTCAGGTCTTCAGCCCTTTTTTTATCCTTCTCTCCCTCCCCTATTACCCCTCTTCTCCCCCTAACTCCCATTGTTCCTCTTCTCCCTTCTATCTCTTCCCATACCTCTCTATCTTATACCCTACCTTTATCTTCCCTTCTTGTCCCTGTCCTCCTCTTCTCTATCTTCTACATCTCCTATTTCCCCGCTACCTTACCTTCTTTCTCATCTCACTCCTCTCCCATCCCAAATAATTTACCCTTTTCTCTTACCCTTCTCCCCGCCCCCCATCCTCATCTCCCTCTTTCCTACTCCTTTTCTTTTCTACCATCTGTATCTTCTCTAGTTTGATCTCCCCTCTCACAACCCTCTCCTTTCTACCCTTCTCCACTTACCCCTTTTTTTCTCCGTCTGTCCTCTTTCCCCATCTCCCCGCTTCTCTCCTACCTCTCTGTTCCCGTTTAACTTCCCTCTCCTCCCTTCTCACTGCTCTCATTCTCCTTTTCTTCCCTCTCTTCTCTCACCCTTCTTCTCCTCCTACCACCTCTACCTCTGCTTTCTCTGCTTTCCCTACTCCTTATTGTCTCTTTCTCCCCCTCCTACCTCCCCCCCCCCTCCAAATTTGCCACCTCATCTTGCCTCCTCGATTCTCTCTCCTCGATTCCCTCTCGTTCTCCTTCGTTTGATTCTTGTCACCTTCCAATTGCTGTTTTCCCATTTCTTCATTATCCGTTATCATCGTCTCCATCTCCATTTCATTCTGGTTCTCTTCTGAATCTTTTTTCTTCTTTTCTTCTTCTTCTTCCTCTTCTTTTCTTCTTCTCCTTCTTCTTCTTCTTCTTCTTCTTCTTCTTCTTCTTCTTCTTCTTCTTCTTCATCTTGTCCTTCTTCTTCATCTCCTTCTTGCCTACGGAAAAGGAGGGTCATCTATTTAATCTAACATTGATACGTACATTATGGCAGTTCATGAAAGTAGAAACCGGGTTTCACTCTCCCTCTTCAACTCGCATGAGATGGTCGCTAATGAATATGAATATTTCATTTTCATCTATCCCCTAGGCATGAAGCTGGGCATCTTGAAGTCGGCCATCCCGCTCCCTTTCCCTACTCTCCTCCAGGAGGACACGGCCATGTTCCGGCCCGCCGACGAGCTCAAGGCCGCCTTCGAGTCCAGCGGCATCGACCTCACTAAGCCGCTGACGTCATCTTGCATGGTAGGCATCACGGCCTGCATCCTGGCCCTCTCTGCCTTCATCGTCGGTAAGGAGGACGTGTCGGTGTTCGACGGGTCGTGGGACGAGTTCAACCGGAAGGGCCCTGAGGACGCCGCGACGTTTTACGAGCACAAACCGGCAGCAGCCTGAAGAACTTTCACCTTTGTCGCTTATACCCCATCTTCACTGAGGCGAGACCGTAGAACGACCTCTCAACTCAATGATCTCAGAGGTATTCAATGATTTTCCAGCAGTCTTTCGGGGACCGTTTTGTTCGCAGTGGTCTCCATCACTTTTAGATCTGGAACCAAAACAGTCTCTCAGCGGTCTCTGAGAAAGCGAACTTTCAATGAACGCTCAGCGATCTCCTAACCAGTGCTGAGCAGTTTCGTTAGTCTTTCAATGATTTCAGATTAATGCATCCATATTTCATATTTTCTGATAAATGTCTTGCAGAACGTTTAATTTGAATTTATTTTTCATATTCGTTCTACAATATTAAAAATTCTCCTTTGTCATGTTTGTTACCCCTCACTTTTAGTGAATGAAATGTTGACAAATTTTCAGAGCACAACTTGTTTTGTTGGGTTTTTTTTTCAAATTGAAATGAGTGCAGTGTCTGAGTACAATACGTATTGTTCATGACATCCTCACGTTCTGATTGGTTATGAGGCAGCGGATATGAGTGGTTGGATCAATTTTCAATTCAATTCAATTCAATTCTGTATTCAATTTAACAAACAAGAATAAACAACTTTCATGAACAATGAGTATAAGGCATCACCAGAAAGCCGATGGCTTGTGAGATGTGATAACCTTTAACATGTGCTTCAAAACACATAAAGTCCATTATTTAAATGACATACAGTAAGATGAACCCAAGTACACAAATTACATAAAAATACATACTTACAAAAACATATATCAAAGAGAGACTAATACAAGCAAATACAAACGAAGCAAAAAACAAACGATCAAAAAACACACAAAAAACAAACAAAGACAAAACAAAAACAAACACAAACGAATGTTTAGCAGCTAAGACAATAATCGATAGAGTGACAGTATGTAATATCAAAATGACATCACCCGTCGAAATACTAGCCACGTCGAAGGTGGGAGTAATCTATAAATCACTGTATTCATTGTTTTTTTAAAGTAACTCAAATTGATAGCATTATCGAGAGAACGTGTCAATATTTGTCCGTTTTTGTTTTGCTCTTGTTTATGTGTGCAAGATTTGTCACTTGCCACGTTTTTTTTTCTGTTCTTCACTTTACTGTTGTATTCATACATTCATGTTGGATGTATGAATTAAACTTCTTTAGAAACTATACGAAACGTGTCATACTTTTTGTGAGTGGTTCTGCTTGGTGATCCCGTTGAGCCCCTAATCCGGTCTAAAACAAGAATAAATACACCACGGCATCATGTACAAAAAGAGCCAGACGGAAGGATGAGTGATGTGAAAGGGAAGTCTCGATGATGGATGCAGAGAGAGAGAGAGAGAGAGAGAGAGAGAGCGGTTTCATTACTCAAAGATGATCTAGATAACAATTGCCCCCCTGCACACAATATAACAATGCATCAATATATCATTGGACACCAAGAACACAAACCAAGCATTCAGGTAGACGGAGAAGGTGTTGGATGATGATAATGATTAAACATGTTTGTATGGCGCTTATAGCATAACGGCATGTTTCTTAACAGACCATGATACATAAGAAATAGAAATAGTGCGGCGGGTTCGTAATTGTGATACACATACATGTATTTACAAACGACGAAACAGAACTTTTTTTCAAATTACATATGAACTCTTCGTGTGTTTCTAAGTTTCTGTGGTAATTCGACAAGTTATTCCAAAAATGGGGGAAAATGCCTTCCCCGTTACCCGTATTTATTTGCGGGAGTTAGAATGACTTTGAACGAGAACGAAATGTTTGGTTTATACTGTGCTAATAATTCAGTGCGTTGGGAGTGTTCCATCCATGGATGAAACAAACACAATGAAGAACACAATGGTATGGGAATTCCTTCTGTAGTGGATAGACATATACATGTAATAGATTGGTAGATCATTATATCAAACTGAAATGACATTGACACGCTTAGCATACTGTTAAGCATACGTCCACAAGTGAAACATGACGGTGATATGACTCCAGCGGATTGCTTGTAAATTAGTTCTAAGTAATATAATCAGAATCCTTCAATTAATTAAATCGCACGCTCTCGAAGTTGACCTTAATAATTGTTCTCCTTGAAAATATAAGATAAACACTACTACATATTTTGTGCGTAGCCATGGTATTGGGGCGACTCTCTTTGATTTGAAAGAACTATTTTAACACTATACTGGCATTAATACATGAGTAATATTCAGACATTGCGGTTGTTCTGGAACTAGAAGATACAGAACCGACTACATGTATATGGTACGCTGGAACCTACTTCGCTTCTTCTTTACTTGAGGCTAATGGTGTAGGCCTATCTGAAATATAACATGTACAAATAACTGGAAGACACTGACACAATCGTGACGGTAGTTACTCTGTTCAATCAAAACGGTGATTATTAGGGCAAGATGAGCATGTTGTCTATTATAACACACCCTCTTCATCTTCCTTGCAGAGAAGGGTCATTGGCATGATCAATAATTTTCTTCCTTTAAAATCAATGTTAGTTGAATGTGTAATGTCATTATGACCATAGAGTACCGAAGTGGTGTTGCCGTAGCTATTAGTGTTTTGCAGGTTTCTGGTTCTCAACAACAGCCCTCAAGTGAGACTTTCACTGATCAGACATTGTCTCGCGGACTAGTGCTGAGAACTCCCTATGACTTTTCCCGCTGTGATCACGGATCTTTGCTCTACCCACATAGAATCAGTCGTCTCGACAACATGCTGATATGACGTCACACTTCGGTACTCTGTAGATTGCTGTTGATTGAACCGGCGTTATAGAGAGTTTTTATCCTACAGCAGCCAACCCCAGTTTGGCAGCTCCCTTTATCTACCAATCTTCGTTTCTTTTCACACTGGCGCTCTTAGCCCCGGACTATTTGGCTTGGCCCTGCAATTGCGGTGTTAGCCCTGCTTTTTTGCAGGGCCAAATAATCCCGGATTATTGGTGGGGCTAGCCGACTTTGGTAAAAAACCAATGTGAACAGAAAGTGGGCTAAGCTTAGCCCCGTACTATAGGTGGGGCTAAGGCCCCCCCCCCCCCCCCCCCCCCCTTAGCCCCACCTATAGTACGGGGCTAAGGAAATTTTTGCCAGTGTGAAAAGCATATATGTTAAAACTGTTCCCCCGTCGCCCGGGAGGGGTTTTAGTTCAGTCCATGCCAGGTTACTTCGGGTCCGGTAAGATGATACAAGCATCGCGGGGGGCTTTCTTGCAGAACTCGTCCCACGAGCCATCGTACACCGCCACGTCTCTCTCCCCGATCACGTACGCAGCTAGGGCCACGGTACATGCGCTTATGCCGACGAAACACGACGTGACCATCGGACGGGTCAGGTCGACACCGCATGACTTGAAGAGGCTTCGGATGTCGGACTGGGACACCATGCAGTCGCAGTCGGCTCGGATCAAACTGCCAAACGGGACGTTGACGCTCTTGACGATATGGCCCAGCGGAAGGTCTGCCGAGAAAATAAGACACGATGCGCTTAATTATTCTGCAAGATGGACCTATAATGAGTGTCTCCTTCCTGTATATAGATATAGGCTACTAGTTTATTCAGATGATATATATGGAATTCATATTCTCTATTCTAAAACTGTATTCCACTCATGCCTCATTCTACATCCCTCTCTTGCCGAAAAGGCCTCCACAGCACTCACAACCCTACCCCCTTCTTCCGATTTTCTTAACCTCTCAAATTTTCACAATAAATGTTGATGGGTTGAATCTGAATCTGACTTATAATGACTATCAATAGACCATGACTTGAATTGGTAGTGTGCGAGTACAAAGTACACGCTTCCCTTCCTTCGATGGACAACTAATTACGTAACTAACCGGGCCAAATGGAAGCCATGCTGCCGTCAAACCACTCTGGTTGTCTGGCGTCTACCAGAGTAAAGTCGCCCGTGCGCTGGTTCTCTAAGACCCGCTCGAAGCCCAGGAATAGCCTCCCATCCTTCTCCTTGGCTTTGAAGACCCGAGGCTCGACGGCAGGTGCGACCCCGCTCTCTACCGGGTAGCCATCCGTCTGCCACTGCTTCAGGCCCCCATCCAGAACCGAGACCTAGATTGTGTTGGGGACAGGTGGGGGGTGGGGGGAGGGGGGTAAGCTATTATTACTGACCCCAGAACACATTACATACACACACATTATTAATTTACCCCCGAACCCCCTCCCACCCCCCCCCTCTCTCTCTCTCTCTCTCTGTCCCCTCCCCCACCCCCCCCCCCCCCCCCCCACCTCCACTCACCTTCTCATGTCCGAACAGTCGGAACATCCACCAGACCCGAGGACCTGACATCAAGCGGAAGATAGGATCGTTTTCGTAGACGATCACGTGTGTGTCATTGTCGATCCCCAATTCATTGCCGACGTACCTACCATGTAAATGTTACAAGGATACAAAAGCGGGGATCGTATTTAGTGGGAAGAGGATGCGTGGAGGGGCCGTGAAGGTAAACGCGATTCTGTGATTTACAGACTTCTCATAGATGGAGCAACATATCAATGTTCAAATTTCGGCACCCGAAACATGTCTTTAGCTATCAGTGACGAATCAGTACCAATTTCCATCCACTAGCGACGTTTTAGAGGGTTACTAAATTAGAAGTTTCCACTAAAATTACCCACTAAAAACGAATTTCACATTGGACGATTTGACGAAAATTTGAAAAAAAACGCACGCCTCCAGTGACGTCAGAGAAGTCAAAATGCCATAGATTGTACGGAAGTCAAAAATTTTCGTAATGTATTCACAACTTTCCCCCTAACTGCGTATCGCATTATTGCATTCACCTGTATCTTGTCTCAATGGATGGAATGCACTTTGAATCTATTAGTTGTTGCTACTCGGACAAACCTCGGACAAACTTTGGGGTTCCCATTAGTAACGTATTGTTTAAACCGCGTGAATAAAATGTTTTATTCACGCAGTTGGCATTTTGACTTCTCTGATGTCACTGGAGGCGTGCTTTTTTTTCAAATGTTCGTCAAAATGAGACTTTATTGCGGAAAACAAATGTGAAATTCGTTTTTAGTGGATAATTTTACATAAATTAGTGGAAACTTATTTTTCTAATTTAGTAACCCTTTAAGGCAACCCCGTTTAATTTCAGCTTAACAGAATTCGTGACTTTACAATAAAATTGCAGAGTAGGGATACAACGTAGTGATGGTTACGGAACGTGTAATCATGAATTGCATGCAACATGGAACAGCAAACTAAAATGCAAATTGTGATCACGCAATAATTCCGTAATCCCTTATCTATATCACTTCTGCCTGTCCCGTGCTTTTAAATATATCTTCAAAAGCGTGGTAGGCCTACTTACTCGGCAAATTGCTCCCCGGTCGGGACGGTGAAGTGCAGGCGTGATGTCTTCTCCCGACACTCGTTGAGATCGAAGTGTCTGGAGCCGGGGATGTGCGATGACCGATATGCGTCACGACCCTCGGTCATGATCCCCTGCCAGGTCGCGTCTAGAACACACACCTTCGATGGCGACGGTGACGACGAGGAAGATGACGAGGCTGGTGCTTCACCCTGTTCCGCGATGGCATCATGCAGCCATTTTGTACTCACCATTGGTTCTACGCTCACCATTTTGGCTATATTGATACACCCGAAACTAACGATACTAACGAAATCAATCGGCGCTTGATGACTACAGATTGATACTACGGATCGCAGTAGAATATTTTCAAAACGAAGGAAAGGTACATCACTAAGAATCGATACCAAGCTCGTTCAAGCTCGCCTACATCATTGCACCTCCACTGCACCTGTAGTAGTCCAGATACTGGCCGTATTTTATCGTCCGCTTGTTCTCCCCATTACAGCACTGATTCATATAGTACGCACACTGCGCCAGACCACTGCATGACTGATTGCGCGATTTGTATGTGATGCGCCACTAACGTTCGTTGTCGGCGGATTGCTCAATACAGTCCAGAGGGTGGACTACACCTGTAGGACTATATATAGGAGGTACTTATCAAGGTGATTATACCTCATTGTCTACGTTGTTGACCTAACTTTGTAAAGCTGCACTAATGCGTCTGTGGACTTAAATCTGTTCATGTGGTGCACATTAGCGGGATTATTTGTTGAGTGGTTAATCAACCATTGTCATGGCCGTTATACCACTAAACGTGCACAGAGAGAGAGGGAGAGAGAGAGACAGAGACAGAGAGAGAGAGAGAGACAGACAGACAGAGAGGAAGAGAGACAGAGAGAGACAGAGAGAGACAGAGAGCGAGACAGAGAGAGAGAGACACCGAGAGACAGAGTGAGGAGGGGAAAGAGAGAGAGACCGGGAGAGAGAGAAAGAAAGAGAGAGAAAGATGGAGAGACGGAGAGAGGAGGGGAAAGAGAGAGAGACAGGGAGAGAGAGAGAGAGAGAGAGAAAGAGAGAGAGAGAGGGGGGGGAGGGAGGCATGTACTTTGATCCAACAGGAACCTTTGATTATGGCTGCCTCTCTCTCTCTCTCTCTCTCTCTCTCTCTCTTTCTCTAATTCATTGTTTCTTTCGATTCTTGTCCGTCCTTTCCCTTCTCATTCCCTATCTCACCCCCACCCTCTCTCTCTCTCCCGCTTATTTCATCTCTCTCTCTATGTCTCTCCCACTATCTCTCCACTCTTTCTTCATTCAATTCACTATCTCTTTCTTTTCCCTTCTCTCAATTTCTCGGACATTCTCACGATATATTTTTTTTTCTCATCTTCTTTCATTTGTTTCTCTTCATCCATCCATTCCCCTTTTCTTTCTCAATTGTCATCTATCTTTTCTCTTCTCTATTGTACACGCACACGTTTGAGGTAAATGAGAAATTATTCACAAATCACAATCTTTAAGCAAAATAGCTACCTTTAAAACAAAGTATCATATTCTCTAATTGCAATCACCAATAATAATTATATTCATTTCAGTCATTTCGTTTCATAACTATATACTACGATATAATTATATACAGTACATGGGCCTAATAGTTTTTGATGATCGGCGTTGGCGGGCCCTTCAAAAACATTAAAAGGATTGTTTACCCTGAAGTTAAGTTGTTTTG
Source organism: Arbacia lixula (assembly GCA_963669155.1). Taxonomy (NCBI): domain Eukaryota; kingdom Metazoa; phylum Echinodermata; class Echinoidea; order Arbacioida; family Arbaciidae; genus Arbacia; species Arbacia lixula. Next base: position 8,524,781 of record OZ022579.1, read on the forward strand.
ATAAAAGCAGAAGCATGACAGAAACCATCATTGAAGGTTTGACAAAAATTGGTGAAAAGATAAGAACGTTATGATTGTTTTTATTTTGTGACGTCGCGTGCGAGGTGCTTTCCCATATGTCGTGTACTACTTTTTCAATAAATTGCATTAGTTTTGTTCTCTGTTGAAGGAATACATTCTTTTCATAGCGGTATGTGTGTAAAAACCTTTATCGAATGATATATCAAACGCACAGGTGAAAAGAGAAATATCCTTTTGAGAAAATTTACATTTTCAAAAAAACTGTTACACAACATTATGAGGGAACACCTCGTACGTGACGTCACACTTTGCGCTCTCTCTCTCTCTCTCTCTCTCTCTCTCTCTCTCTCTCTCTCTCTCCCTTCGCTCATACTCCCACTCTCTCCCTTTGTCTGGGTACGCTTTGCAGTATATCCCTTTCGCAAGTAAAACAAATAATAAGTTGGTAAACACTACGGGATATGGAAGAGTATGTTGTATTAGAAATGCCCTTTAAATAATACAACAGGAAACTAACGTTAGGTGAATTTATAGCGATCAGTAGATTGTGAGGAGGTTTTGGACGTGTCGTTCGAGAGACCGGAGACCGCTTCGCGCTATATACGGTCCGCGATTTTTTTTTCCGTGATGTTAACGCGTCACAACTGCCAATTCGCATTTTCTTGGCGTCTTGAATAAAGACCACGTCTGGTCTGCGCGCAATATGCGAATATATGCGATATGCATGCGAATTGCACTAAGATACTACCTATAGCGCTTGCTACGCTGCTTCTACGTACGTGTAGAGTATGCATTATTCAGCTCTACAGCAATTCCATGTCTGAAACTGGATGTGAGGGTGCCTCAATTCCTCAACGGATCTAGGCCATGTACATGTAGTTCTAGATCTTCTTCTTGCTCTAGATCATAGTCATTAGAAATTCAATTCATAATCATAATCATAAATTACTCTATTCTAGTCATAGCCACAGGACTCGGTCTTAACTTAGAAGAGTCTGCTAACAGTAACAAGTTAACACGTTTACTGTTAGAGCAATTTTGTTACTTCTAAAATTAGACTACATTATGATATGAATTAAATTTCTTAATAAAAGTAACAACTAACACTAGACCTAGTAACTTAACTTAACCCTAGACAAGACGAAACCGTCATAATTCTAAGACTAATTAAGTTCATGGACATCATTAAAACGCGTGTTAATTAATGGCATGACAAAATTTGAAGTTTATCATTTTCAACTTTGACCTTTGTCTTTATAAATATGGCTGTCAATTTGTGGTTTCCATATCCATGGTAATGCGGCATTTAAATGTTCATGAATAAATTTTAGGAAGAGTCACCAAGTTTGAGGGAAAATGATCAGAGCATATAGATATATAGAGATGGCCCATAGTAGTTTGGTAGGGGGCACAATGTGCCCCCCCCCCCCCCCTTGAGTAATATAGACTATTTAGTCTTCGCACCTAGATCTTGGAGGAAAGTATCCATGCTGAGTATGCACACAACTTAACATGATTCAGTACTTGTCTGATTGCAATATAGACCTAGAATCTAGATCTAGGGCCTAGCTAGACCAGATATTTTGAAGCGAGAATATTATGGGCAATCACATTATTTTTAGAGTCTGGCCAGAGTCTACTCAGAAAAGCATAGATCTTGATCTACACATATTTATGACTCTTGTTCTACCCAGTCAGTTAAGACAAATTGATTTCCATATTTATAAGGTGAACAATTTTAAATACATAGATAAAGTATGGAATTCCATAGATTGCAAGATCTAGTTAATGCACACTCCGAGAGGTGTATGCATGCTCTTCTATCCACTAGAATCTATGTGCCCACTGCATTCGGCGATCAAGTCCACGCGCATGCGTACTGCCTACCTATATCGACAACGGCCTGCAATCAAGTCGCTCTGAGGAATAAAATTAGCCGATGTGACGCGTTAACATCACGGGAAAAAAAATCGCATACGGTCCGCATCTGTCCGCTTCAAGGTGCGTGCATGCGTTGGTAATGCTCGCATCCATCAGTCGGCAGCGTGTATGCAAATGAATCGTGCGGTACAATTAATGCGATTATGAATGTGGACTATGCTCGCTGCGGCTCATTTTTTTTTTTAACAAGGATAGTTTTTCACTTCTCCTGAAAGTGATCGTGAAGCAATAACTGTGATATTTCACACACGTCATTTTTAGCGTATACTGCTGATTCCTATTGAGTTTCGTGACTTTTGAATATGGGAGACCCTGTCTTTAATGCTTAATTGCTCATAAGTTTCATCATGGCATCTGGGAAAGCTGCGTCCGGTTTCAGGTCGTAGAATGTCGCGGCGTCTTCGGGCCCCTTCTTGCTGAACTCGTCCCACGACCCGTCGAACACCGACACGTCCTCCTTCCCGGCGACGAAGGCAGAGAGGGCCAGGATGCAGGCCGTGATGCCTACCATGCACGTTGACGCTAGGGGCTTGGTGAGGTCGATGCCGCTGGAATCGAAGGCGGCCTTGAGCTCGTCGGCGGGCCGGAACTTGCCCGTGCCCTCCTGGAGGAGAGTAGGGAAAGGGAGCGGGATGGCCGACTTCAAGATGCCCAGCTTCATGCCTAGGGGGGAGATTAAACATAAAATATGAATTTCTATTAGCGATCACCGCATATGAGTTGAACAGGAAGAGTGCAACCCAGTTTCTACATTCTTGAACTGCCATATTAGGTTGAATAGATAACCCTTGTTTTTCCAAGGCAATAATAAAAAAAAACAGTGAAAGGGGGCTTAAAGAAAGAGATGTAGAGGGAGAGGTTGAGTTAAAATAAGGTTGGAGATAGAGAAACATTAATGTGCAGCGTAGATCCCTTGTTCACATATATATACACCTGCAAACCCTCCTCCTCCGCTTTATAGAAGAAGCAGGACGACGACAGAGACACGGTCGGTGACAAATTTAAAGAATAGAAGAAGGTAATGAAGGCATGGAGATGAAACGGAGTAGAAGATGAAAAAACGAAGAAGAGAAAACGGCTAAAAGGAGGGGTTGAGAGAGGAGAGGGGGAAATAATTGGGAAACATTTCTCACTCACCGGGATAGACAGACGGCCAGGAGCCATCGTACCACTCTGTGGGACGGCTGTCCATCACCTGAAATTTGGACTCCTTCAGGTTCGCTACGATGTCTTCGTAGCTCGTGTAAAGGTTGTGTCGTTTGGTCGTCACCGTGAATGGAGCCGGCTTCGGTTCGGGTTCGGCCTGAGCGCAGATCGGCCGGCCCTCAGCGAGCCACTGCCCCAGCCCGCCGTCCAACACAGACACAGCCCCGTGGCCGAAGTAACGGAACATCCACCAGATCCGCGGTGCTCGCATCACCTTGTAGAAGAGTTCGTTCTCGTAAACGACCACGTGCGCATCGTTGGTGATCCCCAGCGTTTTGCCGATGTACTCGGCGAAGGTTTCAGCGGACGGGACGGTGAAGAAGTGAGGAGACGTCATATCGCGGAGGAGATTGAAGTCGAGGTAGGTGCTGCATGGAATGTGCTGCTTGTCGTGCATTTCTCGACCAGCGTCGCTGAAGTCCACCATGGTGCAGTCGATGACGCGGATGGGCTTGCCCTCCGGTGTCGTCTTGGTCTTCAGCGCTTCGGCCAGCCATTCCGTGCTGACCAGGGCAGGGTACTTCTCAACAGCCATCGTGACCAGGAGCTTTCTGAGTTAGGTAAAGAATAACAAGATTGCAAGCTACTGCGCGTCATTTAATTGATTTCGTTTTCATCAATTTTCAAAACATACTATTGTTTTACACTGTTATAAACAACGCAGCCGCGACCGTAATGGTAAGCGGAATATGACACCATTGTTATAGATCCTTGCCTCAACATTTCGTTTATATTAATCCAGCCGGCGACTGGAAAACTCATAAAGGGAGAATTATACTGAAAACGGGTGAATGATGCCGAACCCCCGTGGTTCACCCCAGAAGACTATAATAGCCTACGAACGATATCAAAGAGGCATTAACTCCTTCTCTGCCAGACTTAACACTACTCAATGGGAATGGTGTGTATTACTAGTGCAAAAATGCCTCAATGGCGCATAAGGAGTTAACTCTTTTCTGCCAGACTCCACACTGCCCGATCATGTCAATTGGAATGGAATGTTTTACTAAAGCTATGCCTCAATGGCGCATAAAGTGTTAACTCCTTTTCTGCTAGACTCCATACTATCCAACAAAAATGGTGTGTTTTACCGATGCACACATATGCCTCAATGGCGCATAAGGCGTTATGAGTTCCATACGAACCGATAATAATGATAGACAGGCGCGCATTGGTGCTGATTGGCACCGGGTGACTGGTGTGTATATGCTTGTTTACATAAGCAATACCTAGGGAGAAAAACCCCATACTTGAGTACATTTCCACGGCGGCCATTTTGAAAAATGGCTGCCATTCTATCCAGCAGCATATCGCAAAGGTAGCCCACATAGAAAATGTGCAGATTGGTCTTCCAAACATATTGATACCAAACAACCTTTTACAACAGCCCATATCGTGTAAACCTGTCTTGCTCCCTGGGTACAACGTTCTTCACACACAATTGTCATGATTGTGTCGGAGGTCTTAAGTTGTGTTGGCATAAGTGTGTATAAATTAAAGCTGAACGGCTGCTTCCGTTGAATTGAATAATTTTGCTTCTGTGGTGCCCATTATCATGTATGTTTGTTCAGCGCAATCAGCCACAGTATGTCATGGACATTACAACGAACCGTCCTGAGAGAGAGAGGGGGGAGAGAGAGAGAGGGGGGGGGGGAGGGAGCGAGAGAGAGAGAGAGAGAGGGAGAGGGAGGGAGAAATAGAGAGAGAGAAATGGGGGGGGGGGCAGGGTAAGGGAGAGGATCTTATGGGGGTGACCCGGCCCCGCTATGAATGCAATAAATACACAGTATTTTACATAGTTTAGTACGTATAAAGAGAACTTGTTTCTGAAGACATTGAAGACAGATGATATTCATATAGGCCTATTGCAACATTACCAGGAATATGACACTGATATGATAATCTGTGAATGGTACAACTACGATATGCCCTGAGGTTATATACATGTGCTTACCTGGGAATACACTTTACCTTTATCACTCAGTATACAAGAAGTATAGCTGCAAACCTGTCGCCACAAGAACCGTTCTAAATCCACACGCCTGCTAGTACTAGAGTGCGTTCAAGAAATCGTGCAGGTCTTCGTATTATAATACAATCACGTTGATCTAGAGGCCTACTCCAAAATGATATCAGTATACGCGTTGAGGTCATACACGATATTTACTCGCAATCTTTGTTGGACCCCGCACAGCATATGCAGCCAACTAGAAACAAGAGGTGAAATCTTGCTAGTATTTATATTCCATGCTCACACTATGCCATTGCTGTGTGTATAAGCACTGTCAAGTGAGACTCTCGCCGCGGGCAGCTATTTTATTCAGACATCTTGGACTTTGCACCCGGACTTATCTAGGCTTGGAGTGGAACCGGAACGTACACATATCCACACTCTGATCCGTATGATATATTTAGGTTTGAAAGGCATATAGGCCTATATCGAATGGATCAATACACTGTGATTAGTTTAAGACAAGTAAAATTGATCTTCCAGGCATTTTTGATCGGCGTCTTTGAGAAACATCATCCCTCTCATACACATGTAGAAGGTCTACTTATTTCACAATTATAATGATTTAAGAAACATATACATGCATATAGTTTACACTCACGCAATGTCATAGATATTGCGCAATTTGGGGTGACTGTATTGATCGTTGTAGAAATTAAAATAAGAATGTCATTTCATTGAAGCTCTGGTGAAATATGCATTTTGGTGAAGCCTAGTCAAGTTCAACTCGCCACCTTTCACGAACTTTTTTGACCTCACATAATTTTTATCTTCGCGTTCTAAGCACTCCCAAACAAAGGTACATGCGTGCGAATTAGAGGAAGGGGGGGGGGGGTTGGCATCCATCTCCCTTTTCGAATTGAATGGCTTTATAAAGCAGTCGAACCCATTTTGAGGAGAAATCTTTTCCGGGTAGATTGAATGTGAATTACGGTTAGATTCTCTCTGTGAGCTTCCACATAAAGAAATATTTAATCATCATTTTCTCTCCCCACTCCTCATCGATCTATCTGCGTGCCTAACTATGTGTGTGTGTGCCCCTGTTCTCTCTCTCTCTCTCTCTCTCTCTCTTTCTCTCTCTCTCTCTCTCTCTCTCTCTCTCTCTCTCACTTCATCTCTCTGACACGCACATGGACAATTGGCTACACATACACACACACTTTCCTATACGTAACACCCTCTGTCTTTCTCTCTCTGTATCAGTCTGCCCCCTCTCTTTTCTCTCTCTCTCTCTCTCTCTCTCTCTCTCTCTCTCTCTCTCTCTCTCTCTCCCTCTCTCTATCTCTCTCTCGCTCGTCTCTTTTGGTCTGCATTCAGCAAGTCTTAATATGGCTTAACTTAGTAGCCCTACATGTACGCGCTCTAAACCGGGACATCATAGGATGCGTTACCAACTAAGTCCGGAATACAGACTACACTTCCTTTATCAATCTTGTTTGTGGGCGGAGAAACGGAGACAATGAAGGATAGTCTGTGTGTCCAGACGTAATTGTGATTGAGGTGTTCAGGAAAGAAGTGACTACAGCCTGGTTCAGAGGAATGATGTCTCCCTCTTGTGTTCTTTCCCTCCTAGCATTCTCTTTCTATGATTTTTCCTCCTTATCCATTTGCCCCTCTTTTCACCCAAGTTTCCTCTCTACTTCCTGTCCTCTCATCGATCTCTTCAGACACACGTGTATCTCCCTTTTCCTGTTTATACTTACACCTTAGGTCCTATTCTCTCTTTCTCCATGTTAGGACGTGTCTGCTTAGTTTCATCATGGACCCTACCATAGTAGGGTCCATGGTTTCTTTGTATCTTCCATACGCCAAAGCACGCCCTCTGCATGTACATCTCATATCTTCGTGTTCCTCTCTCCCCCTCTCTCTTCTTATCACATTTCTCCTCAGTGTAATTTTGTATCTGTCTGATCAAAGTCTTCACGTTATCACACAACAACAAAGTACATACATCATTTGAGATTTACACTTTTCACTCATACTAAAAAGAACACTAGAAACAAAAAGGTAATCATTTTCCTCTGTCACACACATGGATTTTTAATAATTTTTGATGACTAATACTGAGTGTTTCCTTTCACGAACAACGACTAGCAGCATTAACATGTTTCTTTAATGCATTATGACCTGTTGAAAAATCCTTGCCATGCACATATTAACAAGTTTATTTGTATTTAAATGATCTATGTAATCAATGTGCATTGTAGAGAATCTCAATGATTTAGAGGTCACCACATACAAAACGAGATGCTTATAGCTTGCGCATTTCTCTCCAAAATGACCACAAATTAAAAGTAAAACGCTTTACAAAGAAATATGTGTGCACTGATTTGCATCATTAAAATCACATTTTTAAGATTATTTTTAAAACTGTGATTTCGTACAGAAGAACAAACAACCTAACCTAAACCAAGCCTTATTTACCATTTCTTTCTTTTTCTTTTTATTTTTATACAAACATGTGTCTTGAACAGTTTATGGAAGAATGCATGCAAAATTGTTAAACTGTTGCTATATACTGTTGCTAAACAGTCAATAAACAAACAATCTTTTCTTATCTTTAATACACTGTATAGAGCATGAAATTTGATTGGAATACCAGCTTGACAAAATTTATGATCTAATCTAATACTGTTCAATAGAATCAGATCTATAAATTGAGATTGACTTGACAAAAATCAAAATTAAATACAGAGATATTGTGTTTCTTTTAAAAGAGATAAAAGGAAACTACAAATTCATCAGCACCACATGAAGGATTCAGGTAGTTGAGGTTTGTTCATGACCTCGGAGGTCATTTAACAATCAGCAAAATCCAACATCGAGACCAATGTATGGTAGTCACTGGTTGTGTGAAGGCCACCGCAGATGAAACGAGCTTGCCACAACTCTGCAGTCGTGGGGGCTTACGACTGGTAATGTGTCATCACCTTCTTGTACAAATACAATCACCTGGTCCTGCGAGTCAGCCAGTGGCAGAGCCTTTACACAGCAACAACACGACTTTTCATACCCTGACACTTTTAAAGGAAAGACACATCATTCTTTGTAAAGAAAACAGGATGTAAGCAACTGCTCTGGCCGATCCTTATTAATTCTGCATAGGCGATATTTGCAATTTTACATAACTGAAATCATAACTTAACTTGTATTACGATGATGGTCTTTCTACACATAGGTTTAAAAGAATAACCTGTATGCATTCTAGGGAAAAAGCCATATCAATCTGTGTAGGCAGTTTGGAAGTGCAATCCTTCTCTCTAGTGAAGGTATTTTAATACAGATTAAATAACAGGAAATGCATCCTACAGACATCGCTACATAATGGTGGTTCCAGGTTGGGATGTACTCATCTAGCCCAAGGGTCTGGTAATTCTAGCCCCTCCTTGGACTCAAAGAAGGTGTAAGACAGAGTGATGTTGTTGACCTTCTCCATCTTGGGGTCGTCATCGAAGTCAGGGTCAATGTAAAAGAACACGGGCATGTCGACCTGGACGGAGGAAAGACGGAGGAGGGTGGAGGATGGAGGGAGAGAGAGGCAAGGGGGAAAGAGAGAGAAAGAGAGAGGGAGAGGCACAGAAACAGACAGATAAATAGACAGAGAGAGACAGAGTGTGAAGGGGTGGGGGCGGGCAGTGAGATAGACAGTGAAGCAGGAAGAGAGAAAGAGTTAAGAGGAAATGGAAAAGAAGTGAAAGAGACAGAAAAAAGGGTATAAAATAAAACTTTTTATTCAATTTAACCAAACCCTTCAAAAAATCTGGATGATGAGGGTAGTAGAGATTTCAATGAATGACAATATCACGTCTTATCATGAGACACAGTGATGGCTGGTGTTTACAGTCGATACAATGAAGATTTTACCAGGGGGAAAAGTTACAATGTATGGACAGGGGCTACTTCTCAGGCCTGACATCATGAGACAAATAAACTGGACCAAGCTGCGCATTATACTCTTGTTAGCATTGTTGTTGTTGCAAAGGGGGCTCTTCTTGTTCTTTACAGGCATCTCATTTTGCATTTTGAAGGGCTTAATTGCTCATTAAGTCCCCATTCAATTTGTATCACTGGATTCTTCTCCTTACCTGCTCGTGAGGGTTCAGCCTCTGCTCTTCGAAGCAGAAGCACTGGATCTTGTTGAAGTACTGGCCAGCATCGAAGGGAACCACGTTGTACGTTGAGATGCCCACGATGGGTTTGTCTGTCGGGTTCATGGCTGAGTAAAAGGCTAGAGCTGTCTCACCAGGCACAACCTGTTGCAGGGAGAAAACAAGTGAATAATTTGCCAGTTGTTTTTTTCAATCTTGATGTCATGAAAGCAACAACTTGAAATGTAATTTGTATTATATCCTATAAAGTAAAATATTGTCTTCACTCGAGCTTTAAATCACTCTGAGACCCTGTTGCACTGTTTTCATTAACCTGTTGCTACAAACAGGAATGAGTATGCTGCATACATATATATATAAATATTAGCTTGGGGCAATATACTTTTACTATTGTATTCATAAGCAAACATTTTCATGAATGACTCTTATGCATATCAGACCAAAGTGTTGGAATAGTTTTCCAAAACAGTTGAAATGTCATCCTATATTACCAGCCCCTGAATTCAAGCATTTCCCTGCAAGATAAACAAGCCTCCCAGGATGACAATGACAATTTATTCATCCCAAAACCCCATGTCACCTTATTAGGTATTGGAGATAAGCATGTATTTATGCGAGCACACTTATCAATATCACTTACAATATTTACAAAAATATAATAGACTGTACTGACTGAAAACCTGAATATGAAAGATTACATTCACAGAGAGTGATTAGCAACAAAATAGCAATTTTGCCTATTTTGGCGTAATTATATTAATTATGAATCAATTGAATGGATTGAAAAAGAAGGGAAAAAAGGGATTCTAAAATGGCACAATTAGGGTCCAATATGGTATGATTGAGACTTTATGACCAAAATGATGGATGGAAGCTTACCCTGACTTCTGACTGCTGGGGTCTGAAGTTCCACCTCATGCTGGCCGCCGTGTCTGCATTGAAGCGGATCACCAGCTCCCTGCCTCGCACCGGCGCCATCGTCTCCACCTTCTCTATGTCGTGACCTGCCGTGGCTTGACCTCCTAACCCTGTGGCCTGAGGGGTCAAAGGTGTAAGATCAATTGTTTATTTAAAAAAATCCTTCCTTTCTGTACCTTCTTTATTTGTCTCACTCTTCTCTATCTCCCTTCTCTCTTTCTACTCTATCTGTCAACCCTGCCCCTCTCTCTTGATCTCTACATTCCCTATTTCAACCCTTCTCTCTCCTCCTTTCTACGGTCTCTCCTCTCCCCTCCCCCCCCCCCTTTCCAATGGTAAACTTAAAGTTTAATTGTGTTATTTTTATCGTTTACAGTCTCTCCCCTCCCCGCCCCCTTACCAACAGCAAACTTTAACTTTTAAAGCAAACCTTGAATCTGATGTTCAGGAATCAGTGGAAATAACCAAACCAACTCATTCTCATCACCTATGACATTGTGATTATGATTTTCTTATTAAAGTTTTTGTGGTCATGGATTATATGTCACAATATATGAAATAAGCGTCCTGTTGTTTCTTCACAATGTTGGCCCCTGCACCAAAGACCATATCCTCACCTGGCAAAAGACTGTGTAGAGTGGAACAGCTGCGTATGAGAAACCCACAACCAGAATGGATCCAGCAATGACATACAACATGACAGTCAGGTTCCTTTTCTGCCACGGTTTATGCTGCGTCCCGCCCATGGAGCTCATCCATCGAACAGATGAATCCATCAAGAACATTTTTCTTGCGACTCCTCCCACACTTTGCTGATACACTCTGTCTCTTACGAGCAGTCTTAACAGTTTTGAGCTGTGTGAATCCCTAGGCAGAGATGTGTGAAGTTGAGATCTCTGAAGTCTGGAAGCTTGAAAATGGCTCCATGCTGATGTCGTTCTGTGTTGCACTGATGCGCAACCCATAAAACCTGATGTCCGTATTCCATTTATTGCTTGTTTCTCTTTACAAAATCCAGCATGTGGGGAAAGGCATTTGGTAGTTCTTGAAGTATTTTGAGAGAAAGTTCTCTGAAAACAGTAGTGCTGGAGCTGCCCAGGTAGAGTTCTGGATAGGCAACTCAAGCGAGACTGCAACATGGCAGACATCATTGCTCTACTAGCTTGATCTGCTGTGTTTTCTGCACAAAAACAAAATACAAAAGATTAAAATGCAATTTCACACAGCAATAAAAGTGATAACCACTTATTTTTTTAATAAACCTAAAGTAGTACTCTTAGTCTTAGACCTAAAAATCAGTCTCTGTAGGACGTTGGATCAGCTGAGATTGCATTTGGCTATTCTGAACGCCCCTTCCTAGATTCGGGGGTCTAAAAATGTAATTTCGATTAACGAATGCCCCGCATGAGACGGTTATTTCCGTCTGTGTGTCTAAGACTAATTACTGCTGACAACTGTTCCAATTAATTTTTGTTGTTAAAATTAAAATTAAATGAACACTCCAATATATCACATGCAAATGCACCATTTCCTGTGACACTTTATTATTTCTCATTCAACATAGGGCTAGTACTAATTACTTCGACGCTGGCGATTGATTTACTGACAATGCTCAGCTTCGCAAACCTCTGAACATTACACACATAAACTACCACACATGGGACTACCACCAAAATAATGTTCTTGAATTATCCGGGATTAGCACCCCTTTTCACACTAAAATGTAAAATCAATGAGTAGCATTGATCTTACCTCACATATGTGTACTGGAATTTAAGTTCCCTCAAATTGTGCTACTTACAGTAAATAGTGGGGCTCGGCTCAAATGGATCTGCTTCGGGATCTGCTTGTCGACTGATGTAAGTTTTAGAGCGCTTTGCGCATGCGCTATATTATCAAGTTTTACGCAATCTTGATATAGGCCTATGTTATAAAATGGTCCCAGTGACATTTAGGATGGATTGCGCATAAATTGCGGATAAAATTTGATTTCAGACGCTAAACATTCGCAATATTCGTAAAGTATGCTGTTTTAAGACGGTTATTTTCCACACATGTCCGTAATCATCCGGAAAGGCACATTTTTCCGTTCCCAGGAGTTTTGGGCTGCCCAAAACTCCTAGGAGCGGAAATCATCCGGTTTATATGCGCAATGCACACGCAATGCATACTCAATGTATGCGCTGAATTTTCGCAGTTATCCTGTGATATCCGCAACGTACATGAGATTGCGGATAAGTAGCGGACTGGGATAGAATGCGAAACGAATGCATAGCGTGCCTAATACGACTTTATACCAAGCTATAATAATTTATAAAGGATGCTTACAGACTGGTCACGAATGGTGCGTTTGTATTACGACTGTTTCGCGAACAATTTGCGAGTACACAGCAAACATTCATAGTAAACCCAGATTACTATATAAAGGCAACAGAAAATGAAATTTGACCGTCATTTTAAGAACAGTTGTGTAGAATATAGGATGTTGCCATGGATCACACGGACATTTGATAGTTGCAGCCATCCAACAACATAAAAATCCCGGATGTCATTGTCATAATTATTGCCCCTGCCACTTTAATTGTATTTTTGTAAATAAAAGTATAACCCAACACCCCCCCCCCCCCCCCTCGTGTGTCGCCAGATAGAATATGACACTTATACCATGGACGTACCTAATTCCAGATAGTGCAGAGCTATAATAATCATAGCTTATCACCTCAACGACATTTTACAAGAGGTTGGAATTATTTTCAGGTATACGTTGACAGACAGATGGACACACACACACACACACATACAAACATGCACACACGGACACTTATGGAAGATGCCCATACACTTCAATACACATACATACTCCTTTCATATTAACCATACATCATTGTTTCATGTGGAAGAGGTAAATTGAGCCAAAGTTTCGATTTATGTTTGTATCCCCTCTTAAACCCCATCAATATTCTCATATTCTTTTGAGAATTAAAAGTGGAAAATGAATTTTCATGATCGGAAAACACATAAACTGATAAAAAGTATTAAATCTTAATACCTTCTTTTATTTTGTTCAAGATCAGCATTTTGAAAAAGCATAAACATGTATAAAAGTGTAACATTGTATGTAAAACATCAAATAAACAAGTGTATTTTAAGAAAGGCAGATAAATGAGACATAAAACATCTAAACAAACATTTATTGTCTTTTTTTTCATTGATACTTAATAAAAGATAAGGTAATATGGTTCCATTTCTGAACATTCATGAACTTTCCATGGAATGAAAACAAAAAGTTTTAATAAAATATATTATTTTCTGTTCATCTTCGCTGAAGAGTGGAGTGCTCTTCTCATATTCGCAATGCGACCGTTGTTTCCGCACCACGTCCACATTGCATTCTCTATGCATACGTAATACTTCCGCAATAATCGTTTAGCATCCTATTTTTGTCCGCAATACATGTGTTATACTTCCGCATTACTTTCGTTACATGTTCGCAATGTTTGCAATACATTCCACAATTCTACAAGCAATATCCCTCGTAAAATGGCACTCGCAAGGTGATTCGTTTTTATTCGTGATATTTCCGCTTTTAATCGTAATTTGTTCGCTGTACATCTTTTATGTATCCGCAATTCTATAGCGGATTTTTATTTTTTTTTGCCAAATTTAATGCGGATGACAACGAATGACCGAAATTTGTATTCGCAATTCATGCGTAATTCAACTTTCCCCCAGTGGGACCGGGCCTTAATACATTGAATCTGTGAATACTGGTACATATTGCAAATACTATTACATGTACATGTATTTCGAAACTGTTTTCTTTTCTTTTTGTTAAAGAAAACATATGTGTATACTATTAATTGTATTGTACAAGTTACCATGTATTTCTCATACCTCGAAAGGGGTCGTCAGAAATGATAAATAAACTTCAAACTTCAAACTTGATAATAATTATAGTGTTGATCTTCATAACAAAGCGGAAAAAAGGTTAGGGTAAAAGATAAAACTGCTCCAAACCAATTTTATCCCTAGACGCACGCGCCTAGGCCGATGGCATTACGTGCAAAAATAAATCGCGCATTCAACTTTTAACACATGGGCGCATCAAACGTAATAATGTTGACGCAAGAAAATGTGCAGCTCCGGAAATTAAATCATGGCTACATTTTTCGTACTAACCCCCGCTCATCAACTTTTGGAGACTCGGCGGGATTAAAAAATTTCAGCTCGAAACTTTCACTCTTCTTTCACTCACATCAACTTAAGATAAGAATAGCATATCGTTCTCTAAGTCATAATACAGTTTGCAATTTCATTTCTAGGCCACAGATCTCACAGCATTCACGAATAATGAGCCATTACACCATTTGTTATTGATTTTCTTGCTATATTTCTTTTCTTGTCATCGAGCAAGACTATGCCACGTCTCATGCAAATAATGAAGGCCACATGACGATCAGAAAAGAAACCGACAGATTCTCTCTTTTCTTTTCTTCCCTGTTTCCTTGGCAACAGTGGCTCGGAGCTCACTATAGCTAATTCTGTGCACACAAAAGAGCAAAGCTCTGGGAATACATGGACGACAAACCAAACATCGACCTACAGTTAACGCATCTGAGCGTTTCTAAAGACGCTGCTTCGTTACCTAATAACACTACAACAAACAAAACCACCGTCCATAAAATTTGAAGACACCGATACCGATATTCTTTTCTCTCTCCTTTTTTACAAAATTAAAATGCATATTGCCTCAAAATGAAGAACGTGTAGAGCGCACGAGTGTCTCTAATTAGCATAGGCCTGTCTATCTTTCAATGAGCAAATGAAGACTACTTCTATATCGCTACCTAAACAAAATGCCAAGTAAACGCATTACAAAAACGCATTACAAAAACCCACATTCTTCTTCCTTGTTGGTAAGCTCAAGAAAACTGCTGAAACACAGTTTTACAACATACCAGATTTGCACGAAATTCTATTTACTGAAGAAAAGATATAAAAATACTGCAAATATCTGGTGATCTTTATCTAAAATAAGTGACATAATTTTCTGAATTAGTAAGAAAAGGAAGGTACTGCACAGCTTTGTGTGATCAATACTCAGCTTATGGGCTATAGAACATTGCCTAACTGATATAATTGACAATTTAACAACTGTGTTTTCAAGAACATCATGTGCATGAATTCAAATTCATCCGGCCAACAACTTCATTCTCAAACTTTAGGTCAGATATTTTTCTTGTGATTTGTGAGCATACATTTAGAGGTTGAATAGATGGGATCACCAACTTCCCAGTAGAAACATGACTTGACATTCGTATGCATGATAGCAGGATAAACACATAGCACACCTGCAATTCAAATTCCATTGATGACTTTTAAATATGGAATATTCTGATATTCCAGAACACAGCATGCCTACAACCATATGGAAAATGTAACCAATGCACTATGTATCAGACTAAAACTGTAAGATACTTTTCGAGCACAATATCACAAATCTGCATGTTTTATAAACGTAAGTCTTCGTGATACTATTTGTATGAATCTGCCCAGCACCACTCCCACTTACAATCACTTCAATTCGCCATATTCAGAAAACCAATTTTTTTTTTTTCTCTCAACTATTCATAGGATCATGCAAAAGAATGCACCCTTCCCCCCATCTACGCCCCCTTCTCTTTTCCTTCAATATCCTGGATCCAATCGCTGTACAAGATATGTGCAAAGGTAGTATACAGATACTTGATTTGAAGCAAGCATGCAGTTGCATGCATATGCAGTTCATCAATGTTGCCAATTTGATGTTGGTTTGTTGAGATAAGGAATGCATGAATAACATCCCAAACTCAAGGACAAAGCCACAAATTGATAGCGATGACACTCAATATTCAATGAAAATTTAAAAACCACAGTGCGAAATATGCAAAAATAAAGAGCTACAGGACTGCAGAAACTAATTCACACTTATCTGTTTTTAGCACAGCAAAATATAAACTATCAAAGACAGTGGATGCTTCGCAATACTGGCATTCCACATCATTTTCAAGGAGTTAGCTTCAAACTACAAGCTACACGTAACTAGGACAAATAATCAAATAAAAATTCACTAGTATCCCACTTGTTACAGCCTGATCTCTACACAACTCTAGCAAAATGTCAACAATTGAATAAATAAATGATGGTTAATCGACGATAAAGCTGTATGATAAAAAAATTAATTTCACACTCAAATGACAAATATTTCCAATCCTGCTAGCACTACAAATGCCACCCAAATAGCTACACACACTATTTGCAACTAGAAGACAAAACCTCTGTGCATATGTACAAAGGCTATCATACGAACCAGTCAATATGATAGAAAAATCAGCTTCTTTGCCCTACATTCACCTGATAATACCAGATAACAAAGTTCTTGTAACCAAGACACTATACAAAAACTATTCGTACATATCTAAACACACCAACATAAAATATATACCATTATATACATGGACCTCAGTGGTTCCATTTGCAAAAATAATTCGAGAGGAAATACAGAAATAAAATATACGATGGATGACTCTATTAGTGAGAGAGACAGAGAAAGAGAGATAGAAATTGAAAGAATAATTATTTACATGAAGTATGCAGAAGTACCATACTTGAATTTTATTTACATACATAGAAAGAGAGAGCACTAAACAAATAAAGACACTTTACAATTGTATGTATAAAATATATAACACTTATTTGACTAAGCTCTTCTAACAATAGTTCCTGTTTGTACAGATAACTCAGGACATATTTCTAGGTTGCTATAGTTACAAGTAAATTTCCCCAAATGCAGAATGTTCCTGCCCAAGAAGAAAATGAAAAGTAGGGGAAAATTAGAAAACTGTTTTTTGTCTCTCTTCATATTGCTTGTCAGATTAGTTGAGGCAGAATAAGTTATTTACATACTGATCTACTACAAAGTCTATCATTGGGGATGAAAAGGTATATACAATACTTTCAATATGTACAAGTATATGGCCCCACAGTTGAATAACCATATCAACCGACTGGTAGTTATTTTCTGTACATATTAGGAAAGGAATATAGTAAGTTAATATTCAATATTTACAATATGCTTCCATGTTATACCCCGACTCAAATTTTTCTTTCACTTTGATATAAGGGACACTTTTTGTTTGAGACTGATAGACCAAAGGAATTCTAAGTGAAATATGTACTATCTGCAATTTCAATACTTTGCCCCCTAGATTTTATGAAAATACCTTGATGGAATAAACTAAATTCTTTTCCATCAAGAATAGTTCTCTCTTGTCTCTTTTGGCATATCTCACTTCAACTGGAATATGTTTATATCTTTCTCTCTTAAAAAAGAAACAAACAGTGAAATCATCTTGTTGCTATTGATAATATACTGTACATACTTCTTACACACATTTTTTTTTTGCTCATCCTGCTTGAAGATGAGGCTTTGTACCCTGAGATTTCTTACATATGTTCTTCTTTATAATGTGACTGCTTCAGTAAAACGCAAAGGAAATAATGTGCAAATGTACAGTCCTTACTGCAAGATGCAAAAAAAAAAAACAATCCCACTACCACAGAACCCATTACAAATGGGGGACATTTTTTAGTGAAATCACCGCAAGCAAGGAAAAGAAAAGAAAACTGCCAAAAAGAAATCTCGGACTAGGTATTTAGGAATGTGATTACAACTCATAAGTTTGGTCAATCTTTCTGCACTACGATCCCTTTTTACACCATTTTTGTTGTGGACAACCACTCAGACTATATTTGCCTATAATCTATGTACAATTTACAAGAAATAGTTCAATATGATTATGAAATTATTGTACATTATTTAGTATATACATACTTACAAATAGAGAATGGAAACTGGACATGACAGATGTAAACTGATAGAGTATACATTTGTATGCTACATTCATACATAATTTTACAGGCATATAAACATATAATACACAATCCTTTCAACACAATCCGCACTGTCCATAACATGCAACTTGCCATACAGCACCAATTCACTCACTAAACTCCAATCTACACCACAATATATATTCATAGTTTCACTACAAAATATCTACTATCGCAATACTTTCAATATGAAACTGGATGACTACAGAATATAAAGTAAAGCTACAAATGATCTAATCTAATTTTTTTGTAATTTTTGTTATTTTTTATTTTTTTTTGTAATAGTTTTATCTTATATGTTGCCCTCGAAGTAGAAAAGAAGGTAATAATCCACATTTCTGGTTAAATATTTAACACAATCACATATCAATCACACAGGAACTCCATAATTCTAATAACCAAAAGTTCTGAAACACTTGCAAACAGAATTGTTCACGATGAATGCAGTCACAACCGGACATAACTCACTGAAATAGGCCTTATCAACCTGATAAATGTAACATCACCTAGACCACCAACATCTTGAAAATGTCTTGAATTCAATTACAATGTATTGGCAAACACAAGTATAGACAGTCTAAAATCAACTTTCTGTCACAGCTGCTAAAATCTTGGAAGAGCGGAAAAAAGGGTGACAATCACAACAAAATGCACATATAAAGTTCCTACGGACATGTGACAAGTATCTAAGATTTGATTAGTCTAATTAATGTTCATTACTACAAAATTGTTTTCTAGGCAATGGAACCTTTAGTAACTCCAACCATAATTTATAGTTGCAGTTTTATTCATTTGTGCAGGGGCACCTGCTAAAATGAAACTATATTGAGATGTCGCTCACAGCAAACTTTTCTTTTGCTTTTTTAACCCTCTTCTAGTGAACATTACTATCTCTTTTATGGAAATCCTACATGAAGCAATCTTGTTTGAAAACATTAACACTGCAATTAATTCCCCTTCAAAAATACCTATGCATCGTGAACAAATCTTAATTCATCTTTGCAGGAGTATTCATTGTGCTGGTATAATCCTGTTGGTGGTCTTGAAGTGTAAATTAAAAACTGATCTGCGATTACACAGATGATGAACTTAAAATACTGCATTTAAATCACTTGATCATCTTTAACAAAGATTCAAATAAAGTCACTTGTATGTACATCATAAGAAAAACAAGAGCATTCACAAGCTTTTCGCAAATCTACAGTGAAAGAGGCAACATCTCCCTTCAAAATCATTCACAAACCAAAAAAAAAATCATAATTTGCAAGACATCAGTAACATAAATTTTATGAATTATGACAATATCACAGTACTCATACTACTTCTCTTAACAACATCAATAACATTACCGTCGACATACACTCTGTCATGTAAAGAACTGGAATGCTATTCTATATTCAATGTGAAGTTCTGAACAGTAGAAATAGATATCTATATACAGACGAATGTATGCAAAGACATGTAAGAATATGTTGTGAATGAGAGAGGGAAACTTTGCTGTCTGGAATGCCAACCTCTGAATGATGAAATCCTTTTTTTTCCATGCTTATCTCAGATAAAAAGCTTTACGCATTTTATATGCAACAGGTTTTGAAGGACTCAGACAATAGCTGTTTTAGATCATTTGAAGTAGTAGAAAAAACAAAAAGCATTATTTTGTTCACCTTGCACCACTGCCTCTGAGAGAGGTAGCCATGAATTTACAGTTACCATGGAGAAGGACTTTTTATATTTGCAATTACATAAAAAGGAGTCATTGTTAAAGTGGAGACATTACTAGGTGAGGGTAGAACATGTCTTGTCACAGCATGATGAGTGTAAGAGACTCACTCTGAGCTCATGCCATGAGCTCTGCTTAAAAGATGGAGTAGTAGCCGTCCTTGGTGTGCCTGCTGCCCAGGTCTTTGATTAGGGATAGAGGGTCCGGGGAAGCTGTCTTCAACCGATCATCCTGCGGCCTGTCCTTGGGCTTCGGAGGCGCCCTGAGAGCGCTGGCGTACGACCGCTGCTGCTTCCCGTCTTCCTTCACGCTGGTGGGACTCGTGGACAGGCCCAGAAGGCTACTGTTGCTTCCGTGGCTGTAAGGCGATGACGGGCTTGGAAGACTCTCCTGACTGGAGAGACTCGGTGTGGTCGGGCTGAAGCTCTGTAGGCCTGACGGCGGAGTGTAGTGGTTGTACTCTGATTGGTGCTGATGCTGATGCTGAGGGGAGAGTGTACTCGGAAAGTTGCTGTTGCCGATTCCCGCCTGCTGCCATCGCTGGTGTCCAACCGCAGCGGCAGAGCTGTGAGGACTTGAGGATCGCTCGTCCTTGCTCACTGGTCGGAAGCAGTTGTGTTCCTGCTGGAGGAAGTGCTGCTGTCCATACATGGGCTTGGAGCTTGGCGGGGCTAGCAGGTTCCGGTCCTCCACAGGGGACGTCAGGGGGCTGGTGCCATTGAAGGAGAAGGTTTTGTTGGGCGGCTTGTCCAGGAAGCTGGACTTGGTGGCATCCCCGAACTGAATGGCCAACTCCAGAGGACTGACGCCTGGGCTGGCGTCGTTGAAGTGTGACGGGGTCCGAGGGCTGAGATCACTGGCCTGCATGGAGAAATCACTGTGCTGAGACTGGCTGTGTTCACGGTATGGAGGCATCTGGGAATCGATCGTCACACTGGGTGAGGCATCAAGAGGACTGTACGGCACTCTCCGCGTGTGGGAAGAGTTCCTCGTGAAGAGGGGTCCTTGGTCTATGATAGCTGGATCTCTCATCCTAGGCTGACTTCCTGTGGAGTCCAGGGTGTCCCTTGGGTTCTGAGATCTAGTCCTCACAGGCCATGGGTCATGGTCAGGCTGGCTGCTGGTGCTTTCGTTGGAGTTCCAGCGGCTAACGCTGTTACTGAAAGGAAACTGGTGTGTACTTGCTACTGATCCTGACGGCCGTTCCGAGAATGTCATGTGTCGCTGTGGACCCTGCTGCTGCTGACTGCCTGGGGCTTTCGTCTGAGGCACTGTGTCACATCTCTGTCGGCCTGGACCCACTTTGGGAGATTGAGAGCGCTTCACACCTGCCAAGAAGTTGTCCGCATAGTGCTGCCCTCTGGTGCGCAAGAGATACTGGTATTCCTCAGAGATCTGCATCTCCCCGATCTTGGCCAGCATTTCTTGTCTATCGTGGTTGTCCCTTCCCGGCGGGTCCTGTGTGGGTTCTAGAGGCAGCCTGGCTGGCCGTGGGTGTCTGGCTGGTGATCCTGAGGGCATCCTCTGGCCTCGTACAGCTGGCTGATCAGGGTGTGCTGCTGCTGCTGCTGCTGTGGTGTCCTTGCCACCAGGTCCCTGAGGCTTGTCCTGAGAAGTCTGGTGAGCTGGTGAGCCAGGCGGACCGGTGGGTCCTCCTCCATGAGGGTGCTTGGCACCACCACCCAGGGGCACCATCATGCCCCCCTGGTGGGGGTGCATGAGCTGAGGATGGTAAGGCACGGTTGGGTCAAGGTACGGGTACGGGTGGGAGAACGGGTGAAAGAAGGGGTTTGGGTGAACCATCCTCACTGGTACCGGCATGTGCATCATGGGTACGTACAACACCCGTCTCCCTGTGTACGGATCAATGCACGGCACCGGACTGGCCGACCGAACCAACCCACCGCCCGCTAATGTCGCCGGCATCGGATTAACCCCACCATAGAACGCCACCGGCTGTCCGCCCGTAAGAGGCGGTGTGGGCGTATGACTTGGCGAGAGCATACTCCGGTGCAGACTGTGGTTGATAGCTGCCGCTGCGAGACCCTGCGTGGGTGAACCCTGGATGAAGGGCGCACCAAGCATCTGGTTACGGAGAGCCCTTGGGATGAACTCCTTGGCCAGGGGGTTGAGGACGAAGGTCTTCTTCATCTCCACGTTGGATAGCTGGTCCTGGATGGAGGAGAAGGTGCAGCCGTGCAGACTACCACTCTCGTGACACGCCTTGATGAACCTCTCCCATAGTTTCCTACAATCAAGGGAAAGGGCAAATATTTAATCACATGAATTCACTGGTTCAACCTTTATAGAATGTTTTTTCATGTCTTATGCTGTCATTTCTTTTAATTTTGAGTTGAATCCCTTCAATGTAGTTATTTGGTATATGTTTATAGGTGGTTTCAGACACCAAGTTAAGTTCAATGCAGTGAATCACACATACACACATGGTTTGTTCACACTGACCTGCATTTGCCAATGGAGCACACAGAGATGGGGTCACCTATGACAGCCACGAGGGACTGGGCCCTGGTGATGGCCGTGTTGAGGAGCTTGTCGCTGGACAGGAACCCGTAATCAGGCTCGTCCCCACTGGACACCTGAGGAGGCGCATCCTTGGCCTTGCCAGAGGTCTTCCTGGTTGGAGGGGGCTGCGCTTTCACAACCTGCTTGCAGGTGTGGTGCGTCCGCACGGTGCTGATGAAGAGGGCCCGGAACTGCTTGCCTGTCAACGACACAAGAGATGCCCAACAAATTAGTTTCTATGTTGAATTATTTGTTCACTGTTCTTTGACAAGAAAGTCCAAATGAGCATTCATCATCTACCAGGAGCCTTGTGTACACTGAACACATATTCACAAAAAATACACTAACCCTGCTCCATGGGACTGGTATGTCTCATGTAAAATTGACTTATTTGTACATAAAAAGGTTAAAGGTAGTGTATCTCTTTCAACAAACTCAAGCACTGCAAAATGTTACATGAACCACAATGACAACATGTAGCTCCACTCTGTGAAATATAAAACTGAACAGGGATGTAGAATCCAACGCCACCATGAAAAACCCGACTTCTTTGTGGTCTACCTCTCAGGCTCCGCTTCCTTTTCAAATACAGGTGAAGTCAAGTTAACCATACCATGTCCAGTTTTCATCAAGTCTCATAACAAAGCTCACAGGAAATCAGTCAAATATATTTATCACAGGACATCTTTTGTTCAAGAATTGGTTCTTTTGTGCATTTTGAGGGCTTCATCTCCCAGACTCCATGTCCTCCTGTATTTTTTTCCACCGGTGTAAACGTAGCCCTCTTTACAATAGTATTAAAGATGACGGAATCCTTACCTTGCACGTTCATCACCCTCTCTACCGACACACTACCCAGCTTCCTCTTGCGGAGCTCGTGCCTGATGCGGAAGACTTGGTCCGAGTAGTGCGTTACCACGCCGATGCTGTTCTCGTCGCGCGTGCCCCATTCCTCCGGCCACTTCTTCTGCAGCTCCTCCACACGGTCACACAGCTCAAACACCTGGGAACACAGGGCAAGAACATAGGGTGAAAACATCATAGATATGAAATAGAGTCAAGCCTGTTTTAAAACGTTCTTTACTAAGCCCATTTATATGCGGGTTGCTTTTTCTTCACTTTGATACTGAGCCACACCCATTTGATTACTTCAGTCCCATGCCAAGTTTTGCCATCCTAACAGGACCAAGCTTCTTAGGGCTCATAAATCCAACTGTGAGCAACGGATAAATGACCCCCAAACCCCCCCCCCCCCCCCCCTGTCTAGAAAGACCACCATTCCTAAGGCCACTTCTTTTCGAATCCCTCCACCCTGTCACACTACTCAAACACCTGGCAAAGTGAGGAAAGATTAAGTTTGAGGATAGAATAAAGACAATAGAATACACAATCAAATACATGCATTCACCTTGAACTGCCAACTTCCTAACCTTAATCTCAGTATTTTGCAATCTTAAAATCAATATTCTGATGAGTCAACCAGCATTTAACCATCAACACCCTCCAACTGTTCACACAACTGACACACCTTGGTACACATTACAGAAATGGAATACATGCATACACGAAGAGCTGCAAGCTTCTAAACTTCAGTATTTTGTTGTATTGAAACAGCATTCCAATGAAAATAATGTTTTTTACCCCGTGAACTATTGCAAATTTACACTTCAACCTTCAGTATTCAGGTTCATTTTCGGTAAAAAAAAAAATTGTCAGTTCTGTATGTGCATAACACCCATCTGAACATTAAGTTTAGTGCATTTGATTGGACAGGTGAATCAAACCTGTATTTCTTAGATGCAGTGCTCTTAGTAATAATAATGAGCCATGGTAATGATAGGTGCCTTACCTCTGAGTTGTTGTAGAAGGAGATGCTGTTCTTCTCCTGCACGTCCTCGCCCCTGGCCGTGAAGAAGGTGAGTGGGTGCCAAGAGGGGTGTGGAGGCTGCTTGCCCGAGGCCAGCAGCTTGCCCCCATAGAAGAGCTCCGAGGTGTAGTCCACGATGGCCTCGTGGGACCGGTAGTTGGCGCAGAGAAGGATGCGGCAGGGGTGCGTGTCTGGGTAGTGGTCGTACAGCCGCTCCAGCAGGGAAACGTGCAGGCGACGCTCGTAGGCAAACGGGCTGTGTACCTGCGGGCTGATCTGGGGGTGAGATTGAGCACATGGCAAAATGTGTCAAGGTTTCTGTTATTGATAATAAGGGATGTGTACCTGCAGGATAATCTAAGGCATATTTTTAAAGGTTTCTGTGGTAGAAGCCATGACAACTCAGTGTTAATAGTTGTGCAGTCACAATGTAACTTGAATTATCAATCAGCTTTGTTGACTATCAGCTAGTTGTTACATGGACCACGCCTTTCTTCGATATGTTGATGATTTGCATGAAACTTGATCGTTAGGTGGCCCAACAGTTGGGGAGTATAACTGCGTGTGAACCTGTTCAACAAAACCTGGATATGCCTTTAAAAAAAATGATCAGCATAATTTGGTATCATCATAATGTTACCCCATTGATGGCCTACCTGCATGTAGTCACCAGCCAGCACTATCCTGGTGTTCTTGGTAGCCAGAGCTAGCGGCATGATGGTCTCACACTCCATGGCCTGAGCAGCCTCGTCCAGCAGGATGTGGGTGAAGTAGCCTGCCTCTAGCTTCAGATGGGTCAGGAACCTAGCGAACGGGATGGAGATAGTAAGCAAATAATCAACGTTGGTGAGGGTGATACTTCATCTCATTACCTGAAACCAAAAGTTGATTATTTGCTTTATATTCCACATCTGAAACCAACAATCTATACCAAAAATGACAATTTGACGTACAAAAGTAATGTTTACTTCTCTACCTAACCCCGAGCTGCTGCCATGGGGAAAACGCGTTAGGACGCGCGTTGCTAGGACGCGCATTATGACGCGTCAGGAGGAGCTACTGTTTATTGATAGTCCGAGTGTAACGCACTTTTATTTCGCGCGTACTTAAAATATTGATCACGCGTTAGGACTGTGAGGATCGAAGAGATCAGCGAAACCAAAAAATATTATCACCTAGAGTGTAACAAACTTTTCTTCTCAGGTGATCAGATGGGCAAAACTACGCTTTATCACGTGATCATCTCTTGGCCAATCATATAGCAACATTCTTAGTATGTGGAATATAAATATAAACGTCATGGGCTATGCAGTGCATTTATCATTATGAGAACAATAGTGGTGACTGTTATTTGTACCCAATTAGAGGAATTCGACTGTGCATAGTCAACTCATATTGCTCTGCCCTCCTGCGCAGACAAGAACGTATTAAAAAGATCAATTGTCTAATGCCTGGAAAACTTGCTTTGTGATTACTACTATCGATACTTGGCCATTACATGAAACTTAATTTAGAATAAACTTTTAGGTATCAGCACTGTATCAAATTTAAAAATACACATTTTCTAAAAGAAATTGTACACAACATATGGGAGATCACAAAACCAACATTTTAAAAGATCAAAACCTTCTTATCCTTTGATGGATTTTCATCAAACATTAACTACTGTGTTGCTATCATGTGTCTCCTTTTATTGAAACCAACTTAATTTCAGGGTGAACTATCCCTGTAAGACATGTTGGAGGCCAGTGTCTCTGCCTTGAGCTCCCATGTGCTGATTGGTCCCTACCTGGAGGTGCTGAGAGTGGCCACCACCACCCGATGCCGGTCCACCTGCTCCCTGGTAGGCATCACAAAGCGGTCCTCAGCCTCCGTCAGGCAGCAGTACAGCCGCACCACGGGGTGCACCGTGGGCACCCAGCGGTCCTTGAAGTAGACCCGCAGCGGCCGGGCAGCCGCGTTGCCTGCCTCCACGAAGGAGTGGAAGTAGTCACGGATGTACAAGTCGGCCGCGCTGCAGGGCAGGAGGGGGAGATGAGATGTGATGTGTCAGATGGCAGTGGTTCTCAACTGAACCCATTTACTACATGGGAACTGGATATATCCTATCACTGCACGAACAACCAATTACAGTAGATATTCTTCCTTTGTTTATCAATAGTGTGCGCACACAATGTACAGTGGCTGGGTAGGTCAAGATAGTCAGTAGGTTGTGAGCACTTGTCTTAAAATCTTGTAGTATAAGAGATAACATTTTTCAATAAATCATACATTGGTTATCTCTCATTTCTCCATTTCGTTTGCATGTCAGTGATGTTTTTCTTAATATTGTGACATTGATGTTTTCATGATATGGGTACAAAACATCAATATGGTTAACTAGTTTATTTCATTTTGGAGCCTCACCTGTTGGAGTGTGTGCAGATCAGGATCCTGGTGTTGGGCTGCTGTAGGATTAGCCTGGTAGCGTGGGCCAGGGTGTAGGTCTTCCCCGTCCCATATGGACCCACCAGGAAGATGGGCGGGAGAGGGTGAGCCAGTGGGGTCGTCATGGCAACGATGGCTTCTCGCTGCTTGCTGTTCATCTGCATGTCCAACTTCTCGCTCCATTGCCTGGTGATCACAGAGAAAAATCGCTACAATTTAATGTGTGTAAATGTTACATATCCTCCTAAAATTTTACAGAAATGTTACTTTTTTTTATAGAGACCTCAAGAGTGATAGTTAACATTGCCTAGTGATGAAAATGAATTACACCAAGTTCAACTGGGTGTATTCAGAGGTCAACTATTTTCAAAGTCTCACCCTCCCACAGTTTACATGCTTAAAGATTCAAAAGGTCAGGAGCGGAGAGTGACTGCACATTGTTACGACAAAACAGATATGACGGCAGTCTTAACTTTATCACGCACGTTTCCTTGAAATAAGCTTATTTAAGGTGTTAATGTTACCATAGACATCATTTCATTGTCATCAAAGTTATCCACACATGATCATAAACACACATACAAACAATTACAAAGTTGAATATAATTACGTAACAAAATGTTAGTAGTACATGTGGTAGGTCCTCTAAATAGATAAATATCAACATAAATGTAAACAAAAACAAATTGAAGAAGACACTGGAGAAGAAAAGTAAAAGTAAATCTAAACATCCATCTTTCTTAACAATATCTCAGCCCTGAAAACGCACTCATGCACTAATAACATGGGCTTTTGTTATGCAGACATAATTTAAAAGGGACCCTTTAAAAATTTGTCTGTGTAACAAAAGACCTCCTTGGTTCAGAGTGATGGCAAATGATTTGACTCTTAAAAGGGAATATACTGTACTGGGAAGACAAAAACGCCTTCAACAGGAGATCGTGAGCAATCTTCTTGCCAATGGTCTTAAATTCATGCATTGCCCATTGCCCTCATATGATCCACATTTGGAGTAATTAGTGATTAAATCATAAATCCTCACACTGTTCGGACCAAACATTTTGAAGATTTGTGATTTAATCACTACTTACTCCAAATGTGGATCATGTGAGGGCAAATAACTTTCAGCAAGTTTCTAAAATGAACAATACATGAATTTAAGACCATTGAAAAGAAGATTGCTCATGATCACCTTGAGAAGGCCTATTTGTCTTCCCAGTACAGTATACTCCCTTTAAGACAACCATTTCGTATGAATATCCCAGTAATACACACAAACCCATGAGAGCAAGATTTTCTCTGGCACAGAGGAGGGGTTCATTGATGAAGAGTCCATTGATTTAAACATCCCATATTTTTCGGCGTATAAACGCATGTTTTTTCCCTTGAAAATCACACCAAAGTCCAGGCGCGTCTTATATGTGGCGTTAGCAAAAGTCGAGTCTTTCAAACCAACACATATACACATGTATAGGACTATGCATCGTGAGACAACAATCGACATTCAACATTCAACAACAAAACGTCAATTGTGTCAGGCTATCAAAGCCATATATTTTGCTGTTGACTGTATAGCATAGTCCCATACATATGTATATGTGAGACCCGATTTATTTATTTATTTTGTCAAATTGCGTGCTCAAAGTTGGGGTGTGTCTTATCTGCAGGAGCGTCTTCTACCAGTCTTCTACCAGTCAATACAGTAGTGCAAAAACCCAAGGTCTTGAGAGGGTTCAGTCTTACTTATTGGGCGTCCATGGAATCTTGGTGCCGGAGTGAACGTCAGGAAAGAGGATACTCATGTCAGGCACTTTATCCACAGCGTAGTGCATCTCACAAAGGGGCAGCCTGGGAAAAACAAAACAAAGGCAATTCAGATACCTTCAGATTCAATTTCACCAAGATTGAGAAAGAAAATTGCAATGACACCTAAAGTCAAAGCGACATGTAACACACAGAGGTAAACGCAAGTTTTTCCTCTCTATAGTAAGGATAACTTTAAAAAAAAAAAAAAGAACAAGACCAGATGACAGTGTATCCTACTGACAATATACCCCACAATATCCCCTTACCTCAAGTGTTATAGAAATAAAAATCATCTCTCCTCTTATCACTCATTCTTTTCCTTTCCTGACCCCATCAGTGGGTCAAATACCTTGAAAGAATACAACCGCATGGCATTACCAACATTTCTCCTATTTTCTAAATAGGATTCATAATTACACTCTCCCCAAGGAAACACTCAGAGATCATCGAGTCCCCTTACCTGTTGAGCTGAAACTGGATCTCGACCTTGAGCTGCGAGTTGTTCTTCAGCCGCAGCTCCTCCACGCAGGCCCGGCTCAGCGTCAGGTAGATGGAGTCCTTGCTCTTCTCCGTGATGGGCGCCTCGTAGACCCGCTCCCCCGTCCGGTCCCCCTGCACGGGGGCTAGCAGCACGGCGTTGCAGCTATTGAGGACCAGACGGCCGCTGGGCGTGTCCTCGGTGAGGTCGTTGCCCAGCCGCATCAGGGCAAACAGCTGGCCGTCCTGGGCGTAGCGCGCCCCTGAGTTGCGGGAGGGCACCAGCATGAAGGTGGTCGCCATCTGCAGGGTGGTCCGCACATTGAACCTGTGAAGACATCATGGTGCGCATTTATCGAACACATCGGGCAAGAATAGATGTTTGCACATTGAATTAATTTAGTAATGAGATAAATGTATATTGCACTTTTGCAATCAGGTCCAGCCTAGCAATTTCATGCATAACATATTTATATTTTCAAATTCAGCAAAGATGTACTTGTTCAACTTATCATCCGGGTTTTATTCTCTTTGAAATAAGATATGTGGATGTTTGATGTTTGCGCAAGATGACACAAACATATTGAAATTTTGCCAATCTGACATTTCCTTGATACTACTCAGATACTGCTCACTGCGAATTAAGTGTACATTAGAATGCAGCAGAAAGGGGGACAAACTTAGAGTATTAGGGTTAAGGAATTGTTCACCTTCTACTTGAATTCATGCATCCATATCAAGTAATCACTTTTAACAATAAAGTGTAAGAAAGAACAATGAATTACTTCAAATTCACTGAAGTTCTCTAAAAATACATTCCAAACACTAAGCACTTATGTCCTTGATGGGTTGAATTTCAGTGTTGACCAATGAAAACATAAAATAAATGTATAGGAAGCTACTTTTCACACCCATTGTCATGAAAGGAACACTCAGAACAACCCTATGCGATAAAATACATTTTTTGCAGGGGCTCTTTTTTTTATTTGTGGGAGCTCTGAGCCCCCTCCCCCCGCCACATGTTTTCATCTCTTTGTTTGCCACATGGGACTTTTTTCACAAGAAATACATGCAAATCTCATAGAGCAGCAGTTCATCTAGAGCACAAAGGGTTAAGTAGGGTTGATGCCTGCTACTCACTTGCTGATGTCCTTGAACCTAGCCGTCTCCTCGATGTAGAGGAGATCGTGGATCCTGTTCTTGTAGTTGTTCTTGGTCAGCGTGCGGTCCAGTACGGACCTCTTGAAGAGCTCTTCAGTCGAGTGTGGTGGCACATAGAAGGTCAGCAGGCCCCGGTCCTCCTCGGTTCCAAACTGCAGCGGCGGGGTGAAGTCCACCACTGTTTTATTGGTGCCATCCCAGCGTTCAGTCACGCACATCATCGTCTCCCGCGCCTCCTCCAGCTCCTTCTGGTCCGTGGGCGAAACCGAGTCCACCGAGATCCGCCGCATGAGGGCGGGCTCCGCGCCAAAGTCGAAGACAACCGACTGTCGGAAGGTGCCGAAGATCTGGGAGGTGAACTGCACCTTGATGCGGTAGAGGCGCTCTTTCGATGTGGCACTGTTGTACGGGTTGTTGGTGCCTGTGCTACCCGATGATGATGATGTGTGGTTGTTGTTGTTTGCACCACCACCGCCGGCGCGGCTGACGTTACCACCGGCGCTCCATTCCTGACAGTTCTCTGGGAGGTCTTGCGCCGCTTGACGCCGCGAGTCACCCATTAGGACGCTGGTTATGCTGAAGTGTGGCCGGTGGACGTCAAAGAACAAGGCCACACGCTGCAGCTGCTTACATGGCTGTCCAAAGAAAAAAGAACAAGTCTTTAGTAAACTTTCCTGGCATTGCAGTATAATTGCTACATACTCATACTATGGAAAGACAGTGATACAAATTTTGAATTTTCCCTCACTTTTTTACAGTGGCTTATGGACCTTGATTTCTCCTCATATTTGACAAACTGAAATTGTTAATCAAACTTGGGACACTAAACAATTTCCTGGAGTACTGACTCCTGCTTTCACTTTCATGCAACAGTATTGACGAAATGCGTTATCCCTCATTGTAATAGGGGATGTATAAAAAAAAATATATACTTTGTACTGAATTATAAAATTATAAAAATATTATAAAATATAAATTATAAAAAAAAAGAAATGTGAATTTCAATACATTCTAATGACTGATGTATGGTACAATAGTAAGTGTAGCATGTGAAAAAGTGTTTTGCTTAATATTCATCAGGTTACAGGTTATGTGCAACCATGATGTATTCTACACTGATCAAATTACCTTGCAATGTAGTGTGAAGATCCATGAATGAGCAGAGTTTTTACTGGAGACAGAAACATTAGCATCGGAATTAATGCTCAGTTTCACATCCTCCAATGATTCAGCAAGCTAAAGAAAAAAGGAATGAGGTGAAAGTATATATTCAAAGATAGACATTCTTCTCGGGCAATGAACATCAAAGTTACTGACTTTTACAATGTAGTACAAAAGTACAATGGGTATTTCAAAGTTTATTTTGACAATTGTACCTTTTCTTTTCAATTACATTATAAACAACACTTTTCATGCCAATGCATATCAGATTTGGGGGGTTTGTTCATAAATGCAACTGAATCTATATTTTTTTTTTCTTGGAAAAATATAAAGGTAGGTTTTCTATAACCGAGTGGCTGGCTATTCTGTATTGGTTTAAGGAGAATATCAACAGACATACACTATAATCAGTGAAATTATGAAATACGGCCTGATCTCCATGCTTCTACATGACTGTTTTTATGATAATAAGAAGAGCACCTCTTTTTAAAATCTTTCCATATACCAGAGACCTTCCATACTTATGTGTACAAAATTATGTACTTTGTATGTTAATTATGAATATATCTCCACACCCACCGGTATGCACTGTCTCAAGCTACCTGCACAAGTACACGTATCTGATAGACATGCCCTATTGTTCGACATGAGTCAAATCTATATTCCTGCCACGTACCATGTTGAGAGGGGTGGGTGAGTTCATCCACTTCTCAAAGAGCTGCTCAGATTTTGAATCTTTCATCTTCACATACACACACACACACACACACTATAATTTTCCTCTTACCACGTTGAGAGGGGTGGGTGAGTTCATCCACTTCTCAAAGAGCTGCTCTGATTTTGAATCTTTCATCTTCACATACACACACACACACACGCACACATACTATCACTCTCCTCTTACCACGTTGAGAGGGGTGGGTGAGTTCATCCACTTCTCAAAGAGCTGCTCTGATTTTGAATCTTTCATCTTCACACACACACACACACACACATACTATCACTCTCCTCTTACCACGTTGAGAGGGGTGGCTGAGTTCATCCACTTCTCAAAGAGCTGCTCTGATTTTGAATCTTTCATCTTCATACACACACACACACACTATCACTCTCCTCTTACCACGTTGAGAGGGGTGGGTGAGTTCATCCACTTCTCAAAGAGCTGCTCCGATTTTGAATCTTTCATCTTCACACACACACACACACGCACACATACTATCACTCTCCTCTTACCACGTTGAGAGGGGTGGGTGAGTTCATTCACTTCTCAAAGAGCTGCTCCGATTTTGAATCTTTCATCTTCACATATACACACACACACAGTATCACTTTCCTCTTACCACGTTGAGAGGGGTGGGTGAGTTCATTCCCTTCTCAAACAGCTGCTCAGATTTTGAATCTTTCATCTTCATACACACACACACACACACACTATCACTCTCCTCTTACCACATTGAGAGGGGTGGGTGAGTTCATCCACTTCTCAAAGAGCTGCTCAGATTTTGAATCTTTCATCTTCACATATACACACACACACAGTATCACTTTCCTCTTACCACGTTGAGAGGGGTGGGTGAGTTCATTCCCTTCTCAAACAGCTGCTCAGATTTTGAATCTTTCATCTTCACACACACACACACACACACACTATCACTCCCCTCTTACCACATTGAGAGGGGTGGGTGAGTTCATCCACTTCTCAAAGAGCTGCTCAGATTTTGAATCTTTCATCTTCACACACACACACACACACACACACACACACACACACTATCACTCTCCTCTTACCACATTGAGAGGGGTGGGTGAGTTCATCCACTTCTCAAAGAGCTGCTCTGCAAAGCTCATGCCGTAGATCTGTTTGTCCCTGGCCCGCTGGTACTTCATCAGCCTGTACCTATATCGCTCCTTCCACTCCGCCAGCTCGTCCTCCGTGTGGGCGTATGTACACTGCTGGCCAAAGCGGCACTTCAAGCGGCTGTAATCATAATAATTTCAATTTCGCCTTTATTTCACATAGAAAATGCACATATACATACAAAGACCACAACACTACGCACAACACTAGAGTGAGAAAAACAAACAAACAAACAAACGAGCAACAGCTCCTATCAAAAGTACACTTACAACTAATACATTACATAAGCACAGAAAGAAAATTATATAGTTAAAGGCAAGGTTCACCCCGACACCAAGCTAGCTTCAATAAAAGCAAAACAACGACATAAACACACGACAGAAAGCCCGGCGGAAATCCAAGAACAACAGAGCTACAAAATCTGAAATGCTTAATAATGTATTGATAATATAAGCATTCATATATGGCACATAATACATTTCACTCAAAGAGCCCAATCTGAGGTGGGGTACTAGGGTTTCCCAAGAAAAATGTAAACAAAATAAATAATAATTGCATTTACATTGATATGAAATGGTACCATCTCATCTCATTACCCTGTCATGAGATATTTTTAAGGCTTTGTGACGCCTGTTCAGTCCTAAGGGATCTTTCTAGCATCATGGCAGCCAGTAAGGTGTCCTCATTCCATTCCTAAGTGGTATCCTATTACATACCTAGGTGGAGAGCAGCAATGTGGATTAAATATCTTGCTGAAGGACACTAGTGCCAAGTGGTTGGCTTGGACCTGGGACTTTGAAATCTTCAGTCACAATTCCCAAACCACTATGCCACGATACCTCCACACTCCACACATCATATAGACACACACACACACACACACACACACACACAAATACACATTCAAAAACAAAGTTCTGCAAGGGTGCTCCCAGACCACACTAATATTTGATCTATCTCCCTCATCAAGTGGCTTCCACATACAGGCGTGACTGCTAGGAATTCCTTAATGAAATCAATAAACAACAAAAAGCCAGATAAGAGGACAGATGGTCATAGAATAGTCAAATGGATAGGCAAAAACTTGTCCTTATTAATAATAACAGCTCCGAAATTCCACTGACTTTTCGAAAATCACAGAGGAGGTCTTTGGATTGAGGTGGTGTAGGGCATTTGGCAGGGAGAGAGAAGAGAGGCATTGGTTCTGAATGTTGAGGTGGCCAGTGAACTACGATACTTACTCTGCACAGAGAAGGTACTCGTCCCCCACCGCGCCCCTGGGAGGGGGCCTGTACTTCCAGTCACGCCCGTCATCGGAGGAGATGATGGCTCGGTGGCTCTCACTCATGCTGTGCAGATGGTAGTCCACCTGCGTCAGGCACTGCACCTGGCAGTACGAGCAAAAGTTCTCCTGGTCTGCAGTGCAAACAAAAACATCAAAAAATTATCAAAGTATGTCCTTGAAGGAGGAGATAACTTGCTTTGCAAATAGTCCGACCTGCGTCAGGCATTGCACCTGGCAGTACGAGCAAAAGTTCTCCTGGGCCCTGTAACATAAAGGTTTGCGATCAATCACAAATTTGAAAGACAAATTATGATTGGTTACTGGTGAGTCTTTTGAACAAAAAGCGCATGCAACAATGATGTTGATTGGCCATTGCCATTTTGCGATTGATTGTAAACCTCTATGTTACGGGGCTCAGGTCAGTAATTATTGTTTCAATTAATTGAAACAATTTCAATTTGTTTTAATTTGAAATTGAAAAAATTTCAATCAATTAATTAATTAATTGTCGGTAATTGTTTCAATTATTAAAATAAAACATCACCCTTAAGCTGCGATCACACTTCGCTGGTTTAGATGGCAAAATTGTGGCGGTTCACCAATTCACCATGCTTTGCTTAAGGTCATGTTAACACCGCACACAAACCCTTGTCATCCATCAAAGTAGCTTCACAAAGAGAGGCATCACAGTCTCATCATGGTCTCAAATTCATATCTTACCAGCAAGTATTGTATTTTGTGAGTGCAAAAAAACACCATTATTAAAATCAATTCAAGTATTCAAAATGGATATTTTTCAAAGACCAAAGATAAAGATAAACTAAAACCAAATAATTATACACAAATAAACAATGTTTAATGTACACTCTTAGAAATAGTGTAGTTATATTTTACAACTAATAGCATACTAAATACAATACAATACAATGATTGTTTGCATCTCTGCACATAGTAATCTATTTTTTTTTCCTGAATTGTCAATTGCAAGCATTATATGTCTGCAAATTATATTTACAAACACCAAAAATACAAGAATTCCCACGTACCCTCTTGTTTTGTTGTATCCTTCTTGTGCTTGGCATCAGCCTTTCGCTTGCCCCTGTGGGGCTGGTTGGCCGAGGAGGTCCCTGTGTTACCCCCGCTGCCCCTCTGGCTTCTTCCACTGGACTGGGAGGGGTGTGACGAGCCTTCCGTCCCATTCTTGTCGCGGGCTGATGCGTGTTTACTCAAGGATGGGTTCTGGACACGGAGACGTAAACCATGTTACCATCAATATTTTGTTGTTAAGTTTGAACATCTTCCTTTTGTTCTGCTTCTCCTTTGTCATTAATTTCTTGTACTAGTTAGGGTTCTTTTACATATAGATGTTCTAACCCGTACGCTACCCTAACGCCAGGCCAAAGTAAGCAACCTACACTAATCTTTCCCCCTTATAAACTAGGATTGCCGTACTCGTCATTACAAAAACATATTCTCAAAGTGCATTTCAAACAATTCGATGTTGCTTTAAGAAAGAAGGCGTAATAGACACAAACAAAAAGAAATGCATGCACTTAACATGTACAGTATGCACAAAGTCATGTTAATGGGAAATGACACGGAAGTAAAAGCTTTTCTGACCTAGTGAATGAACAAAACTAGCCCAAACATACATGTACCCATACAACAGACAATCACATAATTGCTTTACATCCTCTAGAAGGTTTCATGTGCAATCTGAGCAGAGACTACTAGGCCAAAAGGCGATCACGACCAGAACTAATACATAACATGTTCCTCTTATCATACCTACAAACACATACACCATGATATTCTACTGAATTTACCATTTGCAAATGGACATTGTATGACAAAGGCACGCTGTTAATACTGCCTAAACATGAAATCTGACATCACAATTTTTTGTGATGGGAACATCTAAAATTTACTGTAAGTTCTCACATTGCATTTCATGTTTTTCATTTATACCATTATCTTATTAATGTAAATTGCTAGAATTTCAAAATGTTTTTTTTTTAAACTGTAAATGACTATGCCATTCAGCAATGGCTGCCCACCAGTCATGGTAATAAACATTTATTGAAAAAAAAGGATCTAGTTACATTCTAAAGTTTCATGCCTGCGCACTTTCTGCTGAGAGTACTGCCTTTGTTAAAGAATGTGCCTTAAAATAAAATTTGAGAAACTAGTTTTCATTTCACATGCACAGCATACATACATGTACGCACTTGTAACAATTCAATATCTATAAAACGTAATCTCACCTCTGATTTTTCATCCACTAATTTCTTGAGCCTATTCAGTTCCTTAGATGCTTGGCCATTCTGCATAAGATAAGAACAACAAATTGTAATTCATGAAACCTCACTAGCCTTGTTAAGTACTAAATATGTATACATGTAGCTGAATGCACTTTAGTAGCTAACTAGGCTTAGTAAGGTTTCATGAATATGGCTCCAGGAGTTTTACATACAGGCAACGCTGGCATCACAAGAAACGCCAACCACAGGCATGATCTTTCCAACAAAACTCAACTCCTCTAAAAATTGTTCTTTCCCTCTCCTTTTCCCCATCCCTTTATTTCTTTTTCTCTCACCCCTTCCATCCATCTCTCTTTCTCAAACTGCCATCTTCTCTTCTCTCCTTACATTATTTATTTCTTTGACCCCTGCTCATTCTCTCTCTCTCTCTCTCTCTCTCTCTCTCTCTCTCTCTCTCTCACTTTCACTCTCTCTCTCTCTCTCTCTTTCTCTCCCTCTCTCTCCCTCTCTCCATACCTTATGCACATGTACTTTAATAAGTTTATACACTTTTTGGTAATGCACTTCTTTTTTTAAAATGTTTCTTTTATCTTGTCACCCATATCTGTCCTTCCCCTCCCTTCTCATTATATATAATATAATACACAATATAAATAAACTTTTCTGATTCATACCCTCTCCCCCTCTCTCACCTCCCTCCCTTCCTCCCTCCCTCTCTCCCTCTCACGCTCACCCAGTCACTGACTCAGACCCTCCCTCCTACCTCCTGCTCTCCCTCTCATTCTCTCTCTCTCTCTCTCTCTCTCTCTCTCTCTCTCTCTCTCTCTCTCTCTCTCTCTCTCTCTCCTTTTCCCCCATCTGTATAATTCTATCACACACATCCCCCATGGATAAGTCTCTTACCTTTGGTTCTGTCACAGTCCATTGCTTCGCCGTTTCATATGCTTCTTGTGTCCTGTTTAGCTTGCTGAGGGCTTGAGTTTTGCGCATGAGTAATTTTCCTAGGCTACTTCTGGTTGGGGACATAGTTAATAATTTATTGATATCATCCAAGGCCTTTTCATTTTGATCCTGTAATGAAAATAGAAAGAGAGAGAGAGAGACAAAGATAATGAAAGACAATATGTTGAAGGTACAGTAAACAATAAATCTCCTGGTTTTGATTTCATACTAGCAATCTCTCTGTAGGCAAAGCAATATTGGAAGGTAGCTCAATTTAAGATCCCAAGAAATGTAGAGAAATATTTTTCCAGAGGCACGACTTTAAGAATGCTGTTCATGACGTATTGTTTCGATGATTTTGTCACAACCACTGCAAAGCATCTCAAATCTCTTTAATCGGAGCCTCATAAGAAATCCCAAACACAGCTTTTATCCTGTAATTCCATGAATCAGTGGATACAAATCAATTAACAGTCATGTATACCAGGTTAATGAGTTTACTGTAAGTCTCATTTTTGGCATAGTTTGCTAGAATATTGATTTACTCATAGCTTCCTTATTACAGGCATAGTAACTCCATAACCCCATTCATATACACCGCCTATCCGCGAAAAAGGCGCAACATTTGCGGCAATTTTGCCAATGCATTACCGATAGCTGCATATACAATGTATGAATGGGAATCGCTCAAATAATGCAGTATTTGCTTCCTCCTTTTTTGCGCTTATTTTGCAGCTTTTTCGCGGATCGAGACCTAGTAATAATACCGCAATATTGCGGTAAGCGAATCTTATAAACTGCATCCGCAAAATAGGCGTAAATGTTGCACCTTTAGCATCGCGCTCTGGCCTGTTGGTCGCTAATCCTACCGCTCGTATGGCTGAGCGGAGCATGTCATCATTGGTTTGGAGAGAGTCCCGCTGTCCAAAACACCGCAACATTACAGCTTTTGGGGGTGTATATGAACGTGCTTTTGCGGCTCGCTGGAAACTTGCTTACCGATCTGCATCGGTAATAATAGCGGTATATGGTGTATGAACAGGGCTTATGTTGTTCCTTAAACTTTCTCAAATATGATCCTCTGATTTTTTTAGCTCAGGACTCTAAAGATCAACTGTTCATTTGCCTTTTGTTCTATTTCAATACTGCACCTGTGCAATACAATGTGCTAGAATATAGAGGTAGGAAATACATCTACATGTATTTTCTGTTATTGCATCATATCTTGTTATGTGCATTGGGAAGACCGCAATACAACGTGAGGATTGTTTAACACGATTCTTTTTGAAAAAGGGTACATGTAGCCTGGTTTCCAGGCTGTTAAATATTTTCAATCCAAACTTAAATATTTGCTGCATTAGACTTTTCATCCTCAATTCTTTCTCCGGCTCGTCCAAACAGGGACGGATGGAGAAAAGAGGAAAATGAAATAGTGACTGGTCTTGCGAATACTAGACTCTATATATTTTCAGTTTGAGTAAAATGGCACAAATCCTTGTTAGGCTAGGTGTATGGCGCTTTTTATTTTGCTAAAAAACTGATATTGGAAATCAAATGTGAGGGTGTGAATCACTCCCTGAAAGGAAGGTTACTCACCAACTTGAGGAGGCAGGTGGCACGTTTATTGAGAGAGGAGAGATGGAGGTCTCGGTGGTGCTGGTGATGGTGGTGGTGGTGAGGGGTGTGGCTGTTCTGATGGGTATGTCTGGGGCTACTTCCACGGCTGCTGGTGTTAGTGGTGGTGGTGGTGGTGGTGGTGGTGTGAGGGGAGTGTGGGGCGGGGCTGGGAGGGGCGTTGGCCCCTGCTAATGACGACGATGGAGTACATGTAGTCGAAGGAGGGGATGACGATGATGAGGGTGATGAGGAGGAGGAGGAGGGGGAGGGGGAGGGGGATGAGGAGGGGGATGAAGAGGCCAACTGCTGCAGAGCCTGAGAGAACAGGTCTGCAGCCTGCTGGTACTGCTGCCGTGAAAACAAATCATTGGCCCGGTCATGGAGCTGCTTGTGCCTACTGTCCATGGTATGCCACCGGACCTGTCAACAAACAACAACCGACAAATAATGAGGAACATTTACAGGGAAATTCCTCAAATTCTACCACCTCAGTCATAAACTTCTCTCAATGTAATTTTAAGCCAATTCAATGTGTTATTTAGCAACAACAAACAACTCTAGTCCAAAGATTAAAAGCAATTGATAGTTAAGTTCATTTTCATCATCATTCAGGAAAATATGGCACACAACTGAAAGCTCATTCTATATTTCAACACCAAACCTCCAGTTGATACACAAACAGTAGCAAAACATAAGAAATTCATCATGATCATAATTCATACATGTACTAAAGAAAAACAGCTTAAATGATAGAGCCTCCAACAAGACGAAATTTAAACATACAATTGCATCTCATTTACAGTCATAATCATCAGACACATTCATATTCGGAAGTCACAATATTGGCCTCCACACTACATGTACTCACTTTTTATTGAATACACTGTACTAATAGTACATGCATGCATAATAGTTCTTGTACATTTTCCAACTATGTGAACTGTAAATGTGACCAAGTCAGAGATACAAAGTTTAGAGACCAGCTACGAGTGAGATTTTGCGTTCATGGGCAGGATAGGCCTTCTTCAGTCCTCAACAAAAGTGATCCATCTGAGGCGTAAATCTATTTTGCATGAGACTTGCAGGTCTGCCTAGTAATATTGTCAACATTAAACCAGCACCCCTATTTGCCACAAGCCCCACGCCTGGGGGTCCCACATCCGGGCCCACATCCAACCATGTATTAGATCAACATTTCAAGTTGGAACACCTAATGGGAAAAACGGCTTTTTATACGACTCAAATTATCTTACTTCCTAGATTATTATCATCCTTTAGCAAGATATTTTTGAACTGTTGTTCGTTTCTGTGATTTTAACAGACGGGTTACATTTTTACAGATTAGTTCTGCTGCAGTTTTGAAAGACCGTTTTCGCAATATCACGCCTTATAAAGTGGAGAGTATAAGGGCTGTATCTTTCGGCATAGTAGCCCAGTATTGGTCGGTAAGCTAGTACAATTAAATGAGTAATATTAAGCCGTTTCTCCCCCCTGGTATTCCGATGTGAAATAGTGATCTGAATATGACACACCATTTTACATGTATTACCAAATATAGGCTTTGCTGACTGGATATGTTGCAGCAGCAAGTGCGATTACATTTGGGATCAAAGTGTTTGTCTCGACATTGCATTCACACTTCTGATCTAAAGCTCTGCTGCGGAGCTTGGAGCAAATATACACCACTACACTGTATGTACACTGTAGCAACGAGTTTAAGCCGTTATGCAGGTGTTGTTGTATAGTACTGAACGGTCACATACTGGTGAAGGGAGAACTTCAAACAAAATGTGATTTTCTTGTAAATTGGAGTCAGAATAATAGGATGTATAGATTAAGACTACATAAAAAAGTGATTGTAATTACTGTGGAAAAACATCACAATTATTAGAGTCAAGTTGTCCTCTCGTATGTGAGAACGAAAAAAGATTGAAATGCATGTTTTCATCTTTTCATCCTTCATCTTCATTATCTCGGTGGAATATTTTCAGTGCCAAACATAATATTTTGTACCTATGTTGGTCTAAAAGCGTAGATGCGTTTTTTGCTGATCGGCGGAGAAAGGTAACCGCAGTGCATGAGAATGAGCTGCTGTCGATCATAATCAATCTCCTAGTACAGCCTCGGAAGATTTTACTGACAATGGCATTGTACACTTCAACATCAACAAATCAATAAAAAATTCAAAATGACAATGCCAATAACGTAGATTGTAACTTCTTGACCATATCGTTAAGATAAATTTTGAATAGATTTAACTTGATATAATCAACATGACAAATTCTACATGTTCAATCTAAACTCAACGCAAGTTTTATTAAGTGAAGGAAGGAAATGTCATTTAACATTTAAGTCTCACTTCTCAGTCTTAGGTAAGAAATCAGTATTTAAAATACAAATACAAATAAGTTAGGGAGATGTTCCTGATCAAAAACACTACATCTTGTTGATATTTTGTCATCTCTCCATATCACAATGCAACCATTGAACTCAAAAAGGAGGAACTGACTCGTCATGTCGACGTTAGTT
Source organism: Arbacia lixula (assembly GCA_963669155.1). Classification (NCBI taxonomy): domain Eukaryota; kingdom Metazoa; phylum Echinodermata; class Echinoidea; order Arbacioida; family Arbaciidae; genus Arbacia; species Arbacia lixula. Next base: position 8,566,553 of record OZ022579.1, read on the forward strand.
TTCCTTGCTAAAATGTCACAAATGTAAAGACATAACATCAACTTAAACGTCACTGCATATTTCACATCATCATAAAATATAAATATCGTCAAATTTTGACACTCATAACTTACCTAAAATTGCACAAACCTTGTCAGGTATCTCCCTCATCCTCCGCCATTTCCCAACAATACAAGTGCGAATGTACTTCATTTGTTTATTAGAACTTGGACCGGGATAGCGCGCGATTACGCTGTGCAAAAGCAAGTACGGCGCCGTAGATTTACGTGCCTCTACCGTACTTTGTGTGCAGAATCCTGACCAGCGCATGACCTTACCGCTGGCGAGATTTAACAGCCTGCATTCAAGGCTTACCTCAAAATATTTTTTGTCATAAAATAAAAACAAACAAGAGACAACAAGTTCTGCATCAAACTATGCTCTTAAAATAAAAATGAAAAGCAGGATGTTATATCAAACTTGACACAATTCTCGATTACTGATTTGTTTGTTTTCCTATCCCTTACAAGGAAAACAATATATACTACGTTGACTGCTACTTAGGCTAGAAAGGCTTAACTTTCATCATTGATAGCTAGTGCCCCAGCTAACAATGGCCCAACTTTTTCAATACTGTAATAATACGTCTTTCAGAATGGTTTTCTCTTGGATATTACCCCGGATATTACTTTGAGTGCATGTATTCGTCTCGACACACAATGAACGAGTATTCACTCTATTTCTTATGGGGCTCCCCCTATCCTCCCACAAACGGTGTATGTGACGAATGTCTTTCAACAATATAATCGTGATAATAATCTTTTTTTATATTTATAGTTTTTATTGAAAATCAACACAAATCACAATATTTACATATGATTAACAAGATTAAAATAAGATTACAAGATAAAAAACGACAACAATAAGAGGCAGAGAAACGAACAAGCAATAAATATGTGCACCTCAAGAGCAGAGCCAATAGTATACCGAGATTGTATTACAATAACAAATGAATAAAACAGAAGTCCAAAATCCAGACCGGTCTACAAGGCAAAGAAAAAGAAATACATAACACTTTCAAAATCTAGTCTCACTCACAGATTACAGTACTCTCTCTCTCTCTCTCTCTCTCTCTCTCTCTCTCTCTCTCTCTCTCTCCCCTTCTCTCTCTTTCACTCTAACACGTTCACTTATCTCCATCTCGATACCACCCCAACCTCACGCTCAAAAATCGTTCACGAACCAGCCTGTGATAATAATCTTTGTACATGTATTACACTTTACTGCATGGCCCTTTCTTAGTATTCATTAACAGGTAATGTGGATTCTTTCACCATTAGTACACATACAACCCATAGAACAGCATTTTGTCTGACACTCAAAGGGTTGATAAGCTCAGACTAATTAATCAATAGGCCAATCTATTTTTTCTGATAAGGGAACTAAAATCAAAGAAAAAGGACGAGGTTGTGGTTTGTACTGCTTGCTGGGCAGGGAGATTACCACCACAGTCTATACCGCTGGCAGGGAAAATTATTGACATCCCTTAACTTTATGATATGTCATTATCAGCTTGATGCAAGTTGCAACTTATTTACAACTGGGGGGGGGGGGGGTCGGTGCAGCTGACGGAATTTGAAAGTATTGCCGACATGCAAAATAAGTGAAACGTTATTTCCGTCTCATTTGCCGAGACACATGCAATAATTCCTTTATTGCTACTAAATATTGCAACCGTTAATATTGCAGCGACGCATAACGTCAGACCAAAGCATCATGTGGTACTAACAAGTTAGTGTTTGATGTAACTCCACGATTGATGTTCACAAAACAAGGAATGCGTTAATTCCACTGAAGAAAAACTGCTGAACAATGTAGTAAATATGCTCTCTCTTTTTTTTTTACAGACACAAGATACTATCGATTTTGGTTGGTCAATTTTAAGGTCAATGATCTTTCAAACGACAGCCAATTTACATAATTTCCAGCCTATTTTGAACCAACATCGATAGTGTCCTGTAAGTGAATGACAATTAAAATTGTTCTTCAACATTTTCTTCAGCGTATGAAAACGCGTTCATCGTTTTCTGACTGACATCAATTGTGTTTTCGTATCAAACACTATGTACTTGCTGTGACATTACCGGTTGTAAACAGGCCCCTCTGACAAGTTGTATCTATAGGCGCAGGCCTATAGTACTTGGCCGATGTATTTCAGTGTTGTGTAACGAAATGAATTGAAATGTGCAGACACAATCACAACCGGGCGGCCTATTATAGCTAGCCAATCAGTTTTGATAAGATTTACATCGCTTTGCGGACGTAATGTGTGTGAATAGAATGTATGCGGATTATAGATCGATCTCAATGAGCCGATCAAATTAATCGCTTATTGAGGCATGTTCCTATCATGTAGGGACCGCTTTTTGGTCGGCGCGTGGACGTTTTTTTTTTTTTTTCTTTCTTTTTTTTACTTTTCATTCTCTGCTAGTAAAGTATTATTATAATCAACGCAAAGCATTTTGTTATCGCAACTAATTCGTTGGCGTGAAAGTTAACTGTCAATCCAAATTATTACAAGCTCACTCACGTTTCATCTTGATTCAAGGTTTCGCCATCGTATGCTCTAGGCTGAAATCGTATCTTAATTCCATCCTTCAAATATATTATAAACGTTTCTTACTCATGCAGACCCACCTGAACAGTGAACTTTTGCCGTCACCCCCATCCCCCCCCCCCCACACACACACACACACACACATACACCACGCGTACTTCCCCCCCCCCCCCTCTCTCTCTCTCTCTCTCTCTCTCTTTCGTTCTCTCTCTCTATCTCACTCTCTCTCTCTTTCGTTCTCTCTCTCCCTCTCTCTTTTGTTCTCTCACTCTCCCTCCCTCTCTCTCTCTCTCTCTCTCTCTCTCTCTCTCTCCCTCTCTCTCTCTCTCTCTCTCATTGAGCCTGGAATTATTATGATGGGACAAACTTTGCTATACTCGACCCCGCACTGCAGTACTGAGTATGTAAGAAAATGCAGATTAATACTTCTCATTCAAATGATTAAGCTCATCAAGGAAATGGGGAGATGAGGCCTTGGATCTCGTCAAGTCTATGTGATTTAGGCAAGAAGAATAGAAGATGGGACATTAGGTTGCATCAAGTCGATTTGATAAAGATGAAAAGACGTGCTACTGCATCGCATCAAATAGGCTAGACTTGATTTGGGTGAGAAAACGTGAAGAAGATTTTAATTTGGTCAAGTTGACTTGATTTGGTTGAGAAAAAAAAATGACATGAGATCTCAATCGACTCGTTTTCTCGTCTTCATCAAGTCAGCTTGACGAAATCCAGGATCTCGACTTCTTGTCCTGATAACGTCGATCCAGTGAGAAGTCGTATCTCGTATTTTCCTCCAAAGTAAATTTTGATGCAAGAATAGTCTTTTCATCCTCATCAATTCGATGCCTATTTTGATACCCATTATCTCCTAGTCTTATCTTGTCTAATCGTTTTCTCGTCCTCTGGGGCACTTCTAAACTTTCGTTAAAACAGACCTCCCAGTCCCCTCTCTCAAGTTGGAATTGCTAAACTGGATACTAATGAAATAGTAGGTGTGCATATTGCTTTATTGTCCCTATATGACACATAGACACTAAGATAATTACGTCAATGCCGCCACCAACGTTGAAATACACTTCAAATATCATGAAGGGGGGGGGGGGGGGTCCATGAAAGTTGTCAGCACTGCATGACTAAATAGTCAGCACTGACAACTTCAGTGAAATCCTCGGTTTTGATTGGCTGAGAGGCACTATACCCTTTGACTGTTACTCTGGTAACTGTCGGAGAAAGCCAACTTGTCAGTGCTGACAACTTTCATGAAATGCCCTCTGCAGGTATTCAGAATATATTTTGCATAAATCTTATGTGCAATACGCTACCAACAATATAATATTAACGAAACTAACATATCCTTTGATCCTTATTCATTTCGTCTAACTATTCTATTGATTTCATGTAGGCACTAATAAGACACATTGCAATGGTAAATGGTAACACTCGGTGATGAAATAGCGATGAAAAATTGACATTATCAAACACACCTTACCCTTTACCGTTAACACATTTTATTCGTTTTCTCTATCTACGTGTTTACTACTAGCTGTTTCCAATTCAATGTAAAATTATATCAGCTAAAATAGTTTCTGAAGTTAAAATATAGCATACTTCGAAGGATTTGCAAATGTACATGTATTTCGAAACTTTATCAACCATATAAATGTGTAAAACGATGGAACGGTATGGACTGTATTTACATTTTTATTGTCAGTTATAACCATCGTTCCAGTAGTTTTAGTAAGGCTCGGTCGATACCAGCTAATAATGTAACCTAATAGGATTTTTAGATACAAATTTACATACGAAATAAACATGCACGCAAAGCACAATAAATACTTATACATTTAAAAGTAACGTTTGTGTGTTACGTTTCAGCAAAATACATATAAAACTTAATGTGTTACAAATAGGGAACAAAAATAATACAGCTAGATTTTAGATATCAAGTACAGCAATTCATAGATTCAGGTACAACAAACAAAACATAATTCAGGGAAAAGATGCCGAGTAACCCTCTGTGTTTAAACCAGCTAAACTGCTGCCCTGTGAGATAATGTATCCATGGTTACTTGTGAATAAAGGCACACGTGGCAGAGAGTTAGGAAGGCACCACCAACAGTGATCAGCAAGGGTTTTGTACTTGTGGTAGACGATGGCTGCAGGAAGGATGCAGTGGTTAAAAAAAAACAGGTACGTTTCCGAAAAGCGGCCGGTGGGAGCCACAACGTACCCACGAAAAGAAACACTAAGCAGTGGCAAGCAATATTCGCCAAATAACAAACAGTAAAAGCATCGTAACATAAGTTTTTTATTATTATTTAAGTACCACGTCACATCAGAGAAAACATCCTTTCAGAACGGTTTTATATAGGAACTGAAAGTGAATTTTGCGATTATTTTTTATTATATTTCACATCAACTTATCATCGGGGTGCATTAAGTCATATTCTATAGTATTTCACAACTAAGTTAATCCCTGAATAAAGAAAGGAAAGTAGACTCTATAAGTGACTTAATCAGAACATGCAGTGAGATACAATGTTGTGATAAAAAAAAAACAATAAGCAGGGATATCCCAAAACGATGTTGCGACCAGATGTGTGGTGCCTGGACGCATCATTCCATCTTGAAAACAAACTGAATTTCTAAAGCCCATGAACTAGAAAAGCTTGCGTGGTTAAGTCGCTGCCCGGTAAGTAGTAGCGGTTCCAATCCTTCGGGTTCCAAGATTTTTGTCGGCCTTTTTTTCCATTCGTGTAGAGGATGGAGCACTACTTACTTACTACTACTGGGTGTATGCTTGAAATCTATTTTCAAAATTGAAATTACCGCAGAAAGCCATATCATTAAAAAAAAATGTAATTGTATTGAAAAAAAAAAACGATGTTTGTAACATCTCAAGTTTGAGCTTGAATTCACGATGGTAAAAACTTTGCAGTGTCACATCATCATGAACTACCAAATTTATAATGATTAACCTGTCCGTCAATCCGGTTCTTAACGGGTGGGATGATTTTTAAATCTAACTTGTTGCGAGCTGGACGTCCAACGGATAATTAGGTGTGGGGCTCAGTAACAAATGCATTGTTTGAAAGTCATGCATAACAGGTGCATATTGAAAATACTCTATTTTTTAAAAGATGAGATGAGACTGCTGTCCCTCATGTTCTCAATCTTGTTCGTAACAGGCGAAAAGGAGGAATGTGTTATTTCTGTTAAAGGAGCACATCTAGGACTGGGCAAGGATGTTCGCCTAGCTTATTTGCTATATGCGTAACAGCTGCTGTGCTGAATAGAGCTGATCAACTTTGGTTCTGACTTTGTATACGTCTTGGGGTCATAGGCTCAGATAACACAGGTTGTTTCCAGCATGCGATCTAAAATTTCCATGTCGATTTCATATTTCAAAACAAAAACATAAGAATATTGTTCCATACAAGTAGCAATATAAACCTTCTATAACTTTTTTTTTCTATGAATGCGTTCTTAATTACAGTCCGTGAAAAATACGGAGAACGTTGTAATGTCGCTGTATAGATTTAACGTGAATAGTGACATAAGTGCCATTCTCATTGGGCTTAAAAAATCGCGAAGTTAGAAAAATCTCGAAGTTAGGGTGAAAGTTGCCTAGCAACCGTACCAAAAGCCAAATGGTCCTATTGTCCCTGTCCCCTAACTTCGCGATTTTTCTAACTTCTCGATTTTTTAAAGCTCAATGAGAATGGCACTATAGGGTCGTGTATCGCGTGCGTGTTTCGTTATTCATTCTACGTCATCACCATGATCACAGCACATTCCGTTTTGAGTTCTGATCATTTCCGGGTTCCTAGAATCTCAGAGGCGTTTATAAGATGTGTTCAATAATAAATGCTCACGTATTTGCATGATATAAAGCGAACAAAATCATCGATATGTTTCCCGCTTTCCAATCATGTACAATCAACTATTAAAGATATCCTATTATTACGATGGATATCCTAAATGGTGAACTCGCCATAAAGTGAAAAGCTTTCTAACATACATTAATTTAAACAAATCTTTGTGCGGAGAGTACATCACAGTTTTCTAATCGGAGACAGTAAAGAAAAGGATAAACATCGTTGTTTGTTCGAACGAATTATCATCTCACATACCATTCTTATACATAAAAATACCGGTAAATATTATATTCTATGCCAGTGACATCTCCCTATGCGTAAGTTACCTAACAGTGATACATAGGTTTCTCCTTCAAAAGGTCATTCTATAGTCCTATATATATATATATATATATATATATATATATACGGATAGAAATACTAAATACCCGCGCGGGAGTACTATTATGACCTCTGTAGTATTTTGCAGTATTAATTTTTACCCATACATCACGAACTAGATCTTGGCTAGGTGATCGAGCTCGAGTTCGTCAGCACGACAAGAGTTTTTGTTGATGGATCGTTCCAAAACATAAGTGTTAGCATGGGTTTTCCCTGTGGAACCCTCGACGAAATTCCAGCAACTTGAGCAGGCGGAAGCGGGCCTCGTTGTCTGTTTCGTACTCCGGGAGATCCATGGAAACGAAACCTCGACAGGTCATGACCTCGGGGCAAAGGTTACCTGGAAGTTCATGTCCGTTGGGGGCGGTAGGATCGAGGAACCTTTCTCGTGTGTTGTCCAGGCGACGGATTTTGTACTCGAGCGACTCGAAGCCGCATATGGGCACGTGATCAGCCCCTGTCTGTACCTCTACGCGCAAGATAGAAGAAACAATCACGAAGTAACTTTATTTGCGAACAAATTTCATAAGGAAATTGCGTGTTTTATTTCTCACTTATATGTCACAGGTAAAAAGTCTGCATGTTATGGAACGAGGTCAAAATCAGTGTAATACAGTCCCTCATAAGCACAATACACCGACCTATGGTAATTCTGTGGATTAAAACGGACGCTCACGCATAAACACACACACACACACACACACACACACACACACACACACACACACACACACACATATATTATACAAATATACCAAGCTGTGAGATTGTATAGTGGAAATTATCTATCTGAGGAGGGACTGGCATAGTACTATTTTTTTCCGAGGAGCAAAGCCCCCGAGGAAAAAATAGTAACTTATGCCAGTCCCTCCGAAGATGGATAATTTCCGATATACTTTCGAACTCAATGCTTGGTATATTTGTTTTATATCCCTTTTGTAAAACAATAACAGAACAAGAATAATCGTCTTTTTTTCTCTGTCTCAATATCGGTTCATCCCAAGTAAATGCGCAACACGCCGCGCACTGCATTCACTATGCACTAATTCACGCCCGTTCAGGTAGAGAGAGCATGCGCAGTAGTCCCAAGGAAGAAAATAGCAAATAGAGCATGCGCAGTCCTCCCCAGGAAAAAATAGTGAAAACGTCCCAGAGCTCTTCGAGCATCAATTGACCAATCACGTTCCTAGAATACTCATGAATATTCATAGAAGGAATATAGATATATATATCTGAGGACACAGTGTGTCCCAGAAAAAAGGAAACCCGTTTTTTTAGGTCGATAACGTAATCATAAAATATCATATTATTATGAAAACAACAGCAATATTGAGAGTAATTATCTTCTTTCGTTTGGTACCAAATTCACAATGAATTGTTCACGCATGACTGATTTCAAGCAATTACAAGTGCTCGATGTCAGAAACGTTTTGCGCAGAATAATGAATGGTGTTTGCACTACCTTGATGCTTCCTTACAAATTTTGACCATTTGTCCTGCGTAACTTGATTTTGACAATTATTTTTTAAACACCTGTTGCTCCTTAACGCATGACTCTTATCTACCATGTGAGGTGTCAAATGAAAGAAGAAACAACGTGCTTTCTAATGGTGTGTATAATACTCCATTGATTTTTTTTCAGTCAACTAGAGAAATAACACAGAATCTCGGTTTCCTTTTTTTCTGGGACACATTATAATAAACACACACACGCACCGGTGTGCCTGCCGCTACATTACAGCAATTAACGGCTGTGCTATAACCATGTTAACTACATTTTCTTCTTACTCAGAAATTGTCTCTTTTCCCTCTCTTCCAGGCCGTGAAAGACGCGCCAGAATCTTCTGATGACAGGATGGTCTACAGAATATGGCGTCTCGTACGAAGTGCTCTGAATTATTGATATAAAAACACACAAATATGTTCAGTTGGCTTACATTTTCACTGTTAAAAAGTTATTGTAAAAAAAGGAATGTAATTCCATTTGGGTAAAACAAAGCAAACGTGTTTGTAAGCCATATCTGTATGTCAAACTTCCTCGCATTACGACTGTGGGTTGTAGAAATTGGTCTTTTGAGTGTTTTTGTTTTTATATTCACGGTTTATGATACCGTTCAAACGAAGTGGATAACTTCATGACAGTGCAGTTAATTGCAAATCAGTGAAGATAGTTTAATTATGAAGAGCGTAGGGAAACTGTATTCGACTTAATCATAATTGGTATCAAAGGCCTATTGAAAAAAGCTGGAGGCCGTGTACAAATGCCTTTTTATGCAAGATGAGTAGAGGAACACGACACATTTATATTCGTATATAGTCCAGCCATTTATCAGGCTTTTGTAGGTACATGTATACTCCGTTGTGAATAAATACGATATCGAGTTAGGTCTCTGACATCGTGTGCAAGATAGCTCTGATCACTTAAACGCGAAGTGGAGGGTTGCACGCAAAGACGACATGCATGCACTATGCTAATTACTGCTTCAAACTTCGCCCAGTCAAAGTTCTCCCCGAGTATGACGTCACGGAGCTCCTCTGGTTTGAAGAGAAGCGGGGTGATTCTCATGGAAAGGGCATACTCGATCTTGTACATCCGCCAGAAGCCGTCTATGAATGATGCGAACTGGTCCACTGCCAGTTGTCTCTTCTCCGTCGCTTCTATATAGGATTCACTGATTGGGTGTCGGGGTAGACAGACAGAGAGAGAGAGAGAGAGAGAGAGAGAAAGAGAGAAAGAGAAAGAGATAGGGAGAGAGAGAGAGAGCGAGAGAGAGAGAGAGAGAGAGAGAGAGAGAGATTACTGAAATGGTGAATGGAAGGGTAAATGTGTTTATTGTGGAAATTTCACATGGAAATTAGTGAAGAACGACACGAAATATTATAGTGAAAGGGCTTTCTGGGGTAATTTCAATTTACAAAGAAATTTTAGGCATATACCCAGTAGTAAGGATAGCGTGCTCCATCCTGTAAATTGACGAGAAACAAGTCAGAAAAAAAAACCTTGGAACCAGACTGGATTTGAACCTGCAATCTACTGCTTACCGGGCAGCGACTTAACCATGCAAGCTATTTCTGACTTATCTTTCGTTCATTTACAGGATGGAGCACGCTATCATTACTACTGGGTGTATGCCTAAATTTTCTTTGTAAAATATTAAACACATTGCACAATGACAGTAACACATAGATATACTAGTCAAAACATCAATGCATCATACATGTACATGTATAATAATCAATACTACTGTCGTTTTTTAAAATCAGACTTTCCTTATCGACTAAATACATCGTAAAAATTCGTAACATTATGGAATTATATCAAACAATGTGGAAAATTCTGAGACGATACCAAACTTATTTCATCTTACTAGGAAAAGGGATGAAGATCCTTACAATCAAGGTTTTCATCATTACAAGGGGTAATCCGCCGACCCCTACTGCACTGGCGTGTCTGTCATACTCACAGATTCTCACTGTCCACGTCGATGTGCTCTCCGTCTATCTGGAGGCCCCTGAAATCCAGCGTCACAGCCTCCAACTCAGCGGCCGGGAGGTCGCGGAGGGAGTGGAGTCTTTGGACGAAGTCCGGGTCAATCTCGCGGAGATCTTGTGGCGTTAGCATGGTCTCGCGGAGATCTTGTGACGTTTGCATGGTTACGCCCTCCATGGATACCCTGCGTTGATGATAATAAAGATTTATCGATTAACAGCGTGAACAAGTCATTCGCGATCGAGTAAAAGGAAGATTGGGAAGGAGGATTCGGATCGAGGCCACAAGGAAAAATAAAAGAGGTGAAATTAGAAGAGAAGGATATTAAAGACGAAGAAGAAACAGATGAAATGATTTAACGAAGCTCTCCGGGGCCCATTGAACTCCAGCATCAGAACCTTCAACTCTGTCGCAGAAGAGGTGCAATGGGAATAGGGTTCTGGACGAAGTACGGATCGATACATCTCGTGGAGATCTTGTGGCCCTAGGCCGACATCGGATATGCCGTGCGTGTTTTGACGATAAGAAAGAGGTTTCAATACAAGCGCGTGATTTTGAACGAGTACATTGGGGAACGAGGATTCTGGATGAGGTCTTGAGGGGAAAAAAAGACGGAAGGAGAGAAACATCGACAAAGAAATAATGAAAAGACATAAGAAGGCAGGTGATCTATAAACAAGATATATGTGTAAATATATACTGTATGTAACTTCATAAATGTTACATGTTGCCTTCTCAGTTCTCATACCTTTTGCCGAAAATCAGCAGTTTCTTGTAGAGCAGTAGCGGAAAAGGTACCGTGACAACCTGCCCATTGTAAATCAGCAGGGCAAACAGGAGACCGATCTTCTGCAATGTTAGCAGGTCTACATAATCCTGCAACCAAAGCACCGATCATAAATAAAGTTGATGATTGTTTGATCTCTACGGATAGCAGATGCTCATAAGATTTACAATCAGCGTTTTTAATAATCAGTACACATATTTCTATACTCACTCATTCAAAAGGCCGATTCTAGACAATATGGATATAAACCCACCTTGATTGAAATTGAACACGTTATAAAGTGGCGCAAAAAAATGTTTAGTGTATTACAGGTAATGTTTAGAAATGGTGACCAATTTACGGGTACCATAATCTATATCCATGTCTACCAACAAATGTTGGTTTGTTTTGTGACCGAATTGAGTACTACAGTGAATAATCATCTTATTAATAATCAATATCCTTGTTGGGAAACAGCTAGCTAGTGTGAGTGTTGAATTAAAAGCCATGTTTTAGTCCATGTTCGTCTTCAATGTTCTGACTGAATAACAACATCAATGTTGTAAAAGATGTGCCATACTTATGAATAGTTCAGCTTTGCTTCAGAAGCACTTTTCGGAAATTCGGGGAAATCATTCCAATAAACAGTAAGTTGTCCACTGTGCAAATACCAAGGGCAAACATTGGATACTTCAGTGCCAGAGTTCGAACTAGGCCTACTTTTACATTCGAACTATTGGTGTCAATAATGGGTTCCCTTTGTGTCCATTAACGATTCATTCATTTGTAATAGCGCATAGAAACTTTATAAGTGACTCAAATACCGGATTGAACCAGACATCGGACGAAATGCTTTTTTCATCGAGCTTCTTGAAAATATGGAGATTTTCTGTGTCCATCAGGGCCTCAAACAGGAGTCGGAAGAATTCCTACATAAGAGAAGATAATGAAAACCAATAGAGGATGGGAGATTGATAGATAGATATCAAGGAAACATATTTTTTATTGGTAGACAGATTGATATTGACATGATAAAAACAGGTCGAGACAGACATAGAGATTGATAGGCCTATATACATTATGGTGCAATACATGTCCATTAGAGAAGGGAGGGGGAAACAGGTGGATGGAGACTAGTAGAGAGGGAGAGAGAGAACCAAAGAACACGAACAAGAAACAAAAGAAGTGGGCCACCGTGGTAAAATGAAATTAACTGAACTGAACTGGGAACGGGAGGGGAAGCGTAGCAAAATATTCGAGATCGTGAGGCATGGTAATCGTGGTGATAGAGACATAGAAACCAAGAATAAGCATGATGAGAGATAGTAGTAAGTGAGAGAGAGAGAGAGACAGAGAGAGAGAGAGAGAGAGAGAGAGAGAGAAAGAAAGAGAGAGGGGGGCAGGGAAAGAGACTGTTGTTGGTCGGCCGACATCATTAATACCTAATACTTAAACTTTGCGGTGCACCATTTGAGAAAGGGAGGGGTTGGATTCTTTCTACGAGTTACCATAGTCCTAAAAAGGACTGTTGGGTTAGTCCTGTAAAGGACTGATTTTTTTTTTTTTTTTTTTTTTTTTTTGGGGGGGGGGAGGGCCGGAAAGGACTATTGGTATTCTTTTTGAGAAAATCCTGAAAAGGACCGCTTAGGAGGGGCTCACTTATGCCATGTATAGGCGGGTCAAAATAGATAAACAGTGGATAGCTACAGGGAGGGAATGGGGAGTAGAGAAGGAGAGAGAGAGGGGGGTACAGTGAGGGTGATACATACATGGGGAGAGAGAGCGAGGGGTGAAGAACAACAGAATGGTGGGGATATAATACCTTGCTCGGTCCACCGAGATCTATGGCATATTCTCCCTCGAATCTAACCTCCAGTGGTAGCTGCCAAACTCGAGGAGGCATCGTCCAGTATCTGTCTACACATCGCATCGCAGCCTGGACAATATTGTTCCTTCTGACTTCAAACACGAGGGTATCTGCGACGCCAGGCAGCAGACCACGCGCTCCAGGACCCATCTGGTCCATTAGTGTGGCCAAATGAAACACTAGGTGTGGGCCGACGTATCGAGCATATGATTGTAGTTGGGACGTTCCCTGTGATAAAATTGTGCACAATAATTCATGATTTCTCGATGAAACATCGCGCCCCAACATACACACAACTCAAGAGTAAACTGATAGGATGGTGTTGGGACCGCGGGATTAGTAGGGGTAAAAAGTCATGACTATAAGATCCACCACCACCACCACCACCACACACGCGCGCATGCACACACACACCACTACCAAGACTTCCTTTACTTTTCTTTTAATATTCCACGTAGTAGGCCACTTGAAGAATCCGACTGTTTCACATTCTATCATAGCGGAAAGATTTCTCAAAATATGGTCTACTTCTAATGCCACTCGGTTGAAGTTTGAATGAAATAGGGGTGGGTGTGTCACCCTCCTCTACCTCTCGCCTCCTGCAACCAAACATCTCCGAGCTCTGACAAATGGAAAAATATGAGCTATGAATAATGATTATAATTTGTAATGCTTGCCTGGGACAGCTCAGCAGCCAGGGAGAGAAGGGTCCACTTGGTTCGGACATTCAGCAAGAACGATGCGTCCAGCCACGTGAAGAACTGGACAATCCAATGACAAAAAAAAATGAAAATCGGGTCTATAACGGAAATCCAGTAGCTGTTCCGCGGTGCATCTTGGGACGCCTTTTCTTTATGGTATGGAAAAAAAATTATCCACACCGCATATAAGGGAAAGTCGTCCCATGACACAGCCACATTGGGACTTTGTTTACAGTCATATCCGCTTCCGGTCTAGTGTAGGCCTAATAGAGTATGACCCCGCAAAAGCGGACATGACCCCAAACTAAGTCCGAATGTGGCTGTGCGGTGCATCATGGGACGACTTTCCCTTATATGCGGTATGGATAAAAACAAAAAAATTCTATACCACATACAACATAACAAATCCAGATGTCATTGCACATTGCATTGTGGGACATCTTAGATCACTAAAATGTGTTTATGACACTAACACCTCATGAACCACACGCCAATATCATCTCATAGACATGGGCGGAAATCCCGGGGGGACGGGGGGGTCGTGTCCCCCCCACCATTTCGAAGGCTGGGCGGGATAAAAAAAAAATGAAAGAAAAAAAAAACGCCTCCCCAAAATCCCATAACCCCCCCCCCCCCCCCCCCCCTCAGCTACTTCTTGAGGAAAAACATGTCCCCTCCACCTTCGGGGAGCGATTTCCGCCCATGTTCATGGATAATTAACCAAGAGCAAAGTCATGATCACCACAACAACTGCCATATCTATGTTCATCCCTTCCTCATTGATCATAATCATCTCATTAAACATTAAGCAATGAAGAAAAAAGACATTTACCAACCTGTTATCGCAAAAGACGTTTTATCAAATAGCAATTGTCATTATACAGGTATGCTGAATGTAATGATATCAATAAAGAGTTACCATAGGGCCGATGATTGACTCCATCTCGAAATACAGTGCGTGCAATCGCAGACTGTTACTATCCTTTTCTAGGCCGTTGATGTAGAAGCGTGTTGGAGGCACAATGCAATTATTTTCTTCGTTGATCTATAGAAGTACACAGTTTGTTAAAGAAAATCGGAGAACAAAATGTACATGTATTGTCATTGAGTATGTTAGATGGATGTAGATTTAGTGGTTCAAAATTGTATAAAACGTACATGCGTAACATTATCATGATTAAATGTTCTTTGAATGTTTCCATGGTGAGAGTGTACTAATAAATACTATTTAGAAAATAGCAAAACTTTCGGTAACACCATGTGGTTGTATTCTTTCGGATAATTGGCCCACTTATGGGGTGAAGAAAAGGAAAGGAAAGTGAAAAGTGAAAAGGAGAGGTTATTATTATCATGATTATCATTCATCTACTGTTTTGTTTTGTTTTTCCTGAGGCGTTCTAGGATGAGACAGTCTCGTTGAAACTTACACATCGTTTGCAGGAGCTTCTTTTCAACAATAATGATACAAAAATATAGTATATGCCTAGCTATCCCGAGACGGTATAGCTATATAGAGCTTTGCGTTGGGATGATGTGTATTTCGTGATCATGAGGGATTTTGTGGAATCTATTTGCTCCTGAGGTGAAGTGTAGGCCATGCGGTACTATATTTCTTGAGACCGCAGGTCGAGAGATAATGGTACCACACGCCCTCCACTTCATCGAGGGGACCAATAAATTCGATCACAAAGATCCCGAATAAAGATCATGAAATATTGTTTTTATATCCTTCATTGATATATTCTTTGTTCATTAAATGACTCCTTACCATGAACGTTGTGATGTCCTAGACTCTGACCGTTATGAGCCCGATTCATTTTTTTTCCCTGCGGCTTGAGGAAACTAACGGAAATTCAATATCCGCTTCGGCCGCAACACCGCGGGAGTTCCCCTAGAGCACCCAATGAGTTTCCGCTAAAACGCAAAAAAAGCAGCTGGAAAGAAATGTATCGCGTAGATTTTGCGTGTCGGGGAGCAAAATAACGTAACTTTTTACCGCAGAGGTTTTGAGCGACATAACTTGGCAGGATTGTACTTCAATTGTTGACTAACTTCCGTGTGAAAATCACATTAATCCACTAAGTCATGCACGAGTGAGCACACATTAAAGGCAAAATTTTCACTAGTTGCCTTTAAAATTTGCTCACTCATGCATGACTAATTGCATAAATGTGATTTTTCACACATAAGTTACTCAATAAGTTAAGAAGCAATCCTGACAAATTATTTTGCCCTAAACCTCTTCAATATAAAGTTATGCTATTTTGCTTAGGGGGGACTTACTTTTTTTTGTTGTGTTTATATACTACTACTTTACTTAGGAATCTCGCCCCGCAGGCCTAGCACACAGATGGAAGCTGCGGACCTATACCTGTATACGACGTTTTGTTTTAGAGTTAAGTGGAAAGTTAAGTAAAGTGGATTAGGAAGCTAACCTGGTTCAGTAGACGTAGTGTGGACACATAGGCAATGATGGTGCTAACTTCGCGATAGTCCCGACTTCTTCGCAACGAAACGAACCCGCTATGAAAGGTTTTCACCGTACGACCAAAAAGATCACTGTCGTTTGTCAACCACTGAGCTAGAAACAACAATGAGAGAAACAAGATCAAAATAATGTCAGTGTTAACCAACACTTGAACTTCACCTTTAATGCATCATTCAACCAGTATTACCAGTCTAGTAACTAGTAACGCACTGTACCATCGCTATGTTGTGTGCAATCGTGAGCACTTGGATTGTTCAAGAAGGCAAAATGTAAGTAATTGTGAGTTTAATTTTGGATGTTTGTTTATTATCTCACAGTGCAAGCCGCTCCAGTTATGTAAGAGAGAGAGAGGGGGGGGGGGGGGGGGGGGGGAGGGGGAAGAGATATCGAGAGCACGGGGGGGGGGGAAGGCTGTTTGCGGTCGGGCAGGGTGGGGTCGAGAGAGAAGGAATAACAGTTTACTTAGGATTCCAAAGAGAAGGTGATGGTCTTTCTTCAACAACATCAGATGTAGCCCCAATCCAATGATTAGCCCACGACACCATGGTTCATCTGTGCTCTGCATGGCGGTAAACTCCAGCAGGATGAGCAGCGTCCTCAACGGCAACATGTGCAATAACGTCACGTCTTCGGCGGACGCGCATCCTTGCGGCTCTGCGTAGTCAACATGGTCAACGGAGAGAACTTTCTCCAGAATAACAACTGCCACCTGGTGTGCATATAGGGAGCGCCACAAAAGTGCAAAAATAATTAATGTTACATTTTCATTCAGAAAGCCAGTTCGTTTCGTAATAACGTATAATAGATTTCCTTCCATCTGTTTTTTTTTTTGTTTGTTTTTTATGGGGGGGGGGGGGGAGCTCGCTACAACCCGCAAAATGTGTTTAAAACGTAGGCGTTTCATTGAATGAAATTTGTCTTTAGTAAATCATGTAAATGATGTGTAAAAAGGCATCATTTGGTCTCTATAAGCTAGGACATATGAGACAGTATTTGGATAAAAGCACTTCTGAAAGACTCCATGCTTTTGTTTTAAGTCACATCGATAATTGTAATAGTATCTTAATTGGTCTTCCTGAATTCTGCAGCTCGCTGGATAATATGTACTAAAAGATGTGTTTATAAGTCCTGTTTTGCATAACATTTGTTGCCTGTAAATAACGAATTATGTTTAAGATTTTGGTCATTTCGTGTAGATGTTTACATGGAAATTCTCCTGACTATATTCAACAACGCATTAATTAGTTCATATAAATCACTAAGGTCCTTTGTTCAAATTCAAAACATTTTTTTAAATTCAGTACTCCGTTAAAACCAAGACATACAGTCAGAGGTCTTTCCAGTTTGCCGCGTCTATGCTGTGGAATAAAACTCCTGACTTTATTTGACAGTCTAATACTGAGGATCAATTTCTCGCCAATTTAAAGTCGTTTTTGTTTGGTGGTGAATTGTTAGTTTCAATCATTTTATCTTTGCTTAAAACGGTTCAATTTCTTTCTCGTTGTACCTTTTTATGCGCATTGAGACGGAACTGTAAAATTGCGCTAGAATTAACTATTGTTATTATTAGTAGTATTATAATTATCATTATCTTTATTATTATTATTATTATTATTATTATTATTATCATTATTATTATTATTACTATTATTATTATTATTATTATTATTATTATTATTATCATTAACGCAAACAAATGCAGTCTGCCAGTCAAACATGAGATGTGGTCGGTCGATTGCCGACCTCTGACAACTGACCAGTGATTGTAAGAGGAAGGTGACTTTAAAGTGTACACACGATTGGTTGTCGATCATTCACCAAACGTGTTGTGTGTGTGTGTGTGTGTGTGTGTGTGTGTGTGTGTATCTTTGCGTGCATGCGTATGTATGTGTTTTTTGTTTATTGTGATAAAGATCCTTGTTTGTTTGTTAATTTGCGCAGTGATAATCAGAGGATATTGCTGTATCATGTATAATTTTGAATGGAATTGAATAAAGATAATAAAAAAGTATGTGAGTGCGTGTGCCTGTGCGTGTGTGTGTTTCTCCATATTTCTTCTTCGCTCTCTCTCTCTCTCTCTCTCTCTCTCTCTCTCTCTCTCTCTCTCTCTCTTTCTCTCTCTCTAGCTATGCAGTATACGAGTGTGTATTTGTGTTGGTTTGTGTATGCGAGAATATGATTATTATGAATAAAAGTGTGTAGAAATTAATCTTACGAATTTCAATGCCTCGTCGTCATTCTTCAGGGCTCCGAAATTGTTCCGGACTGCTTCGAAATCTATAGCAGGGTTGTCTGCGCTACAAGGACCCCTTGAAATAGACAAGTTAAAGAAACAATTCCAGTCATATCGGATTACAATGATATTGCTCAATTATTTAAGGTATGTTTATGCCGGGGTATAGTTGCTAGGCTGAGGAGAGCATGAACACAACTGAGTCTGTTAACAAGTATGTCTGGTAATACAGACTAGGCCGCCTACTCGCTCTAACTGTCCTGGATCTTCTGGAGCGGACGAAAAAGAGGATCTATGACAGTCAGAGGAATTAGGGCCTAGTCTGTATTACCAGACATGGTTGTTAACAGACTTGGTTGTGACCATGCATTCATCAGCCTAGTAACCAGGCTAGTGCCGGGAAATTCACCACCAGTATATATCATTACCATCATCGCCATTACCAACACTGACGTCATCATTATCATCGTCATTATTTGCTATCATTATCAGTATAGGCCTTCCAACACCATCACCGTTGAATTCATCGACGTCAGCATCTCGTCATCATTATTATAACCATTATAATCATTATCACGACCGTCATCGCTCGCGGCATTGGCATCTTATATTGCCATACTGATATATCTGCAAACTGACATATCTACGTAGTGATAATTGATATATTGACACGACATACCTGTCGCTCATGAAGGATGATGCAAGGTGCTGTGGTGAGAGGGCGTCCTCCAGCTCTGCTCTCCGTCGATCGTCCATTTCTCTGCCTTGGACGACTGTTAAAGGGAAAGTCCACCCTGATATCAGATTGGCTTCAATTATGGCAGAAACAATGCAACATAAGTGAACTTTTGACGAAAATCCGTCACAGGATATGAAAGTTCTAATGTCACGTACTACTTGATGCTTTACAATGCTAGCCAACATTTGTCTTTACTGTGCTCATTTTTTATTATTCTTATATATATTGCATGATATACAATGTATCTCAATTTTTGTATTACTTTCTATGTTTGATCGAGATCACTCGTAAGCCTTTTAGGCCGGCCGTCTTTGGACGGGTAAGATTCAATCAATAAAGAAATAAACTTAGATAAAAGTCACTAAACAATGAGATGTCTCCCACGTTTCGTGCTGTATAATTCCTTGATTTACACTTTTTCTGGTGCTCAATGAAAGAACAGATGTTCCCCATAGAGATTTGTGTGTAAAATCATGTGTCTAGTGATCAAATGCACAGCTAAAGTGGTATAAAGTAGGTGTAGGGAAATGGGAACCCTTCAGCACATTTGCATGATGTACATAAAACATGAAAAAGGTTACACAAGCCATACAGAATGTCCTATTAGGTTTCTCAAAAGTCTCTTTTATTGTATAAGTTAAAAGGGAAAGTTATGAATAAAGACATTTTAAATACAATTTGAATGAAAACTGTATTATTATAATAATTTGTTTAGTTCAAACACTTTTTGAAAGAGATACAGGCAGTCAATGAAATTACCGCTATTTTGTAACGATATTAATACAATGTGGCCCAAAATATTTCAGAATAATGTTCTGGCAACGTGACTGTTACAATGATCAAACTCACAACATTGATACAACTTCTTAAAATGAAATGTATTCGAATAGAATGGTGACACGTACAACCAAATATGTGGTACCGTTTCATGGTAGTGCCTTTCAACCTGACATGAATAAGTGGGGGAAGAGGGCTCATATTTGTTTCCAATTCTGTATAATGACGTTTTTATTTGTTGTACTTACATGCAAATTTAAGTATAAATGCTTGGGGTTTTTTTGCCTTGGCATGGTCGATCTTCTTCTTCACAATGTGACTAGTTCACAACTATCATCACCACCCTCTCCCTTTATTTTCACTCGTAAAAACGTATTTCTTATAAAATATCAAATGCACAGCTAGAATGATGCATATGTTTTTGGGAAAATGCACATTTTCGAAGGAATAATTGTACACAACATAAAGGAAGACTACGGCCTTGCATGTGACGTCACAAAATCAAAACTTTAAAAGATCATAATTAACTTCATTATCCTTTGACGGATTTTCATCAAACCTTCACTTAGAATGTTCCTTTAATGTGTTTGTTTTTATTGATATAAACTTGATTTGAGGGTGAACTATTCCTTTAAGTAATTGGCTAAAATTGATTTCATCCGTCATGATTCAAGATTAAACGTGTAAAGTGCCATTTTCAAACATGTGGATGGAAAGCGAATTTAAGCTGATTTAGATGAAAATAGAAACATTTAAAAATGGAATGAAATTCCAATGAATCATAATGAACAAAGTTAGAAAAGAAAACAAATTCTACAAGGAGTACTATGAAAATTAATCAAAACTTATGATAACGTGACGCTCTTACTGACTTCCTATTGAATTTCCTACAAGCATATAGTATTAGCCTCCTTCATTCATTTCAAAGTTGAAATAAAGGGCCGGCAAGGCTATTGAGGAAGTGAATAATTATAATGGTCATAAAAGTTCAACGGAAGATCCACCCTGAAGTTAAATTAGTTTTAATAAGAGCAGAAACATGACAAAAACTGATAATAGTGAAGGTTTGACAAATATCCGCCCTTCTTATTTTTGTGACGCAACACGCGATCTTTACTATGCACTAATTATTTTTGAAAATTTCCATTATCTCAAAAGGATAATACCATTTTACCTGTGGAAATGATACATTTATAACCCTAGAGGGAGCAATAGAGTCAATATAATCTTAAAATCTGTTAGTTACAAGAAAGAACCAACATAGCGATTATAGCAAGATAAACTTACCTTCCGGTAGATTTAGGGATATAATCCAGACTATAAGATGAAAATGGTGATTGAATGGCGATCTATAATGGTTGCGTTGTATCACGGACCCTTTCTAAATACTTTGTCACATAAAACGCTTCCAAAGGCAATATGGGGAATCCCCACTTTGATTATTGCGCAAGTTCAGTAGTCGTCTAATAATACACTACATGTATTTCAAAATCTACTGTTCAACATCTGGCTAGCTGCAATGAGTCCCAAACTCTCTAGGCCAAGTGGTGTTTCATACGTGTTTGTAAGCTACGAACATCTTTACGCACGACTGGCCTGGTGACCCTTTCTTGTGCTAAATGAGTGTGTGTGTGTGTGTGTGTGTGTGTGTGTGTGTGTGTGTGTGTGTGTGTGTGTGTGTGTGTGTGTGTGTGTGTGTGTGCGTGTGTGTGTGTGTGTGTGTGTGCGTGTGTGTGTGTGTGTGTGTGTGTGTGTGTGTGTGTGTGTGTGTGTGTGTGTATGTGTGTGGGGGGGGGGATCGGGAGAGAGAGAAAAAAAAATAAGAGGAGAGAAGTGAGAGGCAGATCAGGCTAAGAGATCGACAGCCTCAGAGCGAGAATGAGAGACAGACAGACATACACACACAGATGTCCAGACGCATGCACAGAGGTAAGGAAAGAGACCCCCCCCCCCCCCCCCCCCAAAAAAAAAAAAAAAAAAAAAAAAAAATGAGAGTATGAGAGAGAAAAAATTACGGGGGGGGGGTATCTTATATTATGCAGCTCGACCTCTTCAGAGTGTGTCCAAACTGAACTCGCCTCTTACCAGTAGAGTTATATTATAGATTTGTTTAGCCTAGGTACTAGGCTGTGAGTACTAGGTGCATGGGCACAACCCAGTCTGTCAACTTTTAGGTATGGTAACACAGACTTTGCCTCAATCCCATCCTTCTCCTCTCAAAGCCAGAGGAGTCCGTGTTACCAGACGTAGTTGTTGACAGAGTGGGTTGTGTCGTCCATGCCCCTCGCAGCCTAGTACCTAGGCTAAGATTTATTCTGATAAGCTAATCAGTTGTAAAAGTATAAAAGACCAAACAAATCAGATAAACAAGTTGGTCATTTTGTATACAAACATGACAAAATTGTGTAGAGAGGTCATAAACAAGTAAGGAGCCTCAGTGCGTATTGTCAGTTGCATGGACGTTTATAACCACACACGTACAAGGCAAAACAGTACAGGACTATGCAGTTGCCTGGAAAGGTGATTAATAATAAATAATTCAGCGATATATATATATCTATATATCTATATATATATATATATATATATACCTCCCAAAAATTGCCCATAAGAAATCAAGTTAAAATAAATAAATACATTTTAACTTTATTAGTTATGGGCGATTTTTTGGGAGGTGTTACGGCTTGGGGCGAGATGACAAAGGCACATGTTTTGCGCATTGTGTGCATGCACAACGGCCGGTGTCACCTGACGCGGTGACACCGGACTATGCTTAGCTGCGCTGCGCTCGGCTGCGCAGGGTTTTTTGACGCTTCTGAGAAGCTTGTGAAACCCGTTTCTAGCAATTTCGTCATTGCATTGTACACTATGAAGAGAGGTGAATGGCGAGCCTACCGACTCTCTCGGGCAAGATAATAAGTTTGTACCCTACGATGTTGTTAATGTGTTCTATAATTGCCAATATACTTTGCAGAATCTCTACCCGGAAAGAAAGTGGAAATACTGATTCGTTAGGTCTCTGATATTGTGTCTAATTACATCGTCAATTGTCAAGCCAAAAGAGAGAGACGCTAAACATAAAGTTCGGAGTTCATCTTCATGACTTTGCATACGGCATAGCGCATGTACATGTATTCTGCAAGTCTTGCAGTTGGTTGCAACGCCACAAAAACAGAACAGCCATCATATTCATAGGCCTACTCGGGCCGGGATCCAATGTTATGCCGACCTAAGTCCTCATATTTGACTGTCGTTTCCACTGTACTCAAACTAATTTGATTGAATTGGGTGGAATTTGGATTGAAATTCACGTGAGTTGGTGTCGAAATCTGAAGAGTGGAGCACATGTCTTCATGGTCTTGTTCCGCGACTTGAGTTGAGTTTTGACGTTCACACCCGTCTTCTGAAGTGTTCTAGTTTTCTACAGACTACCTCTAAACCAACATGACTAGCAGCAGGGTATTCTACAAGTAGACTCGTCGCTACATTTCGCTGAAGTGGTAAGTAGCCCCATTACCAAATTTCAAGAATAATTCAACAACAACTAGGCCTAAGTCGGTCGGATCAGCTCAAAAAGGGCAAGCGACAGCCAAAAATACAATTTCAAATCCATCATTTGAAATTGTGCCTTTAAAAATGTGTACAGAAGTGTAGCTGACTTAAGTTTTATATGGGCTTAGCCACCTGTGTCATTGTGTGTGTCATGTGTGTGACTGGATTAGGCACGTCAATGAAAAATGCATGAAAAATGTTACCGTCGCAAATTATGCATTAGTATTAGGCCTACAATAAATTCTTTAACATCTAGTATACCACGCAAATAACTTAAAACTTATAGAAATGTAATATAGTTTGTAGAAAAAATGGACAAAAAGGAGTATAGAGTCTACATAATGTCCTCAAAAATATGTGCATATCAAGTCATTGTCACTGCACTGTCGTTTTCGTAGTATCGATACTTACAACTATCCACCAATGCACTACAAGTACAAGTATGTATGTTGCACACATGGAGACCTTGCCCGTGCGTGTGAACAAATTGGGAGAAATTCATCCAAACCTGCAGAGAAGCAGCTTGTCAAGCCCATTTTCAGCGGCCTTGCACGACCCTGGCGCATCTCTGCGCTATAACAATGCGCCATTTATTTTGCAGAGTTTTCATTTTCACGAATTTCATGAGTTGGATGCTATTCGTGAATTTAATATCACATGAAAACATGAATACAATGTGCACGAGCACATGTACACAACAGCTCAAAGGAATTGGCATAGGGCAGGGGATAGGGAAGAAAGGAAAGGAGCCGCAATTTTAACTGCCGTATATTTTGTCCAGTTCAGCATGAAACATGATGCTTTAGCTTAAAAAGCATGTTTTACGCTGAACTGGACAAAATATACCACGGTTTAAAACTGCGGCTCCTTACCTTTCTTCCCTTTCCCTTTCCCTATGCCAATTCCTTTGAGCTGTAGTGTACTAAGGCCATGTAAAATTGATTACATGTTGATCGTCCGGATTTTTTGAAAAAGAGGAGGAGGGTGTACCATGTTATTTGATATTTGATATTTTTCCTAAGATGGCTGCCGCGTGTAAAAATAGTATATAATATGATTAATGCACATCAACCAACGTTGCTGTGGTACGTGGTTTGATTTGCCCCCAAAATACCAATTTTGGCTTTCTTCAACAGGTTTCTTTTTTGCCTATTTTTAAATATTAAATGTTGCCTTTATTTCAAATATAAAATAAAATTTTGTCAATATATTGTCATTTTTGCCTTGATTTTATTTGTAATTGTTGTTTAACATTTATGTTGTAGATCTATATGTACATTAATTATAATATGATATTAAAAAATTTCATTGGAAACAATGTTTCTCCACATAATACACGGAACAGCAACAGAAATTGCACCAAATCTCAACAAAATTCAAAGATAAGATGGCCACAAAACACGATCTCACTTCACTACAATCATGATAATCAGACTGCATTCGACTCCAGCTCACTCGATTGTACCCCTCACCCTGGCCTCGCGCGGGCCATGGTCGGCCGCATGGAAAACATGCACACACCGTATGTATTCCGGCTCTGAACACGGGCTTGTTTTGCTGCCCTCTACGTTCAAAGAAATCGCGATATCCAAAATGGCGGCTGAGCAAAAATCGTTGACTGATCAAAACGATGTCAAAAAAACCCCAAATTACCGATAACATTCTACTTAATCGTGACAAAATGCTATTAATATGAAAGGTGAGGATTTATTTATGTTAAATATGTTTGTCAAAATCTTTTTTGTGCGCCGATTGATCCGATTGGAATGGATTCTATTGAGTTGTTGGTACAGTGGCTGATACAAATTTTGACATCGCCACTCAATTCGTATTGACTTTCTGTGTAAACAAAATTGTCACTTTTTCATGTACCGCTACACAAAGTCTATGGGGAAACGGAATGTCCATTTTCACCTGCTGAAACGGGAAAAGACCATTTTTTGACGCGGAAAATCACTGTCCCTTCAATTTTTTCTTGAGTCTTAGATTGTTTTGTTCAATAATATTTGAACAGCGCATTTGAAGAAAAGGTGGAAAAGATGCATAATATAGAATTTTGTGTTGTTTTCTGAATAAAAAGAAAATATATCAAATATCAAAAAAAAGGAGGCGGGTGGAAAAAAGGAAGCGGGCGGGGATGATCAACATGAAATCAATTTTACATGGCCTAATATGTAATAGTACTAGTGCTTTATGATCGCAAATATATCCACAATTGTCAAGAAGTCCTGATAAACTCACAAAAATGTGGTGTAAACAGTACACTGATAGCTGAGGAACTCAACATCCATTTAATGTAAAAAATACAACTTGTTATTACTCGTTCCCGCCTGGTTCCCGCTATAATAGCACAAAAATGAGGCAAGAAATGGTAAAAACGCATGACATTTTCAACACTGCACTGCAGTAAAGGTCAAGCATCAAATAACCACAACAGTAATTGTCTGATTTTGCTCAAAGTAACTTTCACTGATCTGCTTCTTAAATAGTGCTGCATATATTTAAATTGATTTTTCTTCAGTTTGAACTTTCCTGATAGATGTAGATTTGAGCAATTTTATGGATCAAAAAAGATAATGTATGCAATGAGTCAATTCTGTTATGCTCTACAGGGTATGTGCCCTTTAAAAATCGGCCATGTAGCTAATTCTGCTTGTGACAAAGCAATTATACATCAACTTGTAACTTTGTGTCTGCAATTGTGTTCACTGTAAGCTTTGATTGTGCAATAATTTCTACTTCTAAACAATGGTTGCCAACGTGCCATTTTTCACTACCTCTCAATTGCCAACAAATGTTGCCAAAATTATATTTTGTGCAATTGTTGCCAAATGCATGGAGCAGGCAGAAAGTCTGGGGATAAGTTATTTGCCATGCTGTTCTCAATGCACAAATTCAATGCATTCTCTCTTATTTGTGAAAACAAACCTGGGCTGTGTTGGACCAAGTGAACAAAGGAATGCTGACTAACATGATTGCGTCTCGTTTTCTCTTTGACTCTAATCCAGATTGATCAGATGGTTGGAGTAAGTCATCGAGGGAACTGGAACCATTTCTGCTGCAGTCTACGCACCTCTGCCAGCCACGATGTCTTCAGTACACTACAAGTTCAAGAGTAGCATCGACTATGACACTGTCACCTTTGATGGCCTCCACATATCCTTGGCTGATTTGAAAAAGGCCATCATGGAGCAGAGGAAGATTGGCAGAGCAGAATTTGATCTTCAAGTGACAAACGCCCAGACAGCAGAAGGTAGGCAGCACCCAAATCCATTAGTGGTCTATTGGCCAGCTAATGATACCTAAGAGTTTAAGCGACCTGCAACATATCTTAGGGCCTTGTAAAAGCTAGACTGACAAAGTCTGAGAAATGAAACTTACTAGAGATATACAAGGATTCCAGTCATGCATAACTTCTTTGAGGTTTGTCTGTCAGGCTCTGCCTTTAAAAAAAAAAAGCCAAATGAAAGAAGTTGATGATTGTATTCCACTATTTATCTACTAATACCTTACAAAACAGTTATTGGTGAATCTAAGCTTCTTCAACACATTGTTTTCACATCGTTTTTGCCAAAATTTCTCCAGATATTTTGAAATAATCTGTATTGCTGTGCATGCATCCAAGTCTAGACAGGTTCGTTAAAATCTACTGTGTATACCAAATATATTTCTGTCATAGTTTAAATGAAAATATGATAGATAGAAAATATTCCTATAGAATATAGAAATAGATTGCAGCACCCACTTGAAAAATGAAAACAATTCATTTACTTCTTACTTACTGTATTTTTTTTTTTATATAATTTTTTTTTATAATTGAATGTAAAGATATACACTATCTTTGATCATCTTTTAAATTTTTCGTGGATATTTTGTTTTCTTTATCAGAGTACAAGAATGAAGGGGATCTGATTCCAAAGAATGCTTCCGTACAAGTCAGGAGAATTCCTCTTGGAGGCATAGGAGCTAATCTTGTCGCGTAAGTTCAAGTGTTTTTTACATAACATAGGATTATGAAAATGGAATGGAGTATTTTCCTGGCAGAAAAATATGGATTTCACTTTTATGCTTCGAGACCAAGTACCATAAATTTGTTGTTTGCAGCCATAACCTTGATATCAAATGAAAGAGCATGAATGTCTTTGCAAAATTGATCCATATTTCATTGCTTTGAAATGTGTATCATATTCATATTGATTTTTCAAAGTGTAAAGGTGAAATGATCATGAAATCTTCAAACTGGCAACATGCTGGAAATGTTTGATTTACACATTTGTTGCTTCAAATCTGCATGATCGCTGCTCTCTAGTAGTTTTTAATGTTTTTTTGTTTTACAGTGGAATGTTTGTTGCATTTTTGACAAATTATATCATTTAAGCTATTCTGTCGGTAAGGAAAGTACTCCTACAATACCAAAGAAATGTGTATGAGGGGAGTAAAAATGTTTTAAAGGGAGTATACTATACTGGGAAGACAAAAAGCCTTCAAAAGGTAATCGTGAGCAATCTTCTTGCCAGTGGTCTTAAATTCACGCATTGTCCATTATAGAAACTTGCAGAAAGAATTAAAATTATCCACATTTGGAGTAATCAGTGATTAACTCACAATTCCTCAAATTGTTCGGGCCGAACATTTAGAGGATTTGTGATTTAATCACTAATTACTCCATATGTGAATCATATGAGGGCAAATAACTTTCAGCAAGTTTCTAAAATGGACAATACATGAATTTAAGGCCATTTGCAAGAAGATTGCTCATGATTACCTTTTGAAGGCTTTTTTGTCTTCCCAGTACAGTATATTCCCTTTAATGAAAGGGCGCCATTCATTCTGACCTTGCTTATGATGTTACAGAAGTATTTGTGGTTATACTTCAAATGACCATAATTTTGTTTATTGTCCAAATTTGTTCAACTTGTTACTGATCTGCTTCTGTTGATAACACCCTCAAAAAGCAAATTTTCCCTTTATTTCCAAGATCCAATTTTGAGATTATGATTTAAATCTTATCACAGCTTTTCCACAATTTTATTTTATCATCTCTATTCATGTATATTTGTTCAGCATGTTGAATATTGCTAGATGTATATGTGTATTGATCATTCATACTCTTTCCTTTCTTCTTTTGCAGTGCGCCAAACAGAATGGATGCAACATCTTCGAAAGCAGTACGTAATCAGACCTGGTGGTATCTATCCCCTATCCATTTTCACTATAAAGAAATTGCAAGTTGAGAATGTTTAAAAGCATTCTGTCAGGTGAGATGCACATAACATTTTGCTATGCAAAATATTACATCGTTTTTCTGTTCACAGGGACATGCAAATATTTACAAATGTTTTAATCTCTTTGTTCATGTTTCCCACACACTTGAACAAGACAAAAATACACATTTTGATGAATTTGTTCATGCTTTTCCTTGTAATGTAAGGGCTGAACACTTACTAATTTTCCACTTGAGTAAATTTATGATCTATAGTTCCATGAGTCAGATTGTTAATTTGATGCTGTTTGTATGTATGTAACAATTTTCAAGCCTCAATGAGGGACAATGTTTTTTTTCTGTACTGTGGGTGACCTTTTTTTTAACACCCTGATGGATAACTGCTGTTTCCCGAGTTGAACATGCAGTCAAGATGTTTCATTTGTTGCTTATATAACATATAAGACTTAGTTGTTTATTAGATAAACCATATTCATGATTTGATAACAGAAATAATGGTCCATCCATTCCCAGGTGCATCAAATTGCATTGTTTCACAATGTCAAAAAAATGCATAGTTGATGTTTGTCTTGTTATCCTTTCATAAGAAAAATAGTTTGTGGCTGTACAGTTATTTGTATATTGAAGGAAGACTTGAAAGCACTGCTGTCCACTTGATATTGTGTTTTAATGTTCAGTCTCAATGACAATAAAACCAATTCCCAGAAAATCATGGCCAGACATTTTTCCAACAGAATCATTGGTAACCATTTTGATTTAAGTGCTATTACTAGGAATAAGTAAAACAATCTGCATTTAATTTTGAAAATAAACTGCCTGAACTTGTATAAACTACAGCTCAAAGGAATTGGCATAGGGAAAGGGAAAAAAGGGAAGAAGCCGCATTTTTAAACTGCGGTTTATTTTATCCAGTTCAGCATGAAACACGATGCTTTAGCCTAAAAAGTATCATGTTTCATGCTGAACTGGACAAAATATGCTACGGTTTAAAAGTGCGGCTCCTTCCCTTTCCCAATGCCAATTCCTTTGAGCTGGAGTGTAGATGAAACATCCTTGCTTCATATTCAAGTAAAACTAATGGATGATATTCAGTGGACTAGATTATTTACAAGGACCTGTGTGCTGTGTTAGTTTTTTGGGGGTTTTTTTTGCACTAATTCATGTTCATGCCTTTGCCACAAAGTGTCTTTGAAGTGGCCGGTGGCATTTTTATGATAATGTTTGTTTTTGTATGTTTTTGATATGATAATCTTACTTATTGCAATGTCATGATTATACTCGCTGTGTGAGTTTAAAAATGCAACATATGCCCTATGTTGTTGAATTATATTTAAAACCATCCGAGTTATGGATATCATTCAAGTTATGTATCACTGTTTTAAGTGAAATAAGGTACTAGTTCAGAACATGTTTATTTGTCCATATTTATCAATTTTTTTCGAATGAAATGAAAGTTAATGTTGTGTCACATCATATTCCTCTTGTTACTGATATTCAAACAAGGTTCATGAACGTATTTTTGTTGACGACTTGACATTGACAAATATGAGAGTTGTGTGACCACATAGTGGTAACACTGTTCTTTCAAAATCAACAAGCATAAGGAATAAAAGTGTTACTGAACTTGAATAGAATACCAGATGCACATTGTGTGATTGTCTGCATAATAATGGGTGTGGATTATACTATTTATAAATTATAATGTTATTTCTCAATTTTACATAGAGTGCATACATTTGTTGAGCATACATGTATGGCCCACAACAATGTTTAGATAAACTGGTGAGGCAATCATACTGAGATATCAAGGATGTTTAAGTTCATGGATAAACCATCCCTTTGAACAAGGTTTGGTGCCGCCACTTCATATTCATGATGAGCAGCTGCTGTCAACAATATGATGTATACGCAGTTGTGTCACGTTCACCTGGATTTTATAATATACACATTCCTATACATGCATACATTTCGGCTTTCGCTGCTGAACTTTATTTTGTCACTACACTGTAAATGCTTGTTATGTAGTTAATGAGAACAAGCGAACAGAAAGTTTGATCCTTTTTGAGATGAAAATACTAGCTTGGGCGTGGCTTAGCACATTTTTCATGTGCCTTGTATCTGAAAGTAACGTTTCATGCAATTTTTTAATGCAATATGATGCGGAACATTGTGAAATTGAGACTTCTGTACTGCAACGTGATATCACGTTTAGAGCCTTTTGCCATATTGTAACAATATTCCTCGATTGAATCTTTATTGACGCATTGTAGGTATTACATGTCATATCCAGGCAAAAATCATCCAGAGAATCAGCGGCATTGAACATATGAGATCAAAGAGAAAATCTTTGTTAAGCATTCTTGTGTGACTAGGAGAGTACAATGAATCTGCATTAATTGAACAGCTGATTGTGCTCCATGTACTTAAACATCCTTGGATATACATGTACTTGTAATTTCTGCCTATCCTTACGATTCATTTAGTTATTTTATAACATTTTGCATGTCTGATTGAAGCCATCGTTCTTTCTGGCTACAAAATGCTCACCACAAAATGACTTTCAACTGACTATGATATTCTGGGTGGGTGTCAGGTGTGTGTTTGTGCAATCATGTGTGTATGTGTGTGAATGATGAAAAAAAAAACATTGTGCAAATGATGTACAAAACTTGTAAGATTCACTTTATATTTCATTGAGACAGTTGACCCAAGGAAATTGACAGGATTCAATACAAGTATGAGTGTATTTAAGAATGATGGCATGATTTTTAAATAAAATTGATGATTAACCTGCATAGTTTCATTTTTACATTTGTGATGGTATTTGCAGAAATTCTTGAGAACCAAGGTGGACAGATCTCTACCTTGTGCATACAAACAGAAAAAAAGAATACACAATTTTGTGTTAGGTATTTACATGTAGGTATTTTTGTCAGCTACATGTAGAAAATTATGCCTCTCAAAAGTACAAGAAAGAGTTCCAGATTGTTTACTCCATTGAAAGCCACAGTGCATTTTAAAGTGAAACACTACTCTCTGCATCAGCCTGTCCAAACAATGTAACAGCTGGATTGGCATTAAGATACACATTCAGTACCTGTACATGTACATGTAGTGGGCTAGTGGCATACTAATTCAACTATGCTATGCAGGCACACTGATTATTGTTAGTGTACATCCTGTTGGTGAATTTGCTGTTACATCTACAGTATACTGTACATGCCCATTGACATGCCCATGCAGAAAATGCAAATGGATTGAAACGTTCTCTCTTTCTTTTTCTTTCCGAGTAAATACACCAGTTCGTAGTTAGCTCTGGAGCAAGTTTGGTCACTATGACCTTTCCCTTTTTCATTAGGATAAGCAGTTGATTAATATATCATTTCAAAAGGAGATGTTACGTAATGTGCTTACTCGACATAGCAATTTGCGATATTCAACCTCTAATAAAGGAACCATCTCAAAACAGGTGACAAGAATAGTAGGCTACGGTCTGTGAACAATTGGGAAAGCTTCTATTACATTGTTTATTGTAAACTAATTGTTGTCGTTTGGCCTGTTGTCAAATACCCCATGATTGAACACCTTGGTGTTTTTTTATAAATTGGATAACAAGCATATTCTACATGTAAAATAACTTATTAATGATGATGCTTATCTCAGTGAAATAAAAACCAACAAGCTGGTTTGGTCACTATGACCTTCATCTGCTCATGCGCAAATTTTAATTACGAAGTGGCTTATTGATTTGAAGTGTGCTGTTTATGAATGCATGGACATTTACGATTTGTGACAAGATCGATATAAAGTAGTAGATTTACTTTATTTTCAGATGGGTTCATGAGTCATACCAACTGATCATAAATATGTTGCACAATTTGTCTTGAGTTTCCCCTATACACTTTTCACAGGTTCATGGTTGATCAATATTGACACTTGCCATATGTGCTGTTTGGTTTGGCTTTATGATTAACTTTAAAAAGTCCATCAGTTTTATGTGTTGTAGACTACATGCAGTTATATTTTTTTGGTATTAATTTAAAAGTGAAATAATGTTTCATGAAGATTTTTGTGTTTTGTGAACATTTCGTGAGCAGAGCATCTGGATAAGCTTGCTTTTAGCCGTAGCAAGCTTGTGATATTTGTTCAAACTATGTGTACATATGTATACTTTTTAAAGGCTGCACCGCATATCTAAAAGGAAATGTTTGAATTGGTTTGTGGTAAATGTCTTTTGCAGCTTACATGTACATTTGATATATCGCGTGTGCAAAGGAACGTATGTTGATTTTATTCATCCCTGTTTGCTGAACGTGAAATACAGTGAATATTCAATACTGCAAGATGAGTAAACTTAATAGAATACCAAGCTGAATGAATGGATACTCGTAGTAAAAGCGTGCATTGATGCCAGAGAACAGACTGTTAATGTATGATGGAGCAATGGGAAAAAAGGCTGGAGCCAGTACACAAGGAATGCTGTGAAGAAATTGGATCTGCCGGATTGATGGAAAAGAGAGCTGCCTGCAAAATATCACTTACATGTATCCCTTCCAGTGTCATTCATACGTATTGGATTTACTAAATCATGTATCATTCATACATTCTGTGACCATACATTCATTTTTTGCATTTGATTTCATATGCATCATGTAATGTATCTGCATTTGGATAAATATGTGAAATACACTGTCTACTCGGTATTAAAATATTAGTGGTTATTTCTTAAATTGATATGGGTAAATGTGTGTGTTTTTGCATTTTGTGACTGTTTGAAGTTATTTTACACAGTTCACATGAAGTATACATGTAGACTGATAGGTAGTGCAATATGTCTACCGGTTGGTCTCAATTAGATTCTCAGACTTCGAACACTTGTCCGGTTAGGAAGTCAAAATTTGCCATACAACTGCAGTAACCAAAGTGGTGTGGCTTATTATGCTGTACATGGATTACAAATTTGAAGTTCATTTATAGCCTGTTGTCTATTGTCTATACAGCAGATGATGGGTCTAACCCAGGGGGCTTATACTTTGCCCTGCTTCTGGCAAACATTTCAAACCTGAGATAGAAGTCACTTTAAGATTGCAGCACAGAAACTTCCTATCAAAAACACACGGAAACGGTTGTCGCACAATGTTATTTAAGCGAGAGCAGCTAAGGGCACGAGTAATCAAAAACTCGCGGCTCATGAAGTATTTCTAATAAATTTGCATTCATGAATATATACGTAGGGGTAATGCATACATGACAATAGTATGTAGGTACGGCTGTAGAACATTCATTTGTATAGAAAATAAAGGCACGCTTTTTGGGCGCAGAGTAAGGTGAATGCGCGTGCGCAGCTTACACATTGGCAGAACCGTTTTTGTACTAGAGAGATACTAGTGCCCTTGCTCAATAACAGTGCACCGCTAGGCTGAACCTGTACGTACATGTACGTTCAGTGAGCTGAAAGATAGCCTAGCTACGTATGCAAGCACTAGAAAGGTTAGTGACTTTCACGATTGATCTGAAGA
Source organism: Arbacia lixula (assembly GCA_963669155.1). Taxonomy (NCBI): domain Eukaryota; kingdom Metazoa; phylum Echinodermata; class Echinoidea; order Arbacioida; family Arbaciidae; genus Arbacia; species Arbacia lixula. The sequence goes on from OZ022579.1 coordinate 8,600,764, forward strand.
GAATATGGCTAGGAAAGAGAAATTGGGTGCTTCAGCTAGATGGTATGTAGACAAATCTTGAGATCTAATGTAAATAAATTAGAAATATTTTTAGAATTGTTTAAAGGGCATATACTGTACTGGGGAGGCAAAAAAGCCCTCAAAAGGTAATTGTTAGCAATCTTCTTGCCAATGGTCTTAAATTGATGTATTGAACATTTTAGAAGCTTGCTGAAAGTTATTTGCCCTCAAATGATCCAATATGGAGTAATTAATGATTAAATGTTCGGCCCGAATATTTTGAGGATTTGTGATTTAATCACTCATTACTCCAAATATAGACCAGTTTAGGGCAAATAACTTTCAGCAAGCTTCTAAAATAGACAATACATGAATTTAAGACCATTGGCAAGAAGATTGCTAACAATTACATTTTGAGGGCTTTTTTGCCTTCCCAGTACAGTATATGCCCTTTAAATCTTGATCTAATGCCTGGCCCTGGGCCCGAGTCTGTGGGAAGCACTCGTCATTCCGAGCGTTATGCGACAAATGCTCGGATTAACAAACCCTTTTCGTTTTCAAACTAACGAGCATCGATGTATAGGCAATTTAGTGTTTCGGAATTACAAACCTTAGAAATAATAAACCTTCGGAATAACCGAGTCTGTGGCTGGCTGTGCATGCCACTTTTCCAAACGGATATATTGTTACATCTAACTGGAGTTAACTTTTGTCTTACCGCTACAACCATAGACATTATTAATTAGGTTTGTATACGTTATACCGAAGGGTATTTGAAGGGAATGATGGGTCCAGCTCGAATTAAAAGCTCCAAAACACCCTCTCCTTGTACGAGAAAATCATACAGATCATACCAGTAAATCTCCATCATCATGCCTTGAGCCACCCCAAGTTCCTTGTCATGCACGACAAGACAGTTTGTGTACAAAACCTATGGAAAAAATAGATAATCGCGGCAACTCTTTACGTGTTGAGTAAACTGAAAGCCTATTCTGACTGGGAGACTGACTTTTTGAGAGCAGGTATTGACACGTATTAACGCAAAATTTTGCATGGAGATTAATTTCATTAAAGGCAGTAGCAAAAGATCTGCAATGAAACTAAAAAAAATATTTTACTTTTGAACCGTCAAATAAGCAATATATACTGAACATAAGCAACTATGAAACACCTTGATCAATTGCAATGGCATGGACTATGAGTGGTTCAAAAAGAGCCATCTGTTCATATTTTTTTCTCTAATGATAATTAGCACACAATATGCTTTTTTGCCTACCCACATCACAGCAGAGAAGTTAAAAAAGTCTGGAAAGTCCTGATTTACACTTGTTACATAATAAGGTGCACTAGATGGCTTTTGCTCAGTGCTCAGTTTATTTGGGCAATCTTCCCAAGCATTTTCAAGCAAACAAAAGCTATGTTCACACAATGTTGCTTCACTTCAAGTTTGCCCCAAAGTTTTAAACTTCAATGATTAGCTTGAAGTTTAGCCCTGTGTAGACTCGAAAGTTAGCAATCATTAGGTGTGGTCAAAGTTTAAAACTGCAGCAGCAGGGGGTCCCGCACTCGTAGTTTTGGGTCATCTGGACAAGATAATCAACAAGCTCGGAAGATAGCGTGACTGCTCCGTGAAGTCCTGAGGGTTAATCAGAGTGGGACTCTCGCTCAAAAGTTAAATCTTAACGTGCTAGTTCACCCTGAAATGATGTTTGTTTCAATAAAAGGTTTGATGAAAATCCGTCAAAGGATAAGAAAGTTACGATCTTTCAAAGTTTTGATTTTGTGACATCACGTGCCAGGTGCTCTTCCATATGTTGTGTAATTTTTTCCTGAAAATATGCATTTTCCACAAAAAAAGGCATCCTCGTACCTGTGAGAAATACGTTTTTACGCACATAGCTGTGTGAAAAAAAAATAATTCTGTTGTCGAATTGCACATAACATAATCGGAGAGCATCTCGCACATGAGCCCACAAATTTGACATTTAAAAATTGAGCAACTTTCTTTCCCTTTGATCGATTTTTGTCAAACCATTACTGTTTCTCTCATGTTTCTGCTTTTATTGAGACCAACTTCGCGGTATCTCCAGGGTGACCTATCCCTGTAAAGATTATGTGTCGCATGAATGCTCGTTGTCGTTTAAGGGGTACGCTCTAATCATTGACGTAAGCTATCAATGATGAGGGCTCATATGAACATACCTAATGATGGGCTCCGATAGCACACCATTAGTGAAATAGTCTTCAACATTTTGGAAAGAGTTCCACAGAGTTACCTACATAAAAATTCAACAGTCAGGAAGATTTGGGGATATTTCATCAGAAATCAGGGAAATGTCTATCAAATGCATACAACCCAATGACAATAATCTATCAATCAGGAAGAGTGGGTGATGTGGTGAAATCCATTGCAGTATTATTGTTCTACTTTCAGGGAGTCTTCTGTAAAATCAGGGAGACTTCACAGCTTTGGTTCCAAAGAAGAATAGCATGATAAATGGTTATTAGCACAGAACTTTCTCAGAAAATATGCAGTGCAGAGTTAAAACAGATATCCTTGGCGATTCCTTTTTTTCCCTTCTCAAATGTTAGATGTGGATATGTTTTGATGCTATTTCATTGTACGCTTAGAAGATTTGGAAGAAAACATAAGTGTGAACTACAAGCAGAACATGTTAGCTTTTTTTAGTGGTTGGATGGTATTGTTTCTGGGTTGATTTAAGAGTAACGTGCAAGATTTGATTTTTCTCTCCTTCCAACATTTTTAATTTTCTCAGGGTTTCTTTCATTCAAGGGCAGAACTTTCAGCTGTCTGTAAATCTCCTTTCACTAGTTAAAGCACTCTGGTTTATCCAAACAAGGATTATTTGATGATACACAGTAAAGACAAGGTACCCCTTGTGCATCTTAACAACTACCATTACATAAAGACAGCCCGTCCCTTTTTCAGATCACCACAAAACCATCAAGAGAAGTGTTAGCAAGCTGTATATTCATAATTTGAAACTGATACGTAGTGTGAAATTCAAATAACGCACGTAAACAACATCTGATTAATAGTCTTTACCTCAGGCTCTTAGCAGTTTGTGTTGAAATATCTGCTTTATTGATTCATCTGTTTATTAAATTATAAAACGCATTATGAAACAAAAATTGTTCTATAGAAGAAATCATCTCCAAAGTTTGGTTATTACTCATAAAATTAGGATTTCACACATGCATAATAACCACATAGATACTGTAACAAAGACTAATACTTTTTTCGTAGTACGAAAAAAGTCGGTTTGAAATTTAACGGCTGAAATTTTTACATATACAGAAAGCTTCAACATGTTATATTCTTAGAAATGGTCTTGAATCACACTTTCTTCAATTTACGATCGTGATAGACGATTTCAAATTTTAAGCTTGCAAAAGGGACGGACAATCTTTAAAAAACTGGAAAAGGAAGAAAATCCTACCGGACATCTCATTCCCCTAGATGGAAGTCCCTTTGCACATTTTCCTCGCCAAAATAAATTTCACTAGTCATGTGATTAACTTCATCATTTCTAATTGGCTTGACGTCCTGGAATTATCCTTATATTTCCCAAATCAGTAATATCATTCAAATGAGATACGATGTGACCTCTTAACCCTATTCTGACTGGGGGTGGATCATTTTGACCACCCCCCCCCCCCCCCCCCCCCTTCTACGAAATCCACAACTGACGCGCAACCGCTGCATGTGTCAGGACTTCTGGTATTAACCCTATATAGCCCTGGCTATTTTGAAATCGCATAGCCCAGTGGGTGGGAGGGGGGCAAAAACAGCCCCCCCCCCCCCCCCCCCAAGATCTCGACCGTTGATCGCACGATCGCGACGAAAATTGGCACGTACGTCACCAATGACGTAATCTCCACAATTCAATTGTCAATTGCACCAAAATTATTTGAATTTATTTTTAATTAATTAATTATGATAATTAAATGCATGAAATCATAATTTGGTTATAAATCTTTAAATATAGCCCCCAAACTGCTAGATTTCAGTCCAGACACTCTTCTTAGGATCATTATGAAATTAAGGTTTAAAAAGATTGCAATATCAAAGTTTTTCTTATGTATTTCAATTTTTTTTAAATTTCTTTTGTATTTCTTTGTTTTTTCGACTTTATGTTTTTCATTGTTTTTTCGATGGAAATCATTGGCAACACTATTTCAGTCATAAATAACATGAAATTTATTGTTTTTCATCAGTAACAATAAAAATAATGATACATTTATGAATTTTGGCTACAGAATTTGTATTGGATTTGTACATGAAATCACGTTTTTGAGCAATTTTTGGTCTGACATGCATGTACAAAATGTTACGTAACTTTGGAACCGCGTATTAGCGTGACGCGAATTTGGTCTTAAAAGTTGCGTGAGATTTAAAGGAAAAAAGTCATGAAACATCGCGGCGCGGTCTTTTTGCGTTTCATATTTATTGCAAAAAAAAAGGGGGGGCTGTTTTTGCCCCCCTCCCGGGCTAGATAGGGTTAAGCTCACTTTTGCCTCAGGAAATGTTTCTATACTGGCAGGGGACACTTTTTATTTTTATTTTGATTTTGATTTAGAACAATGAGAAAGAACTATTGGCATTCTTATTCATATCTTGAATATTTATACCAGTTATTAAACTTTTTGATTAGTTTTAATACAGTTATATAACAGAATCAATGCTTTAATAGAGGATTCTTTAAGCCAATACCTAAACAGAGGAATTATTGTAGGAAATGTCTTTACCACATTGGAGGAGGGGGTACCCTAACCCCACCCCCTCTTGAGTTATTAATTTGTAAGTGTTGGATAAGTCAATTGTAACTTTTTGTACTGTACTAAAATTCATGAAATAAATTTCATGAAAACATGATAATACAGAGCTATTAACAGACTAGCCGTACATGTAGTTTGACAAAAAAAGTGACAAATGAATAAGGAAGATCTGGTAGTGAATTTTGAATACTAGCTTTTCATTAATCTTAATGGGTAACTCGATTGGTCTTTAATGGCACACTGTATGGATTTGTCCTTATTCTGGTGCACCATGCATAACTAACACAACATCCAGAGCATGTCTTGACTTGTCTACCATGCTATTAAAGAGCTAGATGACAGGTCATGAATAACTTAAAACATCTCTGATTTTTGTAGATTTGTGCTTATTCGTGTCTGTAATTTTCTTCATTCATCTCAGCATCATTGTTTTCATCTACAAATAAATTTTGGGACAGATTATGTATGTCAAACGTCGAGAAGAAATTTCACTGCATATTCTCTTGACAGAATGCAATCAAACTTGCTACAGTGTTTAAGAGATAAGATGTAGGATCAGAAATGTAAGGAGAATTTATGGCGATACTTCAAGTGTTCAGGCAGAAGGACAGAGGCATACTAGTGGAATATTTTTTCATTTTATCCCCTTCACTAGGGACACATGGATGTTCCCTAGAAATTTAAAAGTGGATGAGTTGTGCCATTCGTGGTAACCCTCGTTTCCAAACAATACTGCCAATGCATGAGGTTTTCTGCTAATTGACCAATTAAATATATGTAACATTGAAGTTGAACTACATGTAAATGATACATGTAGGTACATGTATATGTATGTAACCAAGTTGAAAAATATTTTTTTTTTCACCACATAAAAACATCTGACATTTCTTTATTTCTGCATAATTGTAATGCCATGCCATGATTTTTAAAAATGTTGAAGTTTGAGATTATTGTATCGGCACTATTAGTCCATAATTCTTGAAGTTGTCATTCTTAAACAAATAAAGAGATAATGTACTTCAAGGCAATCTCATTGTTTTTGTCTTCTGGTTTTTATACCTGGCTGATGGATGTGTTTCTGTGCATTGATTGTATGGGTGTGTGTATGATGTAAACATAGCTGCCAGGTAAATACTCAGGTCCCAAATTGGGGAGGGGAGAGGGGGGATATTGTAACACCTATATTAACCGCATTTTACATTTTGCTTGATATAAGTACAAAGAGAATTTGGCCGGGGAGATAATCATTGGTGAAGAGGACTTTTGTTTTATTTATATATTGCAAGGGCAGGAGTTTAAAGAAGTCATCACCATGTATGTCGTGTTTATCAGAAGTTCATCAAGGTCATGTTTTCATTGAAGGAAATTCCAGAAGGAGTTGTATGCGAGAAAGACCTTGGGGGAGTATACATTCATAAAAATAGGCTCCCAGAAATGCCGAAAGATAATTTCCAAAAAGAAGACCCCTTTGGATCACGTAAGCCCCTTCCATTTGCTGCAAAGTCAAGGAGAATCCCAATTCATAAAACCTTGATCATCAAATATATAATTGAAGAGTATTTTAAAGTTGAGCATTAAAATGCTAGCATGGGAGCATAGGGTTTGTGAATGCTGGTGTGTAGAGTGTGAGTGACTGCGTCCATACATGCAAGCCGGAGAGCCAGACTGCTCTTGATGTGGTACGGGAATCTTCCACCAGACCTCTTCAATGTTGAACTGGTTCTCTACGGCACCCCACTTTTTTTATGCCACATATGTGAATCTACCACAATGCAGCACCTAGCACGCCTCTCTTCGACATACAACGAGTTTAAGTACCGTAATTGATTCAGTTCCTGCATTCCTTTCTCATTGACATGTATCTGGCTAATGCAAATTTGGTGATCTCTTTTTTTGCTTAAAAAAAGGATGTGAAAAAGACAAGGAATTGCTGTCACTTTTTCACAGTGTTTTTAATAGTTCAATACAGAAAACATTTCTAACCAAAAATAACGACACAGCAAAAATTGTACCAAAATTGGTTTGTCCCTTGGATTGTGTCTCCATTGTATGGCTCCCCATTTATGACAGACATGTTGACATTTTTAATGTGTTTTAACCAATCATCTACCATGCAGGTCGGTCTCAAGCTTACAATAGCAGAACTCAGCAAGGTGAGATTACTTTCTTTAACCATGTTTGTCTTCCTTCCTCCTCAGGTCTGCGGTAGGAAAAAAATATGTGGGGGCGTGGGGCGATTTTGCCCCCAAATGCTTAAAAGAGCCCCCCCAAATTTCCATACAAACAATGTAAAATTGTAGCCATATCGTCCAATGTGCTCAAAAAGTAGCCCCTGAAAATTTTTAATTAATTTTTTTCCCTGGTCTGCGCTACAGACTTGCGGAATATACCAGGCAATTCCACAATTCCAGATGTTACATTTCTTTGCGACCATTGTAAAAGTTTTGACAAAATACGACTACAGAAACCATTTCCACTCCCTGCTTAATGTTATTTCTGATAACTGCTTTATAAAAGGTGGGAGTGATACTTGCTTTTGTTTTTATGAAGCCAAATTCAAGGTTTTACAGAAGTTTTGTTCTTGTAATCTCCGTTATGGTAGAATTGCATACTCCAGATGTGCTCTGTGATTGGAGGGCTTATTCGCAGAAAAGCTGTTAATACAGGTACCCTGAAGAACGAAAGAGAAAGAAGGGGAAAAAAGTGGAAATGTGAAAGAAGATAAAAATCTAGATAGTGCATTGATTTTTTTGTTAGAAAGTTAGATATACAACTGTACTGATCGAGAAGTTGATAATTGATCTGAAGATCACCTGCCTGGAAATGTTGCTAGTTGTCCTCATCATTTATCATCAAAATTATTATCTGTTACCCCATGTTGTGGTGATAGACTTTGCATTCCTATTTCCCTGTATTCCCTATCTCAGGTCGACTATCTAAAAATTCATAGCCACATAGAGTCGATGTTGTCTCCTTTCCTTGCTAAATGCCTGTTCCACCCAAGTTGACCAGCCATTTTCAGTAATTTTCAACAAAACCATAGCATTTAGGAGCTCCTTGTTTTTCTGCATGTATTGTGTGGAAATGACAAACTTTCTAGTCATGTTGTCTTTCAGCTGATGAAACCTTTCAAATCCAAAATATTAAATGTTCAGAGGAGCTGGGAAAAAAAGACTTGTTTGAAAAAGGAGTCTTACATGAGGGTGAATTACAGGTTGGGTATGACATTATTGCTGTACCTTGGTTTATCAGAACATCACATTCGTCCATTATTATCTACAACATGGACAAAGAACCGTTCTCACTAAATATTGACTTGTGCATTACATATGCACTTCTGATATACATGAGAGGGTCGATGGCATTCACAATTCTGTACTTTGTTCCCCGCCAAAAGAGCTGAGAATTTTGAAGCCCAAATTATGAGGTTTTTCTCTTTAAAATTTCCTGGGCTTGCAAGAGTTAAGAAATGCACACACCCCTGTATGAGTAACACTTGTCTGTATGTTAACAGGTTTGGCACAACATGACTGGGGCCCCATAGCATAAAATTTACCATTAATGGTAACTACCATGGAAACACAGCTTGACAGCCAATCAAATTCAAGTGTCCATAGAAATTGTCATTGCCAGCAAAGTTACAGGGCCCTGGTTTATCCATGGAAACCCAGACTAGAAATGTTTATACTTTCCGTCCACTTTCAAAGTATATATCGTATGTGCTGTTCACACACAGAGAGTGGACCTGGTTACCGCGGATGCGTCTGAAGATGACAAGATTTCAGCCATGATCAAGCAGGCTGGCCAGGAATACAACCCTTCACGGTAAGGACCCACAATCATCCTGGCCTCAAGAGGAGGACATGCAGGGTGCTGTGCTCCTATGGTCATTGTGGTTTTGTGTCATATTTCATTGAATGGCTTTGCCAATGTAGACATTTATTATTTCTGTTAATGTTCTTTTAATCATTATCATCATCAGTGGTTAAAAGTCCTATTTGTCCCACTTTGGGTGGTTAGACATTCCAGTTTGTTAATGACCTTATCTTAAAAGTAAGAGTGAATTAAAGCAATGGTGGCGAAATCTTATGGGGTGATTTTTAGTACAAATCATTTCTGTGGCTTCATTTCTATTGGAATGAGCATTAAGTTGTATGCAACTTGGACCAATTTCCTCAAATATGGGAGTCTCTGGGACAAACACTGATAACAACTAAGCAATCGGGTTATATGTAAAATGATATGAAAATTGAAAAAACAATTACCATATGAGAATTGAAATGTTTTTTCTTGACAGTTTGACTCTGCTTTGTCACCTATTATTAATTTCTGCTTGCTTCAGATCTTATGTAGACTAACCTATGTTTTGTATTCAGTAGCTGCAGAAGGGAAGCCTATTGCAGATGTTTGTGAAAAACGATGTTATTTAGCCAATGATCAAATCCACAAATTTGAATTAACGATCATACTCTAGACATTCAGTATGTTAACATACCTTTGTTTCCCTCCTCTAGGTATATGGACACACGACGGATGAACTGGAACGCACCGCCGCCACGAAACTACGTCTGTCATAAGTGCGGCAAATCTGGACATTTCAAGCAAAAGTGCCCCAAAGTTGATGTAAGTTTCAAGATTAATATTCTTTTGTCTTTATTACATCTTACAGCAGTATTACAAAGTCTGCAAAAATTGTGTGTAGCACAAGAAGCATCTTGCCTGGTTTACCCAGAGCTGCCAAGTGTCCCTGATTTCGCAGGAGACTCCCTGAAAATAGACCAGTATTACTGTATTGGATTTTATCACATCACTCAATCTCCCTCATTTTTGACAGATTTTTGTCATGAGGTTATATGCATTTGATAGACATCTCCCTGATTTCTAATGAAATTTCCCCAAATCTTCCTGATTGTTGAAGTTCAATGTTGGTAGCTCTGGCTTACCATGATAATAGTCTTAAGACATTTAACCCCCTCATTACCACTCACTATTACCCTCACTATGCTATCACTAGATGTGCTACTTGAACAGCTTTCCTTCCTTTTATCCATCTCGTTTGCAGGAGGATGATCAGAAGATGGGGATGGGTGGATTCCCTGGTCGTCCAGGGAAATCTAGCGCAGGCATCCCTCGCTCATTCATGTCGGTTCTGGATATCCCCAAAATGGACCTGTAAGTCATCTTTGAATCATTGTTTCACTTCAGCTGAATTTGTTATCAACAGCAAGGCCATTGACTGTTGAAATTGAAGTGTTTGACAATTCTGTAGAGCAGGTTTACTTGATATTAGAATGCAAATTCATTTTTTTTTTTCAATAGCAGTCAAAATCACACATCTTTCATGTGTTTATGAAATCACACATCTTGCATGTGTTCATGAAATCACACTAATTGCAATCTATCGCAGTCATCTGAGAAGTTGATCTTAAGCTCCAATCTACATCACATTTCAATTTCCAAAACTCAATAGTTTGCTCCACATTACAAAAATTAAGGTTGGTCACTCTGAGATTCCTCACCATGATCTCTCTTTTTCAACATTCCTTCACTCTGCTCCTCCTCCGTATCTCCCTTCTCTCTCTTTCTCTATCTATCTCTCTCCCTCTCTTTCCCTCTCTCTCCCTCTCTCTCCATCTCTCTCTCTAACTCTCTTTCCCTCTCCCTCTCTCTTTCTCTCTCTCTCCTCTCTCTCTCTCTCTCTCTCTCTCTCTCTCTCTCTCTCTCTCTCTCTCCAGACATGCCTACCTCAAGGGGAAGAAGGAGAAGCCTCCCTTTGTGAAGAGCTCCACCCCGGAGCCCGAGGAGGAGACCACAGAGATCCCAGAGGAGCTACTCTGTAAGATCTGTGAGAATCTCCTCACGGATGCCGTTGTCATCCCCTGCTGTGGAAACAGCTTCTGTGATGAATGTGAGTCATCATCTCTTACAGCTATATATCTGTCCATTGTCTCTCTATTATTATACCTCTTTGCCTCCAGGGTTGGATGATGTTTTTATCTTTTTCAAGGCAGATGTGAATTGGATTTGAATTCCATAAATCCATATACTATTTATGTGTTGTAAATCAGAGATTTTTTCCAGCATAATCATGGTGTAAATAAATTATTTAGATTTCTTTATAATTGAAATGACAACTCTGTCTTGCTGTCTATCTATCCTTCTTTCTATCTATCCATCTATCCACCTATCTCTGTTTCATCCCACTGCTGAAGGATAGCCTCTTCCTCAATGTTCCATTTTATTCCATCCTTGTCTATTATATTCCACATGCTAAGAATGTTGCTATATGATTGGTCAAGAATTGATCACGTGATGAAGCATAGTTTTTCCCATCTGATCACCTGAGAAGAAAAGTTCGTTACACTCTAGGTGATAGTACTTTTTGGTTTCGCTGATCTCTTCACTCCTCACAGTCCTAATGCGTGATTAATATTTTGAGTATGTGCGAAATAAAAGTGTGTTACACTCGGACTATCAACTGACAATAGCTCCTCCTGACGCGTCATAACACGCGTCCTAGTAACGCGCGTTCCCCATGGCAGCGGCTCGAGGTTAGGTAGAGAAGTAAACATTACTTTTGTACGTCAAATTGTCATTTTTGGCATAGATACTTGGTTTCAGATGTGGAATATAAAGTAAATAATCAACTTTTGGTTTCAGGTAATGAGACGAACTTATCACTTCCTCGGCGATCTGAATGTATTCGCTATCTTTCCTTTTTCGGAAAGATAGCTACATCCAGGTCGCCTCGGAAGTGATAGCTCGTCCCATCACCCTCACCAACGTTGATTATTTGCTTATTAATGATGTTACGCTCAATCCATCCCTCTGTACTCTCTACCTTTTCTTCTCGTATATGTCCAGTAAGTTTACTGATTAGGGATTGGACCTTGGCCTGTAAATACAACTCAATGGTTGGATTTTTTTCAGACTTTGTTTGGTTTTTGCTCATTGGCAATTCAGACATGCAGTAATAAGCCTCAAAGTGAATTTAAATCATGTAATCATGTAATCATGTAAGCTCCTAAATTGTTGATGTGATGTTATCTGGCATTGAACATATTTTAAAACTGTTTTTTTGTCCTACAGGTATAAGAAATTCCTTGTTGGAAACTGACGATCATATTTGCCCGATCTGCAACGAGCAGGATGTTTCCCCTAATTCTCTCGTACCCAACCAGCAACTCAGAAAGGTGAGTACTTCTGTATTAGTGTAGGTGGAAAATAAAGACAGTCGTAAAAGACACATTCCTATTAGTTATTCAACTCTGCAACTGGCTGAACGTCACTTTGTAGTTGTATGCCCTTACGACTGCACAATTGTGGCATAATCATGTGTGTCTGTTCTGGCCTTATTCCAGTTCGAAGTTGTAAAATGTGCATGAGTAGATCAGTCTTGTTCTCATATGAGTTTGTAAAGTGAATGAAAGTGTATTAGATGACTGACCATATTAAAGAGAAGGGATAGCAATGAGAAGCTCAAAATCTTGCCTGAGAGCTTTCCATTTCTTTCTTCTTTTAAATAACTCTTATCTAGCAATCTGTGATATGAGGGAACTATGTCAAAGTTTTGTATTGATTGTATAATCACAATCTCATAGCATGATTACACTTGATAAACTACCAACAGATTCTGCCAGATAATGGCAAAGCTATACACTAGGTGACAGTTTTCCATTTAAACAGTTGTGGACTTCTCAGTGATGGATCTTTATATTTACTTTAATCCATCAATTTGTTGTTAACTGTGGGTCCACTGTGAATGCACACACATTGTCATATAATTGTATACAAAACACATTTGAAAGAAATTCCTGTGTAACAGTTTGTGTCGTGTTGAATTAACATACTTGCTGTGCATGTTTTTTTTTTTTGCATGAATAATCACAGGAAATAAAAAGCATGAATCATGATTCTTTTGGAGAATTGTAGTCAGTCATGTAGTGAAATAATCATCTGGTGATGTGGTGTTAAAATTTCATGACTGGAGATAAATATTATTGAGTAAATCCAATTTGCTTGTCTCTGCAGTCCGTGCTAAGTTTCCAGAATGAGACCAGCTATGTGCGCCGTGCCAAGTCTAAGGCCCAGCCGCCCCTCCCACCCCCTCCACCGGTGGAAGAGGAGCCCCCTCCACCTCCGCCTCCTCCAGCCCCCACCCAGGCAGAGGCCTCCCACCGGGGCTACAGGGACAGGGGCGAGGATGGTCACTGGCAGGATCGGGTAAGGAGAAGCAGAAAACAAGTAGATCTCTATTATATTTGTTTGCCTCCACAATGGATGATTGTTTGGTCCAAATCCATCTACTCAATATGAGAACCTTTCAATGGGTTTGATTTGTACTTGATACTTCTATGTTTATCATGGGTGTCAGCAGGTCGGAAATTCAACATTTATTTGCATGGGGCTATTTTTCAAGTCTGATATTATGACACAAACACCCTAGACTTGTGCATTATACCCAGTGATGAAAAGTAGTTTTTCACAAGGGCTCTCTGTAACATTGTAGCTGCTACATCATCCTAACTTCCATCTGATGTTTTCACTGGTGTCCAACAAGTATCTAGATTTGTATGCCTCTGCCATGAAGTGACATGATGATAATAATAAATATATGACAAGACATGACAAGTAATTGAGTCTATATACAGTTGTTCCTATGATATAATTTTAGGCGTGTCAACATATTCTTTTGATTTCTTTGTTCACAGCCCAGGAGATTTCCTACCTCGGACAGAAGCAGCCAGTATCAGGGTGAGTTTCCATAACAAGTTTTTCTATCACAGTGGAGTTCTTGAAAACTCAAATTACCGAACACCCAGTAGTAAAGTATTCTTTTGACGTTGCAGCACGTACATTTCCTTTCATTAAAAATATTCCCTACCACATGAAAATCTAGTCAGATTCAAGAAGATTGTTAAAGTCATTTCGGAGCTCTGGTGTATTTGTGTTTAACCCTAAAACGGCCAGGGGGGGGGGGAGTGAATCAAACCCCCCCCCCCCCCCCCCCCTCGATGTTTCATGCAATAATGCCGCAACGCAAGAACACAAAAGTAAAAAAAACAAAGAAATACATAAGATAAGAATTAAAATGAATTTTCAAAGTTTTTTTGATGACCAATTGTTAAACATATTATAACAGATATACAAACCAAATATTAGACTCTAGATGTTTTTATTTAGTGTTTTTTATCATTGTGGGCTAAATTTGCATAATTAATTAATTAAAATTAACAATTAAAATTTTGAAAAATATAAAATAATCTTGCAGATTATGACACAGGTATCATGCGTGCCAAATTTTGTTGCAATCGCGCGACTGATGGCCGAGATCTCAAGGGGGGGTTGAATCAACCCCGCCTTGGCCACAGAACAGTCCAAAAAGCCCGGCCTGATTAGGGTTAAGTTAGTGGGTAGAATTGGTGGTTAACCCTATATAGCCCGGGCTATTTTGAAATCGCATAGCCCGGGGGGGGGGGGGGGGCAAAAACAGCCCCCCCCTAAGATCTCGACCGTTGGTCGCGCGATCGCGACGAAAATTGGCACGTACGTCACCGATGCCGTAATCTCCACAATTCAATTGTCATTTGTACCAAAATTATTCAAATTTATTTTTAATTAATTAATTATGCTAATTAAATGCATAAAAATCATAATTTGGTTGTAAATCTTTAAATATAGCCCCAAAACTGCTAGATATCAGTCCAGACACTCTTCTTAGGATTATTATCAAATTAGGATTTAAAAAAATGGCAATATCAAAGTTTTTCTTATGTATTTTATTGTTTTTTGAATTTCTTATGTATTTCTCTGTTTTTTCGACTTTATGTTTTTCATTGTTTTTTCGATGGAAATTGTTAGCAACACTATTTCAGTCATAAATAACATGAAATCTATTGTTTTTCATCAGTAAAAATAGATATAATGATACATTTATGAATTTTGGCTAGATACAGAATTTGCATTGGATTTGTACATGAAATCACGTTTTTGAGCAATTTTGGGTCTGACATGCACGTACAAAATGTTACGTAACTTCGGAACCGTGTACCCCCGTGTCGCAAATTTGGTCTTAAAAGTTGCGTGAGACTTGAAGGAAAAAAGTCATGAAACGTCGCGGCGCGATCTTTTTGCGTTACAAATTTATTGCGAAAAATGTTGAGGGGGGGCTGTTTTTGCCCCCCCCCCCCCCCCGAGCTAGATAGGGTTAAGACTGCAGGACTATGGAGTGCTGTCCAGCTGTGATGAGGGGTCACATTCTTGTTTTTTTGTTTGTTTTTTAAAGGGAGAAGCTATTTAAATTGAATGAAATCAGGACATCCCTGGTGATGACAGAACAGGTTTGCCATAATGGCCCATAATCATTACCACTAGTACCCACTACCTGATCATGACAGGGTGTAAAACTGTATGATTGAAACCTGTAAGCTAATGTTATTTTGCTCTGGCGTTTCAGGTGATGGCTCTTACTACCGAGGCAGAGGTAGAGGATCCTACCAGTCGTACCACCAGCGCCATTATCAAGATGATTATGATAGCAGAGCTTATTCCAGCTCAGGGAGCAATCAGACCTACACAGGAGCACCTGGGAGACCACCCCAAGAAGGAGGAGCACAGCAGCACAGACCACCACCCCCATCACAGCCCCCTGCTCCACCCCACCAGGGCCCCCCTCCTCCATATGTGCCTCCCCAGTACCAACACCCACCCCCATCCATGTTACCACCGCCCCCACAGCAGCCCCCTACGGGTTACCAGCAGCCCCCTCTTCCGAACTTTTCTGTGCCTCCCCCTGGGTACCAACCCACGCCCCCTACAAGCGTGGCAGTCCCACACCACGCACCTCCACCAACCCTCTCGCAAGCACCCCAGGGACAAGGACAGCAGGCTCATCCGCCGGCCGCACCCCATGCGCAGCAGCAACAACACCAGACCCAGCCGGCCCACCAAGTTCAACCACCTCCTGGTCAGGCACAACAGTACTATGCTCAACAACAACCTCCACCGTCTCAGCAGACTGGCCAACCCCAGGCACAAGCAGGACAGCCGCAGCAGCCTCAACCCACCCAGCAACACCCACAAAGTGGACAGCAGCCACAACAGGTACCCCCGCAAACACATCCAGGCCATCAACAACCACCACCGCAACAGGCAGGTCAGCAACATCAGCCACCGACTTCTCTGCAACCTCAACAGGTGCAACCACAGCCACAGCCAGGCCAGCAACACCCAAGTCAACAACCACCTCAAATGCAACCTGGCCAACAACCACAACCACAACCTGCTCAGCAGCACCAGGTTTTGCAGTCAGGTCAACACCCGCAACCACAACCTGCTCAGCAGCACCAGGTTTTGCAGTCAGCTCAACACCCGCAACCACAACCTGCTCAGCAGCACCAGGTTTTGCAGTCAGCTCAACACCCGCAACCACAACCTGCTCAGCAGCACCAGGTTTTGCAGTCAGGTCAACAGCCACCACCTACACACCACCAACCACAAGTGGTCCATCAGCACCCTCAACCAGGTCAACCACAACCACAACCAGGTCAACCACAACCAGGTCAACCTCAATCAGGTCAACCTCAATCAGGTCACCCACAATCAGGTCACCCACAACCAGGGCAACCTCAAGCGGGTCACATTCAACCAGGTCAACCTCAGCCACAGCTGCAGCCTGGCCAGCCCCAACAGGCTCAGGCCACCCAGCAGCCCCAGGCAGGTCACCCGCCGCAACCACAAGTGTCTGCTGCCTTCACTCTGCCCCCACAGCCTCACCACACTCCACCTCACGCCAGCTCAGCAGCAGGCGTACCTCATTCCCAGCCTTCACCTGCACCTTCTCAGGGAGCACCGCACCAGACCAGTGCCCCACAGGTGTCATCAACGCCTGCCTATGAGATATCTGCCGCCCCTGGGCAAGCTGTCCCCAGTAGCCAGCAGGTAACCTATACCCAGAGCACGATAGCAGCTCCACACAGCACCAACGTGGTCCCGTCGTCCATGCCTCAACCTCCACCAGGTCAGCAGTACCCCCAGCCACACGTTGCCTCGGGCCAGCCAGCTGTGGTCCCCCAGGGAGGGCCTCTCCCCACCACCGTCCAGGCGTCCAGCCACGCCCCTGCAGCCTCCCCCTCCCAACAAGCCCCTGCCATCACCACCAGCCAAGCCCCTGTGGTGGGAGACTTCAACCAGCAGTCTGTTGCCCAGCCGCCACCACAATTAGGGACTGCACCTGCCTCCTCTGAAGCTCCACCTGCTGGTAAGTAAGGTTGACCTTTGAGATGTTGCCACCAGTTCTCCACACTGCATATGAAGAAAAGTTACTCCAAGATCCACGGCGCAGGCACATTCGGAATTTGTTTTGCCGTCATGTCCGCCTCTAGTGTACTGTACTAGTGTATAAAACCAGACGTGGACATGACTGCAAACAAAATCCAGATGTCGCTGCAGGGGCATTATGGATGTCTTTGCCCACATGCGGTATGGAGAATTGTTTATGAATATAACGTCATGAACAAAAAGGAAAAATACCAGTATTGATATAATGTTCCTTTGAATGAAGGATAAACTTGTACCTCTTTGTGTAGCAACATGTTTTGAAAGACCTGCAATGCAACAGCAGAAACGTGATTGGGTTATGAAAAATGCTGAAATGCTCTGACCAATTAATTTGGAGATGATTATTTTATGTCTCTGATCATCAAAGATGATATTTGCTGAAGTAATTATGTCTTGAACAGTTGATTCTGACATGATCTCTGGTTAAAAAAAATAACATACATACATGTAGTTAATAACATGAATGGATGATTGACAAAAGTACCGACAGTCTTGAAACAAAAGCAAAGGTTCTCTTTTGTTGACCCACTTTGTTGTTGTTCATTCCAGGTACCCAAAGTTCAACCGCTCACCTCTCTGCCCCTTCGGATGCTGAGGAGTAAGTCTCTCTTCTTTGCACAATAAAAACATTTTGTGACTTAAAACATATTCTTGTTTTTCATGTCTATGTCAAGTTAAAGCTCATTTTCTACGAATGTTAATTGCTTCAACTGAGCTTATACCCTAACCTCCATTTCCAGTATGTCTACATTAATTTGTGTTTTTGGTGAGTGTTAGGAAGGCCCTGGTTAAAGGAAGGTATGACTTAAACCTTCAGTAAACCTTATGGAATCAGCTTCACGATTGCACATGCTCAATTGAGTCATATAAACTGAGCGTAGGCAGTCAAGTTGCTCCTGGAAGACATAAATTACCACATTAGTCAGTCTTAACTTGTACTACTATGAACAGTACAACAAGGACAACATGTTCCTTCAACAAGGAACATACCATTGAAGTTAATCTAGCTATAAACCCCACATTGGGTATAATTCTGTAGGTTGAGTTGTAATGTTAAAACACTTCTTTCTAATAATGAAGTCACATTTACCACATTTTCTCTTTGTTTCCCCAGGAAAAGCAACGATGATGATATTGCTGCAGAGATGGAGAAGTTCTGCCAGGCCCAGCAGCGAAAGCTACGGGGCTCTTACTCCGGCTCTCGGAGCCCAAGATCTAGGTCCAGGTGGAGTGGTCGATCACGATCACGATCACGATCTGGTTCTTGGTCTAGCTCCAGGTCTTACTCGCGTTCGCGGTCCAGGTCGGGTTCAAGCTACAGGTCGTGGACTAGGTCACGATCTTGGACTAGGTCGTTTTCACGATCGCGTTCGCGGTCACGTTCGCACTCCCCATCCCATCGGTCTAGAGGCTGGAGAAGGAGAGGGAGATCGAGAGACAGGTCCTTCTCACCTAGACAGCATTATCCTCAAGAGAGGTATCTCGAGAGAGGGAGGCAGTTTCAGCAGAGGAGAGAGTATTCCCATTCCCCGCCACCAGATTTCAGGCACAGGGGACGGGGTCGGGGACGGGGGGGATTTTACAACCAGAGGCAGCATTCCTTCCGTGGACAGCCTCGATATGGTCCTAGGTATCAAAGATATGATCATAGGAACAGGAACTTTGACCAGTTTGACCAAAACTTCAATGACCAGCCTGCATTTGATAGGTTTAATTCACAGAACCCGCCACCCAACATGCACTCGGGGGGAATGGGGAACAGGCCAAGTGGACCCCCTCCAGGTTTCCCTCAAGGTCAGTCTGGGCCACCAATGCTCCCTGGGCCCCCAGGTTCCCGGGGGCCAGCTGGAGCTGCTCCCCCCTTCCCAAATGCTCCCCCACATACTTTGCCACCACCTCCTCAGGGTCCCCCACCACCACAAGGTCCTCCAGGGGGTCCACCCCAGATGCCCCCACCAGGCTTACCACATCCTGGTCTACCCCCACCAGGCTTGCCCCCTCCAGGCGTACCCCCTCCTGGGTTACCTCCACCAGGGTTACCTCCGCCCCAGCTACCCCCACCAGGTGCTATGCCCCCACCTCATCCGCATCACGGCCAGGACAACCGGCCGCCACCACACTTCCCACCCTTTGAAGGGGAGCACCCTCCAAGACAGTTTGGCAGAGACTTCCAGTATGACCAAGAGGACCAACGACAGTGGAGGTATCCACCTGATCATAGGTTCCCCCCGGACGGACCGCAACCCCTGCTCTCCGATGAAGAGTTGTACAGGAGGAACTACCGCTCGTGGGAGCGCAGGAGAGGGGATAGGGAAAGGGATAGGGATGGTGACAGAAACAGAGACGCGAATTCTGATAGAAGAGCCAGGGATGCAGATGTAAGGACAGACTCAAGGAAAGATCGGGAAAAGAAAGATGACCGATCAAAGAGAGAAAATTCCAGTGAGGGAAAGAAGGGTACTGTTGATAGAGTCCCGGAAGAAAAGCCCAATAGGAAAAATGGGGAAAAAAGAGATGAAAAAGACAGAGATCACGACAAGGAAAAGACACGTGAGAAAGAAAGAGAACGGGATAAAGAAAAAGGTCGGGACAAGGAAAGAGATCATGACAATGAACAAAAACAGGACAAAGAGAAAGATCAAGAGAGAGAGAGAGAACCGGAGAAGAATAGGGATCAAGATCGTGAAAAGGATCGAGAGAGGGACAGTACAAGAGAGCGTGAAAGAGATTGGGGAAGGGAGAGCGAAAGGGATCAACATGAGAAAGAGCGGCTGCCTGAGGTGGATCAGGAACGGTACAACAGAGACAGGGCGAGATGGGAATATGAAAGAGACCAGTACAACGAAAGACTCCGGGAAAGGTACTATGAACGGGAGAGATATGAGAGAGAACGGAGCAGACACGAAGCAGAGAGAGGCTATGAGCGGGAGAGGGAGGCGTGGAAAGAGCGATACAGAGATGCAGAGCGGGAGAGGGATCGTCCGCATGAAGACAAGGCTGACAGAGAACGGGAAAGATATGAAAGGGAACGGGAACGGTACCACGACAGAGAGCGATACAGAGACGGGGAAAGTGAAAAGCCTGATGGGGAGAGGGATCGTACAAGAGAGAGGACCGATGAGAGATACAGGGATAGAGAGAGGCGGCATAAGGAGAGGGATCACGAACGTGGAAGGAGCAGAGATGAGCGAGAGAGAGGAAGGAGCAAGGATCATGAGCAAACCGAAGAAAGGACCAGTCGAGATGACAGGAAGAAAGTAAGGAAGGGCGACGAGGCTGAAGATAGAATCAGACAGGAACAAATTGGGGATGACAAATACAGTGCAGAGAGAGAAAGGGAGAGTAAGCACAGGCACAAACACAGACACAAGGAGAAGAAAAGTAAGAGCCGTGAGAGAGAGTCCCAAGGGAAAGAAAGCCAGACGTCACTGGACCGAAATAGGAGCCCAAGTCGGGAGAAAGGTGAGAGTGACAAATCAGAGAATGAGGCGGTCTTGAAAGACGTGAATAAAGAAGCACAAGTGAAGAAGACAAAAAAGAAGAAAAAGCAGAAAGATGGAGAGGGTAAAACGAAAAAGAGTAAGAAGCATAAACCCAAAACAGAAGAGGAAAATAGTCCAGAGTCTGAGCATGAGGGCAAGGTGGAGCAGAATGAAAAAGAAAAGAAAGTTGCGAAGAAGAGGAAGATCAAGGACACAGAGAATACTGGTACTGAGGAGAAGTTCAAGAAAGTAAAGAAGAAGAAACCCAAGTCGGTTGTGGTGAATGAAGACCGTGAGAACTGGTCTGATAAAGGTCCCATGAAGAGTCCGCTCAAGTCTGCTGTGAACATTGTTGACTACTCCAGTACTGCGAGCTCAGCGGGGTACAGCCCTAAGTCTAAGATCCTAGCCATGACAGACTCCCCCTTGCCCAAGGGGTCCAAGCTGGAGGGACGGTTGGGCGGAACAGTGGGGGACAGCAGGCGAGTGGTGGTCGCAAGGTCCCCCAGCAGAACCCGCGATAAGTCCCCCTCCAGACAGGCGGACGTCGCGACTTACAAACGAACCGTGAAAAAGGTGGATCCTAAACCTGCGAAAGTCAAAACGTCAAAGGTGAAATATGAGAAAGACGAGGAGGATGGTGGTGAGAAGCCAAAGAAGAAAGTGAAAGTGAAAAAGGAGGAGAAGAAATCTCTAAAGAGGAAAAATAGTGGTGATAAATCTAAGATAACTTCCAAGAAAGTTAAGACTGCAAATCAATCCGGTAGTGATGAGGAGGACATGGAAGTAGATGCACCAAGAATTAAGAAAGAGAAATCTGATTTAAAAGAGAAGAAGGTGGAAAGGGATAGTGAAAAGACCAAAAAGAAAGTAAGAAAGGATAGTCCTCTAGAGGCAAGAGATGAAGATGAGGAAGAAGGAAATGAAAACATAAATCCCAAGGACAGAAAAGATAGGGTCAAGGAAGGAGCTAAAGATAAAAGGGATGATGGGAAACACTCTGATCATAGCGAAGATCACAAAAATGATAGCATAGACACTGATGACAAGAGCAAAGACACTAGGAAAAACACTGATGACAAAGATGATGAAGCAGATATTGACAAAGGAACTGACAAAGACAAAGACTCTAAATTGGCCAGTACTACCAATAAGCCAAAGAAGGAGGAAAAGGAGAAGACCTCAACCGGAGCTCTCCTGGATCTAGGTCACGACGAGGAACAGTTCAACCCCGATTATGAGGAAGACGCAGAAGAAATGGACACGCACCATGAGCCGCAGAAACCGCACGCTAGCGATGACTCTGACCACTCCTCCCATAGCGACGAGGAAGAGGAGGAAGAGACTGACGATGACGGGGGTAGGAGCCGATCGGGTAGCCCCGCTCGAAGTGATAGCAAGTCCGTCAGTCCCAGCCGCGATAAGAGCCACAAAAAAAGCCACAAGCACAAAAAACACAAGAAGCATAAGAAGAAGAGCAGCAGCAGTAGTAGCAAGAAACACGCTGATGACAAGAAGTCGTCTCATAAACATAAACACAAAAAGTCAAAGAAATCCAAAAAGAGTAGTAGTAAACATGATAAGTGAAGATGTGCCAAATTAGATAAGTCTCCCCAACAAGTGTGTGCATCAAAGATTTGTGAACAGTTTGTGTGTGGTAATCATGAGAAAATAGACAATTGTCAAATGAATACAAGGAGATGTGTAAACTTTCTCTGTATTGTACCACCATATGCTTCAATGATCACGTGTAATTCTGTACAAGAACCAATAGGCCATATTCGTACTGCATCCACAACTTTCCCCCTATCTGGGAAGCAACGTGTCATTACAATCACCCGTTTATAGGGAGTCAGTTTCAATTGGCGTAATGAACTCTAATACATGTACTTCAAGCTGTTGTTTGTCGGACAAACCTAGGACAAGTTTTGGGATTATCAGTAATGTTTTGTTTGAAAGATGTGCATCAAATTTGCATACAAAACAAAATGGTCTAGTTGAAGTGTAACAGGACAGTAAGTGTCATGATGACTAATTGGAGCGAAGTGTTATGGAAAAGTTTGTTAACCTTATGTGTTGAAATATGCCATTTAGACTTGATAATGTAGGACTTTAACAAAGAAAAACAAAGAATGATTGTGTGACTTTTGTAGAGCAGCACTCCATCCATGCATTTGTTTTATTTAAGCAATGTTAATTTGTTAGAATGTTAACACTGATTTGTGTATACAGCAACTATTACTTTTATTGGGATGGTTGGTAAATTTAAGTGCAGAAACTTCAATAGCAAAAAAGCATAAACATAAAATATGGTTCTAACTAACTAACGTTGGTTACGAGGTTTTACGGTCAAGTTACTTGTTTCAATCGTTTTTCTATCTATATTTTATATCAATGGAAAAGAGTTCTAATCAGAGTCAAGTTTTCATGTAGAGGTTATGTTTTCATACATGATATAACACAGACACCCTGAACCTTACTGTGCACTAGACCCTATGAGGAAACCTATTTTTGTGGGAAAGGTATTCTTTTGTTATTCACAGGGGCTTGTATTTTAATAAGCGAGTTCATAGTTGCAATGTGCGCATGAGCAGATTATTACTGGTATGAATGATCTCTGGCCAATTGTACCTCTCACATAGTAAAATGGAAATTCCATAGATAGTGGACCACGTTTATGCTTATTATAATGTAGATTTGACAACAGCGATTCAGCTCTTAGAAGGTAGTGAAAGAACATTCCACCATGTGCACCTGCTTCTATTGTTGGTGCGGGCACGCTGTAAAATAACACACCTACACAGCTTTATGATCAAATCCCCAGTTGTTCTTGATTCAGTGGATTGTCAGACCATGATGTAACTATGAACTGGCTTATTGTAGGGGATCAATCGCCCAGAGCTGTGTGCATCTTGTTCACTGCTCCATACATGTCAATGGAGACTGATAAAATGAACTGTTTGAACAGGGATGTGTTAGGAAGGAGGGACAACTCAACCATAATATATTCAAACATCTGTATGGATACTAAAGCGTGCTAATGAATGTCAAAAGCATTCCACAATCACTGCAATGCTTTGAAGTCCCATGCGCGGCACCGTCATTTTGCTATCGTCAACTTGGAAAGCAGTATCTTTAATTGCCTGTTTTGTTTCTCGAAGCTGTGTTTCTTATCACATTTTTTTGCAATTTTCAAGAAAGTTAAGGGGCAACACCTCTAAAGATCCTGTATTCGTTTTTCTTCTAAATAATTGTTGAATGATGCACAAACGGAGATATAAGATAATATTCTTACTTACATAATTAACAAATTTCTTCACTTTCCGGAGATTTCCGGAAATGTCGGATTCAATCATTATCAAAATCATATATTAAGCTGCTTACTTTCATTAACAGAGTTTGCGTGAATTTGCGTGCAAATGAGATATTTTACTTTAAAAAACTGTTAATTTTTGTTCGCTGATATCTCTTTTCCTCACAAAAGTATTGATGCAATCCAACAGAAGTGGACAAGCGAAATAAGACTCTACATTTCTTTTGTTCTCTCTGAGAAACCGTTGCTAGGCAATCGTGTTCGTTATTGTTAAAACACGTGAAAAGCACATGCTGAGACCACGCAATTTTTCGGCGGTGCCACGCATGGGCTCAAAGAAAGAATGTTGTTTCATATCCTTTCCTAACACATCCCTGGTTTGAACAACCGGGAAAGTGTTCCGATGCTAATGCAATGAATTTCCATGCATTATATATGTGTAATGTATTGCTAATGCTCCATCATTTGTAAACTATTTCCATGTGGTGTTTTTGTATGTATGTTGATTCATTATTTCATTTGCTCCATAAAAACTGTTATCTGAGTCATTCTTGTGAGATCGGGAAGAAACACAGATTTCTGCTTCATGACACTTTTTTTAAGGTAAATCAAAGTGTAACTTTGTTAGCATTTTGCTGTTTACGTTTTGTGTTGGCAATATCTGTTGCTCTCATATACTCCTTTCTGTTAATTTTCATTATCATTTGGCCTTCTGTTTCTTCTTACCTCTCCTGAAATCGATCCAGTGGACATAGTTCACAAATAAATCCTATCATAAAGAGAAGTATTTTTTTGCTTGTTGCCCGTAGTTACAGATATGCACATACGACACAAATATGCTGTGGAAATGTGCAAGTCCCAGAGACTGGATCAATGTGCAATCAGTAGCTTATTACGTATTCCGTTCCTTTTTCTCTCTTATTTGTAGCTAAATGATGTGTCAAGTAATTATGCAATATATTTTGATGATTGTGTTACCCAGTGCAGAGAATGGGAAAGGGACAAGGAATTGCCTTCTATAAGAATGTATAATCTTTATTTTTTGCTTGTTCACGATTCTTCCGAAATAATGTTAGATGTTGTAACAATGTCTATGATATTGATATGAATTTTCAATATGTGCTTTTGAAGTTCCAATTTTCTGCTTGTACTATGTACATAAAGGAAGTATATGTACAGTTTGTATATATAGTTGATGAAATTAAAGGAAAATGAAAAACGAACTTTTGTGTGCAAGTGTAATTTATTATGTTTTCTAATGTCCATGAAGGAATAATGAAATGGAGTACTAAAGTGGCGTTGTGATATCCATCGTTAAGCAGGATTGGTTCTTAACAACCTCACTCAAGTGGGACTCTCTGGTCAGACATTGTCTAGCGGTCTTGTGTCGGGCACTCCCGATGAGAGTCCTCACTATGATCACTGATGTTTGCTCTACCCACACAGTTTAGAACCAGTCGTCTTGGCAACGTGGTCATGTCACGTCACACTCTGGTTCTCTGTGATACCTTATTATATATTTACATACATACTCTTAGTTAAATGGTGATACGAATGAACATCTCTATTTTTGCAACCATTTGTGTAACACAAAATATTGAATTGTTTCTCCAAGAATTAAAACCTGTGCTACACATCGCCCGATGATGATATCTGCTGAAATTACATGTATACAGATATTTGTTTTGGCCAGTGATTCAGTGTGAGAGTTGTGAATGAATGGAAATAAGTCTTGGGAGTAAGTGTCAGAATAAGAGGGGGATGAAAAAGATGATTTGGAAATGAAAGGGTGGAGGTAAGAGAGGATCGGGGAGGGATGCTAATTTGTACATAAGGCAATATTGCATACTGTATCTATGAAATGATATTGAGAGAGTGTATGCTTGAGCCAGTGTTTCAGTGTTGAAGTTGTACTGTAGGTGGATCTGGATGGAAACAAGTTCCTGGAGCAAAATAATGCCGAATGAGAGGGGGAGGAAGGAAGGAGATATTTTACATGAGAGGATGGTGATCAATAGAGAGGGAGTGAGAGATAAAGAGAGGGGGGTAGGCATTGGGAGGGATGCTAGATCATAACGAGGAGCGAGAAAATGAGTTTAAACAAATCTCACACACCCATGCCATCAGTCCCAACATGGTGGTGTCAGACAAGAAATCCTTTGAACATGGCACGCTCCATATCACATCAGCTCACTGATCTATGCGTGAAGGTTCTTCACGCACAGATCAGTGAATCAGCTGTTCGAGATTACACCGTGCATGAAAGTCTTTGATTTCCGTGGATTACACACGTGCAACGCAGTACTAGCCTCTTTCCAGACTGTTGAGCATTTTCAATCCACACTTCAGACCCCTTTTTATTATTGTCAAAATATCCTGAGGCGTAATACTCATGTTTTTATACCAGCAAATTGAAGACATATCAAACTTATCTGTAACCTCAAGCATTGAGGTTTTTGGACACATATTCTATTGACTGTGATTATCGAGTTTGATTTAGCAATGCCGAACAGCTTAATTTGCAGGCTAACTAACTGGGTAATTGTAGCCACTGATCAGTGGCTATAGCCTAACTGCGGCGCTGAAATTGAATTCCTATCGATAAAGCTCTGAAAAGCTACATGACCATAGTGCAGTTCGTCCAAGGCTAGGCCCCGGTCCACAAACCACGATGCTATGCATCCGCTGAACCAATATAATAATGGTAAGTTTGGCTGTATTGTTATGAATGTCCAATTTGTAAGAAAGTAATGGAAGTTAATTGTTACCTAGAAATTAGAATGGAATATTCATTTCGTGATGATTGACGATATGAACATTGACTTTTGATTAGCTCAGCTGCACTCGTCTAGTTACGTTGTCTGGATGCAACACTTGGGCCTAGGCAGCGTATGCATCCAGAGACCAGATCCAGAATTTTATGTTTGGCTTTTAAAATCGATCAATTTGTTTAACTTGAAGTTGAACTGGTTTAAGACTGTTTGTGAATTGTTAGTTATTTTTCAAACTTATTTTAGCATGCCATTGTGTTTGTTGTTGTTGTTGTGAGTACTGATTAACTTAAAACAGACTTGAACAAAAACAGTGTTCACTGGCACTGGCAGTTTAAGTTTAGGCACACATTTTAAAGCTCAAATTAAAATTCATATGATTGGAGTCACAATGACATAATATGTAGGTCAATGGATCCGCTGTGGTTGCATCTGACTCCTAGCTGTATGCCCTACTAAATAACTAAGGGGGTATCTCAAAAAATGTCCATAACGAGCTGGTAATTCCTGTCTATACATGTAGGCTTGATCCTGAAAGTGAAGTGTGGTAAATTGACCAGACAGAGCTCATATCATGGAAAGATCAGGACCTGTAAACTACCAAGTATTTATGAAGTGAGCCACCACATGTGCCACTGTACATGTATTTCTATCCTTAATACCATTATTTTTAATAACATGTGCCCTATCGAACATTGTAATGTTTGATGCCCAATTGCCCATTATGGTAAAAGTAATTTATCGTTCCTGTTTGAGAAAGTTTCTGGACAACAAATGTACATGATTTATACACTCAGGACGTACCATAATTACTGAATATGTCATATATGTTAATGTTCATCCCATATGCTCTGTGTTTACTGTATGCCATCACTCAATAGATTGGTTAAGGGAAGAAAGCAGTTGAGTTACTTTTATGTTGATATCCCACTGCCATGTAGCTCACAACATTTTTTTTTCTGCTCTTGTCTCATAGTCTGCAGGCTACTTCCAGTCAGCATAATTTAAGTTTGTTAATTGTCAGCTGTACCCGAAAGAGAAGGTCAAGTTCTCCTTACACTAGCTACTCCATTAAAGAGATCCAAGCATACATTCAGCAAAGAAAGGCCTATGGAGGGAGAGAGCAAAGTCAAAATGATCAGCCATCATGGAGAAACTGATGCACATGTCCGTTTTTCATTCGGTGCGATCGCTGATGTCCAGTGTGCCGATCAAGAAAACCGCTTTATCCCCGGACAATCTACCCGCTTTTATCGCAGTGCCCTTACCCACCTGCGTGAAGCCGTTGATTTCTGGAACAATCGTCGCAAAATGCCTCTCTTCATCCTCCAGCTTGGAGATCTTCTAGATGGATTGAACATCCTACGTGGTGGAAAGGACGAATCTAGACGTATCTTGAGAAATGCCATCAGCAAGTGTTCAGCCTCCAACAGCGATTTCCACCATGTGTGGGGCAACCACGAGATGTATAACTTCTCAAGACTCGAACTCCTCAACAGTCCTCTCTTCTCCGGGTCCAGATACCTCAAGTCCAGTTACCCGCAGGTCCATAAACAGCTCCTCGCCAGGACTAACTCCAAAGATGTTCCGTCCGATCCCGCACCTCCCGTCCAGATCCTTCCAACATCTGTTCAAACAAAGTCGCCCACTCCTACGGTCAAGGACAACAGTGACTCGACATTTTTGGATGAGAGGATGTCAGCGTATTACGACTTCAGCCCAGCGAAAGGATTCCGCTTTGTTCTCCTGGACACCTTTGAGGTCTCGACCCTTGGCTACTGCAGCGAAGAAGGGCGCCCTGTGGTTGAAGAGGCCACTGCGATCCTCAGGAGGCATAACCAGAATGAAGACTTGAGGGATCCCGAGGGACTGGTAGGCTTGGAGAGAAGGTTTGTCAGCACTTCTGGAGGGATCAGCAACAAGCAGATAGCTTGGCTGGCAAGGACTCTGGACCGGGCAAGGAATCGCTCTGAGAGAGTCTTTATTTTTGGTTAGTAGTAGGCCTGAGTCGAATCGATTATTAAGCCGGTGTTCGATCGAAGAAGTCGAACTCCGATTTCGTTTTGATGAATTCGATGCATCGACGAAATTACCAAATTGACTAGAAAGCACAAAATCTTTTGTTTGATAGTCCTGTTATACACAATTTATCTTAATATTTTTTAATTAGTTTAATTTGCTTACTTGGTTCCTACTCTCTTTTGTGAGTTTTGAAGGTAGCACATCAAGAGAACGAACTGGTCGCTCGATGATCAAGCAGCTACTACATACTTGGCTTCTTTTCGTTCACTACTATATACCGCGCAATGCCACAACGAACACTTGTCTGTATAGACTGTGTACAACGGATAGCATCGTGTGTTGTGAAAACCCGGAAACAGCACAGTGGCGATTGTGCGTAAGTTCGCTCATTAAGGCTCATATGCATACACGCTGCCAACAGACTGGTAGAGCGCACGTCTTCGTACAGCGATTCGGAGACCGCTGATTGGTGCATCGCGTAGATCATGTCATGACCACGTGGTCGCTAATCGATAGCGATAACGATATCTGGTCACGTTGTCCGAAACCCGGAAGTCAATTGACTTTGTGCACGTTACACGTTACAACTTACACGATGCCATATTGACGCTAATTCTTAAGATTTTGACGGAAAAGCAAGAAGTTATTGAAATTCGCTTACATGTGCGATATCGGTGAGAAAATAGATTCTCCGAAAATACCTTTCATAACTCATATAAAATAAAGGAAAGTGAAATTCTAGGTCGATTTTGATACGAGGTGATAGAGAATTGCACACTTATTTTGGTGGAATACTGTGTGGGGAAATGGAAGGATTGCACTGCGCATGCTTACTATATTTTCATTCATAAATTGGCTCTTGGCAGTGGCTGAATGACGTCATGTAATACGCAAAATGTACACGACCGCTGGCGTTCGCACTCCGCTATCCGTTGTACACAATTTGTTAATGTGCCGTCGATGCATCGATGTTCGATCGGCGCAAAGCCATCGAACACCGGTTTCTGAAAAAATCGATATGACTCAGGCTTAGTTAGTAGTAATATCTCTAAGGGCCAACATCGTAAAATTTTAATCAGTATACATGTGAAGGCTAAATCAGATCTAACATTAGAACTAAGTCTGAGAGATTGTCATAAAAATTCATTTTATTGACATTTCTTTTTGAAGCATTTTTGTCTAGAGGTAGTCATTTCATACAAGTGACTGTTACATCATCTGGTAAAATTGTTATAATGTCTAGTCAAGTATAGATCAAAGAAAGGGCAATTATAAACTGTTCTGAAATATGAAGTAGCAATTTTGATCTTTCCATATCTCTTTCTCTCTTTATCTCTCACATGATACATTTCATGTGTCTATCATTAGCCTCTCATATAATGTACGATGGTCCTTGACCTTTGACCTTTCAGGTCACGTTCCCATCTGCCCAGAGGTCTCTGTGGAGGACTGCCTTGTGTGGAACTACAAGGAAGCTCTCAAGGTTCTTCGCAACAGTGGCTGTGTCGTGGCAACTCTGTTTGGCCACACCCATAACTACTGTCACCATGCCGATGATGCAGGAATTCATCATCTCGTTCTTCCCGGGATCGTCGAATGCTGCGCGGGAACAAACGGATTTGTGACATTTGATGTGATGGAAGATGGTATGTTGATGCACAGGGCATGGGCTGAAGGTATCATCAAGTTAACATTCCCAGTTAGATGATTGTCTGCATTGTGTAAAGGAATGTCCACCACTTAGCGCCATGTATAGTGTGCCTTCATTTATATTTATAGGGAGGCAGGAGCTCCTTTAGAAAGATATGGTTTGCATACATGTAAGTACAAGCAAAACGAAAGTGGGTAAACACTCTTTTATGAAAGTTTGTGAGGTAGGAAACAAGTAATAACTTGAAGAAATTTCAATCATTGTTACTTCATGGAAGTTCTTACATTTCCAACTCTAAATCTTAGCCTGTTATGCCGACAGGTGAACTTGTGATTGTCATCATGGAAAAATACACAATCAT
Organism: Arbacia lixula; assembly: GCA_963669155.1. Taxonomy (NCBI): domain Eukaryota; kingdom Metazoa; phylum Echinodermata; class Echinoidea; order Arbacioida; family Arbaciidae; genus Arbacia; species Arbacia lixula. The sequence continues at coordinate 8,631,503 of OZ022579.1, forward strand.
AAACTGATAACTTGTGAGTTTTAAATCATTTGACTTATGTTAAATTAACAACAGACTTTTGCATCATTATGTGCAAGATCTTAATGCTATCTTGAGCTTTTTAATGACCTTTTTTAAACTTTGTCTTTCAGAGAAAAGGTGCTAAACTGTACATATGCCAACATTTTAAGAACTGAATTCCATTTAACTCGTGTTGTGCCAAATGAAATGCTGCTCTGCAATAGCTGTGTATAGATTGTGCAAAAGTGCAGGCTTATCACATGAATAGTTAATTATCTCACATATTAATCTGATCTCATGATATCCCAACACATTAATATATGCAGTCCATCAGTCTGCGTCTCCCATACCATACATGTTGCCTCTCTGTATGTTGAGATTGCTGCCCCTTGATGGTACAGGACTAGCTTTTAATCTGCAGCTTTTCTTGCTGTTTGGATCCCGTGACACATTTTGATTTATGCTATTGTCTTCATTTTAATTAGATATGTCTTTAATTTTGTTTTTATGCTAATTATTGACTGTCTGCAACAAGACATGCAAAATTCATGATTGCAATTATGTTAACAGGACTTCCTGTTCGATTCATAATCCTGTGATATGTTATAAGGATAGTTCACCTTGAAAATTAATTGGTTTCAATAAAAGCAGAACCATGAAAGGAACATTTTGGTGTTTTTGACAATAATCCATCAAAGAATAAGAAAGTTATGGTGTTTTGAAATTTCGATTTTTTTATGTCACGTGTGAGATGCTCTCCCATATGTTGTGTGCAGTATATTTCCATAAAGTGCTCTTTTTTCTGTTTTTGACAATGTAATCATTTTTTTTTGTACAGGAAACATCTTTCTAATGATGTATCAAATGCACAGGTAAAAGTATGCATATCTTTTTGAGAAAATGCAGATTTCAAAAAAAGTTTGACGCAACATATGGGAGAGCTGCACCTCGCATGTGACGTCACAAAATAAAAACTTGAAAAGATTATAACTTATCCTTTGACAATTTTTCATTAAAACTTCACTTCTATGTTTCCTTTATGTGTCTGCTCTTATTGAAACCAACATAATTTCAGGGTGAACTATCCCTTTAACTTCTAAATTCTATTCAATTGTCTAGATTTTAAGTCTCAAACGATTGCTAAGTGTGCACAACGAGACAAGCAAATTCATGATTTTCACCCTGTTATCAGGACTTTCTGTTTGACCCTGAATTCTGTGATATGCTAACTTATACATTGTAAATGTTACTGCCTTTAGTTTTTATTTCAAACTGATCACAGTTTGTGCAACAAGACTATTAATATAGCATTCATTTTATTGAAATTAGAATTGTATGTATTTGAAATGTTGAACAGAATAACTGTATTTTTTTTCAGCCCATGCCTAAAGATGATGCAAGTTTAAGTAATTTTGTGGTGCAATTCAGCAATGTACATGTAGGTATCAGAAGTATTATTTAATATTACTTTATATGGATTTAGATTCTTTGTGTGTTTTATGGTATCAATTGCTTCCTTGATAGGGAAGAAGATTATCAAATGATTTTATACAAAAATCCGATATGGGGCACAAGACAAAATGCCCATTTAGACATGAAGACCAATGAATTTGATATACATTGTTTTGGGATTGTCTGATCTTAAAAGATTTGGGTGTTACAATGGCTTGCTGATGTCTTTTTACACATATGGGCCCTTGGTTAAAGAGAATGGCATCCTAGAAATAAACGGAGCTGGCAAAGCCTACTTGAAAAGAGACAATTTTAACAATTATATCAATGCTAAAACAAAAACGAATACAAGTGTTTGACAATTAAAAAAAAATCATATGAGCCAGCTAGGACACAATTCAAAATTACCATTATCTGCACTATTTGTTAGATACTGTCCTAACCCTCTCAATACCATAGGAATACACATGTGTAGTTAATCACTGGTTTTATCATGGCTCGGGACTAAGAAGGTGAAACCATATACATGTAGCAGTAATGGCATGCAGGCTTATTATTAAAATGTGTATATTACCAATGTACTTTGCATTTGATGAGTGTTCTGTAATGTTCTTTTCTAAAGTAAGAAATAGATTGGGAGAAGGAAAAAGGAGAGAGAGAGAGACACAGCAAGAAATTAAGGGTGAAAGCAAGTGAGTAAAAAAATAAAATTGGGGGGAGGAGAAAATAACGGAGATAGAGATAGGTAGGATGAGAGAGAGAGAGAGAGAGAGAGTGAGAGAGAGAGAGAGCACTAGTTAGGAAGAGAGGCGAGAGGAAGTGGAATTGAACTCGAGATCTGAGAGAGAGAAAGTAAATGAATAAGGACTTGACAGAGAAAGGGAAGGAAGAGCAAAAGGCTAATCAAAAATTAAATTTCTCCTTTCAAAAAAGAAAGCGTGGGCTCTCATGTTGTAAATTCTTCGTGATAAGCTTTTAAATTCAAGATAGTTGAAAGATTCTCTATAAGTACCTGATACAACTGAACAACCTTAATTAGAAATATATGCCTTTGGTCTCTCTTTCATGTACCACTACCCCTTTCCCTCTCACCCCCTCCCCTTTCTCCCTCTCTTCTCTCTCTCTCTCTCTCTCTCTCTCTCTCTCTCTCTCTCTCTCTCTCTCTCTCTCTCTCTCTCTCTCTCTCTTTCTCTCTTTCTCGCTCCTCCTCTGGTCTTCTGTTTCACCCCTTCCCTTTTTTTTGTTCAGATTTTAACCTATTATGGCTAGGTCTGTATGCTACGGGCCAATTTTATCGGCTGTGTTTGCGTCGACTAGGGCCGATATTATCCATTCGGTTCTGTATTTTATTCAGTCGATGCGTGCAACTCACGCAACTTCGATTAATTTTGTCTATGAGCTCGAGCTCCCTCTACGACAGAAATTCGTTAGCATTCCTGTGCGAGAAATTATTTCGGCGAATGGGTTATCATAACGTCCGAAAAGCCTAGGGAAAATGACGTTTTCTACGATATCAGGGTGATGGCTATCGTATAAAAGCTGAATAATCATTTACACATATTTCACTGAGTCTTTCTATTGAGTCAACGAAGACATTTATCCTCAATTCGCTTCAAAATGGTACGTAACAAGAATTGATTATGAATTGAAATTTGCGCCATGGGCCTGGCTATGCTATTCCTTATGGTGAGAAGGCATTGGGTGGCCTAGCAACACGGGACGCTACCCCACCGCGACAGCGCTGCGGTACCGTGAATGGCGGTGTCGGACATGCCAGTGCAATGACAGTCCCACAATTTAATTGCTGTAGCACATTCGTTGTCTGTGTGATCACGATTGTATCACACACATGCCTGGTCTCAGTCATAAGTAATTCCTGAAAATAAAAGTGTAGACTTCTAGTATAAAGACTGGCTTCATGGCCGCCGATCGGGGCTCTCAATTGCATGTGTAAACATGTTCTTTCTTGAATAGTCTTCTTCTTCTGGTTTCGGTACAGTCCGCCGCTGGCATATTATCGTACCTTGTGCTTGTCCAGTGCCGAATGTACAGTGCAAGTAAAAATATCTGATGGCTTTTTACAGATGTGCAATTAAAAAATCCACTGAAGCTTAACGAAGCTTTAGGCCTACACCTTGCACCTCCTGCTGGAAAAGCTTTAAGGAGGTACAGTTGACAACAGCAGGTTGTAAGGAGTTCCACAGCCTGTTAGCATCTGGAAAGAATGATGTTTGCTGTCAAACTAGTCAAACTAGTTACAGGAGCTCATAGGAGCAACTTTGTCAATTGCATTTAGGGTATTTTAACTTCATTGACATTGGACATCTATTTTCCTCATTTTGGTGGTTTCTTTGATGAATTAACAGATTAAAGTGCACAAAATTAAGTTACATAGGGTTACGGAAGGGTAGGGTTTAGTGAGGTTGATTTTAGAGCAATTTTGTGGCCCGAATATTGCAAAAACTTACCATTTTGACTGCACACCACAACTCTCAGCTCCAACATGGATTTCAATTGCTTTTCAATATTATGTGCACACATACTCATTAGCATGCATGCCGACAGTATGATACAATTTACTAAATGATACTAATGATACTTAAGCCTTGTGGTTATAATCATTCATGAGTGATGAAGTAGTGGTTTATGATACCTGCCAACCATTGGAAACATTCTAGGTTTACTTTGGGATCCTCTACCCACCAATGATCATAGATTCCTCCTTTTGTCCATGAAATCCAATGTGAAAGTGTACAAAATATATATTAATATTCTCAATTTTTAAAACATTCTGAATTACAGCATGGAACAGTTGCAGGAATGGTATATTCAATTTCAAATCCGTATTCAAATTCTTTCTTCACTCTTTGGAAAAATGCAGATGCTCTCAAGGCAGAAGCCGGCCACAGGGCCTGGCTCCTCCACTCCAGCGCAGGAGACCAAGAAAAAGAAGCAGATGCCTAAGCTCAAGGAGCTCCTGGAGCAGAGAGACTACACCGGAGCCAGCACGCTCCTAGAGGTGAGTACAGAACAGAACATGCCCGATAGTATCACTCCGTGTAAGTCAAAAAACCACCCTCCATTTACGCTGTTTCAAGAACATTTTCCACAATTATACACAAAAACAAGTACAAATGTAAATATTTTTTCAATGTTTCCAATGTGAGTGTGAACTCAGATATACTATTTCCGGTCAAATATTCTGAAAGAATACAACCACAAGGTGTCATGTTTCTCTTTTCTCGAGAGTATTGCTACATGTTAATTCAAATTAGCCAAACACACAACTCCATTCTTTTTCATTTGAAGTACACTTCCAAGAGTAGAACCTATTGCTTTAAATGAGAGTTCTCTTTCATCAAGGAAGACTCTTTTTATTTTCATCTCGCAAAAATGCTATGCTCGCAAACACACTTTGAAAATAACACAGTCAGTATAAAGTGACAATACTGTGAGAGCATGACAGATCAGTGAAGGGCATGATATTGATATGGATTTATCAAATAATTACGCTTTCAAGGAAGCCTTAAAAGATTCAAGTGCACTCGCATTTTGACCCACTTTCCTTAAACACAAAAGGAACAATGATAGATGATAATGATACTTATTTAAAGTTGGGTTAGAAATGCACAACAACCAGGGCCCCAGACTAGCAATCACTTCTTGAGTTCATCTCGGAGTCATTTGAGTTTAACCGCAATACCGATACCTTCCCCAGTTCACGAGGCACAGTGGGAAGGGGTCGGATGAGACGGACCTATGGCTGGCCTTCTGCCTCTTCCACCTGGGCGACTACAAGCAGGCCATGGAGGAGTATGAGCGGCTGACGGCCAAGGAGACTTGCAACCCAGACGTCTGGGTCAACCTAGCCTGCTGCTACTTCTTCCTGGGCATGTACCCCCAGGCAGACGACGCCTGCAAGAAAGGTCTGTCCCAAAGATTCTTTCCCTTGCTTTTTATCATTATCATTTGTGGTATATGAATTGCATTGATATTTGTTTATTGAACCATTAACTCTTAACTTGCCAGGGGTAAAACTCCTCTGTGCCGGAGGTTTTCTCGATTGCATTTTTCTCTATTACTGTTTGGTCCCAAATTTGCGATAGCAGCATGTTACCCCTTAGTCGCAAAAATGCGACAGCGGGAGGTTAAGAGTTAAGTTTTCTGCTGTGTTACCAATCTTACATGTAATGATTGATTTATGATGTACTATGGTATTACATAAAGCAGAGCCCTTAAGAAGAACAGTGTCCCAATAACTGACAAAGCTGATTGCTAAAATAAACATAAACATATTATGATTCATGACGATGACACCAGATTGCGCATGAATAATATTTAAAACATTAAAGCAGTAAATAAAACATTACAACGTTAACATTCAAATAACAAAAGGAACATTTTTACAGTGAGAAGTTATACAAAAGGGAAGATGAAAAGTAAGTTTTGATCTTCCATGCACGACATTTTATTTTTCTGTCTTTCACAGCTCCCAAGAGTGGACTACAGAACAGGTTGCTCTTCCACCTCTCACAGAAGGTAAGGAGATCCCCATTGCAACATGGAACCAAACCTGCTTATATAGACCATGCAAGCAAGATAACAGAAAGGAGGATTGACAGTCCCTCGTCACAGGTTTTGACCTGGCTGTGATGGAGTAATGGATGAGAGCCATCAAGGAAATTAACTTTTCAACCCCACAAAGTGGGAAAAACTGACTTTAAACATTGATTCTCCACCCTACCCCCTCCTCTCCCTTCCCCATTTTACACATTTCCTTCCACCTTATGAGAGATAGATGAATTCATGCTTGTTTTTTCTGTCAATGAGAAATGATGTCACAAAGGTAAATTATTATGAATGGGACGTGCATCCCTGATAATAACTTGAATTGATTTAGAGTTCTGAAATCAGATCACCAAAAGTGTTAAAAAATGAGATGTATAAGGTGTCACTGGGTGAAATAAAAATGATTAAAAAAGATGAAAGTGTGGAATCACTGTATTTTCCACAATGTTTATAAACTCATTTAATTGCATAATATATGTTTTTCACTTTTCTTGAACAGTTTAACGATGAATCTCGGCTGATGACATACCACCAGTCCTTGCAAGACGTGATAGAGGACCAGCTTAGTCTCGCCTCCATCCACTATCTCAGGAGTCACTACCAGGAAGCCATAGACATCTACAAGCGCATTCTCCTGGATAACAGGTGAGAGACTTGACTCAAGACTGAGCCATGTAATTTCAGGACTCTGCAAATATCATTGAGCTGTCATGGCCAATGCAGTCAAAACTATCTATAGAGACCCCAAAACATGGTCCTTTATGGACAAGTGATCTTTATACACAGAACTTCTCCGGTGGGATTTACGTTGAGACAGGCAGGTGGTCTTTAAAGACAGCGTTGCCTTAGAAGCAAGTTTTGTTTATATAATTGACAAGACAGCTCAAGCAGTTGTTCATCATGTTACAATAATCGTTGTCTGCTGTGCTTTTGTCAGTCATTTTCATTGGGACCAAGATAGATTTGCCATTTGTCAGGTCAGAATTAAGAGAGGGGAGAGGGTGGAGGAAGCAGAGAAGCAAATGACATGGGTGCTCAGAATGATTCATCCCTTGTAGATAAGACAAGAGCCCCTTTTGAAAAGTTTATTCTTCAAAAGGTATATCATCACATAAAGATCACAAGCTTAATCTTGTGATTGAAGAAAAGCAATATTTTAATGGATGGTGTCTAGGAAATGTCAAAGATTGTAACCACCTGGAATATATACTTGCTCACAGGGACTACCTAGCGCTCAATGTGTATGTGGCCTTGTGCTACTACAAGCTGGACTACTATGACGTATCCCAGGAGGTCCTGGCCGTCTACCTGCAGAACTACACGGACAGCGCCATCGCACTCAACCTCAAGGCCTGCAACCATTTCAGACTCTACAACGGCAAGGCTGCTGAGGTCAGCTCTCTCACAATATTGATTTCTTTTTCTAGGATTTTAGACATTAGTTGTACTCAAAGATAATATTCAAGTTTAAGAAGCACTTATTTTATAATTATTATTAACATTATTAGATGTGGTATTATTATCATTATTATCTGTAGTGGATCCAGGATGTAGAAAAAGGTAGGGGTGGCAGAGGGAGGAGCAGCCTGTCATAAAACACACAGAGAACAATAAAATAGAATGACAAGCACAATAATCAATCCAAACATTGTGTGTTTCCCCCCCCCCCCAAATAGGTGTGAAGGGGTGTGTGCCTCTTGCGCCCCTGCTTGGATTTGCCCCTGATAATTACTGTGATCGTTATTATCAGTATCATTATTATAAACATTATGATTATTATTTTTTGTTTTTCTTATTTTTATTAACATTTTCATGATCATGTGGTAACAGGCTGAGCTGAAGAACCTTCAGGACCTAGCCTCGCCATCCTTCACCTTTGCCCAGGACCTCATCAAGCATAACCTGGTCGTCTTCAGAGCAGGCGAGGGCGCTCTTCAGGTCCTCCCTCCGCTCATCGATGTCATCCCAGAGGCGAGGCTCAACCTGGTCATCTATTACCTCAAACAAGGTCTCTTCAGAAGTTACCTCTTATAATTGGGAAAGCTCCTTAGTCAGTTTTCCTGTTAAACCAATAGTACATAGAGAAACTGCTCACATATATATCAGAACACAAAGTGATATAATTAAAAAATCTGCCATTGCTGGAAACTGGTGTATTGAAGTTTGTTGCAGGATCTTTGAGCAATGTCTATATATAAGAGGAAGGGAACTGCCAGATCACTAGATGATTTATAAAAGGTTGACAAGGTCTATTGCCAGAGAGATCTCATATCAGGCCCTTAATGAGACTACCATGTAAATGTAAATAAAACAAGAATAAGTACTAGATAATTGAAAATGTACTGCCAGGAAGAAGGTTTGTTCAGCCTTCATCACATAATGAGGAAAGTGTTTTTTCAGTTTTCCTGTTGAACAAATAGAATGTTCAGCCTTCATTCTGAGATCAAAACAATAATTGAGAGTAATAAAAGTCTCAGAGGACTGAATCTTGGAATGAGGTTTATTTCTAAGTACTTGTCATATTACTAGAGAAGTCAGGGGATGTGAACAAGGCCTAGTACTAAAGAACACTCATATTACTTTCCATCTACAACCTCCCCCAAGGTCTTTTCCACTTTTATGCCAATGAGGATATCAGTCTTTGTTTTTCCTGCAAAAGAAATGGTACATCTAGAAACTACTTTTAGATATCGGTGCTCTAATGGAGGGAGAAAATTATTCATGTGCTGTAAGCTATCAATTGTTCTTACAGGATTGGTGAATAAGGCATACTGTATTTTTGAGAACCTGTCACTTTATTACAGCTTTTGTGTTACTTTCTGCTTTGCTGTCGATGATGTGAACGAGGCGCAGCACTAAAGATCCCTCTTATTACCTTCCTCTCTCCTGCAGATGACGTGAACGAGGCCTACAACCTGATCAAGGACCTGGAGCCGACCACACCCCAGGAGTACATCCTGAAGGGAGTGGTCAACGCAGCCCTGGGACAAGAACAGGGATCGGTCAGTGTCAGTGTCCCCATGGTGTTGGTTTCATCCATGCTTTTCATTTTCATTTCATCTTTTGTATTAGTTAACAAAGAAAATACCGTTCTCCATCACGCATGTAATGAAAACCTATCCCATAATGCACAGTGCAGCGCATGATTGCACCCATACCCACTACGGTTTATTGCCATTTGGTCCAATCCCAGTTGGTCCACTCACCATTTCGTCTACAACGAACCTTTTTAAAATACTGTTTTAGATTAAAACATTGGGTTAACTTATCAACAACTCTAATCTACACCATAACCTCAACCGTTAACCCAAATCCAGACCCCCTTTCCCTAACCCGTATATATCAGCATGTGATGGTAGACGAAATGGTGAGTGGACCAACTGGGATTGGACCAAATGGCAAATCACCCCCACTACAGGGGTAGTGTGTTAGTTTATGAGAGAGGAAGTAGATATATAATGACTGCAAACATGCCCAGTGTGGTGCATTGTGGGATAATGTTTCATACTATGAGGTATGGGGAATCGTGTTGGGGTGATGCAGCGCACAGGGAGAGTATTAAAATGAGGCGCCATGCACAGAGAAGCAGCCGAGGGCAGTACGCTTCATTTTATACTTCCATTGCATGCGGCATCGCCTCTGCATTACAAGCTTAAAGACAGGGTGGCTCATTTGCAAAACTCACGAAACTCGGTAGGAATCAGCAGTGTACCACAACAATAACGTGTATGAAATCTCACAGTCATAGCTTCACGAACATATTCAGTAAAAGATGAAAAATAATTCTTGTTTACGTTTGAAACCAATTTTGAAGCAACCATAGTCTACCTTCACAAGTGTATTGCCTCTGTCAGTGCATGATGCGTCATTCAGCAGGCGTTACTCACAATGAAAGTATGAAGTGCAGACGGCGGTCTCCAGTCTCTAAGCTACAGTGAAACCTGTCTATAGTGACCACCCAAGGGAAACAAAAATTGTGGCCTTTATAGACAGGTGGCTGCTATAGACATGTTCTTTAACACATGATCTCTCTCCAGGGGATTTTTTTCAGTGGCCACTATAGACAGGTTGGCTGCTATAGACAGGTGGCCACTTAGACTGTACAAGAACCTCTTGCGATCCCTATAATTCCGCTGCAAGTCACTTTCCAGTTCTATTATTGAGAAGGAAGTTCTTACACAGTATTTTCTTCCATTTTCTGTTTTGTTTTGTTTTTGTTTTTTTTATTTGACCTGCAAAAGGGTAACCCTGTCTTTAAACTGCGTATGACATGTATTTCTTTTATAAGACAGTTCTAGGCAGATAAATGTTTCACTCAAAAACATGTTCCATTGCTGCATACCTATTGCACCTGGTGTTCCACTCAAATTGCACCTGTGCTGCACACTTGTTGCACTATCAGCGGTGATGGGAAAAATGACAAGATACAAGATATTTTATTCAGTCCAAATTCATGGAAATTTGCTTTCCACCAGCACAATAACATGACAACATATAGCGATACTATAGACACATAAAAACAATTTAAATAATGAGTTGGAAGAATTATATCTAAACATAGTTGTAATTCATCTGTGTAATTGTAAATTATATACTACATGTGACATAATAATTAAAGACTAACAAATCATTAGCTATTATGCATAAACATGTTACTCAAATAAACATCAGCCATTGTCTTCATACTTGAACCTGTCTTATAAATGTTTGTATGATTAATATACATGTATACGTAAGATAAGTAGCAAGTTTTTGTTATTGTTTGATATGTTAAAATTACACCATAACACTATATACCCTCATGCACAACGGATATCAGATTTGATAGATACGGCACATTGTTACTGTTTTTCCTTGATTAGATGCTTCATGTAAAATTGCTCTAGTTTTACATTTTAAACAAATTTTCCAGTTTATACTGCAATGTGGAATATCATTTATGACAATATTTTGAGTGGGAGAAACAAAGCTTACTGTTCATCTCACATTCTGAATGGGAACTACATTCATATTCACAAAGCGATTCAATTCCTTTGCATCCGGATATTGTTAAATGCGTAGCATTCTAGGTCAAAAACCTGGGAACCTAGTCATTAGCCGTTGTAATTTGTTATGCATTTTATCGCATGTTTGTATGAGGGTAATGGTCTTATCATAGTTGCCTATTTAATTTACTTTCTGCAGAGAGAACATCTCAAGATAGCGCAGCAGTATTTCCAGCTGGTAGGAGGCTCGGCAAGTGAATGTGGTAAGCATCTTGAGATAACCCTCTTGTTACCAAGGCGTGAAAAGACCATTGATTTATGAACAAGGAGCCCTGATTCCGCAGGAGACTGAAAAAAACCCCAATATTGCTGCAATGGATTTCATCACATCACCCAATCTCCCTGATTATTTATATATAATTGTCATTAGGTTGTATGCATTTGATAGACATCTCCCTGATTTCTCATGAAATTTCCCCAAATCTTCCTGATTATTGAAGTTCAATGTTGGTAGCTCTTCCATGGTAATGAGAAAGTTACAGCTGATATTTATCAAATATATATTACAACAAAGCCGATGTACTTTGAAATCATTATTTAACTGTATGTCCTGTACCTAATTCAGAATTACATAATTACATGGAAGTGCAATTATGAACATTCCTTCATGATGTTTGATATCAACCCTCTTCTTGTTGTTGAATGTATTTGTTGTAAAGTTACTGAAGTTTTGAATCAAGTCCCCTACAATCCATGACCATGATTGCCAATTTGGCATAGTTTTTTTTTTTTTTTTTTACTTAGGCAAGTTTTTAGAATATCCAACTGACTGAGCTAAGACAGTTGTGGACTTCACTTTCCTTCTGAATACTACCTCAGTAGATACTAATTGTTGTTTTTGTGTGATTATCTATAAACTAGATACCATCCCTGGACGACAGTGCATGGCATCCTGTTTCTTCCTTCTCAAGCAGTTTGAAGACGTCCTCATCTATCTCAACTCAATCAAGGTTAGGAGATCGCCTTTTTATTTGTATAATCCTTTGATCAACATTTCATTTTTTGGCTAGATTTTAGTGAAAGGGCTTTCTGGGGTAATTTCGATTCACAGAGAAATTTTAGGCATACACCGAGGAGAAAGTTTCACATACAGCATGGAGCACGCTTTTCTTACTACTGGGTGTATGCCTAAAATTTCTTTGTGAATTTTATTTTTTGTGATCAGCATATTTCCCTTACCTCTCATCTGTCATTTGTAATGATTTTTGTTTCTGTCTGTCTCTCTGTCTCTTTTTGTCTTGACCTGCCTTTCTCTCTATCTAGCTCTACCCCATCCTCTCCCTACCTCAAAGTAAACCAGAAAAATGTCTCTATTTGTAATTTATTGTGTCACATAAATCAATTGGATGGCTTTAGAACTTCTCTGCCATTTGCAGTAGCAGCCATTAAAACTAATGGATTTCACATGTGTTATTATCATGAAAAATATGAATGGTTCTTTTAATATTCTTTGCAGAGTTACTTCTACAATGATGATAACTTCAACTTCAACTATGCTCAAGCCAAGGCTACTGCGGGAAACTACAAGGAGGCGGAGGAGGTATGTAACCATCTCAACTGAAGAGGGATCACCAGGCAAAACTATAAAAATAGTCTTGTCTACATTCAATACTTCAAATTTGCATCATTGTCATGCTAAATGCTGCTTTATCTTAATTTTGTGGCATAGCATTTTTAAAAGATCACAGGGAAGAAATGTAAAGAATGATATCATGGGGTTTTGTTTTGATTCTCAAAACTCATCAGCTGGTCATTCATTTCTGTTCTGAGTTGTTTTTGTTGGGGGGGGGGGGGCTTTTTTCAAGTCTGGATATAGACACTAGTTGTTGTTAAGAATATCAATATTTTCATTGATAACATTTCAAGAAATTTATATCTTATTTTTCTAAATCAGTCAAATTAACTATTTAAAAAATAAGACCTTATTGTCATACCTTCACTTCCAGGTGTGAAATATTTTAGGACTGACATGATTATATCCAAAACTGTCCCAGTGTATACATAAATATGCTTATCACCTTACTACATGTTGTACAAGATGTTTTCCTGAAGTTTTGTTTTGGCACATTGTCACTATTTGTCACTTTGTTTATCCTGCAGATCTTCATGCTGATTCAGAATGACAAACACAAGCATGACTACATCTACCTGAGCTGGCTCGCCAAATGCTGTAAGTCTGACTGTCTGCACCTTTTTTACCGGGATGGTTTAATTATCGCAATGTTTTTATCATTGACAAGCTCTGTTTCTTAGTGGCTCCTAGACAGTTATTTTACGGGATGTCTGCATTTGGATTGTTTATTGTTGTGATTAATGGTTTTATATTCAATTTGATGAACATTTTTGTGAAGTTGCCCAATAGATATTGTTAAATTGTTGCATTGCTGCAATTTTGCAGATATATCTGTATGTTAATATATGGCCTATAATATAACCTTACAGAAACTGTTTGAGATTTGACAGAAATATTCATGGTGTTCGTATCAAACATAGGTACAGTAGATTGAAAAGCGGCAGGAATGTACAGTCCTGATTTAATTACATCAACTAGCTTCTAGCGCTGACTTTGGTTGCATTGCTAAAGCCAGGAGACTAATGGAGGGCTCTGAGTGGTATTCCATACCAGAAAAGCGCTACTTAAAAGATGATTGTTATTCATTGGGGAGAGGGGAGAGGGAAAGGGAAAATATGCAGTGGAGGAAAACACGTTATAATGATGGACTCTCTCATGAATGCCAATGGCCCCGATGGAGATTTCAAGAGGGAATGCAATGAGAAGAGATATGCAATGGTGATTAGGACCTGGAATTGAGCAGAATCAGCAGAGGTAGATCGAGATGCCACATGGCCCATTGGTTTGCCTGCTTTGTTTGTCTCCCAGACATCATGAAGAGGAAGACACAGCCTGTAAAAAAAAACCCTGGCATCTTAAATTGGAACATATATTCCATTGTCAATTACAATGACGTAAGAAGACACAACCTATGACGTTGCTTTGTTCGTCTCGCAGATATCATGAAGCGGAAGAACTGTATGTTGGAATCATATTGTTATCCGCAATTGGAACATTTATTCCAGTGTCAATCAAAGTAGAGTAAAAAGACACAATTTAGAGCAATAGTGTTGACAATTTGAAGCTGCTTTTCGTTTGTCTCGCCAGACATCATGAACCGCAAGGCTCGTTTGGCCTGGGAGCTGTACCTCAAGATGGAGACGTCAGGAGACTCCTTCAGCCTACTGCAGCTGATTGCCAATGACTGCTATAAGGTTAGAGGGCTTTGCATGTTAACTGTACAGTGAAACCTGTATAGAAAGACCGCCCAAGGAAGACAAGAAATGTGGTCTCTATAAGCAGGTGGTCTTTGTGTACAGGTTACTTTAATACAGGTTACAACTTCCTCACCCGGGAGGTGACTCTTGTAGCAATACAGTGAAACTTGTATATAAAGATCGTTGAGGGAAGACAAAATATGTGGTCTTCATGAGGAGGTGGTCTTTATGTACAGGTTACTTTAATGCAGGTTTCAATGAGAAGCATTGTTCAAGGAAAACAACCAATGTGGTCTTTATATACAGGTGGTGGCTACAGCTTGCCACTCCTCTCTTTTCTTGCTCTCCGCTTTTTGCAAAAAAAGTATGACGGAATAGTCATCATTAGGACTTCTTTCGCCTACTTCAGATAATGATTTACAGATGCAAAAAGATTTGCAATATGTTACTTTTCCGTCAATAATTGAGTTTGGTTTTAGTGTGGTTTTTAGTGACAAAAGCAAAGTTCCATAGATAACTATGTAAAATAACAATGTAATATATCAGATTAGGGAAGCAGGAGAGTTGTGTTGTGATGTATGAAGTTTATTTTATTCCCCATTCCACATTTACATCAAAACATCATTTTGAAGCATATAAATCAGTTACAAACAAAATGGATGAATATATTGAATACATTACATTGTAAAATAAATGAGCTGTAATTTTTGCAGGATATAGATACGACATGAAAAAATGAGTATGGAAAATGTGAGGAGCCTAAATAAAAAGCAGAGATCATAAGGTATTAGGTTCCTATGTAGAGTAGTAGTACATGTCTAGTTAAAAAAATAAATATAATCTAGTTACAAAAAAAAAAATAATCAAACCTGTATATACAGACCGCCCCCCCCCCCCCCTTCTAATATCTCAGACATGGAATGTGGCATGCATGCAAAATTTTGCATGGAGTTAAAGGAACTTGTTAAGAGCATGGCTGCATTTTCATTTATAAAAATATTACATATGATTGGTAATAGTCAGATGAAAATCATATTGCTATAGTATTAGTAGTAGTACATATACGTCTTGTTAAAACATAAAAAACGTATGCTTGCTAGTAGTCTGATGAGAATGGTATTGCTTTGATTGGTTCCCTAGATGGGCCAGTTCTACTATGCAGCCAAGGCCTTTGACGTGCTGGAGAGATTGGATCCAAACCCAGAGTACTGGGAGGGCAAGAGAGGGGCTTGTGTTGGGGTGTTCCAGCAGATCATAGCAGGCCATGAACCAAGGTAAGTGGCAGGTCGATTTGGTCTTCTTTCTATCTCTCTCTACCATCTTCATCCTCTTCCACACTACACTACGCTGGGTGTCATTATGACCCCCCCCCCCCCCCCCCTTCTAATATCTCAGACATGGAATGTGGCATGGATGCAAAATTTTGCATGGAGTTAAAGGAACTTGTTAAGAGCATGGCTGCATTTTCATTTTTTAAGGAAAAATATTAATTTGTGTAAATTATAATTCATGCAAATTAGATACAGATTTTATACATTTCTTTATATTTCATTTTAAAAAGACGGCATGAAGGTGAAACTTCTCTACTTTTATGATTGATTTTTTTGTTTCAGAAATGTATTTTGATAAGTTTCAAGAACAATGGGGTTGAGCAAAAGGCCTAGAAGGCACAATTGACAGTGATATAGAGCAGTTTAGGAAAAGCAGTATTTTGTGCAGTATCCAATGCAACATCTCTGACATATGCGATGACAAATGAACCTCAAAATATGGTTTACTTTCAATGATTTTAATTATTTTATCTAATTTGTTCTTCACAGGAAAACTATTTGAGACATTCTTTCAGTCACATGCATTGAGATTATTAGAGTGATTGCATTATCAAAGAAAATAAACTGCCGAAAGGATGACAAAAAGATGAGAAAGATTTTTTTTTCATAATTGTAATTGAAACAAAAATGCACTTGCAAATTATGGTTTCTAAGGTGTGAATGTGCCTTAAGATGATTTGATAATGTCATGTGTTTTACAGGGAGACGCTACGAGACATTCTTCAGATCCTGCGCAACACAGGCAACCCTCAGGTGGAGTACATCATCCGGGTGATGAAGAAATGGGCCAAGGATAACAGGGTCCCCATCGGTAACTAGGCAACCCCTCCCTCCTCCCATGGCAGCATCATCATGAAAAGGCAATGACAGGAGCAAGCAGAGACTGAGAAAGCAGTAGCAGAACACTTTTAACCCCCTCAGCACCATAGGCAATCATCTGTGTTGTAATTCATATGGAAATGTCATTTTCTGGTACTGAGAGAGTTAAGTGGGTAAAGCTCTTTAGCATTGGGTCTAGTCACCCTATCAGTCATATGAGGAGCTGACTTTGTTGTAATTCACATGTTATTATCATTGTTTGGTATTGAGAGGATTACGAATGCCAAAGGCCATGGTCACTAGCAGTGGACAGCCATTATAAAGGAGAATGCAGAGGTTTGTCTGGCAAATCACCAGCTTATCACCAGATACTTTATGGTAACTACAGTAAGGGCACTGAATAGTAGTTGCATACCAGCTGCATGGTTATTAGAAGTGGGCAGCCATTTTACAGGAGTGTGCAGAGCACAACAACAGCTATTTTTTGGTGTATTGAACAGAGCTATGTTGCACATGATTCCATGAATATGCAATTTTTATGGTTTCATGGTTACTGCCAAAACGGAAGCTACAATGCTAAAAAGTTGATCAAATGTTTGCAAGGTAGTGACCATGACTTAAAAGTTACAATAATTGAAAAGCTGTATGGTACATCAACAATATTGATTTAATTCTCAGTGCAAAATATATGCTCATATTTATATCAATGTGTGTATATTTTTCTTATAAATATTTTTGTATATAAGATGTGTTCTTGCTGTATATTGTACATATGTACATTTGATTCTTAAGTGGTATAAATTTTCACTATCATAAAGTGGCTACATTAGGAGAGGTCTGTTCAGAACAGGGTTTGTAAATGCAGCAGGGAGCACAGATTCCTCAAATTTAAATCCCCCTTCCTTCCCCCCACCCCCAACCACAACCCACGCCCACCCCTCCAATTGCCCAAGGGTGGTACTTTGCAAGAAACTTCAATATAAAACTTACTTCTCTGACTCAGTTGGTATTATGATTGTAGAGGACCGAAGTTCGGTCTTAGAATACCACCCCAGATTTGCACAGGTTTAAATGATGTAGAGTGCAGATGGTGGAAGGAGGCATGTGAGAATAGGTAACTTTCATATTGATTTTAGAATTATGTTTCAGTCAACAGGCAGAAGTATTCTAGGGCATCAGTGGACTTCTGAAACTGGCTTTGAGAATGTCTCTGAAAACATTCAAGTAGTTTTAATTAACTTCGGGGATAATGGTTTGGTTTTGATGATGATAATGATGACATGGAAGAATGATCTTGACATCCAAGAAGAATGGGACTCTTGGTTAATGATTATATGCATAGGTCCCATGCACATTTTGAACTTTGAATGTAACTTCAATCCACGTTGAAAGTATACTACAAGGATAACTTTTAAAAACTTGTGGGTTAATTCTGTGTGAAAATAATAAAGATATGACTCCAATGTATCTTGGTCCTAAAGTTCTTAATTCTCATAGTCTATTAAAATAAAGATTACATTCTGATTGAAATGGAATAGTTCAACAAAAGTGGAGCACAAATATATTAATCCTCAGGGTTTAATCTGCTCTGAGCCAAAAATGCTTGAAATGGCATGGAATTTTCCCATCCCTAACAAATTTGATTGATTATCTTTTCAAATGTAACAAAGTCCATACAAAATACCTGTACCATGTTAAAATATTATAGTACTTCTATCGTTCACCTTGATGCAATATGCCTAAGAAACATAATTTTCATTGCATAAATATGTTGAAACCTTTTGAGCATTCTCTGAGATATTGTGAGAGAAATTTTGTGTGCCCTTTGTCAATATTACAACTTTTCAATTGTATTTGACAGAAATGCTTTATGATGATGAAATAAAAGAAACAAAAATAATACAAAAACATTGTTGCTTGTTATTATTTCATTACAAGTGTTCTTGCAAGATGTACATTTGAACAATTGTACTATCATCTTTTGATCTCATTTCCATCAAAATATGCTTCCTCCTGAACACTCTCTAGTACTTCCATTATTTGTCACTTTATCCCTCCTTTTCAATTGTTCCGGTCATGTATTGTGAAGAATAAATGGATGTTTGGTTGCATTTTGTAATGATGATTAATTACCAAATTCAATATGGACCATGACAGGCACTAACACAGTTCTCTCCTAATGCCGATGTGACGGCCATGTACCAGACAAGACCCACTAGATTCAATTATAAAGATATCGTACAAAAGTTGCTGACATAATATATATGCGTCTACTGTTAGTATTAATTTTATCTCAGATACAGATATCTTAATGGAACCTCTCTTTACTTCAGCAAAGATGAAGAATTGATTGCTGTGATGTGTGTGTGTGTTGGTGCCCGTGTGTACTAGTATGTGTAGGTGTGTGTGCGTGTCTTTGCGTGTGGTGGGTGTACACAGATACATTTATTTACATATAGGCCTACATTCAATGTCACCATTTGCTAGAAACGCTGATTAGAGTATTAAACTGGGCCAATGTGTCACTTCTTCAGTCATTGAAATGCAAGCATGCTAAAATTGTCTAATTATCCATCATATTCATGAATTCTAAAATTGCCTGATACCCATAAATAAGGTTTTAGTTTGTGTTTTTATATGTGTGGCATTTATCACAGTACCTCATACATGTATAACAAAAATGCAAACATGACAACTTAAAAACCACGAGAGAGACATTCTGTTGATTTGAAAGACTTTCCTTTAATGATTGCTGCATAACATGTCACATGACCACGCATATATGAATACTTTACAAAAGATGAAAGTCATAAAATTTCTTATTTACACTTATACATATGAGCAGTGTTTGTACACAGCATGACAAAACAATATCTATAACAGTATCTATACAGCATGCAAAAAAAATATTACAACATAATGAGAGCTCTTTCTCCTCTCCATACTGTAAAAAGGTAGATATTTGTTTATTTTTTAAATATGTTCTGAATCGGATTGAAAGACAAAAACTATTAGCGTTTTGAATATGATTTGAAACTCATTGAAAGTCACTCATACCCTCGTAGGCATCGAAGGCAAAATTCTCCAATCATATATTAAAAACATTCAAATCCTAACTTACACTTTGAATCACTTAATGAAAGAAATCACACAACCCCCTAAGTCTTTTTGATAAATATTTCATAGCCACGTATCAATACTTAGTGTCCAGACCATGAATGTCCCAATCAAAGTGAAGTTACTCTTGTGGACTAGATACAATCGGAGGTAAGATTTAGAATAAGGCCTCAGTAGAAACTAAATCAATGATGAAAGCATTCAGAAAGACCACTTTATTCAAATAGCAATTGAAAGACGATAATCAATATATATATATATCAGATCTTGGAAGTAAAACTGTATCTGAGATCAGAAATTTGAAAGTCTTAAGGCAGTGTGATTTGTCATGAGTCACTTTATCTTCCTCTTAATTTCCAATCTTGAATATAACAGAAATCAACAGAACTGTGTGGTTATCTCTTTTAAGTCATAGAATATGTGTGGCAGTTATCAACAATTAATAGATAAACACTAAAAAAAATTATCAAGGATCTCTAAATCGTGTCACTCTTGTCCTAAATACTACTGAATCTCTTTATCATTTTTTTAAAACTAATTTCACAATTTCTGAATTTTGTTAAACTTCTAAATTACCATGTATTCTTTGAATACAGTTGGATGTGGAAGAACAGCATTCGTCTTTTAGCACAGGCAGAATTCAGCCAAATTTTGGTAATTTGATTATACATTTACCAGTCTGTTTCCTCATATAACATTTTTTTAAGTAGACAAACACATACTTAATCTTGTATCTATGTATTCATTGTGCTTTTTGTGTACATGGATCTAAATCAATCAATAAAAAAATAAATATGATGTAATCATGTCTAAAGAAAAAGACAAAAGGTTGGGTAAAATACACTTTATCTGCAAGAAACAAAACTGTCATTATATGGCTACACAACACTGTTAGTGGAGAAGTAGAAGTGAAATAAATACATTAACAGGGGAAAAAACATTTGAAACAAAAATAACACATGTCAATGAATACCTACTCAGCGGAGTCCATGTTTATATAGCCTGACTGTGCATTACTTTGATACAATGGATAAAACATGCAATAATCACACACCTATTCCATTCATGCACTACTTCAGTCAATCACGCAAACCCTGTGTCTCAAACAAAACCTCTTATTTACATATTTGATATACATATTTAAATCTAGCACAGAGATAGAACTGTCTTTAATGGTTCATCTGAAAATGCATCATTGCTTGCAAACCGGTTTCATAAGGGTTAAAAAATTATGTTTGCCACATGATACTGCTTTACTGCCTCACATCATTTCAAAAATTAATTTTAAAATGTAAAATGTAAAATCTAACATTCAAAAATTGAAATTGAAAGAAAATGGGTTGCAGATTAAGTATTCATAATGGATATCTATCCATATATTTCTCTGAACATCTTCCAGAAAGGAACAAGATAAAATTGCCTTCATTTGTATTTTTTTTCTTTAACAATGTGCAGTGTTCATGCATTATCTATTTACAATTCAAAACATCAAAGCACTTTACTTGCCCATATTGACTCTCTCTCCATATTATGTAACATTGCATAATACCGATAAGCTGACAGGGAAAGATTGCTTCATTCAAATGCTTACTACCATAGATAGTGAAGTCCAGTCTCTTGTACATACTTTTAGTTCTAACCGTGAAGCCCCCGTTACCCACATTTCAGTCTTTGCACAAAATAAAAGATGACTTGAAACGAAAATCCTCTAAAAACCCGCTCACACACTAGGTAATAGGTGGGTAGACAAACATTTTGCCTGTTTCATTTTGTCTGTTTCATTTGCCTGCTTCATATTATTTCAGTAACTTCACCCTCTGAACTATGCCTGTGTTCTCTTACAATAAACCTCAATAGTTCTTTGCAATTTCTGCTGAATTTCAGAACTCTCCCTGAACACCCCCCCCCCCCCCCATACTTCAAAAGAAAAAAATACAACTCTTTAGATTGTTTTTTAACATATTTGTTGTACGTCTTCACACTTCATGTCCACATGCATCTGAAAACTTTTCATGAAAATCATATCTCCTATCCATACATACAAAGAAATACAGAATAAATTCTCATTTACAGTAGGTGTTTTTCTACAAATCATGGTGCAAATGGATGTTTGTTATCTTTAGGTCCCCCTTCACTCCATGCGTCTGACGGGGCACGCGGCGGGCCGCTGTCTTGCTGGAGCTGTTTTCGGCGTGACTTCTGGTGACCTTTGGTCGTCATGGGGTCAAGCTCGTTGAGTCTGGCCAACAGGAAATGCTTGTCTCTTCCCTCCTGCATAAAAAAATACATATGAATGTTAAGACTTGAAAAAAAAAATCATTTGTGCCGTTCCTTTCCTAAAGAAAAGACAAGAAAAAAATAGGAGATGACTTTGAATATTCTGTGAGTAAATTTGTATTGTCTTTTCCCTTCTGCACATACAAAGAAGTATAAACAATATGTGAACTGTAGAAACTTCGAAAAACTATTTACTGTCTTTCCCTTTGCATAAAAAAGAGCACAGAAATGTGTGAATCAAAAATATTTTGTGTTGAAGCCTTTCCTTTTCTGCATAAATGAAAAGCAAGACATATGCTAATTTAAGATTGAACTAATAGCTGTTTATTTTTTCCCCTGCAGAATAACTACAACGATAAGAAGATCAAACTCTCAATATCTTATAATAGTAATTCCTTTTGTTCCTCTCATCGAGAACAGTTTATTTCAACTGAAGATGAATCACAGACAACTTACCATGATGAGCTGTTCCTTCAGCAACAAAACCATCTCCTTATGGGCTGCAGAGATGGCATGGTAGTAATACAAGGCCAGACTGTGGAGGAACAATCACAAACAATAGGATATATAAACAATGATTTTGTCTAAGTACATGTACTCTAACTTGGCAATGGATTTGATGATGAAGTCATAAGTCAGCAAGAAAATGTAATGAGAGTAATTACAAGACACTTCTTCTTTTTCTTTTCTTTTTTTCTTCCTTTGAGAGAACACCATGAAGAAAAACATTTGGGATCAGAAAACAAAAGTCACAAAAAGAAGAAGATGAGTGACGAACTAAGAATATTCTTAAACGTTACATGCAAGTACTCGATACTGAAAGGGCTACACTTTAAAATAAAATACACAAAATAAATAGATACATTTAACTCTTTGCCCGCCACGCACACTATCTCCCCTGCGCCACATTAATTTCAAAGTGCCACATTCAGAGGGGTTTTGCATGCACTGTCCTATTCAACTTGCAATAACTTTTTATTGGTTTGTAGTGATGAAAAAAAATGTGTAGCAAAGTCGAAAAGAAATTAATACTCTTGCCAATGGTATCATATTTGTCATGTATAATATCATAGATTCTGAGAATTATAACTTTACATTCTGTCTCCAAATTATCTTTTGGAGGCTATTTTATACCTCTTATATTCAATATGTCCTAATGAAAGTTATTCTCTAAGTTAGTTCATAAAAAAGATGTGTTCTTTAGCTTTCATTACATACCAAACCCATATCTTTATGAGAATAATGAGCCAAGCAATTTAGGATTTAATGGGGCATTCAAAAAGAGTAAGCTAACAATGAACTAAACTCCTCTATTGAAATTGACCCTGGGTACTTCTCAATAGACTTCCTGTCCTGGGGGACTTCCTGCCTATTGATACTTTGATCCCCTTATGCAATACACGCGTCGCAATTGTATGTGTGTGCGCACAATACAATTAAATGCGTTCCGTATGCAATGTGCGCGAAATGTGACTTGAGTCGAACTTGGCAGCCCGCTGTATGTGCCGCGAGTCGAACGAAGCGGGCAAAGAGTTAAACATAAGCAGGTGAGATCAACGTTGTTCATGCATGGCACATCAAAATTTGCTACTCACAGTAGAATGGTTGTACGATTGATCTATCAATTCTCAATACCACATAGAGGGGAAAGAAGTCTCCCATAATGCACCTCACAGCGACATCCAGATTAGTTTTGCAGACATATCCGCTTCTGTCCTCATACACTTCTACACTAGACCACAAGCAGGAACGAGTGCAAACAAAATCCGAGTGTGGCTGCACAGTGCATCATGGGATATTTTTCCTTATATGTGGTATGGAGACTTGTCCGATTGACTTCTTTTTTGGAAACAAAGAGTTCCTGCTCACAGCAGAATCATAGATTGGTTATCAATTGATCTACCCATTGTCTGATTGATTGCAACTCTGTGTAAACATGGCCCACATGACATAGTCTTTCTACTCACAGCAGAATGATGAGAAGAGGGACCACGAAGGCAGCCGAGCCGATGAACTCAAACATGTCCTCCACAAAGTTGTTCCACATGTCCACCGTCTCTACTAGCTCACTCCACATGGAGGGGTGGCCCCGGAACGGCCCACACCCGCTGGACGGCGCGATCCTGGGCAACGGAAAAACACTCATTATATATGAACCTGTCGCTCGTGGTTAGATTTTCGGGCTTTGTGAACCCTGGTCCAGTTAGGATGTCTAAATTTGCCATGGAACTGCAGTAACTAAATGAGTTTGGTGACTCAGTAACGAATAGATTAAGCATGGATTGTTATATCATAGCTACAGTGAAAGTAAAGTATGAGGTATTTGTGATAGTAAACACTACAGGACCCGTAACCAATGGGATGCTATTTTGTCATGGCCGTGAATCCCATTCTTGTTTGATTTTATGGTACCAGGAAGAAATCATCTCTAAATGATAAACTTGTTACATCTAACAAAATCCAGATCCGCTGATGTTGGGTTGTATGGGCCCTAATCATTACCACTATGACCACTACTACCTTGATCTATAAGCAACCATTTGTATCTATACTGACCAACATTTTCTGATTTCCTTGAATAACTTATCTCAGTAAAACCTGTATTATGGTATCCTTCACATCACTTGCTATGGCACTAGCTCTAGGACTTGGAGCTCACTGACTATTTTTGGTGTCACCTTTAAGTGGTTAATTTCTAATTGTAACTACCATGAAAACAGCCAATGGAATCCCAACATTGTGGCTGTTGCCATGGTAGCTACAACAACCAATTCAAATCTAGTGCATGGATGGATGGATGCGGCCACTCACGATGAGATGGAGTAGCCGATGGGGATGAGGCAGATGAGGAAGGTGACCAGGAGGATGACCATGAAGAAGATGCCAGATCGGGAGGCCTTGAAGGGGCGCGAGGACGGCACCATGTTGTAGAGCAGGCTCCACTTCTTGAAGTAGAAGAAGATGAAGCACTTCATCACGCAGATGGCCGGTAGGAGCGGGCTGTAGAATGACCCCACCCTGCAAAGAAAGAAGATTGGCACTTGTCACTATTATTCACCCATTCTGACTAGGGCTATAAAATTCATTACAAATAGTAAACAATGCATGAAATGAAGGAGGGGCAGAACGGGGCTGCAGAATAACCCCATCCTCCAAGGAAGAAAATGACACAGTGAAAAGGAGGGCACAATGTCAGCTTTCCTTGATCAAAGTACTCAAAAATAAGTATTAGAAGAGTTCCTTTCCCTGATTCCACTTTGAAAACTTGAGACAAAAATAGATTTCTTAACACCACAATGAACACGGTCTTTTGTTAGGCGGACACAATTTGAAAGGGGCCCTTTGAAATTATGTCCCCATAACAAAAGACCATAGCGTAATCTTACCTTGCACAGGTTCCTATAGGGAAATTAACATCTATCATTGGATAGATTAACATAAAGGATTAAACTATCAAGGAATATTATAGAAGCAAGCGTTTCTGAAAATTTAATTTGTAGTTCTTAATCTTCGTATTTTTATGTTAGTTATTTGAAATATACTTTTGAAACACATTTTTAGAGGACATGATATTGGGAAATAATATTTGATGCGAAAATGAACTTTTGAAATCTTTGGGTTCCCCAGAGCGGAATCAATCAAACAATAAACAGTTAACAGAAAGTGTTAAATCCTCACAGTACCAAGCAATGATAGTCCCCATATCAATTACAGCACAGGTTACTGTGTATAGGACTGAGCGGGTTAATTGTAAGATGATTAAGTGTTCATACCAGCACAGGGCTTGTGAGTAGACCACAGCCAAGACATTCTTGGGGATCTCAAACTCCATCTGCCCCAGCGCCTTGGCCACACCGCAGTGACAATACTTTGCTGCAAGCCTATAAAGAACAACAAACAAACAGGAGGTTAAATGAAGGTAATCTGTGCAATGAAAGGGCCATTTCCTCATGACAAATAATTCTTTTAAGACAAGCATTTTAATTACAAGGTTATGGCTATGAAAGTTTTTGCTTTCAATTAAATGTCACAAACTGATTGAAAAAAAAAATAAGCCATATTTTTAGCAATCAATTTTTGAAGGAGACAAGCATTCGCATCACAAAATCATATCCAAATATTTGATATCAAGAAAATGAAAATGGAATATGATTTAAAATGTCACGTAGGTGCTTTTTAAAGGCTGAGTTGTATAGAAGCAAGAGTATGAGAGTAACATCGTTGAGAACTATAGTTTATACACTACATAAAAAGTATTATGTGTTCTGTAACATGCACCTCAACACACAGATTAAAGGCTATTGTATTTTAATGCCACAGTCAAATATTTGCTTTCCAGATTTCTCCTCAAGTCTCCTCATTATGAGCTGTAAAAAAGTCATAAATATTGAAGATATTTATGTTTTTCTCAACATTTACTCAATATAAAGCTACATTATCAGAACAATAAAAACATAATTTTTTAGCAGGTTAGATGTCACTGATACGTATTAAGTTCTTTTTTCAGTACATCATACGATTATTAGAGCACCAACTCACTTTCTCGGGAATTCCACAAGAATGATGACAAGAACTACAGCAGCGAAGTCAGTGATTGTCAGCTTGTAGAATTCTTGCCCGATGTAGGTCTCCCAACACTAATGCAGCAAAGAATCAGAATAGGTACGGTTACATTTACAAGCTAGTAAAAAACATCATAAATAGTTGTAACAAAGTTTTGCTTACAGTCTTGCTTTAACCAGTCACAACATATCTATTTACACATTCAGTTCCCAATGTTTACTTTTTTATTGGTAATAACGGATGTTGGGTCTAGTCATCTACATTTAAAAAAAAAAATTGTCTGAAGTTTGTCTGACTACATGTAGCTACAACTAACAAATTCAGAGCGCATTCCACCCATGGAAACTGAATGACTAGATACAGGAAAAGGAAATAATTATACTTTCTTTGTTTTCTTCAGGGAATAGGAAATCACTGACAATTGTTCTATCAAATTTTGTTTGATATTCTCGAATATGCTATGTTACGTTATTCTAATCTTTTGCTGACTAATATTCCGTCCTCACGCTAATTTTGTCAATGACATTTATTTGAAATGTATATGTATGTGGTAAATAAATGAAATACTAAAGCACTTCGGCTGCCACGCAGTAGATAAATATGCCTCCGCCTCTTTGCGAGCTCTATTTAGATTTATTCTCAGAAAACCTGTTTGGTGGGCAATGAACCATTTAATTCGGGACGGACGGATGGACGGACGGATGGACGGACGGACAGACAACCCGAAAACATAATGCCTCCGGCCAATTTGTGGCGGAGGCATAAAAGGTATAAAGTGAAATGAAATGACTCACCCTGATCTCGCTGGGACAGATGTTGCAGTTTGTGGTGGCCGTCACAGGGCAGACAATTTGTGGGAAGAGGGAAAGGAAGAGCACGACCAGGGAGGCCAGCCTCAGAAACACGGTCCTGAAATGAGTATAAGGAAGTAAAGAGATTGTTGTTCAACTAACTGGGAAGCTAATACAGGATGAAGTGCAAAGTTACTAATATGATTATGTTAGCAATAATGTGTGGAGAGAGGGAGTGGCAGTTAGGTAAAGAGATTGTAGTTAAGTTGAACATTGATCACAACTTGGTTTGCAACTGATATGATTTGTAACTCTATACATTAGAGATAAAGGATTTAATTTGCGGTTGATTCCGATCAACCGCAACTTTTGAAAAGATGGCCCCTGGGCTCTGTATCACAAAGAGTGTCACTAATTTGTAATTAATTGCAAAGTTGTATATCACAAAACCATCAGTGATATCTATTGCACATCCTAGCAAATGTTACATTTTGAAATCAATACTATAGTTACGTTTGATCCACACAAGGTATGATTAATATCCATAGAAAATTACACCCAATTTATTTTGCAAGTTCTTTGTGATACAGAATTATGATCGTTGTATAAATCGTACAATCAATAGCTCAATCAATCTATCAGTTGTAAGACCATTGTCATTATTATCATCATTGCCATTATCATCAGTACTGTCATTCATATTATCATTATTACTAGCATCATCACAATGATGTTCATTATCATTATCATCATCATTATAACTATCAATCATAAGCACATATCTCTTATCATTCTTACCTGATCAAGGTAATGCTGATCTCAAACTGCGGGCTGTAGTCTTCAAAGCGAACAATGACGTTGAAGATCATAGGCACCACTCCGTTGAGCAGAGTAATGGTGATGGAGGGAAGGTAGCTTATCAGCAACCCAGCAAAGGCATTATCTGTCACCGGCTTGCTGGAATTCTGTTCAGGAGAGAAAAAGAGAAGAGGTGGCATTTATTTAGCCTTGCTGAAAAAAAATGTTCAGTCTTCGACAGAGTGCAATGATAGAGATGGTGATAGACATAAGGTAGCCTATCAGCTCAAACCACTGCATAAATATATCAAAGGAAAGTAATAGAAGTGTTAGAGTGCATGGGCTATCACAATGAAATGTTAATGCTAGTTTTGACCGAATGAAATTAGGATGAAAGCAATCACAAAGAGCTGTGTGTTAACTATCATTTACATAGCTATGTGACGACCTAGCCCACCTGTGGTTACATTTTGAATTATCAAGTGCTTTTCCAAGATTACGGGTCTCGTAATGTTTCAAAATTGTAATTATACCATCAATATATAATTCTGAGGCAAATCCTCCATGTGACAAGTTGCTCGATGAGAATGTTATAGAATGGAAGCACAATGACATAAAAAGAATTTTAAAAATTCTTCCTTCCCTTCAAAAAAAAAATGAAAGACATACATTGATGGAAACAATCTTGCATGTTTAATAAATTCTTGATTTATTGAACTACAAAGTGAATTTCCAAGATTGGATAATGAATGATTCAATTATTTCCACATACCAGGACTGAGAAGTCTGTGGTGAAATAGATGAGGTACCCCGCCCCGGCCAGCACTGCAATCACCAGCAGGTTGAGGAAGAGGCGAAGGAAGTACAGCTTGCACTTCTGCTTGGTGGTGCGCTTGGCACGCTTCAGGGCCAACCGCTCCTCCTCCAAAGCACTCTACCGGAAAACAGCAGAACATCAATCGTCGTGTGATCGTTTAGCCCAATGAGAATTATGTCACTGTATGGCAGTGCTAACAACATTGATATTTGACAATCAGGAAAATTTGGGGACATTTGATCAGAAATCAGACTAAAGTTGAGATGTACTTGAACTACATGTATACTTGAAACCTAAGAACATGCCAGTAATCACTTTTAAAGTGCATAGGCTGTTGCCTGAATATGAACAACAAATCTGACTGACAATATATCCTGCCCCTTGTCCCTTCTCAAGTATGTATACTCACTGCAATCTCGTAGTGGATGCCTCTGTGCTTGAGATAGCAGTTGTTGAAGTCAGTAAGGGAGTAGTCCCAGCTAGCAAAGATCTGATTGCAGTACTTCATAGAGTGATCCTCCCTGTTGGCCATGCTCTCCTTGAAACCCCTCGCAGTGCTGAAAACAATCAACAATGTATATATGTCGTGTGTAAAGATGATGCTAAAAAACAGGCAAAATTGAGTTCATTTATTTTTTTCTGCTGTTTAACTTTTTTGACATTGCTGTTAGAATGGTTCATGTTCACCCTTCCTTTAATACCACATCTTCTTCTCTGCCATCTCCTTTTTCTCCTAATCTGTCTTCTACTTTGGTTACCTCTCATCCTTCTCTTGCCAGGAGGAGATTGCACAAATGCAGGATGAGAAGTAATACATCTGTTATTTCAGTTACCATTCCCTGCTTCTTATTTCTTTCTTCTTCTCCTCTACCTTCTACTTCTTTTTAGTAGAATTCTTTTCCTCCTTCACTTTCACACCCTTCTCCTCATCCAAGCGGTCTAATTTGGTCTTAGCCAAATAGTTACCACAAGGAAAGCCTGAGGGAGGTTGAAGAGGCTTACTACCATTTCTGCTTCCTCCACTCATTACTTCTTATATTATTTTTTCTAGTACTACTCTGGTTTATGAAGTGTAAGACTTACTAGTTGACCATGAGAAGCAGACTGATGAGGAAGAAGCTGATGGTAGCCAGCAGGTAGGCCAGAGGGAGGTTATAGAGGTTCACTACCATTATTATCACCTCTTCTACTATTATTATTACTACTACTACTACTACTATTACTACTACTACTACTACTACTACTACTACTACTACTACTACTACTACTACTACTACTACTACTACTACTACTTCTGCTGCTGCTACTACTTCAACTGTTACAGATTATATAGTTTAATGGTAGCCAGCAGGTAGGCCAGAGGGAGGTTATAGAGGCTAACTACGATTATTATCACCTCTTCTACTATTACTACTACTACGACTACTGCTGCTGCTGCTACTACTTAAACTGCTACAGGTTTTATAGTTTAATGCTTACTAGTTGACCATGAGAATCAGACTGATGAGGAAGTAGCTGATGGTAGCCAGCAGGTAGGCCAGAGGGAGGTTATAGAGGCTAACTACGATTATTATAACCTCTAGTACTACTACTAGTACTACTACTGTTACTACTACTTCTACAGTTTATAATGTGTAAGACTTACTAGTTGACCATGAGCAGTAGACTGATGAGGAAGTAGCTGATGGTAGCCAGCAGGTAGGCCAGAGGGAGGTTATAGAGGTTTGGGTTGATGGTGATGGTACTGTTCTCTGGCAGGTAGAAGCTTGGTGAGTAGTTCCCATAAAACAGGTAAGTCTGCTCCATCCATCCCTACACACAGATAAACCAAGGATACATTCTCATTCATTCATGTCATCAAGTCACACATAGGGTCATGTCGCATCTATATCAGCATGTTTCACCTAAAATTCAGAAGGAGGACCTCCCTACATGTACATATATTCCATTTAACTCTAACTGTGATGCTATATTGCCTTCAATTGTTTTAAAACTTTGTGTGCCAGATAAACTTTTGCTCTGAGGGAATCAAGTGTATTAATTGTGATAAAAGAAATATGTGGCACACAAAGAATTAATCATCAAAATCAACTACCGCATTAACAGCTATAAGGTCAACAATGGATTCCATTGATTTTAAGAAGCTGTTTTTAGAGATGATAATGCAACATAGATCTAAACCATAGCTCTACATGTACACTAACTGAATCTTGTGGTAATAATGGAAATGGCCAACGAACTCTCAGGATTGTAACAACTCAACTGCCCTGCAACTACCGGTACAGTATTCATGGTCAATTTTCTTTGCTTATTTGAATCTAATTACTATGGAGAGTAACAACAAAACAAAGATTACATCATCAACTTGAAAGAGTTGCATAGCAGCACCATACAGTTGGCACACATAAATTCCCTCAGGTATCTAGATTCTAAGGGCTTATTCTCTATTTTGGAAAGATTCAGCACATCTATTTACGAAAAACCTACTTTGATATGATATATGAGGACGAGACACTCCAATTTCATATGAGAACTGATTGAATTTCTGTGATCGGTGCTGGTACATGTAGGTTATTTAACTCATAATGAGAGGCCTGGAGCCTGGGTGTGATATCTCATCAAAAAGACCAATACTTAATTGTTTTTTGCTTTGTTTGCTTAAATCTTTAACTGTTTACTGAAGTGCTTATAAGGCTTTGAAAGATTGTTTAAAGTTTCTACAGATGTTTCAAAGATATCATTGGAATGAACATGTACATATCAATTTTTTTATGAAGATTGCCTTTTAGGCAACGTAAATTTGAAAGTGCAAACTTTAGTCAGTGAGTCTGAAAGTGCAAAGACTAGCTCCCATGTACTACATACTACAAATCATGATTAGTCTGATTTTCCAGACTCATGTTTTGAGACAGTGTAACAATCGAGGCTGTCCCTGCAGACTAAGGCATCAAATTCAAGCTGAGAATGCTGACTCAAGTACAGCAATATCAACCACCCAATACACTATAAGTGATAGGAAAGCCTTACAATCATAAATGTAGTAAACATTAACCAGACAGTCTAGCCACAAAGGGCACAGATGAAAGTTAATCATTAATGTGTCTTCAAGTGCAAATGAGACAAATTACACACTGACAGCAGGGGCTTGAGTTATGAATGTTTATATTGAAGTAGAATATTCTTGATTGAATGCACTGGCACAAAATGAAAATAAGTTGAACGATTTAATACATTTACATCAAGCTGCAATGTACAAGAGAATTCCATAGCAAGGGAAATAAACCAGTAGATTTTCTCTTGTCACAATGGCACCTCTACATGTATCTCTAAAGAAAGCAAACTCTTCTTTTCGCAATAAACTGACATGGATATCTTCCATCAACCCTTCATATGCCAGACAAAGAGCTGCTCTATGGGATTTGTGTATATTACTGGAGGAAAAATACAGACATGGCATTTAAAGTGTTAAAGTGACATCATATTAGCTATCAGGGTGTGGATGGGGAGGGAAATCCTCATAATATCATAATGAAAGGAGACTTGTCAAATCTGTTTGTCAAATAATATCAAGTACATATGTCAGATTTGCCTGCTTCGAGTTAACAGTCTTCCATTTCCCCAAAAGTAAATATTTGTCTTCTTGAATCTTAAGATGATTCATGCGTCCTACATCTGATGGGATCGCCCAACAAACACCCAGCATATTACGATCAGTGTACCTATCTGTCATTGTATTGAAGTGTTTGCAGACTTCTGGGCTTAATTGTTGACTGCGCGATAAGCTAGAAATATTGAATAGGGCTTCTCTCAGTGAGCCAGTTGTGTTTTAATGGTGCTTGTGATTCGGGCTACGTTTTGATAGGAAGTTTGCTCTGAACAGTTATACTAATGCAATCATGTGAGGATCATTAAAAACATATTTTATTTGGAAGCCCTGATTCATTGACACATTTGTTAGACAGGAGCATGCAACCTGTCAGAAGCTATGCAACCAGCATGCTCCCCTGATTAGGCTTCCACTCTGCTTAATTCTCTATGTGTCACCTTTGTATATCACTCAAAGCTTCAGACTGCTATTGATTATGCACTTGGTATTCACCTGTTATGAGCGAGTTCATAGCTGCAATGTGTGCATGAGCAAATTATTAATGGTACGAATGACCTCGGGCCAATTGTATCACTCACGGAGTAAAATGGAAATTCCATAGATAGTGGATGGTGTTTATACCCATTATAATGCAGATATGAGAACATCGATTCAGCTCTGAGAAGGTAGTGAAAGAACATTTCACCATGTGCACCTGCTTCTATTGTTGATGCGGGCACGCTGTAAAATAACACACCTACACAGCTTCATGATCAAATCCCTAGTCGTTCTTGATTCAGTGGAGTGTCCGACCATGATGTAACTATGAACTGGCTTATTCAGTTCATTTCGTTACAGAAAAGCTCCTTAACTCTTTCCGTGCCATGTAAGTCTTTTTTTCACAAGTAGCACACACACAAATCCTATAGAGCAGCAGTTATCTGGTACTCAAAGGGTTAAGACGCTTACCGTTCCTTCCAAGAAGTCCAGCATGCACTGCACACCATTGTCACTGTCCACACAGTCTTGATTGATGCTCAGGTCATATTCAGACTCACATGACGATTCTGGGGGGAGAGAGGGGTGACGAGGATGAAAGATGGTGTTTGAGGGAGGACAAAGAGAAGGAAAGAAGGATGGATGAAAGGAAGGATTAATGATGGAGGATTACAAAGTAAGGGAGGATGATACTTGAAATGTTTGCCATCAATCACAAAATGGCAATGGCCAATCAACATCATTGCTGCATGCACTTTTTGTTCAAAAGACTGACCAGTAACCAATCAGAATTTGTCTTTCAAATTTGCGATTAATCGCAAACCTTTATGTTACAGGGCCCAGGATGTTCAGTATAGGTTAAACAGCAAGACTATCAAGTTATAAACAACACTATATGCATGTCAGGTACAAAAAGAAGGATACACAGCAAAACTGAATAGAAAGACCACCTGTTTATAAGCAACAATTTTCTTAAATCTGTCGAACAATATTTCTCATTGAAACCCCCGTGCAAAGCCAGGAGACTCCCCTATACTTACATACTACACATTTCATGCACCTATGGTACTGAAATGGTTAAGGTAACCAGAACATAAAGACCATCTGCTCATTAGACCATACACGGTATGTCTTGGTTCCTCGATATACAGGCTTCATTGAAATTGCAGGCTTGAATACTTGACTTCAGGACTTACCATACTGGTAGTTTGTTCCAAGAATGAGTTCTGGGATGACGACAAAGCCAAACATGATGAAGAAGATGTACAGGTTGAGGAACAGCAACCATTTCAGGAAGACAAAGTAGGACACCACAGCTGTCCCAAACTTGCCTGGAATGCAATGAGAGAATAAACAGAGATTAACTCATTTAATCCCAGATGGTTAAATGTTCTGTCAGATTTGAGAACAATACTTAGTAAGTAAAAGACCTAACATAATAATGCTGGAATAAACATATTTAACAAATGCAAGTTACACAAATCTAACCTTTCTGCCTTGCTTATATTAAAATAATTCTTACAATAACTCTTTGCTAGCTTATAGCTTTACCACGATTGGGGAATTGATATTGATGACATACGGCTTGTACTTTATGTTTTTATATAACACTTTATTAACAATTATTGATCTACACATGCTGTAAACATGTTCAATTCCACCATTACCTGCTGACATGCATTGAATAAAAATTGTTTTTAAACTGATTCAGGTACACAAGAAAGATACACAAGTATCTGATTGAGAGAATCAGAAATAGAATACACTTAAACTGAATGATTTTTTGACGTTCTGGACTTACCTTCTACCTCCTTCAGAGAAGATCGCCATACTTCAAACCGTAATCTAAAGTCATACAAGTTCTCTTTGGTTCTTTTCCACCTCTGTAGCAAAAGGAAACAAGAATAGATCAACATTTACACATTCATATCAACCTTGAAACAGCTATGAATCTATTCATAAGACCTTACATAGTGTATAATGTTCGTGAGGGCCAAGTTACAAAGTAACATGCAAAAATTTGGTGTAAAGTTTTTCTGATAGATGTTTTAAAGTTTGAAATAATTTATCTGTTTATTCGCTTATATCTTTTCATTCAATACATGTTTAATATTTTTACAAAAATTGTCCAAATCTTAACATGTTACTATGTGTTTGCAAAGTGTATGTACATGTACATATATATGTATTTGTTCAGTTTTATTTGCACAGTAGCTTCAAACTCAGCATGACCTTTACACTTAAAAAAAAAATATTATATGGGTATAAAAGATGGTAAAATTCTCTTGCATGTTGAATTAGGTACTGGTAGGTCTTTTTTATGTATCATCCTTGTGCAATAAATTATCTAGACAACTCTTACATTAAAACAAACCCTAGATGGGTGAACAGTAGGTATAGCAGTAAAAATATTACACAGGAATTCATTGTTACATCACCTTCCCACAATGCAATTAGTGTTTATTTGATATCAGGCTGGGAAAAAATCCCCCATAAATACATATATTTTCTTTCTCTGGTAGGGAGAGGGGTGGTGATAAATGTAATTGAAATGATGTTGCAGGTTTAGGATCAAGACTAATGCACATTATGTACATCATACTCAAATGCACAAATATAATAGTACAGTAGTGTACAAAAACATACAGATAATTATCACAATAATGCTGACAATCGACCCATTGCATTGATTTCAGCACCTATTCAAGTGCAAAAGGTCAGGGAAGAACGCTGTCTCAATCACATCTAGCTGTAGACCATTTCTTCACACAAGCAAGTGACCACAATAGACCCCATTCAGGGCAACAACAAAAAATCACAATGGTCCGTATCCTGAGCAAAGGTTTAATACACAAACAGTGTACTAAACCTGGAGTAACTGTATGGAACCCCAAATAAAAACAACATGAAATATGATTATTGATTCAATATAATTGATTTCGTCCTCCGACTATTGTATATTGAAATCATCCATTGTTGTGATTCTGTGATGAAAATCAGTGATTTTCTGAAAGCATTAAGATGATATGCTTTGTGCCCCATAAAGTTAGTCTGTGTTGATAAGTATGCGGTCTAAGTTAGACCACCATTATAAATACGGGCCAAATAAATTGAAAAGTAGGAAAACAGCATCCATATACATGAGACCTACTAGCATAAACTGTACACATACATGTATTTAGATTGTTTGAAGGGGTATTCAGTGTTTCTAGGAAAATAGGACACCTAAAAAGTTACGTATTCAATACAAACAAGGAGAAGAAATATCAAACATATCCCGTTCCCATACACCTACACTGTGCGCCGTGTGCGGAATACTAAGAACCTAAAAATAGGCATACAATGTATGCAGGCAACTGTACATTGTGGCTCACTGAAATACTAAGAACCTAAAATAGACCCAATCGGTACAGGACACAGCTCAACTGTCAATGTCAACTGTCAACTGGTCAACTGTCAATGAGAGGTACTATGCAGGGCCATTGTCAGCTACAGTCAAAGAGTTGACAAATTTTCTACTACAACGAAAACATGTACGTGGCTGCCACACATCACTGCACCCTATCAATCACCTCAATGAATATGAGAGGTCACACAATTTAAAGTATGCAATTTAGTGAGAACTCCTACATTCCTGGTAGGTCTAGTCAAGAGGTTCAATACTAGTTAGTCATAGCAGGGTTGTGGTGAAATAAGTGCAATGCATTTTTCTTGTACACTGTGAATGAACACCCATCTGTGAAATCATATAAGCAGGCCTTACTAGTATATTGCTGGATACTGTAATGTAATAGAGTTTTACAACTTGTATGACTTTGCACTCTGCTCCAAGGTAATGATAAGTTGATGAGGGTTCTAGCGCGAGGTGTGAAATGTGCCTATAGATATACTTGCAATAAAGCTTTAAAAATGTAAGGAAGAGATTCTCTTAAGGTTGGAAAAATCAATGCAGCTTTAACATACATTTGTACATGGACAAAGAAGAAAAAACAAAAAAAAAGGAGGAGAAATGTTAAATCATGAGAAAAGGAAGAGGTAGAAGCAAAAGAGGATAAAGGGAAGCACAGATTGAGAAAGAGGAGTGGAAAACAGGAGAAATGGGGAGAAAGGGAAGAATAAGATGATATAGAAAAACAGAAGAAAATTTAGAACAACAAAACCAAGGGAAAAGAAGAAAAGGGAAAGAGATTACAACGAGAAAGAAAGAAAAAAGAAGAGAAGAAGACAGAACAAGTAAAAGGAAAAGTAGTAGGAAATAACAGGAAGATGTAGAGAGCAAGAAGAGGAAAAGGAGAAAAAAGGAAGGGGGAAAAGAAGAAGAAAAGGAAGAAGAAGAAGAAGAAGAAGAAGAAGAAGAAGAAGAAGAAGAAGAAGAAGGAGAAGAAGAAGAAGGAGAAACAACTTATATATAAGGTGGCAGGGCCAGGTTGTATGGTACTTACCAGAGCTATGTTGTACTTGAATGCCTTCCAACCTGACAGAGCTTTTAGTTTCCCTTTTCCATATTTGTTCCTGTCAACAAAATCAGAACACATTAACTATTATTCATGAACAAGTTTATATTAGGTCAGTAGATGTCAAATGCATTCAAATTCCATTCACAATTTTAGGAGGTACATGTACATGTACATGGAGCCCAGCAAGATAAGCTTCATATATGACAAAATATGAAGTAAATCTACAGAAAGACCACACTGATGAGAAAACGGTTTCGAGTTCAGATTTTGTCTCAATAAATTATCAGTTATACAAAAATGTGTACAACTAATGTCACATAATATTTTTAAATGCATTGACAAAGTGTCTTTAAAAGGTATTCTTTGCAATCAGTTTCAATCATAGCGCCATCGTAGCTGTGACATGAAATGTGTAACTGATATTGATACTCTACATGTAGTTAACTTCTATAACGACATTCAATCCATGTTATCATGCACTTGTTAGTTTGTTTAGAAGTGCATTATTTATTATATTAGCAATCCAAAAATTGGTAAAATGACCATGCTACATGAGGATCAAATTGGAAATCACACAACATTGGATTCCAAATCAACATGGATAGACACTAATGCATTAAAGTAAACCTGCACACACATATACAATTACATGAATTTGATCCAGTATCATTGAATCATAACGTGATGTACTTAATGTTATGCGCACACACACAACAACCAGCCTTTATTACGTCCAAGGCTGAAACACCTGCTCCAACCAGCACATAAAAATTGCATTGCCAAATGGTGCTAAATCCACTTTTGAAATCTTTATAGAAAAATATGTTTCTTAATCTGAATTTGTACAGACGAATATGGGAAATTGAAACTAGAATGTGAAACAGGTTGGTCTTTCTTGCCAAAATACAATGTACCAGTAAGATACATGTACATGTACTTAATGTTATGCACACACACACAACAACCAGTCTTTATTACGTCCAAGGCTGAAACACCTGCTCCAACCAGCACATAAAAAGTACATTGCCAAATGATGCTAAATCCACTTTTGAAAACTTTAAAGAAAAATAGGTTTCTACATCTGAATTTGTACAGACGAATATGGGAAATTGAAACTAGAATGTGAAACAGGTTGGTCTTTCTTGCCAAAATACAATGTACCAGTAAATAATCTCAAATTTTCAATGCTGGTCATTACTGAAACTGATAACTCTTTTCCGAAGGGAAATGGATTTAATGCCTTTTGGTTGTAATCATGCAATGAAAACTGTACACTCCATGTAAGGACAGTGAACATAGTGTATACACTACAGCTCAAAGAAATTGGCATAGGGAAAGGGAAAGGGAAGAAAGGAAAGGAGCCGCAGTTTTTGTCCAGTTCAGCATGAAACATGATGCTTTAGCCTAACAAGGCATTAGCAATATTGTGTCTCGCCCACTTGCGAAAATAACCAGAAATATCACGATCTCTGTTGCTACGCAAAAGAATTGTATCCCTGGCTGATTGTGAAATATCTGCCATAGAATGTAACATTCCATAAATGAGAAGGGCTATTTCACGCAATGCTACTTCCTCTATCTACTCCCCCTCCCCCACCTTCCCCCTTCTTTGAGATGGAATAAAAAGCCTCCACCAAGTTCTATTAGATTAGACAAAGACAAAACAGGATGATAATCAGTTGCACAATAGAGGCGAAGTAAACTTTGTCTTCTGTGCACAAGTTAGGAAGCCTTCACCAAGAGTCTTGCAAGTAAACTTTAATGTATAACCTCAAATGACATTTGACCTTATCATGTGACCTATTACAGCACAATAACATGCAGGTGCCCCCAGTGCATACATCATCCAAGTTTGATTGCCATTGTAGCAACATGTGATGAGTTATGTGTGATAAGAGAGTCTTGCAAGTAAACTTTAACGTATGACCTCAAATGACCTTTGACCTTATCCTGTGACCTCAAACGGTACCATAACATGAAGGTACCCCCAGTGCATCTTTGACCCAAGTTAGGTTGCAATCCAAGCAACCTATGTGAAGTTATTTGTCAAAAGAGAGTCTTCCAGGTAAACTTGAACGTATGACCTCAAATGACCTTTGACCTTATCCTGTGATCTCCTAGAGCACCATAACATGAAGGTACCCCCAGTGCATCTATGACCCAAGTTAGGTTGTAATCCAAGCAACCTATGTGAAGTTATTTGTCAAAAGAGAGTCTTGCAGGTAAACTTTAACGTATGACCTCAAATGACCTTTGCCCTTATCCTGTGACCTCCAACGGCACCATAACATGAAGGTACCCCCAGTGCATCTATGACCCAAGTTAGGTTGTAATCCAAGCAACCCATGTGAAGTTATTTGTCAAAAGAGAGTCTTGCAGGTAAACTTTAACGTATGACCTCAAATGACCTTTGACCTTATCCTGTGACCTCCAACGGTACCATAACATGAAGGTACCCCCAGTGCATCTATGACCCAAGTTAGGTTGTAATCCAAGCAACCTATGTGAAGTTATTTGTCAAAAGAGAGTCTTGCAGGTAAACTTTAACATAGAAAAAGAGAGTCTTGCACATACTCTTTAATATATGACCTCAAATGACCTTTGACATCATCACATGACCTCTGACAACACCATAACATGAAGATACCCCTAATGCTTCTATCAACCAAGTGTGGCTGCCATTGCTGTAACAGTTGCCAAGTTATGGATCATAAGAGAGTCTTGCAGGTAAACTTTAACATTTGTGACGGACGACGGACGACGGACGGACGACGGACGGAAGCCATTTGGATCCCTTAGTCTCGCCTTCACCTCTGGTGGGCGAGACAAAAATCATGTTTCATGCTGAACTGGAGAAAATATACTGCGGTTTACAACTGCGGCTCCTTCCCTTTCTTCCCTTTTCCTTTCCCTGTGCCAATTCCTTTGAGCTGGAGTGTACGCAGATACAGGTATGATCTGAGAAAAGTTAAATACACAATGCAGGGCAGAAAATGTACGAATTTTATCAACTTATTAAATATTCACGCAATTTTGCTGCTGAAGATGTAGAGGACTGACCAGATTATTTTTGCCTCATTAACACAAAAGCTAGTACTGTTTCGTTTTAACCCCCACACACAAATATCAAATCAAATCACAGAACAATATCATGCTTTTTTTCTGGTAGGTCCATGAAATAATAATATACATAGGGATGGCAGTCAGATAGAATGCTCCTCATTGCATACAGTTATGTGCAATGACAGTCCTGTCAAACTGTACCTGTCGTACCATGCACCAGAATGGAACGCACAGACCTTGCTATGCAACAATGTACACACTGATTACATAACAACCCAGCAAGTAATCAGAGTGTACATACATGTACTGGGAAATAAAACACAACACAAATGCTGCAAGGCAACTATATACTGGTACACATATTCTCTTCCTCCCCCCCCCCCCCCCCCCCCCCCACACACACACACACTCTCTCTCTCTTTCATATTTTGATGATTGATGATATACTGGCTCATTAACCAGAAAATATGCTGCAATGGTCATTCAATAATAAAGTTGATATTAGTACAGGCAATACCAGTAAGTGTTTCCTTGTAAATGTATGCACAGTACGCATTCACCCTGAACTTCCATCCCCCCACCCCCTCTTCTCTCTCTCTTTCTCTCTCTCTCTCACTCTCACTCTCTCTCTCTGTCTCTCTCTCTCTCACACACACACACACACACACACACACACACACTCACTCACTCGCAACATGTGCAAAATATGTTATTGTATTAGATTTTACATTGGTACAGACACGAGCAATAAAAAGAAAGCATATTAGGGTCCATGAAGAAAGTAACAGGGTACATCTAAATATGCTAACAATTACTTACAGTAAGTTTAAAAATCTATGATTTCTCCAATCTGTTTTTCTCATCTGATTTTTTCCTTCCAACCAACTTATTGTGTGCCAGAGAAAATGCTGGTGTATGAAATTTGTGTGTAATAATAGTGAAATAATCCGTAAGTGACACATTTTAGACGTTAAAACAAATATACAGGACTGTCCATATTTCATACCGAATGCATTCTTTGTGTTAAAGGTCATGCACATTTTACGACTTACAAACTTCCATTCAGTACCAGTGAGATTTATTATACATATGTATTCCATGCCTAACATTTGTTAACATGGGCAGACATTCCAGATCATATTATCAATATGATTTAAATAATCATAAATTGAGCTATCTACCAGCCTTCAGACTATTCTCCACTGATCTTCTTCATAAGTTACTCTGCATTATTTGGTGCTATGTCAGATTAAACCTCCACAAGCTTCAGGGTCTTCACTGACAAGTCATGTAAAATACACTGCATGGCAGAAATACATGTATGCACGATATGTACAGTAACTAGTTTATTGATTTCAAACTCTTGAGGGAAGGGAAGGGGGATATCAATAGCCAAACAGGATGGGGGAATTCAATGAAAATGCGAAGAACAATCACACATCACTCCCATGCGAGGACCGGACTCACAAGAACTCCTGCCGTTCTTCCTCCCCCATCGTGTCAATGAAGTCGGCGACAGAAAGTCGTTTCCTGGTCGAGCCTAAGAGGACTGGCATTTCTTCCCCAGTTTGTTCATAATGGTCAATCTCTTGTAAAGACACTGCTCGCCTTGGTGTTAGAGAAAATGTTCAGCACCATATACAATGACATATATACTGCAGGTGTCTTACATATGATTACAGGATCTATGAACAAACTCAACATGTACATGAACAGGTACATTTTTCAAATCATAAACATTTCATACAATTTTGAAAGGGCTTTACACAATACCTCCCTTTCCAGCAATAACTGTTGATTATAATCAAAATTGATTTAATATTCATGGAAAATTTTTCTCTCATTTAAAGAGTCAAAACTGTAACAAAGACAGTTTGGATTAACTTAATAAGGTCATTGTAGGATGTTTGTCCAATTTCAATTACTCTGATTTATTCAACTTTATTAAAGTTTGATTTTAAAAAATATAAAATATGCATCAGTGATTCAGTGCTTGTTAAAAAAGCAAGGCAAAATAAATAATAGAGACTGCATGAACTAATTCAAATTGTTTTTCACAAAACATATTTCCTACAGTAAACATGTATGTTGCCCCCTACCAGGTAATTCAATATAAGATATCATTAAGATAGCAATGTGATATGCACAAGCAAAATAGATAAATAGTTACAAGAACAATATTTTAAGTCCATACCGGTACTTGAAGAAGTTTGGAATATAGTTTTACCCAAATGTCACGATTTACTCACCGGTGCACATTCGGACTTGGAGCATCCATTATCTTTTGAAAAGTGCAATCCCCAAGTAACACAATATTCACAATACACTGACAAGAGGCAAAATAAGAAAGCCGATTTTGCACAGCATGAAAAAAAAATCACCACACCATTTTCGTTTGATACTACATGTAAGTATGACTGATTCAGTTCTGATTGAACAACTGAAACATTCAGGCAGCTTCAGAGCCTTAATGATAAGATAATGATAAGAAGAGCATTTGAGCGCAGGAAGGATGTTAGCTTGAGACGAGTACCGTAGTCCAGGGATATCCTGGTGTAAGATTTTATCAGATAAGAGTTACAGCGAATAGATAACTTCAGACATCCGCTTTATGGTCTAATCAAAGTTCACCTGAGTTTAATTACAATTTGTTTAGCATGAAAACAAACGCTATAAAAATCACACACCTTTCATCTTTATCGTACTGTTTTTTACGGTTTAACTTTTAAACTTCACATACAACTAGAAACTAGGATGCAAAAAAAAAAAAAACTTGCACCTACACATGTAGAGTTGGACAGGTATCTCTACAACTCTTCATAGTTTTGATGAATGTCTTGAGTACAGCTACCATTACTTGAATTAGGAAGGGCAAGGGAATGTAATTGTTCATCAACTCCCCTATTTGATCACCAACTTTCATGAAATGCCCTATTGTTACGCATAATTTACAGTCAGACGATTTTGAAACAAACACTAGTTAATTTGAAATAAAATGAGACTGCATGAGCATCCAAACTCTTTCCCAAATATCCCCTTTCCTACAGTGTAATATTAGGTTTAAGAAAGTTTGACAATCACAATTACAATCTTTTCACTTACATGTGTATCATGGTCCTAATATGTGATACACCTTTCCACTTAAAATTACTATTGTTCTCCAGAATCATCTGCTCAAGAACGATCAAACTTAGATGGGAGAGGGTGAATTGGACTATTGGAGCTGGCCAAGATCTTTGCCAATGACAGGTCCTACTAAAAGACACAAAGAACAGCCAAGAGGCAGCCAAGAGTTAGTGATTGCTACAGTTATTGTTAGGTATCGCAGCGCAGAGGCCACCAAGAAATTTTTACATCTTTCCAGGAAATTATTCTAATAAACTGATTCAATTCACTGAACAACTATTTTAAGAGTCCTGCAGAGGTCTACCATGTGTCTTCAGTGACTCCTGGGGGGCATTTCATCAAAGGACTTGTCGGACGTTTTATCCGACAAAATGTTATAAGCTACTGAAATGCTTGCATCTTATTGGCCGAGAGCAAACTTGTCGGATAAAATATCCGACAAGTCCTTTGATGAAAGGCTGTCGGATAAAATATCCGACAAGTCCTTTGATGAAATGCCCCCTGTCTCTCCTGCTGATCTTGGCAGCTTCTTTGCTAAATTTGGCTACTCTTGGCTGGTCTTCTTTGTTGCTCTTGGCTGCCTCAAGTGGCTGCTCTCGGACTCCATGGCTACCGCCGGGCGTTATTGTTGCAGTTATAACAACACCTCAGTGGAACCCATCTGATGTAATAAAGAACTTGGGTACGAGTTGCCAAAGTTTTTAATAACCAGGCCTAAGATTTGATCTTAATTAATATTTTCAATAACCCCCCCCCCCCCCAGGCCCTATTTTCTACAGTGTATTTCATACCCACCTCAAACTCCTTTTCCTGTCTATAGTTGTAGCCACAGACTTGATCACTTTCGCCCTCTTTTCCATGGCATCTTCTGAATAATCGTCCTTGAACTTGTTCATTTCGTACTCCACTGCGGCATCGATATGCCCATGGTGCAGACTAACCCGAGATTGGGGTCTCGACCGGGACAACGGCCGCCGCCTGCTCGGGGAAGACATGACGCCAGTCTCCGCTGATTTGGTGTTGCCGTTCAACTCTCTGTCAGCGTCTGTTATCGCAACATTCGTAGCAGTTGCCGGAGTATTCGGCGCCTCTCCGGATCCCGCAGAACCATATAAATCTGCAGCATTTGGTGTTACTTCATTCAGCTCGTGGTCATCTGCAAAATGTAAAAATATTG
This sequence comes from Arbacia lixula, assembly GCA_963669155.1. NCBI lineage: Eukaryota > Metazoa > Echinodermata > Echinoidea > Arbacioida > Arbaciidae > Arbacia > Arbacia lixula. The sequence goes on from OZ022579.1 coordinate 8,676,259, forward strand.
AATTCGATCATGAAAATGTTACGCAGAGATTGAGTGCACGTAACATGTTCTTTCTTCGCAAAACTAACTTCCGTTCCGTTCTCAAGTTTTATAGTGTACAGTGCATTGCATGCGCTATGCAGTGCATGCAAAGTTCGTGCGAAACTAACTTCACTCAGTGCGATATGAGTTGGAACATTGATAATATCGATATCAGAGAGTTTAGAGGATCGCATTAATTCCTCACTTTGTCTATGCCCAAACATCAACCATCCCTGCATCAACCTACTTGAACATGTTTGTTTTTTGTTATCAGTACACCTTTGAGAACTCATGAATGATCCACTTATCTATGACTGAAGGTTGTTGTTTGTCGTTGGTTGGTAATTTAATTAATTAGGCGCATTTCTCAATGGTAACGAGCATACGTATCCTATGTGAGGGGGAGGGGGTATAGCATTTAAGGCCCCGATCCGATCCTTCCGATCCAGTGTTGGAAATAACATTCCAAACGAGAAACATACTGGAGAACACATACACAAACGGATGCGGGGCGGGGTGCCTTAATAAACTAGTTCAACGTCTTACTAGGCACCCATATCGATCCCCCCCCCCCCCCCCCTTTCCCCCCATACCCCCTCCGATTCATTCCGCCTGAAGTTCACTTTATTTCTAAAGTACTGTACATCAAAGATAGCACAACATGGCACCTCCACTAGATTTACGCAGTAATGAACCATATTCTTATTGTATCGCGTCGTCACATCGAGCATTAACAATCAATCCCACCTGCAAAGCCTCCCGCGGCTTAAGTTACAAATACGTTCAACATGAAAGTTCATTCATCCGAATGGAATCCACAAAATCCCGCCACCGTAGTCTTATGGAGGGAACCTATATCTGTATATGGTACTACTTAATTCAAAATCAATTTTGTTTCTCAGAATACTGCGCCAGTATTTAACCTATTGTCTTGATATACCCTCGAAATTTAAAAAAAAAATGTTTCTCCCCTGCATTGACAAGAAATGCATTATAATTGAATTACGATAACCGGGTCGTTTGTTCTCTTTAAGATATGTATTTTAATGCATTGTTTTCGAACACTGTCTTGTGAATTCGCGTAGATCATGCAAGGAAGATACCAAACATGTTTGCTAGATAGGGTGTGAGGTGCATGGATACAACCCAGTTATGGCTCCTGATGGAGGAGGAGCGAGGATTGGTTCAGGGTATAGCTCTCTATTACCAGACATAGTTGTTAACAGACTGGTTGTATATCCATGTGCCTCACAGCCTAGTACCTATGCACGGCAGTACCCCTTTGTCGACTCCCTACCCCCTCCCCCGTTATTAATCATACAATGGACCCTACTATCATACCCAGCTTGAGTCTCTTTGGTGGTTCAAAATGTTCCAGCCCCAGAGCATTGTCGGCAGTAACTAGTCTAGGAGCTTGCAATGGCAAATGGTCCAAGCCCAATACGGCATTGTCCGCCGTTATTGGTTGCAAGGGGGCTCCCGACGACTCCAGCAACTCTACGGAGTCTAACGGTGGTAACTTATTCATCCAAACCGCCTAAGTTGCCACCACACTCCGCAATACGACTTCTTCCCTCATGCACGTTCGCGTTTGGGAGAGACAATTAAGTGGTAAGCAGACTGGTCAAAATAATTAAGGAGCCTTTAAGTGATCGTGTCGTAAGTTGTCAAGTCGTTGATGAAGTACTGTTCCACATAAACATTTTACACAATACATTTGTACCAGTTTTGGCTGCCTCTGATCGCGCGGAGGCTCCTTGCGACAACCTCAATGGGCATCCATCAGTAATTATTCCAGCACAACGTTGAAAACATTTCCCTTCAGCTCCAATGGTCGTTTCTTAAGTCTCCTTTATAACACCGAAACCGCAACAACTTTACGCGATGTGGTATGCCTTCATTACGAGAGTCAGTCAATGTACCTTCAACGCATCACGTATTTACCTGATGTCTGAATAGAACACTGAGGACGGAGCCTCTTAAAGGGCTATTGTCTCATTTCTGTTAGCTCCCGTTTGACGCCATTTTGAAAGAGCGATCATCCGTTTCCAAATCAATATACTCCTATAATCTGCTGGGGCATATTTATTGTGCACCAGTCATTATTTTCACAGACCTCCCTATACTTTAGACAAGATATAAAAACAAAATTTATAGCAATTAAGGGTTTCTTGAAAGGTTACATCGTGAAATATTACAACTTGTTGATTGTACCCCTCCCCCCCCCCCTTCTTGTCTTCTCTTTCTTTGTCTTCTTCTCCTCCCCGATTTATCTATCCTTCTTCTGTGTCCATATCATTTCCTTTTTCTTATTTTCCTCTTCTTCCATTCATCCCTTGTGAAAGCAACATTATGTATCGATTAATTTTTTTGAGAAACTCTTATTTGAAGCAATGATGAATAAATATTATTGTACATGTATATCGTAATTTGTTGTTATTACACACCATCATTATCATTATCTTTCTATCTTGCAAAATGGTAGAAGTTTGGCCGAATCATGTGAATTTTTTTATCTCCATCTTGTAAGTGAGTATTGTTATACTACAATAATCATCCTCCACTCCCTCCTCCCCCCAAAAATATAAGACATTTCAACCCGTATATCTGGTCCGAACAATTTGAGACGGACAGACAGACAATCGGCATTCTTCCCTTCACCCCATTCCCTCTGGCCTTGTCTTATTTATGACGTAATCATGTCTTCGTCTCTGCGCTACGCCAACAACAATAACAAGTCTAATCCTCCTCAACCGTCCTGACAAAAGAACTTGCCCACCTCATTCACCAGTCGTTCGCCATCCCCTATTGTTATGCAAAACACCTTCCACCTTCTGCTATGGACACGCGCACAACAGCGATTAAGCAGAAGTAAATGCTGATCGTGTTTAGTGCCGTTTCATAATGGTGCGATACTTCCTTCGCTTGTCATTCATGGTTGGTTGGTATCAATTTAATGTATATTGTTATTTCCTCCTTGTATTGCTAAAACGAGGATATTTCAATGAAATTGTGAAACTCTGTTGCGTCAGGTTGTTTGACACGGAGGGGAGGAGGGGGAAGGGGGGGGGGGGGTAGGTGTCTCAAGATGTTCCCGAGGGCCAGAGCACAAGAGGAAGTCTTCAACAAATTCTCCTCCCCCTCCTCCTCCTCCTCTTCCTCCTCTTCTTCTTCTTCTTCTTCTTCTTCTTCTTCTTCTTCTTCTTCTTCTTCTTCTTCTTCTTCTTCTTCTTCTTCTTCTTCTTCTTCTTCTTCTTCTCCCTCTTCTCCTTCTTCTTCTTCTTCCTCTTCTTCTTGACATAGGAGATCATTCTGTGTCAATCATCTCTGTTCACCGACAAGCTATCAATTATTAATCCTATTGGAGCTCATTTGAGCTGATAAAAGTAAAGATTATTAATCTGAAGTAGCCCGATATTAAAACCTTTTTCATAGATAAGACTGAATTGATATGTCTTTAGAGGTGTTTATAATTGCCTCTGTGTATATGCGAGTCAGCTTACTGCAATGATTTCATTTCCCTTATTGTGACGATAATGCAGGATCGGTTATGCTGTTCACATATAAATACTTTCTGCTAAGAAACAGGAAAATGTTGAAAGTTTACATATGTGTAAATAAGATACAAACGTAATTGATTAGAAAAGAAAATGCTAATGGAAACCTTACCTGGCGTTTGCTGGATATGGCAACGCAACGTTTTGGTAATATTGTTTGCGCCAGGGAAATATAATACAGGGGTGAAATCACCCTAGCCGCACCTTTACAACTCACATAAGGGGTTCTCATGGTCTCTTTATTATGTTCACATGCATGAACGATATCAAATAACAATTATTATGTATCAAAGGGAGGACTAGGGTTCGTTTTCATGTTGCTGTGACAACTCCAGTCACAATGTACTGTGATCGCATGTAATTCAATGCAAGAGTACAATAAGCTACCCCACCACGAGGAGAACCTCCACAGAGTTGGTGCTTAGTCTAATGAATTATAATTCCCCCTTTTCTGAACTCGCATATCTTTGCGGATTATTGTTGTTGTTGTTTTTTACCTGTTCCTCTCTTCCTCCTCCCATTTCTCCTATGTCTTGTCCCTCCTTCCACGCTCCTCGTTTCATTTCCATTTCTTCTTCGCCTTCTACGTCATAATCAGATAATGCCCTTTTTCTTCCTTCCTCTTCTCATCTTCTTTATCTCCTACACTTTTTTTCTTCTACTTGTTTTTATGTTTTACCTTTCTCCTCGTCTTTCTCGCGATTTCCTCTCTTTTGGACTTAATATTTCTTAAATGATATCTTACACCTCCTCATCCTTTTTCTTCTTCTTCTTCCCATTTCCATTTGTTCTGACCTTTTAACGTCCCTTCGGATTTATCTTACTTCTTTTTTTTTTGTCGTCCCTTCCTTCTGCCTTCGGTCTCATGTACCTATTTACATCCTACCTCTTTTTCTTGATCTCCTTTTCTCCTTCTGTCAAGTTTCTTTCTCTTCATTATTTTTGTTTTCCTCCTTCTTTATGATTTTGTATCCCCCGTCTTCATTCTTATTTCACCTGATATTGAAATGACTGGGTTTCCTTTTCTCTAGTAGAATATTTTATTTCTTCTTTGATATTCCTTTCCTTCATTTTCGTATCCTAATAACTTCCCCTTTTCATCACCATCCTCTATATCTTTCTTTCCTTTTTCATCCATCGATCTTTCATCACCTTTCTTCTTCTTCTTCTTCTTCTTCTTCTTCTTCTTCTTTTTCTTCTTTTTCTTCTTCTTCTTCTTCTTCTTCTTCTTCTTCTTCTCCTTCTTCTTGTTCTTCTTCTTCTTCTTCTTCTTCTTCTTCTCCTTCTTCTTCTTCTCCTTCTTCTTCTTCTTCTTCTTCTTCTTCTTCTTCTTCTTCTTCTTCTTCTTCTTCTTCTTCTTCTTCTTCTTCTTCTTCATCAACACTCACTTTTATTCTGATTTGTTTTCTTCTCACCATCTTTCCCATTTTCTCCTCCTTTTTAATCTTCTTCTCTTTCTCGTATCCTACTCCTCAACAATTTAAAGCCACCTGAGCAAAACGTCATTAGTTATAACTATTTCCATTTCTTTTTTTCAGAATACAATATGCACAAGCAATGCAAGTCATGCAAAGCTATTTCAACATAATAATTGATAACGCGATATTTGAGTGTCATAATAAGTGATGTAAATCATGAAATTCCATTAGGCGCTATATCATACGTTAATCGAGTACTATAAAGTCTTTTTTTATGGCAATAGCGATGGTCACTGTGCAGTTAAACTACGTGTTAATGTAGGCCTATCGTGCATTCATAGACCCGCATTCAGAACAGAATGATGTTTAACGCAAACAGAGTACTACACCTGGAGTAACTTTATGTGACATCAAATAAAAACAACATTAAATATTATTACTGATTCAATATTGATAGACCATTTCGTAATTACACCATGGTCAGACAATCCACTGAATGAATACTATTAGAATGCAGACTGGGATTCATTTTTGTTCATGAAGCTGTGATGGAAGGTGAATGTAAAGACATTTTACAGTGTGCCTGGAACAACAATAGAAGCAGGTGCACATGGTCGAATGTTCTTTCACTACCTTCTCAGAGCTGAATAGCTGTTGCCATATCTGCGTGATAATAAGTTGAAATGTGGGCGACTATCTAATGAATTTCCAATTTTTACTCTATGACCTGAGGTCATTTTCTACCAGCAATGAATCTGGTAATGCGCAGATTGCAACTAAGAACTGGCTTATTGATAGTATCCGCGGTATCACGATGGGAAATAGGTTTGTTCACATAATAATCACAGGGAATAATCAAAATCGCCCATAGTTGTGATTCTGAGATGAAAATCAATTATTTTTATATACACTATCAAAATGATTGTGCGCCCCATAAAGTTGGTCTTCGTTTTATACGCGATCTAAGTTCAACCATTTTTGTGAACATGGGCCATAATATTGTCTAGGTTTATCGACAAATGCGCAAATTGATAATCTGGGATGATAACATAATGTTCGAATATCTTACTGTATAGCATCATCAATTATCATAAATTTTGATAGGCAACTGACTTTTACAACCAGCTCCATATAACTCCTAAACTCCTAATGAATAATAAAAGCAATGTTTTAAAGTAAGGGGCAGTCCTGGGAAGGAGGGGGGAGGGGGGGGGGGTAGGGGGTTGCACATCATCTTGTCTATACTGAAGTCGCCAACCCTGGGCATGTTGGTGACATTGTCGTCAGAAGGCTATTCTTATGATGATGACTAGGGAGCCGAATAAGAAGACAGTACTTCCTCCTATTTGGTGTTCATATCTGCACACTAAGCATATTTTGTTCAAACAACGGATGAAAACAATAAGAAGTGTGATTAAAATCTGATCATTAGTCCATGAGGTCTGTAGAACTTTGAACACAATCATAAACATTAGGCGTGATCAGATGACAAGGCAGTATCCATATGTTAACAAAATACGTGACAGCGATGCATTTTGCACCAGTACACACGACAATATTTTGACCATCACAGTTGTATGTTAAATAAATAAAAGTGATTTTCCTGGCTTCCTACTGAATTGGTCGATGAGGTACACGAATGAATAATCAACTTCCGGGCACAAAGAGAGAAGGATAATGAGAAAGAGAGAAAGAGAGGGGGGTATAAAAGAAATAAAAGATAGATAGATACCTGATAGAAAGATAGATTGATAGATAGATGGATAGATAGATAGATAGATAGATATATAGATAGATAGATAGATAGTTGGATTGATAGATAGATAGATAGATAGATAGATAGATAGATAGTTAGATAGATAGGTAGGTAGGTATATATAGCTATATAATGTGTATTTACATATAGATATATAGATAGATAGATATATAGATAGATAGATAGATAGATAGATAGATAGATGTACATGTAGATAAATATAATTATGTAGATATATAGATAAATAGATACAAGTATATATTAGTATCAAGGAGTATGCATTTATATAGTTGCCCCCGTTCACATGAACGCAACAAACCGTAGGTGTGAGTGAGTCATACCCTAACTTATACCCTACATGTACATTCATATACACGCTTTATGCCTTTTTAGTCAGATCAGCACCAGATGGTTGTGCTTCTTGAAAAAACACATGGCAGATGTATACAATGCACATCGCATTTTGGAATCCTTATATGTAATCATTTCCTTTCTGAATTGTAATTGTATGTCTGAACAGTATAACACAACACATAATAATATGTTAAACATTTGAAAAGATAAAAATCAAATGAACTCAGTATAGATGAGCATAATGATATCATAAACCTTAGTATGGTTTAACCGCATGTCAAATGTTTCCATGTTCATTTATTTCTCTGTAAGTAATATTGAAGGGGAAGACAACCAATGAACTGCATGGTTGACCAACAAAAAGCAAAGGATGAGCATTAAAACAGGATCCCTGATTGAAAAAATGACACAAGTACGGAACACGCTATAGGAAAACACAAGATCAAGAAGACTGAAGGACTTTGTCAGCCAACCTTCACTCCTAACACGGCACCTTATGGTGATGATGAATATGCCATCCATTTTTACGGTGTGCAGGTATACTACTCTTTGTAATAATTCACGACATTGTACGTGTTTTGTTTAATGAAGTACAATGTAGTACGTATGCATCTCCGATTATATTCTGAAACCCTATCAACTTGATTGAAAACTTGACAGTTGATTAATTAACTCGGTATAACGTGATTAATGTTATCAGCCAGGGTCGCTCTTAGCTTATTATACAGAGCTAATCAGACATACCGTGGCGGTTTTCTCTGGTCGACTTCCCCCCGCCGGCAGTCTGGGCAAATACCAGTTCGTCGTCATCTAGGATATCTCCGTAATCATCCATCATGGACGATATCGTGATCAACGGCAGGTAGTAAGGACAAGACTAGAATCCGGCACGTACGCCATATATACATGTATCCATCGAGTTCCAAAGGAGTATAACGAGCAGTCTGCACTCACGAGCAAAGCATGATTAAGTGTCTATATCACGTAACTTAGGCGTAGTGGGTCGCAAAACCGTTTATTCACTGTCCCCGTATTGCACGTAAAATGTATCGACTATTCTTTTCATCAGCGGCAAAACCACATACACTGTAATCTCTGGTCTTAGAACAGGGATGTATCGCATGGGTGCACTGCATGCTTTATGTGCTGTGATCTTTCACCCTCCTAGAGTACGAGTCATCTTTTAAGAGAGCATAATAATACTCGTGAACTTTTTTAGTCAGCCATTGTGCATGAGCTGGGCTGCACATACACGGCACTCTGCTACATGATTATATTGTATATGAATTAATTATTATCTTTTTATTATCTTTTGTGATGACAATGTTAACAAACATACCAGTGAACTTTTTAGTCAGCCATGGGCTGACACATACACGACACTCTGCTGTTTCTATTCTATTTAGCCTATTTCTCTCCACTGCTGAAGAAAGGCCTCCTCATCATTTTTCCATCTTGATCTATCTTGTGCCGTTCGTTTCCATGTCACACTACCATATTCTCTAATATCGTCAATCCACCTCCTACTTTGTCTGCCTCTTCTTCCGGTGTTAGCTCTGCTGTAAATAATACTGAATACGAAGTACATATGCACAATCATAAGCAGTTTGTACACTATTCATTAAATAAACTTTTTTCTTTGCCCGTTTCCACATGTTTCTGACATGTACATAATACGAGTAAATGTTAAAGGACTTCATGATATCAAAAGGCAGTAGCTGGCCTATATTCATGAGCATCCTAGTTTGGCATGTCTCGGTGATTGTTGATTTGAAAAGGTTATTATTTGTTTCTTTTCAATTTGTCATTATGATTTATCATCACGCAGAACACATATCGAGACACATACGCACTTGCGCACACACACACATACACACTCACACACACACACACACACACACACACACACACACACACACACACACTTGATTTCAATAGTATTAATTCAGTATTAGTGAAAGGGTTTTCTGGGGTAATTTCCAATTTAAAAAGACATTTTAGGCATATACATCCAGTAGTGGGAAGGATAGCGTGATCCATCCTGCAAATTATTTCTTTTTATTTAAAGTACTTATTCAGCTCCATTCAAATAATATTAAAAAACACCATTTTATCTCATATAACCATAATTGTACAATCATAAAATTGCATGATCAGGTTACCCATATCCGTCTTCAATAACGAGAGTGCATGCATTGAATGCATTATTCAAACGGTTGTAGACTGAAGAAATCCATCAAATTAATGATGGAACATGCGAATGAAAGAATCCACCCCGCCTCTCTCTCTATCTCTCTCTGTCGCTCTATGTCTCTTTCTTTCTCTCTCTCTCTATCTCTCTCTCTCTCTTTCTCTCTCTCTCTGTCTGTCTCTTTCTCTCTCTCTCTCTCTCTCTCTCTCTCTCTCTCTTTCTCTCTGTCGCTCTCTGTCTCTTTCTTTTCCGCTCTCTCTCACTCTCTATCTCTTTCTGTCGCTCTATATCTCTTTCTTTCTCTCTCTCTCTCTCTCTCTCTCTCTCTGTGTCTCTGTCTCTCTCTCTCTCTCTATCTCTCTCTGTCTCTGTCTCTGTCTCCGTCTCTCCCTCTCTACATGCTTTATAACCTTTTATACCAGAAACGCTGTTCACCTTTTTATATATATTTTGAACAACATGATGTACAAAATATACACCATTTTTTTTTTTAGACTCGTCCTCATTTAGCTTGCAACACATCAACTCTTTTAAAGTGAATTATGACAAAAACTGTCTTGTGAACCTTGCATTGAATACTGTTACAGTTGTCTATCTATTTTGTATGCTTTAGTAAAAATGCGTATTATGTCATTTGCGATATTTCTTAATCGTGTATGCACAAGTCTTCTTTCGGCTTGTTGCACATACCTGTTTCCAATCAATCATTTTTGTTTGTGCATGCTTTTTTGTTCTTTGTTTTGTTCATCTTTATCATTTTGGGCGTAACTAAGGAACATGCTTTATATACGTCATGGTTATTGATGGAAGAAAATCAAATAAAATTGATTGTTTTAACTGAACGTTAGGCCTGCGTGTGAATGTTTTGCAGAAATTGCACCTGTTGCAATAAAAACTCAAAACGCGCATGCAGGCCTAAAAGAAATAAACAAGTGGGGACAGTCCCGCATGAGTTACATCACTAATCTAAAAAAAAAAAAACGGTTTCTATGAACGTGATGTTACTGATGACGTGAGATAGTTTGTTTGCCTTTCCCAAATAATCATTTCACACAATACTGATAAATTATGTATGATCTCCGCTTTGTTCATCTTCATCATTTCGTGTGTTACTTATAGGAGCGTGCTTTATATTCAATCTGGCTAGAGGCCAGCGTTGATTGATAAAGAATAAAAAACAAAATAATCTTAATTGATTTGTGTTCAACTGCCTATGTGTGTGTATGATTGCAGAAATTACACCCGTTGCATTTAAACTACAAATTGATGTAGGTAATACGTGAACTCTATGAAATAATTGATCAGGGACGACCCCTTATGAGTTTCATGAGGGGGGGGGGGGGGGCAGTATTGATGCGTCTTTTCCAAATTGCTGATTTTCTATCATTATTTTGAATCGCTTAGGTTGACAGCATTTACAATAAACAATTTTTCCTTCTGTATGTATACCCCCTCCACCTCTTTATGAAAATGACGGGTCTTCTTGAAATTGACGTCTTAAAAATGTTTGAAATTTCGATTTTGATCGCAACAGCTGATGATTTTATTTCCTCTGTGTATATGAAATCCCTACTTACACAGGACAAAAATGTTCAGCGCGAATGCTTTGTGGAAACTTATTACTTATTATAAACGTACAAAAAAACAACTACGCCAGACATCTCCGAAATCATAAATATCATTTTATTTTTTAAATAATATAACCGGCGCGTTACTGGATATGGCCTCTGTTTATTGACCGCTTGACAACATTAATATTGCATGCTTTAACCAGGGTATCAATTTGTCTATTGAAGTTATCAGGATAAACAAGATAACATTTCAACGTAATCCGGGTTCAACGTGCATAGATAATTAATGTAAACAGTGTTACCAGGCATGAGGTAGTTAAATGCAATTGATGTTCCGTAAACGCCAGGTGAATTCCATAAATAATTTGTTAATATTTTATCACAATCATAATGAATGGTGGTACGATACACGATGCACGATCGAATAAATTACCGTTGATTCTGTACGCGTATGATCTAGACAGTAATTTCTTGGGCGTTCCCGATTTGTTGACCTTGTGAACTAGCTTTCCGCAGATTGGGGAAAAGTTTTTTGTTTATCTACACGGAAATTGAGCACGCCCTCATAGCTCATTTGACAAAAGTTATCCGGAAGTGTCAAATCCTGGAATATAGTCGTGAAGCCCCTGCTCGAAATTCTTTCGAACGATGTCATATCACCAGGTAAAAACATTGTTTGCTTCACTTGAAAGGTAATTTGCGTACGGTTGTCCGCATCGACATATCATCTTGGAGTACGGTTAGGACTTTTCATGTTTATTTTTCACCATTTTAGCTGTTTTCAGGAACTTTTGGCTCTGCCCTTATAATTTTGTTGAGTGATCAAGTGGTTTTCCGCAGGCTAGCCTTTGCTGATTTCAGCGCACCTGAGCGGGTCGTGATGTAAGCACCGGGCCAGCGACGGCGGCTAGCGCACAGGCAGTTGGCCTAGGCTGTAGATGCCCAAGCTAGCTATGCGAAGTCCGCGGTTAGGATGAGGCGGGGCCGGTTATCAATATCATGTCTTAGGGAATCCTTAGTTTGCCGGACTATTTATTATTTAGCTATTAAACGGGTAGAATAAACGTACTTGTACAGCAAGGGCACAAGTTCAGATAGGCCTAGTTACTTTATGATGTATCGATTTGAAAAGAAATTTGGGCACTGTCTAATTAAATGAGTAAATGCCATTTTCTCAAATGTACTGTTATTTTATGCACTACGTCTACGGCAAAATGCGGGGCAAATGCTTTGCCTTCGCTTGGTTGTGCAGATTATTTTGCAGTAGACCCAGACATGTTTAGAGTCTAATTTCTTGGATTTTGGGGAATGAGTTAATCTGTGCAAATTAATGGTAGGGTTGATCGGGCTTAGGCTTCGGGTTAGGTTCAGGCTTTTAATACCATCAAATTTGATTAAACGTGTCTGTGCAGTTTTGCTAAAGTGCACTACTAGATCCATGCTATGATTAGTCTCAGACAAAGTGTCATTGGTTGAAGACAAGTGAGTTTCTGGTTTGGAGATCATTATGGGGATTAACTTTCAATCAAATGACTGGAAATTGTTGACTTGTTTCTGATCATGCAACTTTCAGCCAGGTTGGCACCATTGTTGCATTTTTTTTTAAACCCAGTTTGATTTGATTTTGATTTTTGTTGTTGACTTGTTGCTATATCTTCAATACATTCAACACAAAAGACATATCAACATTTAAAAAAAATGTTGATATTTCTTTTGTGTTGAATGTTTTGAAGACATTTTAAGATACTGCGTTTTACAAGGATCCACCGAAAGTCAAATGTTGGCATAAATCAACACAAACAAAATGATGAATGTGTCACTACATGTATGTCATGGTGACATGCACATTTTTTCATTGATGCGCTTCTGTGATATGAAAAGAAATTCAAATAAAATCCAAATTATTTCTGCATGTACATGTAAATTCCTTTGGAAAACAGTCATTTATAAAGCACATTGCTTTATATGACAGATATCTAGCTAGCCAAACATAAGTTTGACCCTCTTACTTTGGAACTGTAGAATAAAACAAACCATACAGATTACAGAAAATTAGGAGCAAAATGAGCCTCAGACATCACAGCCTTATTAACTTTGTTGCTAATTATACTCCTTATAGATTGATATTCATAATTCAAACATTCATAGCTTTCTATATTGCATTGTAGTTTCAAACATTTAACAAATGGTTTGTCTGACTTTTCTGCTTTTATTTCACTGTAGTCATTCAAGGTGGGAAAGAATGTGATATTCTTGATTTCCAATTTCTGTTTTTCTTATAGATTCTTGCAAGGAAGATTCTTGTAACAACTTTGTTAGTAAATGTGTAGGAGGAAGCACAATTAAAAAGCACACTGAGTTGAAAGTAGGAAGTTCCACTTTGATGTCTTACTCTAAGTTATTACCTAAAAAGATTTGAAAAAGTGAATGCAACTATACAATGTCTTTTCTTTGATCACAGGTGAAACTGGTATTCTGGTCAACCACCAGGTGATGCAATTTCTCTACGCGGTTCACTGGGCATCTTAGATGAAGAAAAAGGAGAAGAGGAAGAGGAGAGAGCGAGAGGCGGAGAAGGAAGGAGAGAGAGCCTCAGCACAAGCGATGTCTTCCCCATCTCGACGGAGACAAGCCCCGAGGCCCCAGCTCTCAGTAGAGCAGGATAGCGAGTATGTCAACGTGGAGCTGGGCCGAAACAATGGCACCCCCAATGGCGCATCAGGGTACAGCAGCCCCACCCCGAGCAGGTCCAGGTATGAGAATTTTATTTATTTTTATTTTTTATGGCTGTAAAATTGATAAGGGGCTGTTTGACAAATCCTGGTCAGTTACTTTTCTTTTTCTGGAGCAGCTTCCCACTATCTGGAATGTAAGGAAATGCCATACTGTCATTCAAGAGGTGGAAATAATGAGAAAGAAAATGTCCATGGTTAGTAACATTAAAAAAATTGTGAGCAAAGTCTCTCTTACAAAATAATATTATCTACTCTTGCATTTTAGACATTTCCTTTTAAAGATGTGTCTTTGAATTACCAACAAATAAAAAAGGTAATGACTTGGCTACCCATTTTCCCACATCCGTTTTGATGTGTAGTCCAAAACCCCACAAGTGACAGTGAATTATGGGCTATAAAATGAGAAGACTAACATGTAAGTGCAAATGATGGACCTATCCAAACTGACAGCATATAATAAAATAACATTTTTCTTTAATTCTTTATCCCAGGATGCATGATTTTCATTACAGGAGCAGCAGCATAGATTTGGCTATGAAGCTAGTTTTTATATTATCCATTAAGAATCAGGGAGCTTTGTAGGTTACCGTTCAGGTAGTTACACCTATTTTTCTTTTTCTCTGCAGGTACGAGAACATGGAGCCCAACCCAGACATGCGGTACGGGGCTCAGGGTGTAGACAATCTGGCCTACGACTCACCGATGGGTACGCCCATGACCAGGGGGGGCTACCAGGCAGAAGATATACACATGTCTGCAAGTAAGCTTATTTCAAGATAGTATTTATTAGTTTCCTTCTCACCATGGAAACATTCAAAGAATAATTGAGTACATGTAAGATAATGTGTTCAAAGAAGGCTACTGGATTTTGTTTGTATGTATTTGTAAGTTTCCCTCTCCATTCATCTTTCTCCATTCATCTGTCTTTCTTGGTCTGTTGGTTTGTCTGTTTCACACCTTGTCTTGCTGGCTCTCCCTCTCTCTACCGCTCTTCCTTCCCTAGCCCTCCCTCTGTCTCTGTCTCTGTCTCTGTCTCTGTCTCTGTCTCCGTCTCTTTGTATTTCCATCTTTCCGTCTGTGTCACTTTCCCTATCTTTATCTTTATCTCTAACTCTTCAAAGAATGAGAACAATTATGGAGTTCCTTGATAGTGAATGAATTGAAATCTAAAACAAAAAAAATCATCTAAAAATCTGTAATGAATGATAATGATGATAAGTCAAAAAGTAAATTTAAGCTTCCAGTATGCAGGAGACCAGTATTTATGTATCATTTAACAAGTATTTAGCACCTAGTATGCCCACTGTTCATTTCAATTTACTAGACCTGTGTGAAAATAAAAGAGTTTTCATTTTGAGTGAGTGCATATTATGATTGTGAAAATGCCATGTATATTCTTAAAGGATAGTCTTCCATACGTATAAAAAAAAGAGGACAACATATTGTGATTATTTCTGGGGCACATATTTTTTTTTTCCTGAAACAGTCCTCTATTTTAAGAATGATGCATTATTGTGAGAGGCCCATTATTGTGTTGAAAAGTCATGCTGTCATCTTGGAGGCACAGGTAGGTTTTTAATTGCAAAATGTAGCAGACGTGCACTGAGTGTTGCTGAGGAAGTACTGCTGTTACATATTATGGAAGGCCACCCTTTGAATGGGATACACTTCAATCATTTTAAGAGGGGGGCTTTATCATCGGGGGGGGGGGGGGGGGGGGGTATGGACATTCGAACGTCTGTGGGAGGGATAAGTTTGCTTTCCCTGTTCCTTAACTGTCGATCGCAGGAGTAGTTTTCATCCTCCCCTCCCCCCTTTCTCTCTAGAACTTAATGACATGGGTTTGTGTGAGTATTGTACAGTGTACAGCTATTAGAATGAGATGGAAATATTACAAATGAGACAAGCTGCCATTGCCATGTGTTGACTTTGTCTTCTCTGTATTACAACTTGTCCTATTGATAGTGTACATGCAATGAACACTGTAGTCATGTCGCCATTACATTTTATTACATTTTCATACGATAATTATCTTCCCAAATTATACCAGTTTTATTCAAGTATACAAAATGATGACTTCTCATGAAGAATTTAGTCACTACAGAAATATTCCTGCACAGTATACCGTATTTTGATTCATTAGATGTAAACTTTAACAAAGCTGATGGGTGCACTTTAGCCTTCAAAAAGTTTGTTGACCCCATGGAGACACACACACACACACTCTCTCTCTCCTCCATCAGTCATCATTTCTCACCAGGAGGCATGTGGGCGCCTCACATGTCATCTCAAGTGTTTGATTGCTCGCACCATTAATCAAGAGACTTGATTGAGGTCGCAAAAAGCTTAGCACCATGTGGTCTAGGCTCCAGACAAACATCTTCATCAGGGTAGTCTAAAGAACATACAGAGGCCTGTTCTTATACAGAGTGAATGTTGTGCATAGCTTCATCTAGATGGTCTACAGAACATTCCTATGAAGAGGCCTGTTTACACTCTGTGACTTGTGTTCATCAAGGCAGTCTAGATAACACAGAGGCCTGTTCACACTCAATAAATGTTGTGCATCTTCACCAAGGCAATCTTAAGTACACAGAGGCCTGTTCACACTCAATACATGTTATGCATCTTCACCAAGGCAATCTTAAGTACACAAAGGCCTGTTCATACTCAATAAATGTTGTGCATCTTCACCAAGGTAATCTTAAGTACATAGAGGCCTGTTCACACTCAATAAATGTTATGCATCTTCACCAAGGCAATCTTAAGTACACAAAGGCCTGTTCATACTCAATAAATGTTGTGCATTTTCACCAAGGTAATCTTAAGTACATAGAGGCCTGTTCACACTCAATAAATGTTGTGCATCTTCACCAAGGTAATCTTAAGTACACAGAGGCCTGTTTTCACTCAATACATGTTGTGCATCTTCACCAAGGCAATCTTAAGTACACAGAGGCCTGTTCACACTCAATACATGTTATGCATCTTCACCAAGGCAATCTTAAGTACACAAAGGCCTGTTCATACTCAATAAATGTTGTGCATCTTCACCAAGGTAATCTTAAGTACACAGAGGCCTGTTCACACTCAATACATGTTGTGCATCTTGATTAAACCATTCTTAAGTACACAGAGGCCTGTTCATACTCAATACATGTTGTTCAACTTAAATTTTCTTTGAGAGTGCAAAATTACCCTTAGTGAGCAACTACATACTAAAAGATATAAAACATCCATACTCTAAATGCCAGTTATTATTGTACTGGTTAAGTATTTGATCCATGCTGCATTATACCTTCTACTTTGGACAGTGTTTACTTTCATGGAAATAACTTGCTTATGGCTGTTGTAGGATGTACATGTATCTTAGCACGGCCTGCTAATTTATGCTTCTGTAGGTTAATCATTCTGAACTACTTATGACCAGCAGAGTTTAATGAGGTTATTTGCCAGGGGTTGCTGTGAGGTTGATGTACAGCACAGACATCTGAGGTACAAAGGCATGTACATACATGATATGCCATCTTTCCACAGGGAGCTTTCATACCGGACTGTTTGTACATGTATCGTTGCATCCATGTGAAATTTTAAATCTGGTCCAAAGTTCTGGAGGACTATAATAGGGAGACTGCATCAGAGCTCCAAGGCTTTGTATTATAGAAGCAAGGTCAGAGAAGAGAGCAATGCCCAGGAATTGTAAAGGTATTCTTGTGATTGCTTTGAGAATAGTTGAGATGGGTTACTTACACATGTGCATGTGTAAGTGAAGTAACATATCACTATTGTCTTTCTATCAATATGTACATGTTTGATACAGCTGGAGCAGCACCATACCTGTAACTTGTGTATCATACTTTGTAATATGAGGAGTGTGTAAAAAAAAAATGTTTATATGGACAGGATTTGCTTGATGAAGAATATTCCAAATACTAACTTGTGCATTGTACTTTGTAATATCAGGAATGTGTAAAAAAAAAAAAAAAAAAAAAAAAAAAAAACCTTGTTATGGACAGGATTTTCTTGATGAAGAACATTCCAAAGAGTAGCCATCGGGCTTGTATTCTTCACAACTCTATAGAATAGAGTACTTACCAAAATGGTGTCATCATTGTTGTGCATGTCTCTGGTTAGTGAGAGATTTTAGTGCCAACATCAGACACTCCCAATGAGAGTTCCTGCTGTGATCACTGCTGTTTGCTCTACCTACATGTACATGTAGTTTAGAACTAGTTGTCTTGACAATTGATTTTGGCATGTATAATACTTGTTAAACATTATAAACTTGTAACGGAATTATTGAATCTCAGATTATGCACAGATCCTTGTTTACCTACGGCATATCTACAGAAGTATAGTAATCATTAACAGAATAGAGGTACAGTGTATATCAGAGGGGTGTTTCACCAAGCTGTTCGTAAGTTACGAACGCCTTTACGAGCTACTGGTGATCCCTTCTTGTGCTAAATGTGATACCACACTTTGTTCATTGATAATCTGATTTACAAGTGTAGCACAAGAAGGGATCACCAGTCATTCGTAAAGTCGTTCGTAACTTACCAACAGCTTGGTGAAATACCACCCAGTAGTCATGTTTTGAATACATGTGTTATGAATGCCAAACAAATGTCTAGGTCACTGAAAGTCCATCCCAGATCAGTCACCCTGAAACACTAAACAGTGGCACACTGAGGACTGCTGATGTACACACACACACTAGAGCGTCTGGGGTTTGAACAGGTTACACCCTTTTCAATAGCTTGAACTTTCCTTCTATTTGTAATGGGCTGAACCACACATTAAAGTTAGTGTGTCCTTTTTGCAAAAAAAACCCCAAACAATATGGTGTGTATATAACATGGCATAAGCCATGCCACACCATACCATTTACTCTAGGTTAATTTTGTAAGATCTGAAACTCGACTATGACATAAAATTGAAATGCATCATGAAAAACAGACTTCTTTGGAGTTTGCCTCTCAAGATCAGCTTCTGTTTCAAATGCAAAATGAATTTTGAGATAACATACAATCATACCATAAAATCATATCTCATCTCAAGTCTGACAAGAGATGTATGTATGTCCATATTAGTAGTATTGATCTGATTGAGTCAGTGACATTTCGATGATGATGTACAATATTGTCTTGTGAGTGCAAGGGTCTGTAGAATGCGGATACTAGACTACATCTTCAGACAACCCAGGATCCAAAGATCCATGGGAAATATGAAGGTCAATATTAGCCCATTACATATCACTCTCATCTTCATGTATGCATATTCTGAGGACGGTTCATTTAAAACTTATACACGGTAACTTAATATTTCAGGCCTACATGTACGAAAGGGATATGCCACCTTCAAGGAAACAAATCAAGTTGATGCACCAAGTACTTACCCATAGCTCCTATTCCTCTGTAGCAGTATTCCAAATACCAAGGATACCAAGGAAATCCACATCCAGAGTTTACTTCCTGATTAGATCACTAGACCGTCAATCTTAATGATGGTTTTGGTCCTCTGCCATTTCATCAAATCAAGAACAATATATGACTGTAATGTACCCAAAGAAGATCGATAGTATTATCTGCCAATAGAAAACATATCAGTGATATACGATTGGTCAGAACAGCGCACATGTACATTAAGTTTTACAGTAATATACAGAGACTCTATAGGCCCCTGTGTGTACCAGTCCTTATCCTACATGATGTGCAGCTTGTGAGGCTGAATGGCCAATACTTACGATACACTACACAACCCACTCTATTTGATATAAACAAAATTAACTCATCAATCCAGGTGACCTAGGCTTTTTACATCTCCAGCATTACTTCCTTAGGAATCTAGGAGACTATGGGTTAACAAAAGTGGGGAACATGTATACCAGAGATGCCAGTCGTATTTGTCATGGATCGGCCACGATTAGGTTTCATTGCTTGCTGTTCATATGATCCTGTTTTCATTGACGACGGCTTGACTCCTCTGAGGGAACTCTCCTCTAACTGTCTGTCTGTCTGTTGTGATGAGCGTCTTAAATGATGAGACAGAGCTGAAGAAAAGGATAAGCTGGGGGAACCGAAAAATATAGCTGCAGAAAGAGGCAAAAATATTAAATTGCTGAGGAAAAGATATTTTGTACAATGTATGGTACCTTATGTACATGTTTACTGTATGTATTTAACTCAGCTTCTCTGAGGTTTGTTCAAGTAGCAACAAGAATAGATTCATAGTGCATTCTACTAATTGAAACTGAATAACATGATACAGATGAATGTAATAGTGTGTTACTATACACTTAGGGGTGAAGTTGCAAATGCATTACAAAAACGGTTCATTGTCTTAAAACATGAGTTTAGACTTCGAAATCAAACATGGCTACGACTATTAGTGACAACTGAAAGGTCAGACTGCAAATAAAGTCTCATCATCTTGTACCAGCAGTGTACATCACTTAAAATAATTCAAATTAAAAGTGTTTTCCTTTTCCAATTCTACATATGTCTGTACACATGATGGAGACATTTTGATGGAGATACATTAAAAATATCAAAAAGGTAATATATTAAATAAAATGTCACTTTATTTTGAAATAGCTAATATGATCTACAGGTACAGGGTATACTGTAGGTACAGTATTGTACTTCATGTTAAAACATGAGCATGTGTAAGAACTGCTGAGTAACAATTGTTTTCCTCTTTCAATCCTGCAAATGCGTGTAGTGTTGGAGACAGTATCATGGAGGTATTTTAAACATGACATGTAACACAAAGGTCATACCGGAACTGAAGTATTACTCAAGTTATTCTGATACAGCTGACACAATCTTGACAGTACTATACACAGGGAGAGGATTTACTAGAAACCCTTTGTTTCAACATGAGCATGAGCATGTGACTTGAATGTGGAGTCGGTTTCTATGTCCTGACAGATGTGCTAGTACTCACGATGAATGAAGAATGACTTACTGCGAGTGAAGCTGACTCGCTAACTTCCAAGCCACATACTTGATATATGATTCACTTCCCACTACCGTACATGTGCTCCTCCCTGAGCACGTTAACTCTTTCTGTGCCAGATGTAGCAACGGTCTATGGGATTTGTGTGTATTATTCATGCAAGAATGACTGTACAGTGCTTTAAGAGTTAATAGTGCCTTCAGTTTAACTGTCTCTGCCTGTATTCCATATTCACTTCTCTTCATGTGGTTCCCTTCATTCTTACCTTTTATTCTTTCCATCTTTCTCTTCCGGTTCATGGCTTTACCTCTCATTGATTATTGTTCTGTCATTATCCATCTCCCTTTCTCTCCCTCCTGCTTTCCCTTTCTTATTTCATTTTTGTGGCAGTCAAATTAAGGTATGTACAATCACTTGCCAGTGGTGATTTCATGAGGTATAATCAGCATGTTAAACTTGTGTTTGAACTCAAAATGTCACATCATGTCATAGTTTGTGTTTGCTTGTCATGCAAACTTTAATAGCAACATTTGTGTGCAAATATCACGTACGAGGTTCACACATGTGCAAATCAAACCTTTCTGTGCCAATCTTTTTTTTTTTTTTACAATTCAAAAAGAATCCAGGTGAGAACCATGCATAAGGGATTCAAATGAGAAAATGTAATTGTGTACTTTCTCTCTTAATTGATTTGTATGCTGTTCAGAGATATTGCCAACTTACCTGAATTAAACTTCACTTTTTGAGAGTACAATGACTCTTTATGTGCTACAGTGGCATTTTTGGACAAATGATATACACAAATATTATTCAGAAAAAATGAATATATTGTGTAACTAACTACATAAATGTGGCCATTTATCAAATCATGATGTATGTTATGCTGTTGTTCGAATGAGATTTTGATTTTAATTGAATTTGAATCAATTGAATTGAATTTAAGTGAATTGAAATGAAATTTATATTTTAACTGAATTGTTATTTTATTATCATTCTCCACCGTTTCCCTTCTCCTCCTGACCAGTCACAACAGCCTTTGCCTCTACTGGCCAGACACCTCTAATGGGGCGGTCAAGAAGCCCCTCTGAAGCGTCCAGCGCGTCCTATCAGTCGAGCAACGCGGACGCAGACGAGATCCACGAGAGGGAGCGCATCGCAGCCAGCCTAAGCGACCCCAATAGTGTGATTGACATGCTTCCAAGCAGACAACTAAGTAAGCATACTGTATGGTTCAGCTGAGCAGTATTTAACTCCCTCATTACCAATTCAAATAAAGCACATTGGCTTGTTACACATTTTATTCATCTATGGTACTGAGAAGGATAAACAAAAATGATTGTTGATTTTTCTGTCAAATTGACAACACGTTATCAAAAAAATTGGTCAGATTGTTATCCTAACATGGAACATACATTCCATTGGAAATGAAAGTAACATCAAGAAATACTTTTAAAACATGTGATTTTATTTTTTGAGTGGTTTTTTCCATCTTTGTTTTGAAAGCCTTATAAAAGAAAGGTAATTATTTTTTAAATTGTCTATATTCACACTGTGATAACCCTATTGATTTGATGTGCGATTCTTTGATAGCATTTAGCACTTAATCAATGTGTTGATCAATGAATTATTATAAAATTGATGAAATGATGGTATGAGGGATTCAACTAGCAGAATTTTTCTTTTTTTCATTGAAAATTTGTTATGTGTATTCAAATATGTATAATTGGAGCAGTCAATAAAGAGTTAGTAAAAAAAAGTTTTAATCAGCATTAGGAAGTGCTCAGCATTTAGGTGTATACAATACTTCATGGTAGATTTGAAAGGAACTTGTGCATGACACATGATAATATGAATATATTTGAATACCACAAGACTACTTACAATGAAGGACATCTAGCAATATTATGCCATTGCATATTTTGGTAAAGAGTAGTTTTAAATGTGTATTGCATATTAAGGTATTCCTGAAATTTATTTTCGCATTTGTAATCGCAAGTAGAGCATATTATTGGAGCTCTCTAATGAAAGGATGCTTAGAAAGTACCTTTGAGTATTTTTCAGTAGATTAGATTCTAACAAGGATTGGGGGGGGGGGGGGGGGCAATTGAAGATTAGTAGAGCGTGGCAACCGTAAATAAAAATGCAAATGCTGTTCGTTCATCATCACGCATTCCAAAAACTTCAAGCATTTGTCCTCCCGTTTGAAAGTTTTTCAACTAAATCTAATCCATGTACACAAACATGTATGTGTAACTATATACACTTACCTCCTTTAATTCTATGTGATATGAAGAGAAATGAGTTACACGTAAGGTGTAGTAGCATAAGATGAGGAAGAAGGAATAGAAGAAGTTTAAAAAGATGTAGATAAACTGTAAGCTTCAGGACTTTCCATTATTAAACAAGGAAAATATAAGACATGCAAATCAAAGGAGAAGAAGAGGAGGTTATTCCATTCCTAGGTATACCACAAGTTACATCATAATATTCATTCTAACAAGAAAAGAAACAGACTGCCCAGTACAAATTGCAAAGAGAAGAGATCATTTTACATCAATTTACATCATACCTACATATGTTCTCGATAACCTGTCATCATATAACATTATCTTAATCTAAAAGTTGTTTTCATTCTTTACTTAAAATTTCCTATAAATTTCTTTAAGGTTGCACCCCCACCATGCCAAATTGTCCTATGTTATCACAAACTGCAAGAAAACAAGGTTAATCAACATATGTTACAACATAAGCTTTATTCCTTTAAACATCGTCATTGCTTAATGCTTTATATTTACATTCCTCGACTAAAACACCCCTCAAAATTTCACTCAAATTTTCCCAGGCCACACGCTCCACCGCGCCAAGTCATCCTACGTGACCACCAACCGGCCGACCCGCAAGCGTAGCCGCACCTCCTCGCTACACCGCTCACGCTCCACCAAACGCCGTAACTATGAGAACGTCAACCTGGAGAACATGGTGGATGACATCCTCTCGGACCCCATGCTTGGTGAGGGTACCTCCCGGGGTACCCTACGGCGGCGCGACACCATCAGGCAGATCTCCGGTACCATCGATACCAGGCGCCGCGTCAGGTAAGAAGCCTCTAGGGCCCTATACTACTGATAAGAAGGGTGGCGAATTGATAAGAGCTGCACAGCGCTGTGCTGAACCATGTCAGTACCAAGCCACATTGATTTATTACATACTCAAAACTCCATGAAAATAACAAGGTTAAAGCTGAACTCACCAGTGGTAACCCATGTCATGCAAGTATGATACAGACAGAGTAGTTTACAGATTGGATGTTGTTTGCTTTTCAACGAAGTACTTATCCAAGTTAAATTTTAATACAGATAGTGTGAATGACAGTTGAAGATTTGTGAATTTCTAAGGAGGAGGGTGGGATGAGCGGGTGGGGAGGGGAGGGGTAGATATTATTACATGATACGATTATGGCACTAAATTTGATTCAGTCATATATCATGATTCTTGTTCACCTCTCTGTGAAGCTTATGTCAGAATGATGTAATTCCTTCCCTGTCAGACTCCATAGTGCTCTATGTGAATGATGTGTATTACAAGTTTAAAAATGCCCTAATGGCTTTTGGAGAGCTAATCCAGTCTAAGCATGATCAGAGTAGTGGCATACATGTATTTGCCGCAGCTTAAAGGAGGCATTTGTTTATCAATCCTTGTACTTTTCACACTTGATGTCTCCCTTTGTTCACTGTAGGGGCAGACTAAGGTAGGTTTTTCAAGGTCTTTTCTTCATTGCTGTTGTTGCAAAATTTGCTTGAATAGAATTGGGCCTTGGGATCTGCATCTCTAATACTGTAGCTGTGGCGTGAAGGAATGCTCCATGCTCAGTGGAGTAATCTTGTGCAGTCGGGCGAGTTTTAGCAAAGAGAATATTTTCATGTGTTCTTCATGTGTTCAGATTACGGTTATTTACATGCTGCTCACAACAAATGCTACACAGAGGTACTGCTTAAAACAAAATCATTACATTCAGTAATCAACAGGCATAAAACAAATTAAAGTAAGTCACTTGGAAGATGTATACACAATCTACCAGTACAGATGATATTTACCTTTAACCGCTTTTTAAGTACAGAATGGAATACATACTTACATCTCAGTTTTATATTGTTTTGAATGACAGAGCCTGTAATGATAATGAGCAAATTGTAAACACAATTTCATTAATGATACCAGTGTGTGTAAAAAAAAAAAAAAAGGTGTGTGCAATAAGCAAAGTTTTTCTTTTTACATCTCTTTACATCTTTTTACATTGTCAAACACAAAACTGTGCATCTTTATTAATGTTCTATTTCATTCAAATATTTCACTGGCAATAATTAAAAAATATGCTGATACTATGCTCTAGCTGATTAATTACAGTACATTATATGTATTAGTAGTGCCAAACATGCAGGCTTTTAGTACAATTGGGGTCATAGCAATTGTTTTTGTAGTTAGATATTTTTAATTGTAATTTCTTTTTTAAATAATTCAACTGCAATAGAATACATGGTAAGTCAAAGTGTGCGTTTTGTTGCAGTTAATTCTGCATGCCATATTATGAGAGATATGTGCTTGCACTATCCCTGACCACGTAACCATACTTTTGATATACAAGTCCATGGAAGTGGGGGACAATAATGATGTAACACATATGAAATAGCATTGAAGTAGTAATTAATCATCAGTATTAGTATGAACAACATCAAGGAACAAACATCAAGGATAAATGCCAAGAATAGAAACTTTGACAGCATACATAAAAAGTCTAGAAATTTACCAACTAAAATTTAAGTAGAACAGTTTCATCATTCCATTCAAGTAGAAAACAGATATGTTGCTTTTCATAATTCACCCAGCTTTGAAAAACCCAGGCTGATACACATCCTGGTTGAATTCTAGGAATGTCATATCATGCATGATTTGATGTCGTGAAAAATGCATTGAGAGTCAAGTGAGGAGTTAATGATAATCTATATGCTGGTTAAGTTGAGGTTTTAGTTGCTTTAGGGTACGTTTGTTCTCAATTTGTGAAGGCAGAATCAGCGTTTTGAAATGCTGATTGAAGACGCTCATCCAAAACCAAGTTTACTGGGGTATTGTTTACTATTGAGATGATGTAATTTAAACATTCAAAATGAGCATGAACACAATGGCATTTTGAACTAAACGCGTATCAAAACACTGAGTTTGGCTCCCCTAAAATGAGCATAAATGCACCCTCAGTTTGCTGTTGCTTGTATTATGAGTGAACATATTTGGAAAGGCCTTTTTTGAAGGCTAGTCATATTCCAGGGAAGTTTTCCTTCCATTGTATAGAACTAGTACTTCAGTTTTAATTGAAGTTTACCTCACCTCAACTTAACTTCAAGCTTCTGGTACTTCATGCAAATGGGTAATTTCAAGTGTTAAAAGGGAAACAAATATTGAAACCTCTTGAAGTATTCCCCAATGATGGTGTCATTATTTGATCCATGGTTTCATTTGAGGTTTAGTGGAAGTAAAAGACTCTTGACAGCCACTTGATAAGCAACCACTATCCCATAAAATACCACATATTGCTCTCCATTAAAGGTGAGAAGCTCATAAAAACATTGCATGTAACATTTATATTCTTTATGTGAAATTTGCAGTGCATATTTCATTTTTTATTTTACATGTGTTTGCTTGCTAACTTCCCGTTTCCAGTCATGAAACAAAGAGTAGCTCATGAATTTTTGTAACTTAGGTCAAATTAATGCAGGAAATTGCTCAAATGAGAAGAAATATGAATCTGACCAAACACATAGCGGTAAATACACTGTATCTTGTACTTGTGTGTAACTCTCAAGATGTCCTAAGAATCAAGTTTCTCATGACATACTCAAACTTTATGCTCTATTAAATTCTATGGACTCAGGGGGTTTCTTAACAATGCAACTCAAATATTGGTCTTGTCTGCCAAATAATATTCAACCATGGAGATGCAACCAATGCCTGTGTACAGTGAACAAAAAAGCTTAACCAGTAGTACTACTTGTACATTATGGCGAATGTAAAAGTTTGTATGTGCTGTTCTATGTTCAATGTTGCATGTACATGTAGTAATGTAATTCTTCTTCATCTTTTTAATGTGCCATGGTTGCATTTTGGCACTGGTGTAGTTACACAATTTCTTTTTACTGAAAATTGTGTTGTGTTTTACAGAAAAGTTTTACAAGTGATTCGGTTCAAATGTATGACAATTCATTATGTTCACTCTACCATCAAATCATCTCCAAGAACTGCAGGTAATAAAAATCAAACTTTTTGAGGCTACCTTTGAAGCTCATAGTCATGAACGGACACCCTGAAATTTTTTGTGCGTTTTACATTCTACAAGTTTTAAAAATATTTTTTACACGGTTTGTTTGTTATTTTCGGGGTACTGTTTTTAATTGAGGGTCTAAATTGCCCCGATCCCCCTACCCCACCCCCGTATGTTTTTTGTCACTGCAGGATTTGTCTATGATTTAAGGGAGAAGTCTATTCATCAAACATATGGGAATACAAGGGAAACCCCCCTTGAGTTACATAGACGTATCTTTCCAGGTAACCACATAATCAATCTAATAGGCAAATATTAGCTTTGCACCATAACCTTATACTGTAAAGAAAGACATACTTGTATGGACTGTTTCTATGGATGCATTGTACTACCTTGTACTACCTGGACCGGATGTTCTCTGTTAGCTTTCTATGCTAATGCTTCAGATAGTATGAGCTAAAATTAACTCATTACACACATATACATTCTTGATAGCTACATGTACTGCTCGTACTCATTCTTATTCCTAGATGGAATTGTGGTTGTTATGAAATTTATATCAAACACAACCATAAAAAACTGTTTAATGTTTAAGTTCTTCCCTTTAATCCCCTTGTTGACTGAAAAGCATTTTTGTAAAATCCACAGATGTGCCTTTTGTGTAGGAATTTCACACCTCACACATTTCAATGATACTCTCACCTCACTCGAGTCAATAAAATACGATGTGAAACAAAATGTTTAGGCATCCATTCCCATGCTGCGAACAGACATGAAAAGCACCTGTAGTTTTAATTTCAGTTCCCATCACATTTTATTTGCAACTGGGAAACAGGTAGAAAGTCCCAATCCAACTTTTTCATATTTTTTGTGAGGTTAAATGTGATACAAATTACTTGGTTGTACATAACTGGGTCCTGTTTCAAACTGAGCTGCAATAGATTGTACAATTAATAAATCAGGTGCATGATCTATATAGTAGAATGCCTCGTTCACAGTTCAGCATCACTCAGGGTGTAATGGAGAATCCCAATATTAAGTTTTCCCAGTATGGTCCGTGGCTTTATGACAACTATTGTTGAGTTGAACAATGCAAGTGACCAGACACAGCTTTGATAAGCTATTCTTGGCAATACAAAAGGCACAGCCTTATAGTCTGAGCAAATATATGTCAAAGACGTGTATCAATCCTACATCAATAGTAAATCTGTATCAAGAAGTTGCAATAGAAATTGCTTGTAATCTGCAACTGATGTTTGTTAGCACTTGCAGTAGCAGAGATGGTTTGTGATACATTGAGTTGCAATAAATGGTAACTTTGCAAGCTGCAATCTATTAAATCACCTTTTTTTTAATACAGCGTCCTGAAAATGAGCACTCTGTATGGTCGTTGCAGTGCAGTTTGCTCTGTTATTTAATAATAGCGTTTTACATTGTGTCTTTTTTCGCACATAATTGCAGTAATTTGCATGATGTGTGGAATAAATCATTTTGAAAAGTGTGAGAACATGAAATATTTTTGGCATGAAAGGGTGAGTTTCTTGTTGCAGGGTGAAAGCGATTAACTGCTGTGTTCTCATATGAGAACACAGCAGTACATGCAAAATTGCAATTATTTATTTAGAGAGTATTTAGAGAGTATTAGAAAATATGGAACAGTGTATGTTGTATTGAAGGCTTGAGAAAACATGTGCAGGGCTATTATTTCATGCTGGATATTCTGAAATGAATACACTTAACCGTGCTGTGCGTTATACAACAAAAAATTACAAAAAAATGTACACAGGCCCATGTATCTCTGAGAGTATATTATCTTAAGCTGACGCATTTATATTTTATAATTCTGTGTGCCATGAACCTCTTGAATTTCAAGATTTCAAATTGTAGAAATGTAAACATTCTACAGTTTTACAGGATTTCATGTCTTGGAATACCAGATTTCAGGAGGGAACATTTCAAACCATTCTATTGTCCTGCAAGTTTTTTGCCCTGTCATCTAATCTCATTATCTAGACTAAAGTTTATTTGAATAAAGATATCAAGTCATGTTTTTAGGACCATGTTTTTTTTTTTCAGGTCATATGGTGGATACTAATGTCTAAGCTTCATGACGGCCACATTAGACTGTTCCCTTTAGTACCCTGGTACAAATCCGGGTTTGAAAGAAGTGTCAATATGCTTAGAGTAAATAGTGTGATGTGCTTGTTGTGGGGGCATTGTCAACAGCCCCCCCCCCCCCCCCTCCTATTTATCCAAGCCCATGCATATTCAGAGTGCTCGCTCTCTACTTGTAGCAATGTTGAATGGGGGATCAGGGAGATTTTGCCCTTGACATGAGAGAAAAGCTTGTGTGGCCTTTTATAACACACTAGTTCAATATAATTGTGTCATGATGTCATGCTTGAAATATAACCTTCTTGATAACTGTTCACCACCCCTCCCCCCTCCATCCCCCTATTGTTTTATTGTTTGAACGAATGAATTTGAAAAAAAAAAGTTCATCTGGAAAAATTACTATCTATTAAAAAATAAACTAACATAGAAACAGACTATATTATATTGCAAAATGTGTACAGAATAAGTGTTCCATACCTGTATGTTTCTCATACATACTGTATGGATTGCCCTTATGTGATAAGGTGCCAAAATAGATGAATGACACATTTTTTTTCCTTTTCATCTGTTACACAGGGAACAGGTAAAAAGGAAATCCAGCAGAACAAAGAAAGAGAAATCTGTTGGGAAGTGCACATACTGGTTCTACGAACTAGCTTACGTAAGTACAAACTCCTATGTATAACCAGGAAGGTGTTAGAACTGGAGTTAGCCCGCAGAATAATTTATTCCTCCACCAGTCGCGATCATTGATAGCACAATAGAAGATTTGAGGCATTTGGTTCTTTGATCCAGTGACGACCGCCACCAAATATGCAAGACGAGTTTTGGATGCATTTAGAGGAATATATATTTTGTATTTGCAGAAGATTTCAGAATTTTTTCATGAACTGAAGTGCACGTGCATTAGTAGTACATCTCATAATGATACGATTCTGTGAATTTCAGATTATATTGTTGCTTCGTGATTTGTGATAAAAGGAGAATACTGTAGAAAACATTTCAGAGAAATGCCTCCATATCGCACATTGGGCAATCATATTTCCTTAGAAATATCTTGTAAATCGTTTATTCAGTGTTTCACCTTCCATGGAAACAACCTCAATTTCGTGTCCGGAGATGTCCGAAAAAGTTACAGACCAAATTCTTTCTACAATATATCAAAATTTTAATTTGCTTACCCCAAAACTTATTCACAGTGTGTGTAAAAAGATCAGCTATGAACTCCCAGCAAATGCTGAACGGTTGACATATTTCTCAAACCAGATTTTCTTTTGTTATTCAGAGGAAGGCACTGCCTAAGTAGAATTACAGCGTATTGTTTGAAACACCTGAATGTTTTGAATTTTCATGAGGCGGCAGTCATCATAGATCAAAGGAGGTCTATCCGAGCGCAGTCCATCCATGCTAGGTCCATGGTATAACTACCCACTTCTCTTGTTTGTCTGAGCACATATACAATGGGTTTAAGAATGGAGCCAATCAGAGGAGCCTAAATGTATCACATGATTGTGTATGAATTTTCCCCATCAACACTAGCAGTCCAAAATGGTACAAGAAAATGCCATGTTTTGTGATTATAGGAGGGTAGCAAAGGTGCAACAAAATTATGATTGGGATGAGATTGAATGGAGCTGCCAGTTGGTTTGGATTTCCAGTATGGTGTACTGAATCTGAATATTGAATGTTTTTATGAAAGCACTGGTTCTATATTCATGAAAGCTTACAAGCATAGATAGTTACTGAAACGCATGTAGCTGATTGCACTGTAGCAACTAACTAGACCTAGTAAAGTTTCGTGGCCCCTGGACTGTTGCAACCATGTTGATATGTGGTGCAACCTTAAAAATATATGTTAATATTAAGGTAAGTTAATTCTTCCAAATGGGTGATGCCATTCCTTCCATAATATTTTTTCACCCCCAAAGTGTCTGTATTAGAAAAGGAAATAAAATGAAAAATAAAAATAATAAAAAACATACACAAATGAAAATATGCTCTGTTTATTTCTCTTTGCAGAAATGGGAGTCATTTGTGGAGCATCTCTCAGACTTCACCTACTCCCTGGAGCTCTGGCGGCACTCCATCAAGCAGATCGAGGGCAACTTTGGCAGTGGGGTCACTTCCTACTTCCTGCTCCTCAAGTGGCTTCTTCTCCTCAACATCCCGGTCTTCTTCCTGACCCTGGGCTTCATCACTACCCCCCAGTGGATCTACCAACCCTCCGCCCAGTACACCCACTCTGAGGACTTCTCTGGCTGGGATCTGCTCACTGGAACGGTAGGAGCTGGTGTTTAAAGTGGTGGTGTTAGAAGTTAGGAAGTAGAGGTAAAGAAAGTACGATAGAGGTGTTTATTCTGACCCTATGGGGTACATCACCAACCCCCAGTGGATCTACCAACCCTCCGCCCAGTACCCCCACTCTGAGGCCTTCTCTGGCTGGGACCTGCTCACTGGAACGGTAGGTGCTGGTGGTTAAAGTGGTAATGTTAAAAGTTAGTAGGTAGAGGTAGAGAAAGTAAGATAAAGGTGTTTATTCTGACCCTATGGGGTACATCACCAACCCCCAGTGGATCTACCAACCCTCCGCCCAATACCCCCACTCTGAGGCTTTCTCTGGCTAGGACCCGCTTGCTGGAACGGTAGGTGCTGATGGGTAAAGTGGTGGTGTTAGAAGTTAGGAGGTAGAGGTAAAGAAAGTAAGATAGAGGTGTTTATTCTGACCCTATGGGGTACATCACCAACCCCCAGTGGATCTACCAATCCTCCACCTAGTACCCTCACTCTGAGGCTTTCTCCGGCTAGGACCTGCTTGCTGGAACGGTAGGTGCTGGTGGTTAAAGTGGTGGTGTTAGAAGTTAGGAGGTAGAGGTAAAGAAAGTAAGATAGAGGTGTTTATTCTGACCCTATGGGGTACATCACCAACCCCCAGTGGATCTACCAACCCTCCGCCCAGTACCCTCACTCTGAGGCTTTCTCTGGCTGGGACCTGCTCACTGGAACGGTAGGTGCTGGTGGTTAAAGTGGTGGTGTTAGAAGTTAGGAGGTAGAGGTAAAGAAAGTAAGATAGAGGTGTTTATTCTGACCTTATGGGGTACATCACCAACCCCCAGTGGATCTACCAACCCTCCGCCCAGTACCCTCACTCTGAGGCTTTCTCTGGCTGGGACCTGCTCACTGGAACGGTAGGTGCTGGTGGTTAAAGTGGTGGTGTTAGAAGTTAGGAGGTAGAGGAATAGAAAATAATAAAGAGCTTGAAATGTTAACTGCGGTCTTGAAACTAAAATTAAGGTATTCATCCTGACACTGGAAATTTGATTTAATAGTGGTAATGAGCTACCTGAAAGTCACATCATATATCTAAAGTGGTATACCTTCCTAGGATGAGAGGAGTAGGGTGTCAAGCACCTCTGTCAAAGTGCAAAGAATACCATGCTAAATTGAGTTTTTATCAGAGTTTCTAGTATTGTAGAGTGCAGATTTAAAGAACTTATGTACCATCCGAGCTAGGCATAGTGTTTGTAAGATGCTGTGTTGTGTCTTCATAAGTGTGGTTATTGGAACATTTTTACTTGTGTTTATCAGTTGATGGTATATTCAGTAATACAGACGGACAAGTATATTTTACTGTAGTTACTTCAAGAAAATGAGCACCAGGATGCTGTGTCATGAAGTCAGGTAATGAAGAGATGGATGTAATGTGTTTGTGTCTTTTCTTTGTTCTTGTGCAACAGGGCTGGTTCAAAGACACTGAGCTGTACTGTGGCTACTACACAAACGAGACATTCAGTATTGATAATAAGAACTACTACAGCATGCCCCTGGCCTATCTCATCACCAGCATCCTCATCTTCATCATCATTCTCATCGTTATCACTCAGGGGTAAGTGCAGCATCTTTCAAGTCTACTTCAGTTTAATCCAGTTCAATTCAGTACAATCCAGTTCAATCCAGTTGATCCAGTCTGATTAAATCAACATTCAGTTGTCCTCCCATCATCACGACTCAAATCCATCTAGTCCTATCCCA
This sequence comes from Arbacia lixula, assembly GCA_963669155.1. Lineage (NCBI taxonomy): Eukaryota > Metazoa > Echinodermata > Echinoidea > Arbacioida > Arbaciidae > Arbacia > Arbacia lixula. The sequence goes on from OZ022579.1 coordinate 8,709,276, forward strand.
TCAAATTGAAGTTGAATCCATATATCAGTCCAATTTGGTCTATTCCAGTCTATTCCAGTTCAATCCAGTTGATCCTGTCTGATAAAAACTCGTCCAGTTCTCTTCCAATGCAACATAATTCAGATCCATCCAGACCTATCCAATCAAACTAGAGTTTAATTAAATTTGATCTATCGAATACAGTCCATTCCAAATCGTGCCATCGCATACAGTGTAGGTATTTGAATGCTATGCTGAGGGCATCCAAGTTACCTAATTGATGGAAATGGTATTTTTCCTAGGAAGGGTTTTTAAGTGTAACAGCTGTTGCCAAAGTGTATTTTTAATCCTGATACGTTTTTATCTTGAAGACCTTGATCATTCCCGATGTGTCGTTGCGAAAAAGTAAGGTTGTTTACAATTTAGGTTTCAACTTTTCAAAATCATTGAAAAAGATATGGTTTGTTGTTAAACTGAAGGTTCTTAACCCAATGTGTCATTGAAAGTTGATGCTAAAAGGAAGGATTGTGATCAAATGATCCAGCAGTTATACGTGCTGAGAAGTCAGTGAGGCAAGATAAGGTTGTTGTGATCAGAGGGTCAGGATGTGATACAGGAAGTAGGAAGTGTCAAGTATTTCCTCAATGGCTTTTGGACAAAACATGTCCTCAGAAGCAAAGAGTTGAAAATCAGCGTGAAAATCAGTCTTCAGGAACAAAGCGTGACAGCTACAATAATAACCATATCATGTTACCTTAACAAACAGGTTTTTATGACTCCTTCACAAAGGCCCGCATTCACACTACGGTGGTTGAACTTATTATGTGTACTAAACCTGGACTAACTTGATGGGATGCTAAATAAAATAACATAAAACACTATTATTGATTCAATATCATTCATTTTGTCCAGATAAGAATTACAGCAAATGATTGAAATCACCCACTGTTGTGATTTTGTGAGAGCATCAGATGGTTTATTTTGCGCCCCATTGTGCTAGTCTACATTGAGTATCCGGTCTAAGTTCAACCATCGTTGTGGATATGGACCAAAGTGGCTGGGTGGTCACATGTTACAAGAACTATGGCAATGTTTAATAATAGAGATAAAGTGACTGTATTAAAGTTCATATAGATGCATTAATTAGACACGATCAATTTTTATGTTGGGAACAAACTCTTGCATCCCCATCTGAGATAGATGTGGCCTTGGGTTTGTCTAACATACATTTGTAGATTGATTTCTAAAAGCACAGTAGCATGGTTTACAGAAGCTCGGTAAAACACTTTGCACAACACCTCCCTCTTTGCCCTTGTGCTGTTTTCCCTACAGATTTTATTTTTGCTCTCCGACGCTTGTCTTTTATCTCTCTGTTGTCTCTATTGTCTCCTAGGATGTCGAAAGCGTACAGACAGTACTTTGTGACTGGGGACCGTCACTACAACTTCTTCACTGCCAAGGTTTTCTGTGGGTGGGACTACAGTATCACATCAGAGTCCACCGCAGGGCTGAAGAACAAGAGCATCTACCTAGAACTAGCTGTAAGTTCATACCAAGATGTTGAAACCTTCATACCATTTTCATGTAAAATATCTCCCTATCTTCCTAAATCTATTGATTATAATGGTTGAAAAGAAAAGCTGTTCTTATTCTGAAGGTAACAAGTAATAATATTCCAGATAATGCAGAGTGTACATTCTGTACAATATATTCAGGATATACAAGAAGAAAACAACCTGGAGTGATATAAGTATCACTAACAGACACCTTGAATGCCAGTCCAAGAGACATTCAGTAGCCCACTTACAAACATAAACATATTCATCTATCCATTTCTTTCTTTTATGTCCTATCGCCCATCACCCTGTAAATGGGTGTATTATCATAAAGAATACCACCAGATGGTGCAACAGAAAGCCGAACTATTTGTAAATACCTCCTCTTCACAGAAACCTACAAAGATCATCTTAAGTTACTATTTTATCTTCATTATGTTTTTTTGTAAATTACCTGCTTTAAGGCTAAAGCATAGATTTACTTAGTTAATTCACCAATGTTTTGTTTTGATGTTTTGTCTTATATTGTTATACAGGAGGTATTAACGAGGCATAGCAGTCTAGAGAATGCTGCTTGCTGTAAAGCCTTTGGCATCTACGTGTTACGGCTCAGCATCAACATCATTGTGCTAGCAATCATAGCTGGGGCCTCGTATCTCATCTACTACATGTATGTCAGTGTTGTTCAGGTGAGACACCGTGGTTCTTAATTCCTAACATAAATCATTGCCTATGGGACTGATCGAATCAATCCGTTCAGTGCTAGACACCACATATACGTGGGTTGGGGCAGTAACTTTTTATATTAAGTCTTCACAATCAAATAGGTGCATCAAATGAAGAGAGAAAGAGATGTAGGGAGAGAGAAAGTAAGAATGAAAGAAAGAAAGAATATAATTGTGTGAGAGGGAGATAAAGTACAATTACAATATTGCTCTGCACAATAATGTTACAGAATAGATATATTAACCCATTGTATGTGCATCACAGTAGCAATAATCTTTAACAGGAAAATAAATGTAAAGTAATTGATAGTAGCTTGGGTAAAGTGAGATGGTTTAAGCTCAGTCTAAGTCAGTAAAATATGGGCTAATCTGTTAAATGTTTTTTAAAGTTAAATGATTTATGAAGGACATAATAGAATGGGGGTCATGTTATGATAATATATAAGCCAATGCAGTTATACCTGGGCAGAAAGAACACTCAAGGTTGACAAGAAAATTGGTCTTCAAAAGCAAGTGGTCTTTATGCAAAGGTCACTTTCAATAATGATAATAAAAAAAGTATTCAAGGAAAACCAAACAGTGTGGTATTTATAGGCAGGTGGGCTTTCTGTGTAGGTGATTGCTGAAACAGGTTTCAATGTATATGTAGATAAGCACAAAAGTAAATCAAAAGTACTTTTCTTTTTACTTCATTTGACAATATTTGTGCTCTACCTTTTTCAAATAGAACATAGACTCTGGCCTGTCAGTCATAGCAGAGCTTGCTATCCCGCTTGTGATTGGAGGTTACAACCTGACTCTGCCGTACATGTTTAGCGTTCTCAGCTCCTTCGAGAGGTACTCCAACCCTCGCATGCAGCTGTATGTCTCCCTCTTCAGGTAAGAAAAGGCGACGTTGTCTGTAATATCCAGTTCTCTGTACAGTGTCTGACCTGGCTGAAAATAGTGTGGAGAGTTGTTTCAGCGGCAGACAGAATCCATTTTTACTGCTCCCGTGGACTTGTAAGAAAAGTTGAAAAAAAATATGCTTAAAGTTGATATAAGAGGAAAAAAAATATCCATGAATTTTATATCTAATGAAAGCATGTGCTATTTATAATCTGTTTATCAACATATGATATCACAAAAATCGTCTAGCCTCTTGATATCCTCAACTAAAGTACCACAAAAATGGCCTCTCTTCCGGGCCTGAAAACCAGCCACGAAATACGACTCAGTCTATGTGACGTAACGTCATGGATATCCTCTCATCACGGCCCCGGGTGTCCCACAGAAAATCATATACAGAGCTCCAGAGAAATATTAGCTTTTATTTTCAAAGGGTGAAAACTCATGTAATTAATAGTTGTGTGTATATTTCTTTACCTGTGATATATTAATGATGTCATAAATAATAATCAACAGGCTTAACAGGTAGAAATAGTTGCGTTATCAATGTTATATTTCACATTTTCATCACTTTTTTTTTGTGTGTGTGTGCGTGTGTGTGAGCGTGTGTTAAAATATACGAACGTGTGTGTGTGCCTTTTCCGTATGCAGACCGTGAAAGTAGAATCCGATCATTTTTTTCCCCCTACACGTCTCCCGAATCCGAATAAGTCGAGATTTTTTTCTTTAGAAACTGTCTCTTTTCACACACAAAAAATGTTGAGCCCGCTAATTCAAACCATATCCGAGTTGGAAATTAATATATTTAGCTAAGATATATACATTTTTGGGGTGATTCGTGTTTAATCGGGTCGAGATCACATTTCCCCCCCACCGTCTCCCATTACGAAGGGTAAATTCGTACGAAGTCCCATATGCATGTTTTCATGTAATGTGCAGTGAGTTGTTTCGTGCGTTGTATGCTGTGAAGCCTACGTGAAATTTGAATGGTGCGATCAGCGTGAAAGCGATGGACAGATCACAGATGAAGAGATAAATATTGAGTGTGTGAGAGAAATGGATAGGGAGGGAGAAAAGGAGAGATGAGGAACAGAGTAGAGACATTATTTGAGAATTCTAGAACACATATCTAGGCCAAAATGAGTCTTTGTGTACTCCCCTTTCTCACTTTCTCTTTTGACATTTCTGGATCTCTCATACTCTATATGTTATTCTCAATACCTTTTTACATCCTTTCCCCTCATGCCAACCACCTCTCTCCCTGCCCTACCCTCCTTACACCAACTTTCTCTTTCCCCTCTTCTTATGTGTGTCCACATTTCTCTTCATCACCTCTTTTCTCTCTTTTTATATTCCCCTTCTCTCTCACATGCCTGGAGTAATCATAATTTTGACTCCTATTAACAATACATGTTTTACAAACATTTTAATAAAAGTTTGAGAAAAAAATTAAGGCATATACCCAGTAGTTGGGGCACGATAGCCTGCTCCATCCTGCAAATCAATAAAAAGAACATTAGATTGGAAACCTGCATCTACTGCTAACTATTAGATGGATGACATAATTATTAGGATAATATCAACCCACGATTCTTACATGTATTTATTCTTAGTACATGTAATTATATTCAGTAGTCTGCTGCAGTATAATTCAGGTGGATTCACAGGATTGAGCATGCTATCTTTACTACTCATATACCTTCTAATTAAAATAAGCCCAGAAACAGAAAGTTCTTTCATTAATAACTAGCATAATAAATATTGTTCAAGTTATTTATGCGCTATGTGGAAAAAAATTGCATAGAGAACTTAAAATTAGAATAAAGATTAAGCTAAGGAAGACACACAAAAATTGCAAGAGAGATAAAACTTCCTTTCTTTTCCCTTTATTGATGGAAGATTCAGACGATTAGGAGCGTGATCACAACATGAGATCAATTAGAATATGCAGGCATGCATCTGCATACAATCCGAGTCAGATTAAATCTAGAACACATAAAATGGAGATATCAATTATCATTTCAACTCACGAGTGTGCTTGGGGGAATATTCCATAAAATTTAGTTATCCAAGAAAAAAAGTTCCTGCAGTGGCAACAGGGGTATTAGTTCAAAGTCACAGGTGGGAAATTGTGGGAAATTGTGGGAAATTCCTCCACGGGAAGTAGTTCTTGTGGTGCGGTCGCGATGTCGTTGATGCTGCGGCGGCTCGAGCTACAGGAGAACGACGTCGAAGGAGTCCACGCTGTCATTGCGAATGGGACGTCTCATTTCCAGAAGGAGGCCTTTATGACTGCAGAATCGTGGCAAAATGGTTTCGTCTGTTGATGTCCATGCAGCTAAAATAATAATCCACCCCCTGGACTGTATTAAGTAATCCGCCGTCAACGAATGTTGGTGGTGCATCAACACACAAAAATTTTCACCCTGAAATACAATCGGGCGGACAGATTCGTGGAGTCGCGCAATCTGTGGTCTGCTGCGTGTGCGTACTATGTGAATCAGTGGCGTAATGTGCGCACGACTGAATATTGATCTTCTCTCAAAAATATGGGTGTCCTGATGAGGAACGCGTTCCATCATACCCAGGTTAGGACAGCAAATCCAAGAACGATGTCATGCCCGCTGGCTGAAAGGAGTGGTCTCCATGGCCAGCAGCGCGGATGGACTACATCTGGCAGCTTGATGAGCAATCCTGAGCCATGTGTTTTCTACAATGAAGACCAAAGGAAAATCATACACTGTTTTAATAAAGCAACTACATGTAAGCGACCTAGGTTGTTTGATGATTTTTGAAAATATACATTTCTGGGTCAATTGATAAGAATCATATTCATTTCTCACATTTTCACACAATGTAATTGGGGTATAGGCCTACTGCCAGAGTATCGATCAGCACACTTGTGTCACTACTTAAAAAACTCTCTAGAAATTCTGAACAATGCCTTTTATAATGTGTGTAAAAATATAGACAGGAATAACCGTCTCATTCGGGGGCATTCTTTAATCAAAATGACATTTTTGGACATACCCCCCGAATAGATAGGGTGTTCAGAGGAGCCAGATGCAATCTCAGCGGATCCAACGTCCTATAGTATAGAGACTGATTTTTCGGTCCAGTAAAAATAGTGCTGCAATTCGCATTGATTTTCTACATTGATACACATTGAACTTGTTAATATTAATATTAATATTTTCACAAGTACATTTGAGCCTGAATAAATTTAGTACTGTTGTTGCTAAACTGTTACTGTTAGTGTTACTGTGAGTTAGAAAGGGACAGTGCCCATCTCCGGCACTGGCTAGTAATTCTGTGAATGAAATTTGAGCTATCCCTTTATTCGGGTTAAGATCACACTTGTCCCGATGCATGTACATTTCAGGGAGGTGACGAACTCCGTTTCGAGTCATCTTTCATGCCTTCCCTGCATGGAAAATATGTTAAAATTCATCAAAATGCAGTGAAGAAAATAATTGTACTCACCAAGGCCATGCACCATGGCGTGAGCACACTGGCCACTACGTAGCTAGTTCAGTGCATGAGCAGTGGCGAATTCTGCCTTCACAAGTTCCGTTTCATCTTAATCTCTGGACTTGACAACCCACCATCGATCATCTTCCATCATGGATCCAAGCAACCACACCAGCTAAGAAGCACAAAAGCCGACTTTTGTCCAAAATTAGTAAATTTCCTGGAGTATAATATGCAGCTACAGTGAAAACGGATGCGAGCGTAGCGATCGTGCATGCATGTGTACATATGCATGCTACTTCCGCTGGCTTAGCTCTGTGCGTATAAATCGCTCACTCGCGGACAAAATATCGTCAGCTTGAATTTCAACAGCGAGAAATTGTGATCATGCAAACTTCCTATTTGACTATCCTTATTTCAAATATTTCGCTTGTTATGAATATGTAGGCTGTCAGCTATGATTAATGAGGAGAATGATTCCATATTCAGTTCAAAATTTAGACACATCCATAATAGGTCTACTTTTGCTCCAAATTTGCAAGTCAGATCTCGTGTAGCCTATACCGAATACCCCCGCACACACCATTCGTTTCCAATCCTAAAAAATATATTTCACGGTATAAAAAGAATAATGTGATTACATAACATGTTTCAATTATTTATTTATTAAAACTGATTAAGAAGAAATCAAATAGATTGACTCATAATAACAATATAAGCTCTGAGACAACTGTGTATTTACGTCGACTTTCTACACAACACATCACTCCCCATCACTTTCCCGACAAATGCATGCATTACGTGACGTCATGTCAAAGGTACCGAATTCACTGCGTGAAAATCGGCGATCAACGACTTCCAGATTCAGTGAAGTTTAATCAGTTATTGTAATATTTTCATTTCGTTCTGTTGTATTTGAGTCTCATATCCATGTTAATTAGGTTGAAAGCTTTCTAATGATGTAAAGATCTCAATTTTTGTGATCGTGCTCTTATGTCTACTTTAAAGAAATTACTTCTTTTCATAAATGTATTTTGTATAGTATTCAGGGCAGCTTTCAAGATTCTCCCAGGTGCCATTCTTAAAGGGAAAGTTGGTTTCAAGAAAAGCAGAAAAATTATATAAATATGCAGAAAAAATTAAAGAAACATATTAGTGGAGGATTTCCGTTAAAGGATAAGAACATTATAATCTTTTGAAATTTCAATTTTGTGACGTCACTGGTGCATTGCTCTGCCATATGTTGTGTGCTGTACCGGTGTGATTCCAGAAATTGTTTTTTTTTTCCATTTTGGATGGAGGTATCATATTTTCCATAGAGGTATGAGTGTAAAAACGTGTTTCTAATGATGTATCAAATGCACAGGTAAAATGATGCATATCCTTTTGAGAAAATGGACTATAAAAAAAAAATGTACACAACATATTGGAGAGCACCTCCCACGTGCCGTCACAAAATTAAAACTGATAAAGATCGTAACTTTCCTATCCTTTGACAGATTTTCATCAAACCTTCACTAATATGGTTCTTTCATGTTTCTGTTTTCATTGAAACTAACTGAATTTCAGGGTGGGATATCCCTTTAAGTTGAATGAAGGTGGATTTGTGGCTCAAAATAGTACTAAATCTAATTGCTCTCCCAAGAGATGAGATGTTGTAGATGTGTTTGAAATCTTTCAGCACTATAACCTGATCCAGCATTCCGTTTTTACAGTAGTCTCAGAGAAGGATGAAGAAGATTTTCAATGTGTGCACAATGAATGTTTCAAATCCATTTTGAACTGGTGATAGTGAGATGCCTTGTATGATTTCCTTATACCTTGGTTTGCTGCTATAGAGTACCAAAATGGTGTCGTCATGTGAGCATGTTGTCAAGACAATTGGCTCTAAACAAACTGGCTCCAGTGAGAGGTTTAGCGGTCTGATATTGTCGGGCTAGTATTGGGCATTCCCAATTACAGTCCCCGTTGTGATCACCGCTGCTTGCTCCACCCATATTGTTTAGAACCAGTTGTCTTGACAATAATGCTCAAATGATGTAACACTTTGGTACTCCATGTCTATGTCATATGAAATTTGACACTCATACAGTGATGCTGATATCTTGTATTTGTGTGTGTGTGTGTGTGTGTGTGTGTGTACCACAGGACTTTCCTAATGAAGGCCACAGTGCTGTGTGTGCTATGCTACTTCTGGCTCAACCAAATCAGCTGTACCGAAAATGCTGTGCTCAACTGTGTGGAGGTGAGCTGTAGAGGGAGTCCTTCAAGAGTTTTTTCTCGTCTGGTCGAGTCCTCAACCAGGGGTGATATTCTGAAAATTCACCAGAGATTTTAAAAAAATGATATCTCCTGATGATGATGAAATTCCTTTAAAATATCTTATCGTTGATATACTGAAACAGAGTTAAGGACAATGTATTTGACTGTTTAAGAATGTGATCTTTCTATCAGGGAGCCATTAGTGAACACTCCCTCATGTATCTTTAATACACTAATCCTATCAAGCTGATAGTGCCACATCATGAAACTAACCAAGACAATGCACAAAAGCGCACCTTATTGCATCAGTGGACTTGTCTTGTTGAACGACCAAATTATTTTTGACATGTAATGCAATGGAAACGTAATGGAAAAGGCAATATGACAACATATTTCCTAAGTTCAATTTTGACATACCCCGCAGGACCTCTAAATACTGGTGCTTACGTGAAAATATAGTTTTCAACCTGGACCATAGGATATATAGTTCTGCAACTATTGGTAATAACCAATGATGGGGATTACCATGGCAACAGGTATAGTCACAGTTATAGACTTCACAGGCTTCACAGACTTCACAGACCTACTTACCTGAGATTAGGTTGCACAAAGCTTTATAATGGTGACACCAAATGATTAATTGTGACTGTAATGGCCCCATCCAATTACCTTTGAGTGATGAAGCTGATGCCATGATAGTGGTACAGATCCTTTCACTGATTGGTTACCATGAAAGCATGCCACGAGAACAAATATAAAGCTAAAATATAAGAACTGTACAAGTTTGGACTAGTGAAGTATTGTTCTGACCAGTGTTTTGTATTGTCAGACTTCTTAATGACAACATAATATTTTATTTCCTTCCCAACTCTTTCCTGCCATGAATGCAGTGTTGGGAGACCTTCATAGGAGCAGAGATCTACAAGCTGGTCATCATTGATTTCATTCTGCAGAGCTTAGCCACATTCTTCCTGGAATTCATCAGAAGGTAGGCCGAGAAGAAACAGCCAGTTACACACAAAGAAGCTTTTTGCTTTAGGCTGTTTGGGAAAAAGCTGATCAGTCAGAAATATGGATTGACAAATGTCTAACAAGTCACAAGAAAGACATGAATCACCTGCCCAAGTTGATTTCACTACTGCTGTTGCACTATGAACGTGATCTCTTGTTATGAGAACGACATTTGAAAGGGGTGCTCTGAATTTTGTCTGTGTAAAAAGAGACCATGTTCAAAGTGAAAGTCATTTGTTAACATGAGAAACTTAAGCCGTTATTGGAATGTATGAAGTAAATCATTTACAAATACTTAATAATCACAAGGGTTCTTGTGGTATCTATTGGGGCCGCCAAGGTAAACTGGGGGCATGGGGTACTATTCACCTCAGACAATTCCACAAAAATCCTGAATAAGATCTTTAAATATTGTTTTAAGTCCTTAATAGAGACCTGGACCGGTATTCAATTAAATACTCGGATTAAGCACAAACTTTACTTAGCTTTTGGCTTTGCTTTGGAAGAAGATTTTTGTTTGAATGCATTCACATGTCCCGTTGGGTAATTTTGTTGTTCAGAGTTGGGAGAGACCACTGCTGCCAATCCTTTGCGTCCCCTGAGTTTGACATCGCCCGCAACACGATGGATCTGATCCAGACACAGACATACACATGGTGAGTCATAGAGGGCAGTACAACCCTGCTAACAAGCAACTTCTCAAGTTTTGTGATAGAGGACCAAATGCTGTGGGTAGGAAGTGTCTTTAATCACTCACGTGACCATAACACTTGGCCTAGACCATAATTTCATGGGGGTGAAACCATAAGTTTTGTGAGGAATCGAAGTTCTAAATATATGGCCAGTGTGGAAGTCAATAAAATAATGGAATGATTATGGGTGTTACATCTGTGAGTCGGGTGGTAAGAAAGAGAAGTATGTTTTTCTGAAATGTTCTATGATGCTTAGGGTTAGATGATGCAAACCATATATATTACCCTACAAAATTTTGCTTTAATGGGGTTTTTGGTGCACTTCTAAATGGCAAATGGCAAGAACGTCCCTTGTGCATTTTACTCATCATGGAGTATCCAAATAATCAGATTAATGCATAGTGTTTTCAATTGGTTTTCCCATGCTGATTGGATTTCTCTCCTTCTCTCCAGGATCGGCATTTATTTTGCGCCCCTTTTGATGATCGTCAATATTGTCAAACTTGTCTTCATATTTTATGTCAAAAAGGTGAGTGAAATTGTAATGATCCATTAAGATGACAGTGTGTATCAGGGCACTTATCATGATGAGGCCAATGTCATTAACCAGATATTTGAATTGTTTTGTTGTTTTGTTGAATTGTTGTATTATAATTATTAATTCTTTTTCCTACATTCTCAACAATTGTTAACAAAAAAGAAGCAACATCATTAATGAAGGAGTGATGCATACTGTTACATTTTAGATACAAGCAAAAGGGCTGATAAGGTAGGAGAAGAGGTGAACATAATATTTGTGGTCTACCTATCCTAGCTCCAGAAACTGGTCTGTATGCAGCCTGTATATCATTTGTAGGCTAAATAGCCTTCTGGGATGAACAACAAGGGGTCGGCATGTATCACCCTTATTCCTTTCTATCTACTCTACCAATCTTGATCAATAAGTGAAGCGAGGTCTTAAACACGCTTAGAGCGTGCCTCTTCAATACAGAGGACAAATTTGCTGCTTGAATACTTTTGATAAAACAGCATTTCTGGATATCCTCTTTCTCATGAACTACAGCATAAATGTGTATAAATTAGGTTTTACACAAGCTTAAATATATTTTTGTTTCCCTTCTTCCCTGTGTGCCTGACTACAGGTGAGTGTGTTGTACAACTGCAAGCCGTCTCTGCGCCCCTGGAAGGCCGGCCTGGCTAAGACAGTCTTCCTGGGTATCCTGTTCCTCATGTACCTTATCTGCATCGTGTCCATCGGCTACAGCATTGTGCAGTAAGTGAGCTCCACTCGTCTCCTGATGTACAGCTCAGTCTGCGATCAGCTTCCCAATGATTGCATTCACCAGCTATAGCTCAATTTCCAATCCAGTGCAGTCGGCTCTGTTTATTTATTAAAACTCTTGCTGCCTTTGCTCACTCAATCCGTAATTACTGCAAGCCCATGCATTTGTTTCAAGCATTCATATTTTTCCCTGCTAAAAGTCCTGTTTCCTTTATCATTATATCCTTTATCAGTATCATTTTCATTAATGTTGTTATTATCAGTGTCATTTTCATTAATGTTGTTATTATAATTGTCATAATCATTATCATTATTATTATCAATATCGTTATCATTATTATCCTTTCCAGGATAACACCCTCGGATACATGCGGGCCGTTCCGTGGTCGCAATGCCACGTACGATGTGGTGATCGACCTGTTCAGCAAGTGGCAGGAGTCTGACCGCGTCATCACCACCCTAGTCATCATCCTCACCAGCCCTGGGGCCATCGCCGGCATCCTCCTCATCATCGTGTGAGTATCCTCAGCTTCACCTTATGCAGACGAAAAAAAAATACAATTTTACAAAAAAACACAGAAAAGGGAAGAAAATGATGCATGAGAACTTCCCTCCCAAGACTTGAACGGGAAACTGACTTTGAGCAGAATTATAATGATTGCTTGATTTCGAGTAGCATTTAAACGGGTCGTCCGAAACCTATAGCCTAAAGACCGGAGACTGTAATTACTATAGCACCTATCACAGCTTTTTTTGCTCCAAGCAGTGATTCGTTGAAGCAAGCAGCACACAGCTGAGGGAATGTCACAATGCGGTATATGAATGTAGACAATGATCACTACACATACTTATTAATTGCTTAACCCTATCTAGCCCGGGGGGGGGGGGGTGGCAAAAACAGCCCCCCCCTCGACATTTTTCGCAATAAGTTTGTAACGCGAAAAGATTGCGCCGCGACGTTTCATGACTTTTTTCCTTCAAGTCTCACGTAACTTTTAAGACCAAATTTGCGACGCGGGGGTACACGGTTCTGAAGTTACATAACATTTAGTATGTGCATGTCAGACCAAAAATTGCTCAAAAACGTGATTTCATGTACAAATCCAATGCAAATTCTGTATCTAGCCAAAATTCATAAATGTATCATTATTTCTATTATTACTGATGAAAAACAATAGATTTCATGTTATTTATAACTGAAATAGTGTTGCCAAAGATTTCCATCGAAAAAACAATTTAAAACATAAAGTCGAAAAAACAAAGAAATACATAAGAAAAGCTTTGATATTGCCATTTTTTAAAATCCTAATTTGATAATAATCTTAAGAAGAGTGTCTGGACTGGTATCTAGCAGTTTTGGGGCTATATTTAAAGATTTACAACCAAATTATGATTTTATGCATTTAATTAGCATAATTAATTAATTAAAAATAAATGTGAATAATTTTGGTGCAATTGACAATTGAATTGTGGAGATTACGGCATCGGTGAGGTACGTGCCAATTTTCGTCGCGATCGCGCGATCAACGGTCGAGATCTTGGGGGGGGGGGGGGGGGCTGTTTTTGCCCCCCCCCCCCCCGGGCTATGCGATTTCAAAATAGCCCGGGCTATATAGGGTTAATGAATGTGAAATTACTTTTTCTATTCCCATTGCTCTCTGCAGCCTGCTGGTGTATTACAGGAGATCAGTAGCATTGGGCTACAAGGCAACAGTCAAACGGCTCAAGAATCAAATAAACCTCGTAAGTCTCACAGTTCTACTGGATTATCTTTCATAATGTCATATAATGCTTTCTTCCTTTATTTTGCATGTAACCCTTTTTCATTTTAAGACTTCAAATATTTATTTGTCTGAATTTTCAGAATAAAATTATTGTGTTGCCCTCCCTTGTTAATTGAGGCAGGAAAGCAATGCAATTCACATCGCGCATCACCGACCCTCTTTTTCTCCCATGTCAAATAATTTACTGTTATAAAAATACAAATTCATCTCTCCTCTTTTGACTCTTCTTTTCTTCCTTTCCCCCATAAGTTGGTCAAATATCCTGAAAGAATACAACCACAAAGTATTTATTAGTACACATTCACCATGGAAACATTCAAAGAACATTAACTCTTAAAGTGCCACATGTGAGTTAATTCACAAGTAATACACACAAATCCCATAGGGCGTCATTTATCTAGTAGTGAAAGGATTAATGATTATTTTGCTTATCTTGCAGGAGGGGAAGGACAAGCGTTTCTTACTACGCATGCTACAGGAGGCCATCAAGAAACGCAACAAGAAGCTGGGCATCGGCATCCAGAATGGCAGCGTGGTCGGCCACGGCAGCAACAGCAGCGCTGGCGCTAGCCCGGGCAACAGCAGCAGACCCAGGGGCCTCCTGCGTGCCCCGTCCCCGCCTAGTACCTCCTCTCTCCCATCGGTCGCCCCGTCCTCCCCATCATCTCGCCACAGCCCCCGATCCCAAGGAGGGGGTAGACATAAACACCCCGGAGGGGGGCACTCCAGCCCCCACCTGTCACCCAACCCCTCCCCCAGGCCTTCCCCCAGGGCTGGTAGGTCCAAAGAGACCTGGAAGCTGGACAATTCATTCCGCGTCTGATTGATTGATTGATTGGAAGATTCAGTTCAGTTGTTAATCAATGCACAGGGGTATCATTGCAGACTATGACTTCTGTCCTTGTAGTCTAGTTTTGACCCATGGACATGTCATGACCCAGTATTCTGTGACATGACCTCCCTGTTCACTAACCCACGCTGATAATCCCCAACTGGTGACAAACCTCACAAACTCCCAATTTTGATTCTGTTCATATTCATGTATATACAGTTCAGAATGTCATTTTTATTCACTGCTGTTTCATGTGAAGGGATTTTTCCACTTTGTGCGTGGAATAATCAATCTTGATCTATGTAAATATAAATCCTATTGTTCAGGCCTTTATGAGAATGGACTATAATGTAAATATATACAAAATATTCTTATTCACATCAATTTGATAACAATGTTCTCTCCAATGAAAGAGAATTTTTTTTTCATAATTTGTATACGTCACTCTTAGGTTTACCTTTTGGCTATTCTGTGTTGTGTGACATGGAAAAAGCTGTTTATTCATTAGTCCCCCATTAATAAACAATGTTTCTTTTTTTTTCTAGTGTTTGCTGGATCAAACACTAGAAATAAACATTTCAAATCCCAGCTCAGTGTATTTTCTAATCTACCAACTCTTTTTTTTCTCTTCTTTGTTCTTCTAGCCGACATTTATGGTCTGTCTTCACTCCCTTCATGTACCTTCTCTCTTTTCCCATCTCTCCCTCTTCCGCTCTCTCCCTCTCTCCCTCTTTTTATTTTGTCTAGTTTAAGGTGTCAGTTTGATCAATATTTTTACCAATTTATAACATTCTGAGGGGTCAAAGTATGGATCAGTTCTGGTCTGTTTATTGTCTAGTTTAAATCGAGCAAATTTTGATTGAGTACATCATTCCTCTTTATGGTTTCCATGTTCAATTTGAAATACTTTACAGCAATCAATGTAAAGGTTATATACAGTAGTGGCAATACCCATTATCACGGTAAAATCACTTTGCTGTTATCGCTGGTTCATGACACATTTCATGTCAGGATCATGCAGAAGAAAGGAAGTACTGTATATGCCATATATTTCAGCAGTCTAATTTTTTGTCTCGCCCACCGGAGGTGAAGGCGAGACTAAGGGATCCAAATGGCGTCCGTCGTCCGTCCGTCGTCCGTCGTCCGTCCGTCGTCCGTCGTCCGTCCGTCGTCCGTCGTCCGTCACAAATGTTAAAGTTTACCTGCAAGACTCTCTTTTGACAAATAACTTCACATAGGTTGCTTGGATTACAACCTAACTTGGGTCATAGATGCACTGGGGGTACCTTCATGTTATGGTACCGTTGGAGGTCACAGGATAAGGTCAAAGGTCATTTGAGGTCATACGTTAAAGTTTACCTGCAAGACTCTCTTTTGACAAATAACTTCACATGGGTTGCTTGGATTACAACCTAACTTGGGTCATAGATGCACTTGGGGTACCTTCATGTTATGGTACCGTTGGAGGTCACAGGATAAGGTCAAAGGTCATTTGAGGTCATACGTTAAAGTTTACCTGCAAGACTCTCTTTTGACAAATAACTTCACATGGGTTGCTTGGATTACAACCTAACTTGGGTCATAGATGCACTGGGGGTACCTTCATGTTATGGTGCCGTTGGAGGTCACAGGATAAGGTCAAAGGTCATTTGAGGTCGTACGTTAAAGTTTACCTGCAAGACTCTCTTTTGACAAATAACTTCACATAGGTTGCTTGGATTACAACCTAACTTGGGTCATAGATGCACTGGGGGTACCTTCATGTTATGGTGCCGTTGGAGGTCACAGGATAAGGTCAAAGGTCATTGAGGTCATACGTTAAAGTTTACCTGCAAGACTCTCTTTTGACAAATAACTTCACATAGGTTGCTTGGATTACAACCTTACTTGGGTCATAGATGCACTGGGGGTACCTTCATGTTATGGTACCGTTGGAGGTCACAGGATAAGGTCAAAGGTCATTTGAGGTCATACGTTAAAGTTTACTTGCAAGACTCTCTTATCACACATAACTCATCACATGTTGCTACAATGGCAATCAAACTTGGATGATGGATGCACTGGGGGCACCTGCATGTTATTGTGCTGTAAGAGGTCACATGATAAGGTCAAAGGTCATTTGAGGTCATACATTAAAGTTTACTTGCAAGACTCTTGGTGAATTCTTCCTAACTTGTGCACAGAATTGTGTGAGGGATACAATTCTTTTGCGTAGCAACGGAGATCGCGATATTTCTGGTTATTTTCGCAAGTGGGCGAGACACAATATTGCTAATGCCTTGTTGTGAATCAGGACTTCACAACAATTTTGTAGTGGTTGAATTCGCAATCGTGGAGTACTTGTACTAGTAGTATATGTGCTCGAGCACGTCATATTCATAATTTCTTGTGTTGTTAAATTTGCAAAATTCGCAAAAATAACCACCCCGTGAAATTTATGGCCGTATACAGTAGTCATTTTCTAAAGATCCTGAAAGCAACAAGAACAAGAACTACGATCAAAGCAGGATGGTTCAGTTCTTCCATAGTAATGGGTCTTATCATCAAGCCATTAATGTATAGGACCTTGAAACTTTGGAAGATATATTTCCGAGGTGAATAAATATATTGTGATGTGTGTTTTGTTATTTTTACGATACTGCCATGACTGCTAACTGTATACTTTGCAGCTCTAACGAATATGTATGAAATATTTGTTTTTTTCTTCCAATTGGGAGATGACTGTCACATGATTTCGAAATGTTCTGAGTGAGTGTTGATGCAGGGTCATCAAACTTCCTGGAATATGGAATTGGAAAGCAATAATACCATTGCGGAGGAACTTTACTGAGTATGGCTGTGAGAGCACATAACAAGTGTGTATCCATGCCAACTGTTTACCTTTCGTCTTTCTTGTTGCTACAATTTGTAGAAAATTGTAAGCAAATGGGTGATAATTTTAAGTTGTAAGAATAGAAGATATTTGTTGGTTTCATTGTTTATGTCTTTAGAAGGATACTATGCTTGGTGTGTGTCTTTAGTGATCATAAAGGTTGCATGATTGATATTAAAACATCAAAGTTGTCCACAAAGGGGTCTACAATTACTGAACTTTGTTACAGATGACCCAACAAACGGTGCATTTGAAATGAAATGGTCAACAAACTTCCATTTACAGTAAGCTTTCACTTTCTATATTCTATGGGTAGCTCTTCACCTGCTCAGTTCTGCCTTTTGATCCTGTGTGAATTGTAACATGATTCCTTGCCTATGGGACTGAGAGACATAAATTATTTTATCTTTAATATCCCATGATATTTACAGAACTTTATAATTTCCCCCTGGCAATGGGATGGACTATCTTTCATCAAAATCATTATATCATGATATGTTTCTGATCTATCGTTTCTTTACCTCAATTATCATAGTAGCTTCTTTTTGTTTCTCAGGTGTTTTGAAAAGTACTTGATATTAATTCTTAGAGTAGATATCACTCTTGTATGTCTTTCAAACAAGCGCAACATCTTTCACTTAATTCAGATTTATTCATAGGGAACTTCAGAGAATAATTTGATTGATGTGTATATATGCTAGTTCTTCAATAATTACTGGTATTTGTACGTGCAAGTATATGTGCAATGATATAGCTGTGTACTGGGAAACAGACGGAAATATAATATATAAGTACCTGTATGTGTGAATATAGGTTCAAGTTTTTCAAGCATAATTATGAGCATATAGATACAAATATATTAAGTGCAAAATTACTTGACATAGGTTGAAAAACCATATAGGCAATTTCAGATTTATTGTATTTTGTGGCCTTGTGGCGTATACACTAAGGTAACAGTAAAATGAAACATGCTGGTTGAGTTTAAATTCTCAACTTTGACATTAACAAGTCTAACTGGCTGTTGAAATGTCCAGATATTCCACCAGTTTGTCTGAATGATTTCATGAATATGTATTATGTTTGCTGTGACCTATGCATCATAACAGTAATGTATTCTTCATCACATGGGAAGGCGCGACGCAATATATATATAGTCCTACCATCATAATGACTACTTGTTATTTAGTTCCTCCTTTATTGGTCAGAGCATTTCATAATTTCACTTTCTGGTGTATGAAAGAATGTGCTGTCGCCTGAGAACCAGAAGGATTTTAATTCCATTCAAGTTTTGTGGAATTATCCTCTGCTAAGAAGAAGTTCTTATAATTTTGCTTTGGTGTGGTAGATACATAACATAATTAATTGTAAATTGGATATTTCTGAATACTGATACCTTTGCCAGGCCATTTACAGAACACAATTGCGTCTTCCAAGAATGTGTTTTTGACATAATTATTGCTCACACATCAGACTTCAGGATTTTTTTTAAAATTTCGTATCTACTATTTCTTCAGTAGTCTTCCAAACTTTCGAGTTTTACTTCAACTCTAAATGAATTGTAATCTGCCTTATCACTATTGGAGCAAGTGTCTTAAAATATGTCAGTTTGACAGTATTATTCAGTATTGTTTCATAATCTCATAGTTTGTATCTACTTCTTTAATATATTGAATTGAATTGTATGAGCAAAATACTGATATGAGCAAGAGTGATATGTATTCATCTGACAGTATAATTATTTTACTATTTTGTTTCAAGGATGCACACTATTTTCTACTTAACTGTTGGATACTTAATGTGTTGCTTGTTTATGTATAATGGGGTTGAATTGTTGAGCCATGCGTGTATGCAGTATATACACTTTGAGCAAGGTTCAACAACTGTCATGGCAACGAACAAAGGAATTCACATTCTGTGCAAAACTCAGAAATATTATTGTCTTTAACTTCATTTAGTCCATTAATATGTCGTCAGATTGAAATATAAAGAAACATGCCATTACTTTCTTAACAGACATATTTGTGCAAGAGCACATTAAGCAATTTCGATCATGAAGCGTTAATACAATGGACATCACGTCTCCTTACAAAATCTGGATGGAAGGGACATCGGACATGATTGACAAAAGATCCCCAATCTCATGTTGCTCATGCTTAGATGTGTGCAACTAATGCCTTAAAGTCAGGGTATATATAAATGTGTGTGGATAGGGGATGGGGGTAGAGAAGGCAGAGAACCCCCTTATATATTTTTCTTTTTTATGGGGGGGGGGGGGGAGGGGGCTAGACAGTAAAGGAGCATGTGATATATTTTAAGTAGGAGAAACATATTTCTATTTTTTTTTTACATTCAACTCATTCTACATACTTGTGTCTTTGTTTATCTGCAACTTGAAATTTATGACCAGATTTTTCAATCCATGTATATATTCTGATTTGTTGGTCTTTTAAAGAATGTGGTACGCCGACTGGAAATACTCAAATATTATATTTATGTATGAAAATATATTGAATGTAGTTGATCGAAATATAGTCACCTGAACATACATATTGTATTCTTTTGCTTTTTTTTGTTCTTGTTATGTGACGGTGTTTATGAATGATGACCACTGAGGGATAGTGAAGGGAGTATGTGTATACATGTGTATGTGTGTGTGTGTGTGTGTGGGGGGGGGTTGTTAGGACCTACATCCCGGGACAATTTTGTGTTTTTAAAAGACTAACAGGGGACCTCTGAAAAGTGGGGACGTCCCCGGACCAAATAACCATGCCAATCAATTCCTTATTACAAGTTTCATATTGTCAATGCATATTTTGGAAAAAGTTCACTGTGTGCCAATTAAACTCTATTTGTATGTGTAGGGGGTAGGAAGCGTCCCCAGTTAGCAGTTTATGCTCACGTTTTGTGTGTATTATGTCCGAAAAGCGCCCGGTTAGTGGTAAAAGATAAATGGGGGTATGTGTATTTGTATGTGTAGGGGGGAAGGAAGCGTCCCCAGTTAGCAGTTTATGCTCACGTTTTGTGTGTATTATGTCCGAAAAGCGCCCGGTTAGTGGTAAAAGATAAATGGGTCCCCACATTAACACACTTCAAGAATGTGTGTGTGTGTGTGTGTGTGTGTGTGTGTGTGTGTGTGTGTGTGTGTGTGAGAGAGAGAGAGAGAGAGAGAGCGAGGGAGGGATAGAGAAAGGGAGAGAGAAATAGAAAGAGGGAGAGAAGAGAGAGAGAGGGATGAAAGGAAAAAGAAGAGGGAATAGATCGATGGAAAGAGAGGGTAGTTATACAGAGGATAGACACATTAAAAGAGAGAACTAAGATGTCAGATAGAGATGGATATGAGCGGATTACATTGAATAAAGGGTTCTCATAGATGAAAGGATAACAACGAAGATGAAGCACGTGGAATATGAATGACAGGAAGGAGAAGAAGAAGAAGAAGAAGAAGAAGAAGAAGAAGAAGAAGAAGAAGAAGAAGAAGAAGAAGAAGAAGAAGAAGAAGAAGAAGAAGAAGAAGAAGAAGAGGGAGAAGAAGAAGAAGAAGAAGAAGAAGAAGAAGGAGAAGGAGAAGAAGAAGAAGAAGAAGAAGAAGAAGAAGGAGAAGGAGAAGAAGAAGAAGAAGAAGAAGAAGAAGAAGAAATCTTTACTAGAAATTATAACAACTACCAGAGGAGAGGATAAAGAATATAACAACATAAAAAAAAACTTTCAAAAAGGGAGAAAAATTACAAAAATGATAATAAAGAATGGGTAAATGGAAAATAAGAGAACTGATGAGGGGCAAGAAGATCAGAGATTCAAAGAAGGATAAGAAAAGGAGAATGGACTCGAAGAAAAAAATGAGGAATAGAGATGGGAAACGAAGAGGAGAAAGGAAGGAGAAAGTAACACTGAGGAGAGGAACTCAGAGAAAGATAAGGCCTGCCTAGGTCTACAGAAGAAGGAAAATAATAATACAAGCAAAGGGAAATTCAAAAGGGAAACGAAGATCTGATTTTCCCAGCAGGAAAACAAAATACACGAGAGGGAGAACAAGTATTTCATTATCGTTCCTTTTCCATTCGTTTCATAATAAAGATGTGTGGTCTGAGCACAGCGCTGCGCTGGTTAAAAAAAAACTCTGCTCAACACCGCTCGCCTCGCTGTGCATGGTAGGGGGCGGGGTTATCGGTCCGATCCCTAGCGATCGCTATTCACGGAGTTTGTTGTCTATGGATACGCCGCGTTTCCGCATTGTTTCCGTACACATACAACGTGTGCGGCATAAAGACGAAGCTCACTATCGCCATTCACTGATAACACGCTACACTAGACCAGACACAACACAGACTGATAAAGGTAAGAAGATTGTTTACATTCGTACTTTGATATCATAACGCGATAATACAGCACCCACTCGACTGGTTTGATCCATTTATGATTGACATTTCATGAGAAAGATTGTGAGAATAGTTTGATAGTTGAGTGTTTGCTGGTCATTTTAAGTAAATCGCACGAAATACTGCCTTAATACTGGCAACACAACCAGCAGACAGGCGTATGAAAGCAGCTAACGGGTGCATGCATGGTGGTCTTTTTTTGTATGATGTGTGTTCTATATGTACCGACTGTGGAAAACAATCTAGAGGTAATACTTATACACACATTGTTCTATATATCTCCCTTTCGTCTAGCCCTTGAACAAGAGAAAAGACATTTATGATGGATTTTTATTTATCTGCCATTTACCTACACATCTTTATTTACCTACGAAGAGTGAACATGTGGAGCATATGGCGCAGGAATTCAATAAGCTTTTTAAAAAGTAGTTTAGTAGTCTATACTTTTGATTGATGTGAGATTGATCATATTACTCTTAGTTTTAATCGAGTGATAATCCTGGATGAATTACGAATTCAATATTATCATAAATATCCCAATGTTAACATTGAAGATGATAATTTGTTATAATGTACTCAAGAATGTATATCTGCTATAATGTACTGAAGTATATACATGTATCATGAAATATTAGGAATACAATACTAAGATGTCATTCTGTTCTTGATGTTGTAACCCCCCCCCCCCCCCCCTGAACTCCCAATAAAAAGAAATCGACGGATGGAATTCCCAGCTCATGAAAATGATAATTTTGGAAAGTGATGAATAAATTGATGAATGTGTGTATAAAGAAATATGTTAACTTTTATGTTAGATGATTTCTTGCCATTCATATATCATCCATCTTGCTGACTTTTGTCCTTCTTTTCATGAATTGAATCTATCTCTCCATTTCACATCATTGGACATCCTCTGCATTGTGACATAAATGTAACAATATCCCTCTCTAATTTCCTTCCATATATCACAGCTAAGCAACTGTCGTCATGGCAAGATCAGGTGACGAATCGTGCTCCCATAGTTCCTTGGGCCTGGAGTCGATTCGCTTCAGTCCACACATCCCCCACCCCCAGTCCTGGACCGTAGTCCCTGAGTACAACATGGGACTAAGGCAGCACCGAGCCCACGAACCATTCACGGTAATTAGCGTATGAAGAGCTTCATTCCAATATAGATTAGATTCACTTCAGGCGATTCCTAGCAAATAACATTGTTTATTTTACTGTTTTCTACTCAACCGTAAATTTAAAGTTTGATTCAGTTCAGTTCAGTGTATTTTCCATTGAAACAACATGACATACATATACAAACAAATAATTATAGAATCATTAGGAGAGACCCCCAAATGAGGAGAGCTTATAGATGATAGATAAAGAATATTATTATAACCCCAGTCACTGGCAAGAGCTGGATTCAAAGTCTGATGGAGAGTCAAAGAATGATCCACACTGCACTACTACCAAGATACATCAATTGATAAAATGCAATAAAAAGCAGATAGATATACCCCAAGAAGTACTTAAAAATAAAAAGCAAGATAAGTCGCAAAGGATTTTGTTGGGATAGACCATCTGTGATGCTGGGTCAAAAATATATCCATTCAATATTTGTCTGTTACTTCCAATATCTGATTTTAAACTGGAACTATAGATATCCATTTTATGCTACGTCCCTGATTTACATTAATCTAAAGTTGATAGTTTTTAAGAGAACGTTAAGTATCTTAGATGTTGATGTACACCGGTACTGGTAACAGAAAAATTCAACCTATATTTTATTTCACCACCTTTAGGGCGCACTGCAGGAATAACAATTAATTTTCAAAGATGACAATTGTACTGAACGTTGTTTATTTTGATTCATCTTTTTTGTTTCTCTACAGAATTGGAAGTATGATGTCAAATGTCAAATCGCCAACATCTCACAAAAATTGGTGAGTAGCAGTATTTCAATTGTAGTTTGTAGAATTAAGCTGATAAGTAAAAACAAATCAATATTCAATACCTTAAAAGAATATTTTAGATTGCCGTTATTTTAGAATTGGATGAAGTAAGTTGATGTCAAAGAAGGGAGGGGGATTTTCAAGATAGATGGGTATAAGAAGAGAGGAGGATGAGGTGATGTATCATCATATTGTAATAAATACATAAAGTGGGAGAATAAAAAGAGGGGGAGGAAGACAGGGAGAGAGAGAGAGAGAGAGAGAGAGAGAGAGAGAGAGAGAGAGAGAGAGAGAGAGAGAGAGAGGGGGGGGAGAGAGATGCAGAGAGTAAATAGAGGTATAACGGATATATTGTAATAAACTGGAAAATAGATGAGGTATGGGTTATGGCAGAAAAACAGATAAATGCAAATAGAGAGGTAACACAAAAAATTGAAAGAGGAAGCTTAAGGTAGGAAAAAGATGGAAAGAGAAGGGATTGGGTGGTAGGAAGAGATAGAGAGACGCCGAAAAGGAAAAAGTAAAACAACAAAACTAATTCTTAAGATAAAGAAATTATTAAAGGAAGAAAGAGATAAGGGAGGAGAGAAATTGTTGGTGAAACAAACAAGATTGCAAGAGAAAGAGAGTGAGATGGACAGACAAACATTGGAGGGAGAGTGATTATCCTCCAAACAGAACATTATTATTGAATCCTATGATTTTAAAGTCACATATTAAAATTGGAGCATATTCAATATTATGAGGATGAAAAAAATAATTGATCATTTTTCTGGTACTCACAGAAAATTTAGTGGCAGGCACTGCAACATTTATTCATGAAACACAAGGAGAGAAATGTGAACTTTGTACAACAATGAGCCAAAGAAGTGTATGTATATGTTTGATTATATGTAGGGCTGAACATATATATTTTTTAATATATTTAAATTGTTTTGCTTTTGCTTTCTTTACCACCCCTCCACCGTCCGTATCACAGAAGGACTCATTAGAGGAGCATCCTGATGACCGGGTGAGGGGGAGCAATGTTCCCTGGCGCCCCACCCTACAGGACCCCTCCCGGTCCTGCTTGCCCCTGTTCCCAGAGAAGAAGAAGCCCTTCCCTAACGACGTGCCCCCACCCCCTGCCAAGGAGGAAACAGAAAACTTCTACAAGGAGAACAGCCGCGCTAACCCCGCCTATGCCCTGTCGTTTGGGCTGGATCGGACCTCCATTTCACGCTGAGTGAATATCTATACTTGTCATCTGCCTCTTCTTTATCATCCATCGCTGCGATGCTGTGAGGATCTTACAGCTGAGGATCCAAGGCACCGTCTCATAAAGAGTTGCGATCAATCTGAATTGATCACAAGTCCAATCCCCTATATCTAATATACAGAGTTACGATTGATATGTATTGCAAGTCAAGTTACAATCAATCGCAATTCTTTGTAAGAGTCCAGGGCCCCGTAACATAAACGTTTGCAATCAGTCGGAAAATGGCAATGGCCAGTCAACATCATTGTTACATGCGCTCTTTGTTTAAAAGACTAACCAGTAACGTACCAATCAGAATGATCTTTCAAATGTGTAATTGATCGCAAACCTTTATGTTACGGGGCCCAGGATTCAGAAATAGAGGGCGCCGGTCAATGACAATTTGGAAAATAAAATGGGGTGCATACTGACATTTCCTTGGATATTGTTGTATTAACACGGATGTTCAGTGTGTGATTCTCAAGATAATAGTGGGGGCGAGCATGTACCTCTTGCAGCCCTGCCTGGATCCGCCACTGATCTCCATAGCAACTAGTGAGGTTCTTTATGGTAGGGTCATCAATAAATGGATGACTGGTATATAAAAGTTCACAAGTCTTCCCCTACATGTGTATGTGTGGTGTGCGGAAAGGGAAGAGCAATACGGGAGAAAAGCTTCCTCTTATGTGTTCTACGTTAACTCCTTATGGTTATTATTCTAGGAGGTAGATAGATCTTTTAGCTTGTACATGTATATCATATAATATTGATATGTTGTCCATAATAAAACTTGTGCAATTCAGCCATTGGCTGTGAAACGTGATTGTAATGACACTTGTATTGAATTGAATAGAATATTAGCAGGAAATAGAAGTCATATGTTTTTTAATAGATGTGTGAATTATTGAAAATAATGCACTTATAGGATCATGCACAGGACATATGTGAATGCCACATATTCAAAACATGTTGTTATGGCGATACAGTGTAGTGTATTGTTTGATGGCATTTTGATTGCCTAATATATCATATTGCATGGTGTAATTTGGCCCAATCAGTAATGCTTGTCAACCCCATACAGCAGTAATTAGCATCAAAGGGATAAAAGTCTTTTTGACCAATTTTTTGGGGTGGAGAAACTGGTGACAGGGTCCATTTCAACTTTGTGATCTAAACTGTAGGATCACCCCTCAGATATCAATAATAAGTGTACTTTAGGAACAAGGCAACTACATGGTCAATTTGTCACACTTCAGAAAAATGTTTAAGGAGCTGGTTTAGTCCGTGCATTTAATAAAAAATTCAAAATCATTTCAGAAGATGCAAATAATTCTGCAAACGCAGGACATTTGAAAGGATAAACTAGTATATTTCACATTTATTTCGGGAGAGGGTGTCCGAAAAAATCACCTTCCATAAACTCACTGTGTCTTTAGGTAACCTCCTATGAGTGGCAAATTTTCAATGATTTTACAAAATTCAAATATACGAGCATTTCTAATAGAATATCAATTGTCTATCCACCACAGATGGTGTAACTTTGCATTTATGGAATATAAGCTGCATGTGCGCTTATCAATAGGTTAAAATCATATCGATTTTGCTTCACCAGATTTGTTTCTATATTTCAGATTTGCTCAATTTATTTCAGAAACGGGGAGTGATATGCATCTTTATCTTTAACTTTCTGCAGTAGTAATACATTTTTCATGAAACATTTGCAATGCAATATTTTTTATACATATACACTTCTGCATGTATGTACTGCAGGCTAGCTCAGAGCATGATTATTTCATCATATCTTATATTCAGATAAACTCAATGGTTGACCATATGACTATGACTATATAAAACTACAGCAAATGTTCAGATGTTTTAAGTCCATAAACCATATTTCAATTGTTTACCATCATATTTCAAATTGTTTTTGCTGCATGTCGTTTAACGCATTTGTTTTCCTCATGATATTATGAATTATATGTGTATAAGTGTTGCATGTGCCATAAATAAATTGACAGTCTTCAGTAAATAAAAGTAAGTGTATAATCATCATTCTTATTTTTTGCATGATTAAACTACTCTACTCTTAACTCTATTGTTCACTTTATGTGTGATTGTCTGTCCGTTTGTATGCATGTGAGTGTGTCTGTGTGTATCCACATGTGTGTATATGTGAACATACAAAAGCCACATTGTGGGGGTGATTTCAGCAACCCATTAACACTCTCAGTACCAAAGAATGGTAGTCACACGTTAACTGTAATACACTTTATAGCCCATGGGACTTACATGGTTCATACAATACAACAAACAATGACAGGATAGCATGGAAGTGTAAGTACAAAATAATGTTTCCTTTATTTGAAAGGGGATATGCTGAACACACACAATAAAAAAGGAATGTATTATTTTTTCATTACAAAAACATTTTAATAAGAAATATCGATGCCAATGCTTAAATGGCAAGTAACTTAATTGAATACTCTGCATCCTGTTTATGATTCAATATTTTATTAGAGCAGGACTTCTCCTGAAGGAAAACAAATAAAGGATTCATAATCTACAAAGCAATCATATTGTCCAAACAATATAACACAGTAACAATTATGATATTAATCACCATAATGGAAATTATGGAATTTATAATACATATACCTCCTTTCACCACAGTACATGTACTGGACAGTTAGATTATGTGTGCATATGGCCCAATACCCTCTTTATTATATGTTATACTATATACTTCTTATATACTTCACATTTTGAAAGAGAGGGAGGGGGGAAAGATGAAGAGATAGAGTGTGTGATACAAAAAAGGGGCAGGGAAAGAGAAGGGGGGGGGGGGGGGGCTGTTGGAGACCCCCCTCCCCCCCCCTCCTCTCCTCCCCCCCCCCCCCCCCCCCCCCCCCTGTGTATAAAACATATTAAACAACTTTCTCACTGTCACATTTGTTCATATGACATACATTTATACAATGATTTCAAAAGTTTAATTTTAAAGATGGAAGCAAAGATATTAGATTAATAACGACAGAGGTAACCCTGTTGCAGATCTACAGTTAATAACTGTTAATAACCTCATCCATCTTGATTTTATAAACAATAACATCAACATCATTATAATAGCATCAAACTTATGATTATAATCAAATTGCAAAATAACCATCTTGATAGCGATTTGCAGATACCATCCTGTCATAGAGCAAGGTAGGAATCAACACCAATCATCATTTCCAGCAATGTAAAATAAAAAAAATGCTACATTTGCAGTAATGTAACAGGATAATATAAAATACTTAGGTTATCATTCCCCTTGGTTAGATACATACATGTATATACATATTGATACATTTACCTTCACTTTCATATATAAGGTGCTTTGTATTTAATACAAATTTCATGATACACAATATCATCATAAATTATTTTGTTAAAGGTGTTTGAACGGCATTCTTGTTAGCATCCTATCAATGCATAATTTGATATAAAATCATAAAATAAGATTTACACACTCACATTACAATTGATATAATGTCACTATATGATATCACAATATGATATGTATCACATATAACACAGTATACTTTACACAAGATTAATGCTATATTATCTTATACTACATACAATGCTTCATCCTGTGTCTTAAAAGTTTTGACTCTCCTGAATGACATACAAATAGACATGTATATACATTTTTATCTTTTCTGGCATCTCATTTTCTTCATTGTTATCATCAATTAAGGTCAGATTTTCTCCAATTCCCTCCGTTTGTATTTTTAAGAACAAACAAAGCCTTTCTTTCTTCCTTTCTTCATGTAACTTCTATACATCATATTCCATAAGTTAGAAAACTAGGGGACATATATATATATATATATACTGAATGATCCAATACCCTGTGATAAACAAATTGTTTCAGTTGTGGAAAGTATACATACCACAAAGATTGTTATGTAACATATGTTTCTAGATGTAGTTTGTGTAAACGTCCAAATGGGAGGTTACTGATTATAACTCGTTATCACCAATTAGAGCTGGAATTAATCTCGTTAAGGCCAGTTAAAACTGTTTCAGTCAACACTGGTACGACCTGATTAAAACTAGGCCAAACTGGTACAAACTGGCAGTCTCTATAATCAGATTGATATATACATTCATTGGATTCCACATATTACAATAGTTCAATAATAAATCTGGAATATGATTTAAGCGCTTAGAAACTGTATTGTATTAAGCGCTATATAAAAGCTCCACATTTATTATTATTATTATTATTACTATTATCATCATTATTATTATTATTATTATTATTATTATTATCATTATTATTATAATTATTATTATCATTATTATTATATTATTATTATTATTATTATTATTATTATTATTATTATTATTATTATTATTATTATTATTATTATTATTATTATTATTATTATTATTACTATTATATAACATATAATAATTCCATTATAATTCCAATTCCAAATATACAACATTATACGTGTACATACATGTATATGATCATATTAATATTTGGTTAATAATGTGATTAGACATTTGGGTGAAGAGCCTGTCACATAAATTATATAAGAGTTACAGGGAGCATGACAGTACAAGACATGAATTGACAGCATGACACATAATGATGAACTGACTTACCTCAATTTATAAAAGAGATAGGGATCGGGAAACAGGATTGGCGTTTGAGAAGAATGCAAACATTTTTTTTTTAGGTAAATCGGACAACAAATATTGAGAAAGCTTTGAATGTTTTAAAGATATGGGAAGCACTGTTTATTAGAGGCAAATTGGTCATTAAGAGCACTCTATTATGCGGTGTAATGTCATACCATAAGTGCTCTCCAAGGATTCTGCATGTTTTGATGATCCTTACTTTCCATGAATTTTCTGGAAACGGAAATGAGTGCCTGAGCTCGGAGGAGACGGGGAGAAATCGGTTGCTATCAACGACGAAAGAAGGTGCTAAACTTGTTCCTCAGACTGACCGAACTCTTGTGATGAAGGAAACTGTAAGAAGACGAGAAAGTTGAGGGTGGGGCAAATGAGAAGGATTAAATGTTGTCGGATATATGCACAAAGCTTATTGTGATGAGTGAACAAAAGACAAATTTTACTTCACAATTCTAGCATGCAAAAAAAAATCCCTTCTGTCAATGCGATGAATGCTCATGAAAATAAAGGCAAAGTACTGGTATGAGGACAAACGTAGAATAAAACTTACAGTCTTACAGGGAAGAGAGAAAATGAAGCGTCATACTCACATCACATGGAACGGTGCCAAACCAATCATTTTTTAGGAGTTAAGAGTCAGGTGTTTTCCCAAAGAAGATAACAGCAAAGTGCAAAGAGCAAGAGAGGGCATCGGTGCAGCAGTTTTAAGTCTTGCGCTTGTATTCTCCAAACTCAATTTAACTCAATTAACTCAATTCACATAAAGCATGAAACCCTGATATCAAACTGAATTTGGAAAGAGCAGAAAAAATGGAGATAATGAAAAAAAAAATCATACATATATTCTAAGGCAAAACTGTGAATTCTTAAAACCCTCAGAATGGGGAACTGTAATGATCCACGAGTACACGATATATTTAATTTGTTCTTGTGTATCGTACTTAGACAAGCCAATACCCAGAGTATTATTGGCCTACTATGAGGAGCAAGACTACAGGGCTACACTGATTGAATGTATAAACGCAGGTAACTTCGTTATAATATATTGAATTTATAATTCCTCTCAGCTCTTCAAATCTTTCATTTTGATTTGATCTGCTTTTATGCAATTCAACTCATATTTGTTTACTTCCCCGTAGCCTAGGTACTAGGCTGTGAGGTGCATGGACATAACCCAGTCTGTTAACAAGTATGTCTGATAACACAGACTATGCCTTAATTATATCATGGCTCCTCAGGCTCCCTCGAGGATGGGATTAGGACATAGTCTGTGTTACCAGACATGGTCATGAACAAACTGGGTTGTGTCCATGCAACTCACAGTCTAGTTCCTAGGCTACATTCCCCTTGAAATCCTTGAAGGTGAAAGACAGACTGACAAACTGTATGTATGTATGTATGTATGTATGTATGTATGTATGTATGTATGTATGTGTGTATGTATGCATGTATGTATGTATGTACTGAAAAAATATTGAGTCATGACAACCAAAGAAATCAGAGATGGATATGATATGCAAACAATTAAAGGGCAAATCCAGTCCAAAATTAATTTGCTTTTCATGAAAGCAAAGATGTCAGGAAATATCAGAAAGCAGAAAAAAAGGATGCAAAATTAAAACAAGAGAGTGCATCTGTGACATCACAACCTAATAACTGAGAGGCCAATTTGCCGCCCCAAAATGGCAATATTCATATCAAACTTTCTGATTAGTTGTCTGATTTTCCTCAAACCTGTTTTGTTCTGCTTCTCAGAATTTTTTACTTCTTGTGAGAGTAACTTCTTTTTGGACTGAATTTTCCCTTTAAAGATTGCTCATAATCATGGCAATCATTTTTTTCTTTTCAATCTCAAAATAATAATTTAGTATACATTTATCGCCAGATGAATGATAATCTTTGCTTGTGAGAATTCGCCCGTAACTCTTTGCGTGCCACGTGTGATTGTCATCACAAGCAATACACACAAAGCCCATAGAACAGGGGTGGTATTACAGAAGTAATCCTAAGTTTTCTCCTAAGTTTTCTCCTAAGTTTTCTCCTAAGTCCCCGAGTTAGGAGGTGCCTAAGAGAGCAAGAAATTGGTATTCCAGAACGTCCTCTTAGGACTATCTTAATGCAAACTAGGGAGGGTTTGACCCCATCCAGTGCGCATTTATTAGCCAATGGAGGAAAGTGTTTCATTTATGAACAGCCAATCACAATCACAGCATCTCATCGGGCCCTCGCCATTGGTTTGATCCTAACTTTGTGGTCGCGCAACTATGTGCGCGCACATCAATCATGTACGCACGCTTACGCAAATAAATGCTGCTCTTTTTTATTGCGTGTGTTATGAATGGCTAAGACAGGGGGGAGGCTCTCCTAAGTTTTCTCCGAAGTTTTCTCCTAAATCCTATTTTACGCGCATTCTGGAATACCAATCCTCCTAACTTTATGATTTGCATAAATTTGCATAAAGATAAGAGAAAACTTAGGAGAAATCTTAGGAGCGGAGTTAGGAGAAAAGTTAAGATCATTCTGGAATACCACTTAGGAGAATCCTAGACTTAGGATAAGATTTCTCCTAAGTTATCATTCTGTAATACCACCCCAGGGTATGATCTGGCACACACAGGGTGGAAGACAGTGTAGGTGTTGTGAAGAAACGATGACAGAAACAAGAAACACACAGTGAAGATAGTGAGAGACATCCGTAGCAAGAAGAGAGTTTATTGTGAAAGAATGTAGATTGCAGAATGTATCAAATCTTCTTACAACAGAAGGATATATACATATATATATAAATGTATTTTATATATATAATTAAAAGTTGATATAATCAATATATGAAAGACATGATAATGTATTCAGCTGACTCCAAGACAATCTCATTCACATAGGTCTAACACAGGGGCCATCTGCTTCTTCGAGGATAATGTTTAAAAACTGATGTAACACTTTGGAGCATCTGAGTAAAATATATATTATTATATAGTACAGAGTGCAAAGAGAGAGAATATGTTATGGGAAGATATGGTTACACAGGATGGTCCACAGTGTACAAAAGGCATGGTGCTAACCATACGTCCAGTCCAGAAACTGATTGTGAGCCACATGTAAAATTTATTGCTCCAACCGTTAAAAATCAGTATCAATCTTATCATTGCTTGGGTTTTCTTTGAGCCAATGTCCAGCCCAGATATAGGACAAAACATGAGATTCTGCCCTGTTCAGCTGTGCGTAAAAGATTTTCTGATGACCATCATGTCGTCACCGTCACCACGAACTGGCATAAATGCTAATTTGTGGTGACAGCAACGACGTGTTCACATTTACTGGTACATGAATGACAGAAACAAACAGGACAGTCCTTCACCAACACCATAGATGATTCATGAGGGATTTACACAGTACGTTTCTTTGGTTTCAGATTCAAGCAGATACATAATGCTGCGTTCAAATGACCATTATTAAGCATGAACAAAATGTGCAAACACAAACATGTATGATGACAAGAAGAAGAAGAAGAAGACAAGTAACAACAAAAATATTTCCAGGAGAGTTCTTGATTGATTTGGAATCATTCAATCACAAAGATTTCCCAAAATAAACCTCTCTTGAAATATATTCCTTTCCATAAATGTTACTTCAACCATATTCTAACATGGGTTTTTAAGAGCAAGGAAGGCTGTATGCCTGTACCAATGTGAAATCTTGTATGGAGCTTCAGGCACATGATAAGAGTATGGCTGCATATTTTTATTGGAGAAAAAAATATTTTATTTTATGTCAGAATAGGGTTAAATTGTGCAAAGAATCTCAAAAAGAATGTACAAGCAACTATCCAGAATGAGGTACGTGTACGTTATATTTGTCTCTATCTCTATCATTTGTGGGATACATATTTCTGGAGAGAGAGAGTATAGTACTTATTACAGCGTATGAGCTTTACAAATAAAGAAATACAAATGTGGAGATAGAGACTGATATACGATGTATGTAGTGCTCTCACAATATCAATAGATAATCAAATCTCTACCCATTAGAATTTGATGCGCAAATTTGAACTCTCACCAAGAGTCTATCAAAATGTCAGATGGAAATATAACTCACATAATGATGTGAGTTATTTTCAAGGGCCATCTCCTTCATTCAAAATATATTACGCATACACTCAGCAATCTTCCGAACAGCCTAGTCTCAAGACAAAAAGTCTACTACACTCCTTCCTTCCGTTGCTCTGATCTTTCAAATCACGGGAGCTACGAAAGTTAATTGAAGTCTCTACTGTGAATAATAAAAGTTTTCTGTTCATACAATGGGTCTATGCACAATAGAAAATAGGTAACAGCCTCCGAAGAGACATGTCTAAGAAGCATAAGAGTGGCGGGGAGATCTAATAAAATAAGAGAAAATAGTTGCACATTTTTCAAGGCGAATGATACCCAGAAAATTACAGATGAATTAATAAAAATGGAGAAAAATATTGGCCAAAGTCATAAAAGTAATCATACTGGTAATATATGGAAGTTGTGAATTTTTAGTCCTTCAGTCCTATTTTATTTTGGCATTGATGCAGAAAAAGCAAGGGAAAGAATTTTGAAATCAATCAACCTAACAGAGCAAAGTGTGAAAAAGTGTCATATGCACAGTACATCCACACCCTCATTGTATGTATACACTCAAAAATATTTTTAATCAAGCACCGAACTATGGCAAGAATAAGCTGAAACTCACCATCAATGAGTCATGAGAAGTCATGAGTCATGAGAAAATGCAGCTGTGATCAGCATGGCATTTGACAATAATAAGCTGAAATTACAGAAAATATGCATACAATAAACACCGTTCATATGCACCATGGCCAGTGATTGTTAAATGCTGCGCAAATCACAGCTACATTTTATCATGACTCACCGTGTAGAAGTAGATTTCGGCTCACTTTTTTCCACTTTTTTTTAAGCGAATTTGATCTAAAACTGTGCACATTTGAAAGCCACAAACAGAAATATGCAGCATTAAGACAGTAAGCATGAGGTATTTGAAACAATTTATTTACCACACGATATCTTAACTTATTGGCGATAGTTGAGAGAAGATAATCATCTAATGCAAAATGGTGACATTGTGCCGCACTCCCCCAGACTATTTCTTTCACTAAAAGGTACATTGCAGCTGGCAACTACAACAGGATGTGTCATAGAACATTAAGATGGAGCAGCACACATAGAGACAGGGTGAAATTGAGAGTTGGAGATTTGAAATACCTTATGTGCCCCTTTAAAAGCGAAAGACACTGCGAGATATAAAAGAAATGCAAATAAGTGTAATACTTTAAAAGAATGTTAAGTCTAATCTAATGCGTAGCCAAGAAAAAATGATTGTCCTTGTATGTTAACATAGTGAAAAGTTTTTTAGTCATAATGGAGGTAATGCTTTGGAGGAGGAATCGTTACCAGAGAGTGTTTGCGGCAATTATTATTTCTTGCCACCGTATTTCTTCTCCTTCTTTTGTTTGAGGGGAGAGAGCCGTGCATGCTCCTTGCTCGGACTCAGAGCACGCAGCCCCCAGCTCATCTTCTTGTCCCCACACGGACCCCCATGAGCCATCACAGGGTTGCCGATATAGCTCACAGCATTCTCGGATACCTTCTTCCTCCCTTTGCCCTGCGCACTGTGTATAATGACCGCGGGACCAGCTTGAGCTGCGTACTTATTGCTTTTGTCGGAAGAAGCCAGCCACGACTTGACAAGCCCTGAGAACCCCTGCCTCCCATATTTACGTTTGTGGCTAGAGGTCGGGTTAGGGGTGTGACCAATCATCCCAACCCCAACCCCTCCCGGCCCCAGGAAAGGGGGTGTATCATCATACCCTAGGCAGCCAGCTCCGCCAGGCATCACATCCAAGCTCCCATAGTCTTCCATACGGCTTAGCGACCTCGAACGACGACGGCCACGGAACTCGTTGAAACGGTGATCTCTGGATCTGGACCGTCCTAAAAATATGAAATATTAACAGAGTCATATTTTCTTGTAAATAACTCAAAATGGCGTGGTTCAGTTCTGAAGTGACATACACCTGAGTGCACATGTGCATACTGCCCTAAACTGACAAAAGGAAGTGACTAAAAAAGAGACTTTTCTTGTAAATGAGTAAAATGTGTCTGTCACTTGCATTGGCATCAGTGCAACACCACATCATGTTACCGGTAGATTGAATATCTCGCAGCAAGATGAATATTTCTTGTCCAGATTCTTCCTGTATGTAGGGAATGCTGGGTAGAATTTTAGAGTACCAATAACCCAGATTTGTCACTTGCTTCCTTTTGTCAGAGTAGGGCAGCATAGGTTGTGTGCCACTGCTCTATGGGACTTGTGTGTATTATTTGTGGAAAAAGGGCACATGTGGCACACAACAGGCTTTTGCTTTCAGTCAACTCTGCATTTTCTTAACCAGAAAATCTTCACACCCTCTTGCCTACCAGAGCCAATTGAAAGCTAGATGCTATGGATAGAAGATGGTCTATGAATGAGGACTATGGTCGCTACCAAAAAAGGGGGAGTTCTAACAGTAAGAAGCTTAATCGTTACTTTTCGTGAAGAGGTCAGTGGAGCTATGTTCGTTTTCATAAATGTTATTGGTACTGTGTATCCATGCCATGTCTCATGACTTTTGCAAACTGCCTTTAGTAATGGTATTTTCATTACAGTATGAAATATGATTCATCAGCAGTTTCTCTTCAGAGCTTTTGGCTATATGAAGTTATTCTTGTAAGGCATGGCCAAAAGGAAATAAACAATGAAGTGGCCATTTTATGCATTTCACCCCTTAATTTGCCTGTTTTAGTGAATTAATTCATTATCGGGATGCAAAACGTTACTTAAAATCATCCAATCTGAGTTTTGTTTCCTGCAAAGCAGTGAATGTTGCCTGTGACAAGAACAGGGATGGTCAGCATTCATATCCCACTGGAATGTTATGCAATAGTCTCAATTTGAGCATTTCATGCATTCCAAGCATGTTGGGTCGGGACAGCTCAGCTACATGAAATCATAATCATAAATGACAGTAGCAATAGGGGTGTAAGAGGTATAGCGCCACCTCTTGTCAGAGTTGGGACATGGTTGAATAAATGAGACGCCATGTTAGATTTGTCTTAGAATGTCATCTTTTGAGATGGTCGAATAAATGAGACACAATGTTAGATTTGTCTTAGAATGTCATCTTTTGAGATCACTTGTGTGTCGCTGTAAGAACCCGGATGTCATATCAAGTCATGATATAATACAGGGTGTCAGAAGTGGGATTCATACAAAGTTGGAAAAATCGCACTAGCCATAAAGTGCTGCGTAATTTATGTGTAAATTAACACAAAAAGATGCATGCATTCACTCAAAATCTCACTTAGCCAGGAAGTGCCGCAATTAACTTAATTGTGCATGCTTTGGCTCAAAAATTGCAGGTTTTCACCCAAAATCATGTATTAGTGTGAGATTTCTACCTTAGTCGAGATTTCCCTAATCAGTGAGATTTTTGCGTTCACACACACAAAATAAGTGAGATTGTGACCGAGGTTCATAACTGATGTTGAACTCTCTCTAATTTTGGTGTGTGTGAACGCCCCTAGTGATGCATTGTGGGTGTACTTACTTGTTACAGTCTGCTGGTGAATGAAATCCAAGTCCAGAAACTTGGACCTGTGCCAAATGTATAAAAACAATTAAAATGTGGTTACTATATACAATCCAGTCACACAGTCACAATAGAAATGTAAATTAGCATATGAATGGATGATTTGAAGAGCTCCATAACAGATATAAAAACACCCAAGTAAAATGTACAGTCTGAATTTACTAGTACTCAGCTTATCAATAAGGTTGATCGATCATTCTGCAGGAAGAAACAAGCTGAGGTTGAAAGGAATACTTATCTCATTAAATAAATATCTGTCCTACCGAGGACTTGCGCATATTTAAAGCAAGAGAAAGGAGTGAGGGTTACTGGTTTTCCAACACAGCATCGCAACAGTGTCAGAAGCCAACGGTATCCTGATATCAAAAACAACTTAATGATATCCTAATGGTATGAATACCAATGCCAGCTGATTACCCATTGTGTGCCACATATGTGATTATTCACAAGTAATAGACACAAATCCCACAG
The DNA here is from genome assembly GCA_963669155.1 of Arbacia lixula. Classification (NCBI taxonomy): domain Eukaryota; kingdom Metazoa; phylum Echinodermata; class Echinoidea; order Arbacioida; family Arbaciidae; genus Arbacia; species Arbacia lixula. The sequence continues at coordinate 8,747,027 of OZ022579.1, forward strand.
AGCGCCATTTTGTCTGGCACACACACGGTGTACCCCTGCAAGGTCCAAATCCCCACACTGCTTTTTTTTCTCAAAATTGATCACTCACTCTAGTTTATACAGACAGCAGCAATACAACAGATATCATTGTTCTCTCTACAAACTAAATGTGATTTCAATTTTCCAAATGTTGACAAATCGACTACAAAGAATAAAAGGCATGTGCATCAATCCCACCGCTGCCACCATGTTTCAATTTTAGTTCTTGCGGTGTTTAACTCTTTGGGTGCCGTGTGTGACTTTATTTACAAGTAATACACACAAATCCCATAGAGATACAATGTGGATGGCAATGAAAGGGTTAAGTAGAACCACGAAAGAAAGAGTCTCTGCACTCCAGTATTAGGTCTCAATGCAAAACTGTTTTTTAGTCACACGACTACTAATGTGATGAACATATGTAAATACATTAAATGAATATTCATTCTTTTTTCATTTTCATCCTTTTGTATATTCTTCTTGCCAGTGGAGGCCAATTTTCTGTATTTTTATATCAGACAATAAGATTGAAGATTGAAGATTGAATCTTGAAAAGGTACCTCAATCAATATTGAAACCGTTCATTCAAGTGACATAACCAATGGTGTCATAAAACATGTAAATACATTTAATGAATATTCATGAGCATGCACTTCCATTCATATTGAAAGAGCTTATGTCTCACCTGCGAACGTCGTCGTCAGCATCCTCCCCGCTCAGACTACCGCTGAAGTCGTAGGTGGGGAAGCCATCGGTGCTGGCGATGCCCTTGTGGTAGCCGAGAGAAGGGGCAGCGTCGCCCTCCTCCTCATCCCCTGTGGTAGGAGTGCTACTGGACATGGCCAGTAGCATCTCTTGCCTCATCGCGCTGTCCTGGGCAAAGTCCATCTCCAGGCTGTGCATCTTCTCCAGATGGGTGCGATGGGAGTGCGAGGTTGACTTCTTTGAGTCGCAGCTGAGGCGGTGGGAGCGGTCCCGCTGGACTGGCTTGATTTCGTGCTCCATGTCCGCCTCGGTATTGCTGTTGCCCTGCTGCCACACACTGTCATCTGTATTGCCGTCTTTATGGTCGTCATCATCGTCGCTGTAGACATCAGTGTCATCTTCCTCATCGTCGTCATTGTCGCCTTCCAATGCGATATCTTCCTCCTCCTCCTCCTCCTCAATACTGTGCTTATTCTAGGTGGGGGACATGGTGAAGAACACTGCGATGTCACAATTTCTCAGGAGTCACATGGGGACATTTTCCACACATTATACTTTTGAATAATTGACTTTAGCTAACTTGTTAATCTTCACATTTGTATAGATGATCACTGATGACATACAAAATAACAAATAACAAATACCGTTTAGGATATTTTGTTGTAATTCGAGTTGCCCACGAGGCGTGGGGAGGAGTATTATTATATAGAGATATAAGCGCATTATATTTGACATGTTTATATTACAAATTGCTTACTCTGTTAATTATTGTCTAAGCTGTTAATTATTTATTTTTCTTTTGTTGTTGTTTGTTTTTATGTATGTTGTTTGTATTAGTTTTTCTTTGATGTCTTTTTTAAAGTATGTATTTTTATGTAATTTGTGTACTCTGGTTCATCTTACTGCCTGTCATTTAAGTGATACACTTAATGTGTATCGAACCACATGTTAAAGGTCATCACACCTCACAAGCCATCAGCTTTCTGGTGAGGCCTTGTTTTCATTGTTCATGAAAATTGTTTATATTTGTTTGTTAAATGAATAAAGAATTGAATTGAACTGGATCAAAGAACTACATTTCCATTGATTGCCTCTTGACTTACCAACAGATGGGTGCCAACTGGCACATCCACTGATTCAATACCATTGTTCTGAAAATAAAACACATGGAAAGATGCAACTTGATTGCTTTGGACACATTCATTGATGCACAAGAAAGATAAGAAATTAGCATGTAAGAGGGGTGTAGAATAGTTATGTAAAATATGTGTATTTCGTCCTATAGTGTAATGTCATGATTATCTGCATTTTTATAATTTCAGGTCAGTTCATTTAATTTCATACTTGCTTTAAACACGACATTAAAATGACATAGGAAGATTGAAACAGTTCCCAAGCATAACAATATGAAATTAAAGAAGTTTTGAGGAGAAGACAGGAAGGAAATGCCTTATTTCGAGCATTACTAATTCATAATATTAGTTTGAAATAAGTATTACTACAGTCATCGACACAAACTTGCAAGCACAAAACATGCATATACACATGCACATACATATAGCCTACATGATGATGGAAATTTTATGATTCCAAAATAAAATGTTAGAATTCCCTTTTAACAATGTTTACAGTTAGGCTTTCTCTTAAATTACCATTTATATTGTTCCAGACAACATTCATGTACATGTAAAGTATGGCTATGAATAAATGAAATGCAAATGATGTCACACTTACCCTGACTTGTTCTGACAAATTGGCGTAGTCTATTCTGACCTTGTTCAGCTTATTCTGCAGCGTGTTGATCTGAACAATGGACTGGGACAGCTTCTCAAACAACTCACTGTAGTTCTGGTTGATCTGGGTGCAAAGGCAGTTCATAGAGGTTTTGCATTGATGTTGTTATCATTTTTATTGATTTAGGTAAAGTTTATTGTTAAAAACAACTCAAATCGCTGGCCAAGGGCCAGACTGCATAGAGTTTTTACAATAGTAAACACTCAATTATAGGAATGTTCATCAGCTAATCATCAAAATAAGTCTATAGATATTACTTTAACCTTATAATCTTACAATAAAAATGAAGTTTGCTTCGGGGCTGAGCCGACTAGGGCATGGTGAGGGTCAAAGTGAAAATGAAAGAAAATACATCAATTCCAAATAATAATGATATCAAAACATCTGCCAAAGACTGTGAGCATAGAAAAATTAGTGTTTGTGGGTTTAGTTATTGTTTGCAAGTTGTCATGTTTTTTTTTTGTGAAATGTGACAGGGAGGTAAAGAGAGATGTGGGAATGAAGAAGGGGGTAGGAAAGGGGGGCAGGGAGAGGAAGAAGAGGGGGGGGATGTACCTCTACTCTGTCCTTGCTGACGGTTGCTAGCTCCTCTTGAGACATCTCCAAGTGGGCCCTGTTCATCCTCATTGTCTCCTTCATCATCTTCTGCTGCTTCCTCGCAACAGCGAGGTCATTCTTATACTGTAATGGAACATGGTGGATTGATTGATTGATTATTGATTAATTGATCGATTATGGTTCATCCTCATCATCTATTTTACCATCTTCTGCTGCTTCCCTCGCAACAGCAAGGTCATTTTTATACTGTATAGGAACATGATGGATTGATCAATTGATCGATTATGGTTCATCCTCATTGTCTCTTTTACCATCTTCTGCTGCTTCATCACAACAGCAAGGTCATTCTTATACTAAAATGGAATGAATGGAATTAATGATTGATTGATTGCTGATTGTCCTCATGTTCATCCTTTTATGTTGTTTCCTCTCAGTCAAATGGAGATCAGATAATACTGAGATTCTTCTTTAAGAGCTGAGTCAAGTTCAGATGAGTCTCTTACTCTCATATATAGTGATTCTGATATTGCAAACAGACTCGTCTAAAGCTGAGAGTGTAATAATCATACCTTCTCGTTATGTTCTTGAGTTTGCTTGACTTAGAGGCTTAGAATCTTGGTTAAACAATGTCTTACAAGAGGGAAGCCACCCTCAAAAGTACATCAAAAAGAATACTACCAATGAAGTCAAAGACTGGAACAATGTCTTACAAGAGGGAAGCCACACTCAATAGCACAGCTAAACAGCATACTATCAATGAAGTCAAAGACTTAAACAATGTCTTACAAGAGACAAGCCACCCTCAATAGCACAGCTAAAGAGCATACTATCAATGAAGTCAAAGACTTAAACAATGTCTTACATGAGACAAGCCACCCTCAATAGCACAGCTAAAGAGCATAATATCACTAAAGTTAAAGACTTAAACAATGTCTTACAAGAGACAAGCCACCCTCAATAGCACAGCTAAAGAGCATAACATCACTAAAGTTAAAGACTTAAACAATGTCTTACATGAGACAAGCCACCCTCAATAGCACAGCTAAAGAGCATAATATCACTAAAGTCAAAGACTTAAACAATGTCTTACAAGAGACAAGCCACCCTCAATAGCACAGCTAAAGAGCATATTATCAATGAAGTCAAAGACTTAAACGATGTTTTACAAGAGGGAGGCCACCCTCAATAGCACAACAAAACAATGTTTTATCAATGAAGTCAAAGACTTAAAAGCTGAGCCTATTCTCGTTGAGTCTTAACTCTGATGAGTGAAACTGATATTGCAAGCATGTATAATATGATCCTATAATATAATTATTTTCTTAAATCTACTTGAGTTGGAGGCTGAGACTTTTGTTTGAGTCCTAAGCCCATTCTGGTTGAGTCTTATCTCTCAGAGTGATTCTGATATTGCAAACAAACCCACTCATCTAAAAATGATTTTGTTGATCCTACCTTTGTCATGATCCTACCTTGTCATTTTTCTCTTGAGTTTGCTTGAGTTGGAGGCTAAGACTCTCATTGGAGCGTTGAGCCTCGTCCAACTGAGCCTTGACTTTCTCGGTGATGTTAACATCACACTGAGAGTCAACAAACATGGTTGACTTTCGGAAGTTCTGAAAAATAAAGAAACAGACAATGCTTTGAACTTGTTATTAGGAATGAATACTGATCAATTACTGTAAAACCGGTAATCTTCATGTGACATTTATTTTTGCGCTTTTCGCACAACACAGGGCCAGTGTGCATTTAATATGACTGTAAATTTAAAATCATTCTGCCATCTTGTTTGGCATTCCAGAGTTGGTAGTACTGGCATTCAACTCTTGCGAGCATCGCATGCTTTGAAGTGTTGTACAGCCATCAGCTTTTTTGAGGCATTTAAATATTCATGAACATGCATAGTTCGGGGCTTTGTTGATGATTTGAATGCATAGGGTGTTGTGACAAGTATTTCTTTTGTTCGAAAATAACATCCCATGAATATGTTGTCAATCTGCTGTGCAGCGAAAGTTTACTCACGAAAATCACTGGTTATAGAGTATTGCCTTATAGTCATGCCCACAGTCTTCCTCCCTGCTCCTCTTCTCTGACTGATATTAATCTTCTCCAGAACCGACTCGCTTGCCTTAATCGTGCAACAGTCTAGGTATTGCTCCCTCTTATGGTTGCTTAACCCTTCCATTTACAAATCCTCCTCCTTCTCCTTCCTTTCCTCCTCCCTCTCCCCCGCACTCCCTTCCCTTCTACCCTTGCCCTTTAATATCCTTCTCCTTGTTTTTCTTTTTCTTCTCCCTCCACCCCCTCTCTTCCCATCCCCTTTAAAATGCTCATATTTGTTCCATTCTTCCACACTCCCCTCCTCTCTTTTCTCTCTCCTCCCACCTCTACTGCTCCCCTCTGAATTCCTCCTCCTTCCTCTCTGCTGTCTCTTCCCCCTCTCCCCCTACCCTCTAAAATCCTCCCTCTTCTCCCATCTCTACCACTCCCCTCTGAATTCCTCCTCCTCCCTCCCCTCCCCTTTACCCCCTCCGCTTAAAAATCCTTCTTCCTCTCCTCCCCCTTTCCTCCTCCATTTCCTCCTCCAACTCCTCCTTCTTCCTCTCCTCCCCCTTTCCTCGTCCATTTCCTCCTCCAACTCCTCCTTCTTCCTTTCCTCCCCCTTTCCTCCTCCATTTCCTCCTCCCACTCCTCCTTCTTCTTCCTTTCCTCCCCCTTTCCTCCTCCATTTCCTCCTCCCCGTCCTCCATCTCCTCCTTCTTCTTCCTTTTCTCCCCCCCCCCCTTTCCTCCTGCGTCTCCTCCTCCCCTAACTCACATCAATCTTTACCTTTACCCCTCTGCTTAAAAATCCTTCTTCTTCTTCCTTTCCTCCTCCATTTCCTCCTCCCCCTCCTCCTACTTCTTCCTCCCCCCCCCCCCCGCCTTTCCTCCTGCGTCTCCTCCTCCCCTAACTCACATCAATCTTCTCCAGCTCTGCCTGCAGAGCTTCCACCTTGCGGCGGTCCTGGGAGTGGTCTTGGTTGTGCTTGGTGACCCACTGCTCATGCTTCTTGGAAACTTTCTGCAGGTGCTGGGTCTGACGCCGCTCGAGCTGGAACTTGTCCTTGCACTCCTTCAGCTCCATCTCCTGGTGGAAGTTCTTGAACGTCACCTGAGGAGAGGAGACAGAGATATGGAAAGAGGGATCAGGCATGGCTCAACACCAGCAGGGACCCAGTACATACAGGTGCCCAAATCAGAGCTTGGGACTCCTCATCTCTAGAAAATTATAAAAAAGGCCCTATACACAAAACCCCAGAAAAAGGATGTCTCCACCCCCTGTGAAAAAAAGTTTGAGTAGAGCCCTGGATTAGGATTCCATCATAATCATCTCACAGCAGGTCAAAATTGGCATTTGATGAGGTCACCAGTTGGCTGTCAGCAAACATTAAGGACTTTCTGAAGTTCTGAAAAGTTAAGAAATGGACAATTGCTCACGCTTGCTACAAGGCATTTACAGGGATACAGGATTATACAATTCAGGTGTGAGAAGAGAGACTAAGATTCTGTTGATATCATTATCTTGTATGTCAACCGAGGCAGTCAACGTTGGCAGTTGGTGAAGCATGCATGCATGTCACCAGTTCGTGGGGGGGGGGGGGGATCAATAGCCCTTTTCTCACTGTCAAAAATTTTGCTTAACCCCGGCAATTGGGGTGCTAAAGCGCCCCCCCCCCCCTCAAGCCCCACCAATTTCCCGGGGTTAAGCTTAGCCCCGCTTCTGTTCTGTGTTTTTGGAAAGTGGGCTAGCCCCACCGATAGAACGGGACTATCTAGCACCGCAATTTGGTAGGGTTAGCACCGCAATGGCTTTCGTCGATAGTACGGGACTAAAATTACCAGTGAGAAAACGGGCTAAGGATAGTCCGGGAATGGGATAGTACGGGACTAGCGATAGTACGGGGTTAAGAAATCATAGTGAGAAAAGGGCTAATGTGGATTAGTGAACAGGGAGGCCCTGTCACTCCTCTTCATGGGTCTGTATGTGACTTCACTGACAGAGGTCAGAGTCTGCAATCTTTTCAAGTTACATGCAATTTTTGGACGTTAGGGATAATTATGTTTGTGTATAATGGAGTTTACATTACATTTAATAATAAAAATGTATTCAAAACAAATAGTGCTGCCAATTCAAAAGCCAAACAGTGATCAGTTTTGCAGGCCTTCGTCCTGATCGTTATTGAGCATTGCGCCTACATAGCTTACCAGCCGTGCATGGTGCTTGGCCATGTCTGCTTCTTTCTGGTATACCATCATCCTATCCAGCGTCTCCGTCATCATGACATTCAGCCGTTCCAGATCTTTCCGTAACTACATCACAAGACAATGCAGAGGAATAAATGAATACGTCAAGAAAAGAACTAGCCTGATGTTTGTAGCACACATCCTCCTTTCATTTTCTTGAAAGATACCTTGAACACATCACAACTTGTTAATCCAGATCCTTCAGTAAATAAATCACAAGACATTGTGGAGAAGAAAAAGACGAGCATGATGCCTCAAGGAATTTGAATAATAATCCTAATGCGACTGGTGATATTTTGTATAGACTAACTTTGTTTGATTTTTGTTTTTGTTTGAACGACATTTCACATTGTCCTCCTGCCGATCAAGATCCTTCCAAAACTAATTCACAAGCCAGGGCGGAGAAAAAACAGGTGAGAGGGATTCCCTCTGGAAAATGAAACATCAACCGAATGTTTCTGCTGGTATGACCTAAATGAGATTCTCCAAAAAATAACAAAATAATCCTAATGCTTCTTGAGGTATTCAGTGCAGCCTAATTTTGTTGAATTTTTATTTTTGTTTTTATTTTATTCATCAATGCACAATGATATGATATAACCAAGAAAACACATTCCCTGTTAATGTACATGTGCACTGATTGAGAGATTGTGATTGCGTTATAGATCCTTGGTAATAGTTAGGATCAACCACAAACTGCTTCTGAACATGCTCCTCTCTTTGACGTTTCATCATCACTCTTACGATTGAGGCAGTCACCCTTTATAACCCCTCTTGCTTGCTTGCCGTCTTCCACTTCCCTTCTAGCGTAACCCATACCCTGGTTTCCATCCATCCCCCAGTATACCCTTATGAAATAAACTTAAGTCCATTTACCACTTCCCAGCCCCAAATCCTTCCGTGCCCTATAATGCCCACTTTCCAGAAGCTTTATGACCCTGAAGTAATGATCCCCAGATGACCCGCACTGGAATACTAGAACTGTGAAGTTTGAGTGTCCAGTTTTTACAGAAACATACACAAACCCGAGTCATTGTAAATTCAAGAAACTACCTTTCTTATTATTGCTATAATTCCAAATTTGTATCTTATTATGAGAATCATACAGTAGATGTTAAGAAGTCATGAGAACCAGAGAACGAGACAGAGAGAACCTAGCAACACATAGATGTACTTCAAAGTCTTCATGAACCCCCTTTAACTTATAATTCAGCAACACTGATATCTAAAAAGCTATTTCTAAAAAGCAATTACTAACACATTCACAGAAGTGAATGTTTTTCAGAGTGACAATAGATGATATAATTTGTTGTTATTCTCTGCGCTATTAAGATAGATTGATCAATCTGCTTGAAAATAAGCAAAGAAATAGAGGACCATGCGGGAGTTGAACCTCTATCTAACTGCTTTCTGTGCAGCGACGTCATCCATGAGGATAACTGCATGGCTTATAATAATGACACCATACTTAGGAACCAGTACGCCTTTCTTTTTGCTTATTTTCAAATAGAATTACTAATCTATCTTAATGTTACACAGAGTAACAGCAAAACAAAGATCATATCATCTTTTGTTCTCTCTTCAAAACATTCAATTCTTTGAATACGTAAGAATTGTTGAGAAATGTAGTTGGTTTTCCGAATAAACTGTTTAAACTTCAGTATTGCTGCAACAGCAAAGCAAAGATTTGATCCATACTGCTCACCTCATTGGTCTCTGCTGCCTTTGCCTGCAAGTTCGCGTTGCGTTTCTCGAGCTTCTTCTTCTCCTTATGGAGCCTCCTAACACGCCTCCGCTCGTCTTCCAGCTCCCGCCGTGTGGCATCCAGCTGCCCATGCTTGTGGATCAGCTCCTTCTCGCGGTAGTCGTTCTCCTGGATGGCTTGGTTGAGCTCCTGCAGGACCTGACTGGTCAGGGTGGCTGACAGGCCTCCTGGTGATCCTGAAAGGGGGTAGAAGGGGGGGGGGGAGCTCCACATCATTAACCATCTCAGTACCAAACATTCATAGACCCTTGCAAGTTACAGCACAGTTTCTTGCCTATGGGACTGACAGAGTTCATACACATCACAGTTTCTTGCCTATGGGACTGAAAGAATTCATAGACCCTTGCAAGTTACAGCACAGTTTCTTGCCTGTGGGACTGGGAGGGTTCAACGGGGGGGGGGGGGGGGGGGGGTATTTATTCACAGGGGCTTCTTTTCAAGCCTTTTCAACCTAGCCTATGTAGGAGAAAGAGCCAGGATGGTATTAAGGCATAGTCTGTGTTACAAGACTGTTACCAGACAGGGTCCATGCATGCTAGCTCCGGGAAAGAACCTAGGCTATTTCAAAACATAGAATGCATTCATTATATTCTGTTGAAAAAACAAAACTCAGGGGTTCTTTTGTTGCTCAATGGGGCTCTTTCAGGCACAGCGGAGAATCGTCTCAAGTCCTTGTGTAATTTTGTCACTGTGAAACGTTGACCTATTACCTTTTTTATCATCGTCATTGTCACTTCTATTCTCTTCCTATTTATTACAACTTTCATCATCACATCATACGATTATTACTATCATTCATGCTTGAGGCATTCTCACATTTCTTTGTCCATCTTTCGAAAAATTAGAATTTAAAATGGCATCATACTGATCATAGGGTTATTGAATGGTTAGATTTGGTCAAAAAGTGTATACAACATTCACATATTTATTCACATATAAATCTCTCCTAACTTTTGTCATATCCCCTCAAGTTTTCTCCTAACTTCATTGAATCTTATGCAAATCAGCAAGTCAGGAAAGCTGCTATTCCCGACTGCGCCAATGACAGGAGTTGGGAGTATACTTAGGAGAGCCACCCCGTGTCCTATCCATTCACAGCATGTGCAAACAAACCAGCAGCAATCATATGCTTAGGCATACATGCATAATATGCTCGCACATATTTACGTGTCCACAAAGATTGTGGACCTAGGCCAAATGGGCTTTCATAAATATAACAATTTTCCCATGCACACTGGGCATGGTCAAACCTAACCCTAATTTGCATTAGGATTGTCCTAGAAAGACATTCTGGAATAACAATTTGGACTCCACAAGGAACCTCCTCACATGTGCAGTTGGAAGAAGAAAACTTATAGGAGAAAACTAAGAAGGAATTTCAGAATACGGTAAAATATGGTTTGATATTTTATCGATTTGCAACTTTGTCCATTTCGCGAACACCTAATTTTGTGGGTCCATATCACATACCGCAACACAAGACCCTACAAAATGATAGTGCCGCAAAAGTCAGAAAAATCACAACACATCATAGGCTCCTGGAACACAGATAAGAGACACACTGTGCCTATCTAGTTAGCGATCATGATCGTGGTGTTTAAAATTACAGCTCATGGTATAAGCCGACCATTTTGCACATATGATGCTGGATACAACAATCGTTAACAGGCGTCAAAATGTTTGCTTGTTATTTTCCTAGTCTGTGCCTCATTTGTGAAATTTGTAAAGATTTAAACACTGCGAAAAATACAGTTTACAGTACCACCCCTAAACTGAAGCCTATGAGGTCTACTAACGATCAACGACAGTCTTCATTCTGCGCAGCCTGTTTGACTCTTTCCCAGTCAGATCCTTGTAAAGAGCTGGGTGGCGTTTCTCGATCTCGTCCATTAAAAGCTGACAGGCTTTATCCCCACACTGCAAGACTACATCCAGCAGACAACCTGTAAATCAAAACAAAACAAATCAATGTTACCACCATTAACACCACCATCTTCATAATCATGATCTTGTATGTCACATAAAGCAGTCAAACTTAGTAGCTGGTGAGGAATGTCATCATTTGGGGTCATCCATGTGGGTCAATGACCATCGAGGACATGTTCATGGGTCTGTACTTGATCACAAGGACAGACAGAGGTCAGAAACTGTGACTGTGATATTTTTTTGTTTGATGCAAAACAAACACGAGGCCTACTGAGCAGATCATCATCCTAAACCACCACCACTACCATCACCATCAATCACATCATGGATTTCATTATCATTATCATCATCATCATGATGATTTTCATTGAACGCTGTTCTGACTGAGGGGGGGGGGGGGGGTGTCATTTGATCCCCTCCCCCCCCCCCCCACTGTACAATATCCACAACTGATACGCAACTGTTCAACATGGTGACACACTTTTTACTTACTTTTTTTTCAAGTGTCTCACAACTTTTGACTGCAAATTTGAAAAATTCTGAAACTCGTTCCGAGGTTACACAACATTATGTAATCGTATGTCAGACCAAAATCTGACAAAACTGCTACCTGTAATCCTAAACTACTATCACTGTCAAATGTGCCTTCTAGACCTTTTGCTTCATCACATTGTTCTTGAAATTTGTGAAAATACATATCTGAAGAAAAAAAAAATGTGGAAAAAAATATAGGATACATAATGTTAAAAAAATAAAAAATAAAATACATAAGAATTTAGTTGTAAGTCTTCTAACAGGAAATTGTTAATCTAATTTGCATAAATTATGATTTACACAAAATTTGATATTTTTTTCCCCAGATCAAAATATGCCAAAAAACATCAATATCATAAACAAACAATGCAATTTAATACATTTTGGAGAGATCTTGGTAGAATTTCTCTATCCAGTCCACCAACATTTTATAGAATTGATCACTGCTCGAGAAGTTTTTGTCCGACAGGCATGAAAAAGGAACACTAAATCTGCGCATCTTATCTTATCTGCTCTTCTTATATTTTTACATATTGTAACAAATATCGCTTTAACAATATTCTGATGAACAGACAAACAGAGCGACAGCCTGGCAATATAATATCATCCAGCCCCTTTGTGGCAGAGGTATAAAACTGTATTGCAATTCTATTTTCTGAAACTACAGCAGTAAAGAAAGAGGAACCAGATACGTAAAATGTTGAGCGTTTGCAAGCGTATTGAAGTTAGGAATCGGAGTAGCATGCACGTAAGTTCTACTATGCAGATACTAGTATATATGGTTTCATTTCAGGAAATCCCTGCACTTAAAAGGAAAATGGGAATTGTATTAGCCATAACTTATGAATGGGGAAATTGGAGAAAAAAAATGCAAATAACAATAAATCATTATTTCTACTGTTTCTTATCCCGTCTTAGCCTAGGTTCCAGGCAGTGACAATATATGCTGTGTCAGGGTCGTCTCAGGAACAGACTCTAGTATGAAACTCAAATATGTCTTGAAATCAGGCTAAAACACAAAATTACTAGTCTTGTTGAGTAGTGTTGGGAGGCATATGAAACACACACATCATAGCCTCATTTTTTTTCAGACTAGCTCACTCTAGCTCACTGACTGACTTGGGTTTGCACCTGGGTCTGACAATGACTGGGTCTGAACTTCAAAGATTAACTCTTATATGTTTCTATACATGTACATGCTCCCTGACAAGGCTGTGCCATAAAGAGCAAGTGAGGCTAGCAATGACTTCCAGGGACATATTTTGAGATAGTGTCCCAGTAGTCTGTGCTTTCAGACTTTGGTACCACCGTACCAGAGGCTGGTCTGCCATGGCATCCTTGCCTGATAGGGAAACAGGCTAAGTCTTTATTGCCAGACCTAGTTGTTAACTTGCAGACTCGGAGGAGCTGCACTCCACAATCTAGAAACTAATCTACTTAAAGACAGCCAGTCCCTTTTTCAGATCACCACAAAACCATCGAAACATTGGCAAAACATATAGAGAACTGTTAGCAAGCTCTATATTCACAATTTGAAACTGATACGTAGTGTAAAATTCAAATAATGCACGTAAACGACGTCCGATTAATAGTCTTTACCTCAGGCTCTTAGCAGTTTGTGTTGAAATATTTGCTTTATTGATTAATCTGTTTATTAAATTATAAAACGCATTATAAAAAAATTGTTCTATGGAAGGAATCATCTCCAAAGTTTGGTAGTTACTCATAAAATTAGGATTTCACACACGCATAATAACCACATAGATACTGTAACAAAGACTAATAGTTTTTTCGTGGTACGAAAAAAGTCGGTTTGAAATTTAACGGCTGAAATTTTTTACATATACAGAAACCTTCAACATGCTATATTCTTAGAAATGGTCTTGGATCACACTTTCTTCAATTTACGACCGTGATAGACGATTTCAAATTTTAAGCTTGCAAAAGGGACGGACAATCTTTAAATCCATGTCTTGTACATATTGATTTAAATCCGTGTGGCAAACGTACATCGATCAATCTTGACAGTACCAAGCCAATCCAACAATCATTCAAGATAGTCTGCTCTCACAGACTCACTTGTGACCTAGGATCAAAACTTAAAAATGTTTCTAGAAGATCAGACAACAGCTGGACTTGCCAGTTGTGTCAGATGCTTGGGCAATATGTGATCATGCTAAGTAGTCTGTGTTTAAGACCCATTGCTGGACTGATGAGGGATTGTGCCTCGGTGGAAACTGATTTTGCATAGTATAGGGCTGGAGAATAGATTATGCCAAGAGGTGTGGGGGAGCGTCAGGGGAAATCCCTAATGGCTGCTACCTTTATCAGGTCCAGAAGTCTTTTATATAGATACCAGACAAAGGTAAATACTGGCTTAGGAAACAAGAGGAAAAACAAGGAGGATGAGTTAACATGTCCTTTTATTCACATCGACTATCGTTAATTCATGACTGAGCTGTTCACTGAACTCAAAACCATATAATCCCAGCTACTCATTCATTTATTAATACCATTTACCCCGGGTAGCTCCAGTGAATGACCACTGTTCATCAACAAATATACATCATTATAAAATGTGCATCATGTGAGCACAAATGAGATCTGCTCATTTGATGAAGAATGAGAAATGAATGGCAGTCCACATCCACCTTTTTTGCTCATGCCAAATAAACTTGGACCTAATCCTAAGTAGCTAACATTGTTTGAATAGAAATTCCTCGCACAGCACAACACAATCAGAAATCTGTTTCAACCTTTGTACTCCCCTTCTCAATTCTGAATGGGAACAATGAACAAATCTTACATTTGGGGTTCATTGATCCCTTTAACGGTGGAACTTCCCAGGCGAACCCGGTTTCCTTCAATCACCCTGGTCGCTACACGGTATGACCGGTATCTGTTCCAAATGGTCATCGGCTCCGGTGGAAAACCCCGCAGGAAGAGAGGAAACGGCATTAAGAGTCTCCACAAAAAGTACCGGGAAGCATGCCATTACGCAATATACATGTACTATTGCGCAATGATATTCCCTTAACTCTGCCAGATTGTGCGAGAGACTCAAAATAGGACTTACCTGTGTTTCAAGATTAAAGGGTTACTAAATTAGAAAAATAAATTCCCACTAATCTATGTAAAATTATCCACTAAAAACAAGTTTCACATTCGTGTTTGCCGCAATAAAGTCTCATTTTGACGAAAATTTGAAAAAAACGCACGCCTCCAATGATGTATGAGAAGTCAAAATTCCATAGATTGTACAGCAGTTAACAATAGACCATTTTCGTAATGTATTCACAACTTTCCTCCTAACTGCGTAGTAACGCGTTAACGCATTCACCTGGATCTTGTCATTCAGATTCAATGGATGGAATGCACTTTGAATCTATTAGTTGTTGCTACTGAGACAAACCTCGGACAAGCTTTGGGGTTCCCATTGGTAACGTATTGTTTGAATTGCGTGAATAAAACATTTTATGTACGCCATTGGCATTAATGGCATTTTGACTTCTCATTCGTCACTGGAAGCGTGTGTTTTTTTTTAATTTTTGTCAAATGAGACTTTATTGCGGCAAACAAATATGAAATTCGCTTTTAGTGGATAATTTTACATAGATTAGTGGGAACTTATTTTTCTAATTTAGTAACCCTTTAAGTACTGAAAATTTCCCTCTTCATTCCCAGGAAATGAACCTGGGAATAGAGATCCTGTTTTATCATACCAGTAAAGTCTTAAAGTAAATAAAGGAATAGAGCATGTGGCTGCCACAGTTGATGAAGAACTTTGCCCTCTGTACATTAGGTCTTCTACTAGAGTTAACAACATTCTATGTGCAGAAAACCTCAGTTTCAAAGGTAATCCTGATAAATGTTGAAATATAATCACTTTTTTATGACCATGCAGATATCTCCATACTGATTTGATTTTCAAACTGTTCATTTTGTGAAAATCTTTATCTGTGGTTGAGTATTTGCTTACCAGTTTATGTCAAAATGAGCTCGGATTTGTATTATGATTTTTAAACAAATGTCAATTTCTTTGCGCACAGAGAGATGATTTTTTATTTTAACAAATTTGGTAAGTTTGCTGGTAATTGTCATCAACATGATGAGATCCAATATTTAGCAAAAATGGTCTAAAGAGGTTTAAAGTAATCCAAAGTCGTCCGAAAAGCCTCCCTTAGAAGACTATGTTGTAATGTGGTCTAGAGTGTACTTCAGCGTGCTGTACTGTACACCTCAACATCTGCTTGAATGCAAGAAATCGGAAGGGTACCTCAGAGGCATCCTGAATGCTTACAAACATGTAACACAGATACTGACAGTATGAGAAAGTAGACTGCATGCTACTCTTGATCTTCAGCACAGCTTATAATACAACCTTATAACTGTTATAATATAACAGTTACCGGTAACTGTACCACTCTGTAAGCCAATACTTTAGCAGTTGGCAGCTTCACAGACTTTTTCCCCCGAGTCGTTCTTTCACAGTTAATTGATACCCTGGTATCTTCACCACGTGCTCGCTGCTAGTAAAGTATGCACACGACAAGAATGGGAAAAAACATACATCCGCTCTGACTTGTGTGTTACTTTGCTATCTCCACTTGGGAGTAAACACCGCAAGAATATATCTTGGCACCACAAATGCGGTTAACATTTTGTTGTTAACTTTGCGTACCTACCGGAAGTCAAGAATATAAAAACCATCCTGAAAACGAACAGCTCATGCAGTCACTTACTAGCTTTCTCTATGGAGGTGGTGTTGCTCTTGATCCGTTCCTCGTCCGTCCGGTCCATCATGTGCTTGCTGCGGAACTCTGGGAGGAGCCTGACGACATCCAGCTTCTCCACGATCTTGTAGCGATTGGACTCCAGGAGCTCCCGCAGCTCCTCGACGCTTACCTCCTTCTGGCTCGTCGGCCCATCAGCCATCATAGCATGGTCATTAGGGAACACCTAGGGGTGCAGAGATACAGAGTCAATTCTTGTTCTCTTTCTCACATCTCTCCTCTTCTTTTCTAATATTTCTCATCTTTTCCCTTCTCATTCATCAGCCCCTCAGCCATCATAGCATGGTCATTAGGGAACACCTAGGGGTGCAGAGATACAGAGTCAATTCTTGTTCTCTTTCTCACTTCTCTCCTCTTCTTTTCTAATATTTCTCATCTTTTCCCTTCTCATTCATCAGCCCCTCGACCATCATAGCATTCTCATTAGGAAGCACCTAGCGGTGAATTGAATGAGAGAAAAACGGTTACAATTTGTTTTCCCCCTCTCATATTTCTCCTCCTCTAGCTCAGCTCCTTTGTATGTTCAAGGGGGGGGGGGGGATGGTGGAGAGATTGAGAGAAAAATCAGTTTGTTTCTCATTATCTCTCTCATGTTTCTCCTTCTCTTTCTCCCGTTTCTCCTCAGCTCCTTCTAGTTCATCAGCTTGTAAAGTTGAGAGAGTGCAGCTCTGTTCAAATATATAATGGATGCATTTGCCACTATATTTTAATATATTTTAAGTGGGAAGGAGTGATAATGTGATGGGAAATTCCCTACACAGTTTGCAAAGTTACTCACCATTATTGCTGCACACAGCAAACCCAATGTTTTTGTTTTTATGTTGCAATTGTTCTGTTTACCCTTCAATCTTGAAATATTCATTTCCCTCCAAAATCATGTGCATAAAAAGTCAAGGTTTTTATGTATATTTCTAAAGTTAGTAATAGTGTGATGAATGCAGATACAATTACATTCATCTCACCCATGATAAATGGAATAACCCATAATGTTTCTAAATTTTTACAGTATCTTCGTAACATTGCAATTCGGGCTGCGAGCCGTGAAGTGTTTCTGTTTTGTACTATTGTTCTTTTCCATCTTAATAAACCATTATCTATCAGCTCCTTTGCCATTATAGCATGGTCCACACCTTGAGAAGTGTAGAGAAATTCTTTTGCTGCCTCGGCCTAATTATGACATTGGTGAGCACTTTGATAGGGGAGGAGAGATGGAGGGAACACAAGTTCAGTTTTGTCATCCTTTTTTTAACATTTCTCCTCATTTTTCTAACGTTTCTCCACTTTTCCCTGCCTCTGATTCTTCAGAGCATGAGCATGGGGAATCACCTTGATAGGGGTAGAGAGGGTAGATTTAGTTGCAGTTCATTCTCCTTTCTCTCATGTTTCTCCTTCTGGTCCCCCCCCCCTGTTTTTTGTCTTCATTTTCATGTGTTTTTTTCCTGCTCTTACCTCTGCTCAATCCATCAGAACATTTTCAAAAGAGCATCTTTTAGGATGGAGGAATAGAGGGATAAATAGAGAAAATCAATTGCAGTTTTCAAGATTCAACATTCAAGATAAACTATATTATTTCTGACAAAAACATTGAAATACAGTTAATACAATGGGTAAAGAAAGATAACATAAACAAAACAATACATTTAATAGTTTTTACGCTACATGAACCACTTAGTTTTTGATGATCCATCTAAAACCTTCATACTTAAAATCTAACAATTAATAAAGTGCTGATCAAAGTCAGTTTTCCAGTTCTATTATTGGAAGGGAAGTTCCTATAAATCCAGTATTTTTTTCCAATTTTTTTTGAATTATTATTATTTTTTTAAATACAGAATTGTAGTACTTTGACCTTCATAAGGGCTACATTGTCTTAAATGTTCTTTCGTGTCATTTTTAATGCTTGATATCAAATCTAAAGCCCACCCCCACACGGCACTTTATGGTATTTGGCCCAGAATGGTTCTTTCTGCTTGCTAATGTTGGTAAGAATACACAATCAAAGTACAAAATGCATAAATATTTGTTTAATGTAAAGGAAAATAAGTCAGCTGTATTGAGTTTGTGCACTAGCCTAATTCTACTAAGCTTCCTGTCATCAGAAAGGGGGTGGAGGTTGGGGTGGATTAATAGTTGAGTACGTCAACATTACTTCACAACAAGGGCAAAAAAGACCACTATTTCAAACGCCAATAATCTTTGTTTACATTCTAAAATAAACTTGAGGAAGGAAAGGTTGAGAAATCGTGGAGGAAGTGACAGATATGTGGACACTGTACTTTAAAATAGGACATAGAACAGACAGGGTTGTGACAATATAGTATCACCTACAGATTAGTCTTGCTATCAGACCCAACAACATTCCATTTTACCTCTTCACCCAGCATGCTTTTGTTGAAGCTGGATCATCCATGATCGATCTTCATGAAACCTACAGTCCAGCTCAAAGGAATTGGCACAGTAAAAGGAAAGGGAAGAAAGGGAAGGAGCCGCAGTTTTAAACCGCGGTATATTTTGTCCAGTTCAGCCTGAAACATGATGCTTTAGCCTGAAAAGCATGTTTCATGCTGAGCTGGACAAAATATACCGCAGTTAAAAACTGCGGCTCCTACCCTTTCTTCCCTTTCCCTTTTCCTTTCCCTATGCCAATTCCTTTGACCTGGAGTGTATGTACTAGACTAGTTGGTTATTAATGCACCTGTATGCATTTTGAGTAACTATACTAGGCTTGACATAGTGTCATGAATATATCCCAGGTTAATCAGTGCACAAAGGAACTAGTTGGTTAGCGCTCTTACATAAGTCATGAAACTCGACATGAATCAGTGTTATACACTAATGATAACGTGTTTGAAATCTCAGCCATAACTTCACAAACATTTTCAGGAAAAACAAAAATAGTATCCTGGTTTACATCTTAGCCGCCCCATTTCAAAGCCACCGGAGTCTTTCATATATTGCAGTGGCCAGTGGCGCAGTGCTTGCACTGCTGCACTGCTAGCATCCCTGCGGACAGCGCTGAGCAGAGATTCACGTTGTGTGCTGATTGTGGTCTCAGTCGCTAGGCAACAGGAACAACAGAGGATTTGCAAGACCTGTTCAAAACCTACTCCACATTTAGCAATCTAAACACAACAAAAAAAGAAAGTCCCCCCCCCCCAAAGTAAAATACAATAACTTTTTATCGAAGAGGTTTTGGGCAACATAATTTGGCAGGATTGTTCCTTAAATTATTGACTAACTTCTGTGTGAAAATCACATTTATCCAATTAGTCATGCATGAGTCGGCAAATTTTAAAAGCAAAATTATAATTTTTCAAAAGTCACAAGGGTAATTTGGGGATTCTGTCATATGAATTTTTGATGAAATCCATTTCTGGTGCATAATTTATGTCCTTTCAATGTGTATCATTCATCTCCCGATGCACAAGCACCTATCCAGGCACTTAAACTATTGTTCTGGTTAAGCGAGCACCGTTTAACAAATACTCATCCCTCTTGAGTTTCGAACTTTTAAAAACCCTATATTTTGGAAAAAAAATAAAACTTTGGATATTTTGATAAAGATGTAAAAATAGGCAGTCATTTTTGTGTCATCGTCGAGTGAAAATACTTTAAAATTCGCACAAAAAATTCCAAAATGTATTATTAAAACGGCGTAAACAATTACCCTTTTGAAAAGTGACATTTTTGCCTTTAAAATTTGCTCACTCATGCATGACTAAATGGATTAATGTGATTTTGACATAGACGTTAGTCAATAAGTTAAGGAACAATCCTGCCAAATCATTTTGCCCCAAACCTCTTCGATAAAAAGTTATGCTGTTTTGCTTAGGGGGACTTACTTTTTTTGTGTGTGTTTATATAATTCCACTCAAAGTCAGTTTTCTGTTCTAATATTTTGAGGTAATTTCTTAAATAGTATTTCTTACCTTTATGTGGTATTTACAAAATTCATTTTTTTCGACCTGCAAAGGGGTTATGCCACCTTAAGTGATCAGTTGAGTGTGCTATTCATGTAGGTCTAGAAGCCAGGCTACCATCAATAAAGAAAGATTACTGAGCTGTGCTATGCAAATATGTGTTCATTTGTTCTTCCGTCATTGTGTCTTTTCAAACAACATTAAAGCTCTTATTGTTCTACTATCATTGTCTTTTCAAACAATATTAAAGCTCTAATTGTTCTTCTATCATCGTGTCTTATCAAACAATATTAAAGCTCTCCCACCAGATGAAGGTATCGTGGAATTGATGTGGCGATGCACCCAACTTATTGTTACATTCATGATATGAATTGACCCTCTCAACACTTTTGGAAGTACATGTACCAGGAAACTAGGTAGCCTTTGTACAAAGTGGTACTAAGAGAATTCATCACATTATACATGTACACACAACTAACACAACTATCATGGTCCTAATTTGTCATAACTGTATAATCTAGTAAAAATATTATATTCAAAGACTCAATTCTAGAATATCAATGGATGATGTATCACAAAATGTGCAAACAACAACAAATTTGACGTTCTCCAACTTTACAATGTGTCAGTGCTTCATTTGAGCTGATACCTGTGACTCAGTATGATTCCAACAGGGAGGTGGGAGTTGAGATATAGTTTTCATGTTATTGTATAGTTCCGTGTTATCACCTAGAACAATAGCTGCACGTAGTTCTCACTAAAAAGAAGGAGTTTCACAAAGTGCATGTATCTGCATTCATTGTACTTCCAAGGCAAGCACACTCACACCTAATGACCAGACATGGAGTTCTAGGAAAGTCTGAATGGATGGATGCTGCCATAACAAGGTAATAGATGTGTTCCTGCGCTCTACTGGCAGTACGGCATGTCTCCACTACTCAAGTGTTTGCAAATTATCCAGATTAGCAGCTGTCAGATAGCAGATATCCCCAATACGTGGGACCAATTCATTAGTTATCGTGCATGTATGAGGTACAAAGGAAAACAACATATTTTAGGGACTTCTATTCAAGCCTGCTGTCACAATACAGATAGAGTAAGCCATATTGTGCATTGAATCCTAAGAAGATTATGCATTGAATCTTAAGAAGATTTGTGTTCTTAATTCTCTTCTTTTGCTTTGTGAAGGCTAAACTGCCCTCAGCCCCCTATATAATCTATTTACAGTAGCGTTCTACATTAATCACATTTATTACAGCAACATAATAACTAGATTGGAGTACTAGACATGTGCCCAGCACCCCTCCCCCCCCCCCCTCCCCACCCACCCCCTCCACTGACTAGACCATACAAGTTTACATGCTTACAATTATGGCTGAAAATAGTAACCACAAAATTTGACTACCTGTATTCTCATACAGAGCATAATACCTGGCTTAGTGACAGTCTGTATCCATTGAAAAGTAAACACAAAGCAAAGTTTAATTACAAGTTTACAACATCATTCATTATGGACACATTCCAGAAATTTGTTTTTGATAAAATGAAAGACATCAATCACTGTGAAATGTATACTGTATCAATCAGGTTGAAGATGATGCAGGATACTATCAGTCACTGCCCCTATCTCAATTTCAATTGATTGTCCACTTTAAAATAAAAAAAATGTACAAAACTACATAATAATATATATTTTCAAGTTTGTGACGGAACGGATAAAAGCATGCAGGCTTGTCGGATTGATCCCATTTCACATTTATACACACAGGATACAGTTCACTTACATAACTTAACAAAACATATCAAAGAAATACAACAACAAGAGATACAAGCATACAACACAATCCTTAATGGAGAGAAAAGGGGAAAATAGAAAGAAAGAAAGGTTACATAGAATAAAGGAGATATAGAGAATGTATAATATATGTAAGTAGAATTACTAAGTACCATTTATCAGTTTATTTTTCTAACTTCGCGGGGTCGTGAAGACACGCCCGACAGGAGCCGTCATCTCTACGTTGTGGTAGTCGGAACATGAAGGAGATTGAGTAGGAAGCTATCAGAGGAGGGATAATTTCTGCAGCGCTCCAACTCTGGGCTAGCCTTTCCGGGATTATATCCACACCACAACAACAATACAGCCCAGAGCACAACAGAACTTTGCTGCAGCACTTTATACACTTCTTAACACATTTGGGACAAAGGACTTGTTTGGAGTAAAACTGATCACTATTTAGCTTTGAAGTTGTGAACAATATTTTTTCTCAATGAGATTTTTATTATAAAATGGAACGTACATTTAACAAAAACATCAATATTGCACAATTTAAAGCAACACACGTGCCAATTTGAAGATTTAGCCATTACATGATCCTTATTATGTTTTGAAATATGATCGCAAAGTTAATACATATTTAGTAAGAGTACCAATTTTGCACGTGCTCACAAAAATAAAATTTTATCAACACTACAGAAAATGAAAAAAAAAACACTGTATAAAGCACTCCCCTCACATCATTAGAACTGAAAATTAACCATTCTTAGTGCGGCTTTTCTCCACTCAGATACTGAACAGCACAACTCCCACACAATCTGCTGTATGGACAATATACCAGTATTATAGGGTGAATTAACCCACACTCCTTCAGTTTCTGCAGTTTCTGCAGTTCCATGTCAAATGTTAGCATCCTTACTGGACAAGGATTCACAAAGCCCCCAAATGTTAACGTGAGCAACAGGTCAAGCAATACTATCTTGACCAGTCATCCATTTTGAATTGATTTTCGGATGGGTCATCCAATATTTACCAGGTCCTTTAGCCTGAAGATCTGAGACCGCAGTGAGGCATAGAGAGTGCACAGCTGACCAGACTTGTTCCGCACTGCACAGGGCCTGGTAACACTATTCAATTTTGTATTCATCAAGCTGACAAAACCAGAAAATACATCTACCAGCCCTCTTTCTAAAGTATAACATTGACCTCTGAAATCAGAGGACAAGACAATAACTTTGTTGTCTTCCTTTTGAGAAACTCTCTGTTGTCAGTGGCATTTGTTAAAATGCTGTACTAGAGTCAAAACTTGGTGCTGCTAATTACATGCCGTCTATTAATTTAGACTATGTCCCTTCGAGTTGAGGGAAGTTCAAACTACAGACAAGGTCACTGTGTCACTTATTCCTGAAAAGATCAGTGGAGTTTTGTACTGTTGTCTATTACATTTCATATATGTCATTGTCAGGGTGGGCTGGTATTTCATTCAAAGGTTCACAACATTTGCAAATGGGGCACACATCCTTTTAAACAACCGACACTCTCAGTGATGGTCCCAATGTCTGCAGAATTATTAATATAAGGCAAATATTTTCACAAAGTATCATTTTCCAAAACTGAACTAATAATATTATTGTAGAGCCTTTTGGTTTCATCGCATCCTGGTTCGTTATATACACAGCATCGGCACTATATCCTGAACGTACTCCCATAATAGTTGCGATGTGTTTTAAAGGATGTGTGTCCCTTTTGCAGACACAATTTAACTCTGTAAAACATTACATAAACCACTAGTAAATACATCTACGTCCAGACTCCAGATTAAATTCTCTAGACCTTAAAAAGCCGCTTAGATTAGTGTGTAAGTGGGTCAAAACAAAGAGTAGAAGTAGGACAAACCATTTCTTTGTTTGGATACACTATTACTTGTATGCATATTGGATACAATGAAAGCACAATTCATTTACTCGTTCATATTTTAATTTCAAGTCTGATTTCATTTGCACTTGATAACCTCTGATACCAAGTGGAATAATGCTCAT
The DNA here is from genome assembly GCA_963669155.1 of Arbacia lixula. Classification (NCBI taxonomy): domain Eukaryota; kingdom Metazoa; phylum Echinodermata; class Echinoidea; order Arbacioida; family Arbaciidae; genus Arbacia; species Arbacia lixula. The sequence continues at coordinate 8,771,139 of OZ022579.1, forward strand.
ATAAGCAGTTCAGCACATCTTCACGAGTGTACATAACAGGTTGTCCAGGTAAAGATCGATCATTAGACAAAAGCGCTGTTGAACAAGAAGTCTTCACGCATTAAAGAGTGATAATTGAATTGGTGTCTGCTTGTCAAACGCAGCAGGGGTCAGACGAGTAAGCATAAACCCTTGTCAGCCAGTTATTCAATCATCAGTCTTAAAGGGAAAGCCAACCCTGAAGTTAAATTGGTTTTGATTATAGCAGAAATATGAAAGCAACATACACTACAGCTCAAAGGAATTGGCATAGGAAAAGGGAAAGGGAAGGAGCCGCAGTTTTAAACCTTGGTATATTTTGTCCAGTTCAGCATGAAACATGATGCTTTTTAGGCTAAAGCATCATGTTTCATGCTCAACTGGACAAAATATACCACGGTTTAGAACTGCGGCTCCTTCCCTTTCTTCCCTTCCCCTTTCCCTATGTCAATTCCTTTGAGGTGGAGTGTAGGTAAAATTGCATCCTTTTGAGAAAATATCAATTGTACCAAAATTAGTACAATTTATAGCAGAGTATCTCACAAGTGATGTCACAAACTTTGGAAATGCATATCTCTGTTATTCTTTGATGGATGATTATCAAACCTTCACTATCTTTTTCTTCATTATTTTGCTTTAATCAAAACCAAATTAACTTCAGGGAGGACTTTCCCTTTAAAGATAGTGTAGTCCTTTTACAAATGTCATGAAATCCGCATGGATCGGCAGTATACCCTAGTGGTAATATTGTATGAAATCTCCCATTTTAGGAAAAGTGAACAAATATTGTTGCTTACAAGCAACTGCAATGAAGTGTCATTGTTAATGACATTTATAATGCATGATGCCTATGGCGGAAAAGACCTTGTGGGTTGACATGTGTGATGCATAATATGCATTATGTTCTGAATCAATGATCTGATACACACATAATTTCAGGTCCAAATTTGTCCAAAAGTAAAATTCTCATTAAATATACAAAGGATTATTACAAGAATAATAATTGCTGACACACTCACTATTGACATCCTTTGATTTCATGAAGTATCAATTCAAACTTTACTTGAATTGTAACTTGTTCTGAATTCTTTTATTCAAGTATCATAAAGGTCTTTTTAAACTCCAGAATTAACAATCAGCAACTATACACACAAAAACAATGTAAAAAGGCAGGTAAGGACTGCAGTTCTACTGCTCTCAGATCAAGGCACGCTCACAGATTCTATTTCCGCAAAGAAATGGTGAAGTATTTGCTTTTGTATGTTTGCCAAGTTGTTTCAAAGAATGACTATATGTTATGCGTGGCCGAGTTCATATTGACATAGCGCACATATGTAGGTAAGAAAGTAATAAATGATGAATGAAAAGCAAAACAAATAAATGGATTCGACTTTTGGAGAACATCAAGAAAAGAAAAGAAACCTGGAGCTAAGAGGAAGGAGGAGGTGGGAGAGGGTAAGGGAAGAACAAGAACATGATGTTTATAGCTTTCTTAAAGGTACCAGATAGAATAAAATGACATAGTGTAAAATCTGAAATAAATAACCAGATTGGATCTGCAATATGATATTATTAAACTATAAAAAAAAATACAATAATGAATGGATCTAAAAGTAGCTAACTAACATGATGAAAGATAAGAGTACTTATCGTTTACCGGTATACAAGGATGTGTTTGCGACAAATAAGTTCTGAAACTTGGTTTTAACTGAATCTAGCTTCATAGGAATTACAAGGTAGATACAAATTAGTGCCATGTATATAAAAACATATGTTAAGTCACAATGGAATTGGTTTAAAGTACTGGAGTCAAATTAAATTAAACTTCATTGCATTCAAATTTAAATCCCTTCACTAACAAAATAAGGTCTCATGTACAAATATAATATATTAAACAGTTTTTAGTCTTGGTGCAGTTTAAAGAGAAGCATCAACAACATGATCCCTTCTGCTCTCAAGTCTCATAGTCTCATGGTTAAAAATATCACAGCTGAAACCTCTTCGCTATCAAAATAATTATGAAAGAGTAAACAAACTCATTGATGCAGACTTATTCCCTCACTCACCAAAAATTGGTTTCACATAAAATCTAGGCAGTGACCAAAATTACATTTTAAATTTAGAATGCATTTTTTACGGCTCATATAATGTGTTGTGTCTTGATATTTATAGCATTCAACGAAATATTTCTGATATGTATTGTCTAGTTTTCCATAAATTGTTCGGCATGTTAATGTTAAGCATCAAAAGACATACACATACAAAAAACATAACCCCTAAAAATAGACACCTGTGGAACAAACACTAACCTGTTGTAGAAAGGGAAGAAGGAAGTAAATCTGCTGGGCAAACATGGAGATAACTGCTCTAAAATCATCTCACAAGTGGCTCGTATCATTACCATGACAAAAGGCATATTGAAATCACTCCCCCTGCCTGTACACAATGATGATGTCATTTTTACAGAGGGAATTTTCCCCCTTGATCCTGTAATCTGCTGTTCCATTCAACATGTGGCCTTGAAAGTACATGTGTATAGATTCCAAAGTGGTACACAGCCCTACCCACTATTATGTTTCTGGCCTTTTGGTTCTATATGGCAGTGAGACGTTTGCTGGCATAACAGTACTTAACACGCTGGTGAAATATTTGAATTAGCCTGCCAAAATTGAAGATAAAATATAATGGTTACGATGATGAAAGTCACTTTGAGCTTCTATACTCTGAAGAATGTTTTTAACCAATATTTTCTTTCATTTACTATGGTGTTTACTACTAAAAATTCAACTTGTTTATTATCCACAAAAGGGACATCTGTTACCTTTGCCTCTGCCTAACTGTTCAGAACCTAACTGTTCCTCAACAAGCTAAACATTAGAAGTGTATTGCACATACAAGTTCCTGATAGGAATGAATTGTGTCAGCCACATCTAATTATTGAAATACGTTTTGTGGCAGGGATAGCAATATACAAACTTATGCCTTCTTTTATTTGTGTATACCATGGATGATTATTCTTTTCAAATTTTGGAATGTGCAGTGTTTGATGTACAAATGTTCACTTGGATTAGTTCCCTAATGGCACTTACTGGTAAAGGCAGAGTACAAACAAACAAACAAACAAACAAACAAACAAACAACAACACTTGACCAGCACATGTATGTACCATATGCACTTTGAAGAGGGGGAGGGGGAGGGAAGGAGGGGAGGGGAAGGGAGGGGAGGGGAAGGGGAGGGGCAGGAGGGAGGGGTAGGAGGGGAGGAGGAGGGGGAGGGGGAGGAGAGGGGGAGGGGAGGGGAGAGGAGGGGGAAGGGAGGGGAGGGGAGGGGGAGGAGGAAGGGGGGGAAGGGGGAGGAAGAGGGGGAGGGGAGGAGTAGGAGGAGGAGGAGGGAAGGGGGAGGTGGGTGAGGGGAGAAGGGGGAGGGGGAGAAGGAGGAGGGGGAGGAATAGGAGGAAGAAAATGAGAAGGAGCAGAAGGCGAGGAAGTAAAAGGGGGAAGAGGAGGGGAAGGAAGAGAAGGAGAAGTAGAGAGATAGGGCAGGTGGTGGGTAAGAAGAAAGAGTAGGAGGAGGAGGAGGAGGGGGAGGGGGAAGAGGAAGAGGAGGAGGAGGAGGAGAAGGAGGAGGAGGAGGAGGAGGAGGAGGAGGAGGAGGAGGAGGAGGAGGAGAAGGAAGAGGAAGAGGAGGAGGTAGAGGAGGAGGTAGAGGAGGAGAAGAAAAGGGAAAGGGAGGAGAATGAATGGGGTGGGGAAAATGATAAGCTCCTACCTATTGCTATTCTAGTGAGGACTACCACTGAAAGTTAAGCATTCATTCATTTGAATAATTAGCTCTTGTTTAGCACTTCTCTATTAAGTACTAATTCATTATCCTAGCCTTATAAAAATAGCCAAGAAGATGTATTCAGACGTAGCCTTTAATAAACACATGTATGGACATTTGGAGACATTGCTTTTCATAAAAGAACTATAGTTAAACTATAAGTATTGCATTCAATTGATATAATCATTAAAAACCTTTGCGACTTATTTCATGGTAATTAGACTCTATACAACTTAGTTAATACTATGCAATCTTATATACACTTTATTTACAATTATAAAATGCCTCACACACATTATGACGATAGCTGCACTTCCTTTTAAGTTGCAATACATTCCATAAAATAATGAGTCATGCTGTGAAATCGACTTGACAAGCAAGTTTTGATACATATCTATATACATACATGTAGGATTACTGACAACCACGCATTATAAATCACAACGACATGATCTGGTGCACTCGCTTCACGACGATAAACACCGTCACACACACAAGCGAACGTCGGACTTTGCCAGGTCACGGCACGCTTTACGTACGGAATAGATATTAGAAGGTTGTTCTGAAAACTTACCACAATCAGAATGAATGAAGACTTTGGGGACGGAATTATTTTGAAGTTTTACCCTGCCTTCAGCTGTAGCCTTTATTCAGAATCAATACTCCGGTATTAAATCCTTGTTATATGAGCTGAGCTCGGTTGCAACCATGTAACCCGCACGCACGCAGCTTTAAACACCACCACCACCACCACAAAAACTTCTAAAGAAAACTGTTCACGCACAGCTATCTTACTATACCGCTACCCTGCCGCAGTGAGACCATTGATTCTGGGCGTACTGTTATCAGCGAGTGGGCTTCGGAGATGGCGCGCTTTTTCTTTCCTAAAGCAGAATGTTCAGTCTCGGGGGTTAAAAGACGTTCGATAGTTTAAATCGATAAAAAAAAAGATAAACATGATAATCCCGAGTCAGCTGTCCAGAACTGTAGGCCTACATAGAAAAACTGAAAAATGATAAGGTTATGGGGAACAAGTTTTGTGGTAGGCCTGTGATCAATAACGATAACAATAAAACAGGTAAAGAAAAAAAATCAATTTTTACTGTTTGACTAGGGCCGGGATGTGTACTTTTGGTTCAAAGAGTCAGCCCACCCTGAAGTTAAGTTGGGTTTGATCAGGGAGGTGTTACGAAGGAGTAGAAACTCGAGCATAATATATTCAAATATCTGTATGGGTGCTAAAGCGTGCTCATGAATGTCAAAAGCATTCCATTATCATGACAATGCTTTGAGGTTCCATGTGCCGTGCCGACATTTAGCTGATGTCAACTTGAAAAGAAATTTCTTTAATTTCTCATTTGTCTGTAGACGTTTTGTTTTTGACAAATTTGTTTGCAAACTTTAAGGAAGTTAACGGCTGATAATGACAGATCCTTTACTCTGCTTTTGTTTCGAAAAGTATTGAGGAATCATTAAAAATCGGACAAATAAGCTATTTGTATTATTTACAAAATTGGCCAATTTCTTCACTTTCCGACAACTTGTGCATTTGGGGAATTCAACCATTCTCAAAATGATATATTAAGCTGTGTATTATCATTAACGGCGTTTGTGTGTGTTTGCGTGAAACAGAGATATTTCACTTGAAAAACTTGTTTATTTGTGTTTGCTGATACCTGTTATGCTCATGGAAGTATCAATGCTATTAACAGAACGGGACAAGCGAAATGAGACTGTACATTTCTTTTGTTCTCTCTGAGAAGCCGTTGCCACACAATCATATTCATAATTGTTTAAACACCTGAAAAGCACCTGTTGAGAACACATAACTTTTCAGCGGCTTGGCACATGGGTTCAAAGGAAGAAAGTTGCTTCATATCCTTCCATAACACATCCCTGGTTTGATAAAAGCAGAAACATGAAAGAAACATATAAATGAAGGTTGCACGAAAATCTGTCAAAGGATATGAAAGTTATGATTTTATAAAATGTTGATTTTGTGGCATCACGTGCGAGGTTCTCTCCCATGTTGTGTGCTGTATGATTCCATGAATTCATCTTTTGCTGTTTTGATGAAGGAATAATCTTTTTTCATAAAGGTAAGTGTGTAGAAACGTGACGGTCCTAATGATTAAAATAATGCACGGGCAATCATGATGCATATCCTTTTGAGAAACTTAACATCAAAGAAAAATTTGCACAACATCATGATCGAGCAGTTCTCACGTGACGTCAAAAATTTAAAATTAAGAGAATATAATTTTCTTATCCTTTGACGGATTTTCATTAAATCTCCACTTATATATTTCTTTCTTGTTTCTGCTCTTTCTTTTCGAAATCAACTTGATTTCAGGGTGTACTATCCCTTTAACAAATCTGGACTTTACACGTGTGCATATCAGAGTATTCATTCAGACAGAACACCATCTGTTGTGAATCACACATGTCAATCCACTATTGACCCGACAGGAGAATCGTGATTCTTTATACCCTAGTCACATTAGAGGCGGAATAAGCCGGAATGCCGTCGGAATGAAAATTTTTCCTGGATATTCAAAGTGCATTCTGACTGCATTCTGAGTGCATTCTGAATATTCGGGTCCATTCTTTTGTCAGGCCCGAATGTTTTGCTCATGCTCAAAACTTTCTAGGTGGCACATTCGAACTGGAAAAATATCGAACGGCCAGCATTCGACCAGCATTCGAAGTGCGGTCCAACAGCACTCTGACCGCATTCCAAATATCCTGACTGCATTCTAACTGCATTCTAAATATTCCTACTGTGTTCCAATTACAATCGAGCTGCATTCGAGAGCCAATAAACCCGGAATGTTCAAGAATCTTTCGAGATGGGTTCGAAGGAACGGCATTTTTTTTTTTTTTTTACATATTTAGCTCAATTCGAAATTCCCTCCCGAATGTGGCTCGAATTTTGAAAATGTTTCAATCCGGCTGGCAAGTTCTGCTTGATTCCTGCTGATTACGAGTAAGTGTGACGGCAGCTTTAAGAGCAGCTGCCAACTATGATTATTGAGTGGCGGCACTAAAGCTCGTTCAAAGGGATTTCCATTTCTTAACACATTCTTGGACGGACACTGTGTGCGCTCCCGTTACATACTATCAGTCGGGGAGCTAGCGGGCGAGCGATAGTCAGTCTAGTCACTCAGCAGTATCACCGAGTTCCGCACGATCGGTGCGAGGATTACGTAACTTTCGCACATTCTATAACGTATGAATGTTAAAACATTAATGGTATACTATCTTCCTGGTTACCTCCTTCGGTAGAGAGGTTGATAATGGAAAGGTTGATACTTCGAGCCTGAGACTAAACGCTATACATTCTTTTACATTTATTTCGTTAATTTAGAACTACCAGTCCACATCGTTAGTTGTTGCTTTGTCAGACAAACCATTTTTCATACCATTTTGCAGGAGTTTCACATAGAAGTTTTGAAGAAGATATTTATGAATGATTACATTTGTAATATATATGTTTCATGATTATAACGTACTTCTATTATGCAATAGCTTCTTCAACATTTGTTTAAAGACGAATATACAGTACTAACAAATACTGTATTTTTACCCCCCTCCCCCCCCCCCCCCACCCCAAAAAAAAAAGGCCTTGCAAATCTCGTGCCAGTGATCTAGAAACAGGGTTGCTAGATGAAACACAAACGCATTTCCGGTATTAGATGTGTACACTAAACAACTTCCTGCATATAACATGCGACACTACTTTTAACAACAGTTTTGAATTTGAAAATAAATATTTAGGTATAGACCTAGGCCCATGTGCACCCAATGGTAAGGATAACGTGCTCCATCTTGTAAATCAATGGTTATTTTTATTAGGATGGAGTACGCTATCTTTATTACTGAGTTTAGGCGTGACATCTATTTTCAAACTGAAATTACTGCAGAAAGTGCTTTCACTGTAAGTTAGTAATGTGTGTTATCGAAAAAGAATATTATCATTTTCTTGAACAGGTCATAAAACACAAAACACAAATTGCGTTCATTTTTTGAAGCACCTAGCCCAGATACTAGGCTGTGAGGTGCATGGAAACAACCCAGACTGTAAACAATTATGTCTGGTAACATAGACTATTCCCTGATCCCATACTCGCTCCTGAAGGAGCCAGAGGAGCCAGGATAGGAAAAGGGCGTAGTCTGCGTTACCGGACATAGTTGTTAACAGACTGAGTTGTGTCCATGCACCTCACAGCCTAGTACCTAGGCTAGAAGGTACCACAAAACCTTTTAGCGGAGGAGTAGAAGAAGTAGAGAACGTTGATTGACACATTTTTGAAAATGTCAGCGGCGCCATCTAGTGGGGGAAATACGACGCAAACAATGCACTATCCACACAACTTGGTACGTACAGGTGCACTGCATGCATGCACTGGCGAGTGCTCGATCCTGTACGAGGACCAAAGCCAGGGTATGATCTGCGTACCGATCCCGAGTCGCAATGCATGCAGTGCTAGTGCATACATGTACGTACGTACGGCAATGCGAATATACACTTCACACTTGTTACCAAGGCGCTGAAAAGTGAAAAGCCACGAACGACACAGCTCAGGTCTGTACTGTGGTTTTACAATTCAACAATCATTAATGTGTTGTATCGGTTTGCCCACCGTTAATGGCTGGATATTTACGTGAGTTGTAATTACCTTTTGAACGAAGTTCAGCCGAATTTCAGCATTGATCAGCCCGTGGCTACATCTCGCTCACTCTACTGCCCTATTTTGCTGTGATTGTGAACCAGCGGACTAGAGCAGGTGTATTACCCCTGGACCGGCGGGGTGGAAGTGTGCGAGCTCCTGTAGACTGATTGTGTTGAGTGCGGGTCTCTAGCCCGTCTTTGCTCAGACCTCTTCAAGTTGCAGTCGCTGTCTTTGGAATAGGAGCGGAAGTGATCATGATTGTCAAAAAATATTTGCATTTTTTTTCAGCTTCAGCACATATCTGTCCACGGATTTTGTGGTAGTAAGATTTTGTTGCTGTAAATATGATGACATTGCATGTGAAACATTGAGTGCAGCCAATTTTAACTCAGAGTCAAACATTGTGATGAAATAGTTCATCATTGAACTGCTGGCTGCGTGCTGCGTCCTGCATGCTGTGGAACCTTTAAATCTATGATTACAAACCTAGTTCAAAACGTAGGGTCTAAACAAGTTTGATGTTCAAGATGAGGGATGTACGGACACTATGCTGGCGACACCGCCGTAAAATCACAGCAGTCACCTTGATGTGTTTGGCGATGTACGTCGTAATTTCAGTCACAGCGACAAAACGGACGCTATCAAACTCAGATGCACAAGACATTGGAAAAGATAATGTGCACCATCAACGCAACCACAAGAAGCCATCAAGGAAGATTCATCGGATAGCACACAATCCCTTGCCCGATCACGGGGAGGGGGGAAAGGGGGTCGTCCAGGACGGGGAACACAAGGGAGGAGAGGAGGAATACTCCAGTAGCTCTGCGTTGAGTGGAGAAGAGAATGCAGCTGAAAGTGAAGGCAAGGTATGTCATGTAAAGATTGTTTCATAGAGAGTGTACCAAACACATGTTACTTATAATTTTCTACAATTTTTCTTGAGCATGTATACTGTAGATACTACAGTACGAGGACTAGAGGAGGAGGCTAGATTTTATACAAATATGCAGTTTTGTACAGTGAACGTCTCCCAACAGAGTTGCACAGTATGATATTATTGTGCTCGTATTATTTATTTGACAATACAAGTAAGCACGTAAAATTACAGAACATTCAAGGCATGCATTAAATAAAAAGACATACAGGTCGGAATACCATGAGGAGAAAACTTGATTGACAAGTGTAAACTATGTTGTTGGAAGTGGTTTTGGGGGTCTTGGACAACATTATTAATTCTAGCAACCCTGTCAATTGCACTTGTACACATAACAATTCACAGGAGCTCTTCTGTAATTATCAGGAGCTCTTTTGCTAATACACATGTATTTTTCACTGGTAAAACTCAATTCACAAGGTCTGAGTTGGAGGCTGCAATGATTAAGGGTGTCCTTAATTGATTCAGTGGCAAATCCTCACTTCCCTCTTCTAACATTAAACGGTCTTTGATTACCTCATCCTAAACACCTTAAGTCCAAGATCCCTATCGACCCTTATTATACCTGGTCCAAAGAATCCTGCTGAGGGTCTTATCCCACTGAAAGCTCTACAGGGTTCATTACATAAGGCTACTGTTGGTATTCTAATCTGGAGAGCCATTATTCTATAATTACGGTGTTTTTCTGAAGACTGCCCTATTGTCGTTTTATCAATAATCAACTGCAAACCTGTACCCCTAGTTAATCTGGTATTGAGTGAGTCCGTGAAGTGAAACTGCCCCAAATGAACTTCCTGGGAAGCAATTACTGTTTGGTAGATTATGCTTTTGTCACAGACTGATCACCAGGGCATAGGAGAAGTTTATCCCTTGATAGTCCTGGATAAGGTGGCCTACCTGTAGGTGATAACTAGATCCTTTCTTTTGCTAAACTCCTCTCTTAAGTTTGTAAATGGCTTAATAGCAATGTTACTTGTAGTGACTCATACCTTTCAATTTATGAATAGAAGGCTATACACTCCATACAATTAGCTTGAGTTGATTACAAGAGAGGTTTCTCCTTTCATAAGTTAATCAGGTATCATGGTATTTTAGGTTATCTGAATCCTGGTTGCTTCTTTGTTAGCTCTGGTCTACTATGTATTGTAGAAGAAAAAGAAGCCTACTTTGTGTTGATTGTTTTTCATAATAATAATAATAATAATAATAATAATAATAATAATAATAATAATAATAATAATAATAATAATAATAATAGTAATAATAATAATAATAATAATAATAATAATAATAATAATAATAATAATAATAATAATAATAATAATAACAATAACAATAACACTAACACTAACACTAACACTAACACTAACACTAACACTAACACTAACACTAACACTAATACTAATACTAATACTAATACTAATACTAATACTAATACTAATACTAATACTAATACTAATACTAATACTAATACTAATACTAATACTAATACTAATACTAATACTAATACTAATACTAATACTAATACTAATACTAATACTAATACTAATACTAATACATACAATTTCTACAGCACACTTTTGTGAATCAAACATTTATTGTAACTGGGGGAAGTTCCATTGACAATATGAAAAACTGAAAGAAGTATTTTAAAGACACGGTGTCCCCTCAGGGGCAACCAATGAAGACTTTTCAAGACAGGGGTGATGTGGCTGTGTTACAAATGCAGCTCAAATAACTTCTGCAGTTTCCCAATTTGAGAGTCTAGTAAGTTGTATAGGAGGCCAGTACCAAAAATCGAACCGCGACAAAATGAGTGAATGTATTTGTTTCTCTGTTGCAGAGTGAGTGAGATATTTCCTTATACATTGTAAATCCAATGTTGCACAATTGATAGCGAACTGATCTGCAAATGTAATCTGATTGGACATGGACATATGGGAGTCAAAAACAACACCAAAGTTGCGATATAATTTTGACAAAAGAATGTTGTTGCCTGAGATGGAAATGGAATCAATGTCTAATTTGTTGAGTTGAGATTTTGAGCCAAAAAGTAAAAACTAATTTACTTTGGTTAAAAATTAATGAGTGTGACTTCAACCAAGTGTCAATGCATGCATGCATGATCTATGGTAGCGAGATCATTATGTGAGAGAAAGAGAAACAAAGACCTCCTCCAGTCAATAGGCCTGGTAAGGATATGACAGATGATGAGAAAGAGATGGTGTGATCATGTTGCTAGGAGAGAAGAGACCCACTGGCTCCAGAGAATACTAAATTTCACAGTTGTTGGGAGGAATCCATGTGGGAAACTTCACAAGACATGGGAGGAAACAATCAAAGAAGACAGAAAAGTGCTGAACATTACCCACATTGACCCAAATGATAGGACAGTAATGGAGGAGAGCCATCAAGGAATGAATGGTCCTACCCCACAAAGTGGGAAAAATGGACCTTAAACATTGATGACAATGACGATGATGATGATGATGATGATGATGATGATGATGATGATGATGATGGTGATTGATGATGATGATGAGTATGATGATGATGATGATGATGATGACGACGATGATGATGATGATGATGACGATGATGATGATGATGATTGATGATGGTGATGATGATGATGATGATGATGATGATGATGTAGCTGATGTTCTCCCTTCCATGTTGAGTGAGTTGACAGGACTGATGACAATTTAGCGCACCAAGTGTTGACATGCATGAACGCATGCACGCACTAGTATTTTGCCCACAAATGTATCTATAGGACAGTTTGCATACTGTGGTATTACACAAAACTTGCCCCAATATATTTCCACTTAGTAAACAGTTTGTGCCATGTAAAATTAAGATTGGTAGAAGAAGACTGAACTGAGCCCCATTCAGCAGTCATTACGATAATAGCGCCTAGATCCACTGGTGTTGACGGGGCTTAATTGATTTGGAAACCTTTATACTGTCGGCTTCTCAGTCCGTCAATTATTGTGTGTGAGGTTTGAGTGACTAGAATGCTTTAGATCACGATGTGGATGGATGGTTCTGAATAAAAAGATATTGATCCAGTTTGATTTGAAATTGAAGTGGGAGCTCTCTGTTTGTGTAACTTATACCAAAGTACAGATCAACTTTGAGCAGATAAGCAAACCTTGTACAGGTAAGGACAGCTTGATTTCCCCAGAAAGATGAAAATGATTACAAATAGATAGTAATAAATGATAGTGATTAAAGACGACCCGTCCCTTTTACAAACACCTGCAAACTTCATGAAAGTTTGCACATATTTAGCACATATCTTTGGGAAACCAACTGTCAAATTTTAAGGCCAGAGGTACTATAATTCCTATAGAATAAATGAAAATCTAACTAGTTTTCACTGAGATTTGACTATTTTCGTGGTATGAAAAAAGAAAGCTCAATTATTAAAGATTACTTCCTCATAATAGAATACTACGCTTTATCTATTCCAGGGAAAGGTTATATAGCCACTCTTTCTCAAATGATGACAAAGTCAGGAAACTTTCTTAATTAAGCTTGAGAGACGTTGGCGGAAATCAAAATTGGAGATCGATCATCAGATATTCCAGAAAGAAGCCACACATTATAATCAAGTCTTAATCCGAGCAAGAAGAGCGCACTATTCCAGGGAGCTTGACGGCTGCGGTCCAAGAGACTTTTTCCGAAAAGTAGATAACCTGTGTGCCAAGTCTGATAAAGTGCTTCCTAAAGATGATGAAAGCAGCCCATCACTGGCAAATCGATTTTCTACCTTCTTTGCTAGTAAAACTGAAAGCATTGTATCATCTCTTGATTCCTCGAAGTGCCCTGAGGTTGTCGATGTCATGTTCCAGAAAACTGACCATGAGTTTGATGAATTTCAGGCAGTGTCTTCACAGCAAGTGGAAAGAACAATCACACGTTCCAAATCAACCACCTGTGAGCTAGATCCAATCCCAACGGATTTGCTGAAGAAGTGCATCAAGGAGTTGGCTCCAGTCATCACAAGAATTGTAAACTTGGTTCTTTCTAGTGGACATTTCCCTGATTCGCTGAAGGAAGCTCATATCTCCCCCTTAGTGAAGGGAAATGGTCTTGACTCTGAGGATTTGAAGAACTATAGACCTATAGCACATCTGAAATTCATTAGTAAAACAATTGAAAGAATTATGGTTATTCAATTGCATGCATACCTGAAAAAAAATAATTTGTATTCTACTATCCAATCAGCATATAGGCAGTATCATAGTTGTGAGACTGCACTGGTAAAGGTTGCTAATGACATCCTTTTGAATCTTGATAAAGGTGAAGAGGCACTTTTGCTTTTGTTGGATTATAAAGCAGCGTTTGATACTATTATACATGACAAATTCTTATCACGCTTGCAAGAACGATATGGAATACGTGGTGTTGCTTTTGACTTAATAAAATCATACTTTCAGAATAGGATGCATAAGGTGGTAATTGGCGATTCTATGTCAGATGCTAAGTCATCTTCTCATGGTGTTCCGCAAGGGTCAGTGTTCGGCCCAGTAGCTTTTAGTCTGTATGTTGCCCCATTATATGATATAATTTGTAAACATAATCTTAAAGGTATGATGTATGCTGATGATACGCAAGTTTATGTACTCGTTAAGAAAGGACATCAGGGTGAAGCAATCTTGCAAATCCAGGCATGTATGACTGATATTAAGAATTGGTCTGTTAAAAATGGTCTTAAACTGAATGAAGAGAAAACCGAGGTCATCCACTTTAGAAGTAAATTTAGACAGAGTGAATCAATTGATACTATTTCATTTGGCAACACTGTTATAAATACTATTGATTCTGCTCGTAATCTTGGTGTTAGGTTGGATGAGCATTTGACATTGTCAGGTCATGTAAAACATATTTGCAAGGCAGCATCATTTGCTTTGCACAAGATTGGGACGATACGTCCCTTTCTTTCAAAGAAGTCAACAGAGAGACTTGTCCATGCTCATGTAATATCTCGGCTTGACTTCTGTAACGGTATTTTGTATGGTCTTCCTGAAAATGAAATTCAGAAATTACAAAGAATCCAAAACTCTGCGGCAAGGCTGGTAACTTGCACCCGACTTCGTGATCACATTACCCCAATCTTAAAAAAACTACATTGGCTTCCAATAAGACAGCGTATTGAATTTAAGATCTTGACATTGGTGTTTTTATGCTTGCATGAATTGGGTCCTGATTATTTGCAAGAATTGGTCACTAAATACTGTCCTACAAGAAACCTACGATCACAGTCAAAATCTCAGTTAGTTTCTCACACTGTCAGCACAGTATCCTACGGTGCAAGATCTTTCCAGCAAGCTGCCTCAGAGTTATGGAATAAACTTCCAATAAAGCTCAAACAAACTGATACATTAGATAATTTTAAAAGTCTCTTGAAGACACATCTCTTCCATTCTTTGAAATAACCAATTCATTTATTTTATGTCAAAGTATTCTTCTTTCTCGTAAGTGGTATGTCCTATTCATTTTCTTCTTCTTTTTTCTAAGCGCATAGGGACTTAAATTCATTTTTTGTGATATGCGCTATACAAGAATTGTTCATTATTATTATTATTATTAAGTCTGCAAAAAGAATTAAGGGAAGGGCTACCCTTTTTTTTTTAGCTCAATGTATTTATTATCATTACAAATTAAAACTACAGACTATCAAATGCTGCACATGATAACTTTGCATGAACATTGCAAACAACATACAACATGTACATGTACTGTAGGTCCAGTTATGAGATGTAAAACTGGACAGTGATGCCCAGAAAGTTAGTTTTAAAAACTGCTGATAAATGTACCAGAGAGCTAATTCAATCCCCACTGGCTCATATATAGAATGTGCTAACTTTTCAGAGAACTTGAAGTAGAATTACCTTCTATAATCATATACAGTACATGTAGCTCATATATTTTTTTAAGTGTAATTTGTTTATTAAGAGCATCTTTCAGAGCACAAAATAAGCCTGAATTTTGGCTACACTACTTCATATTGCAGCAAGTGTGGGAAGGATCTTGTTGCTTTACGAACCCAACTCATATTAAACACACATTAATAAAATGGACATTATGCATACATGTAAATTATCCCTCCGCACAAGTCAAGCCAGCTGTTACAAAATTATACAGAAAAACATGCTTTTATTATGTTGTATAGAAGTCTTGTACAATGTATCTATAAAAGACAAGAATCTGTATTTTTGTTTTTAAGAGGTGAGAACTATGGAATAAAATTTAGATAATGCTGATGAGAGTTTGCAACTTGACATATACTTGTTGCCTTGTGTGATGGTTCCCATGAAGGTATGTACTGTAACTTGACATTCAGTACTAGTACTAATCCTGGTTGCCTTGTGTGATGGTTCCCATGAGAGTATGTAAGTACTAGTACTTGTGGCCTTACTTTGTGCACTCCAGTTTGACAATTACAGTGCAACAATTAAAAAAGTACTTGTGTCCTCATATTGATTTTCAATAGAGTGAGCCATACAAGGTACTGGATGTGGTGATTTAAGGGCCACTCAAGCGAGAGATGCTCCTAGAACAAATGTCCTTTCCTTTCAGGTGTATAACAATGGACAATGCACTTTCTCCTGAATATGCAGATACTGTATGTTGATCACAAGAAGCTGTAACACAAGCTCAACACCTGCCTATTTAATGTGGGCCATAAAGTTTATGTTATGAAATGTCCACCGCTTACTGTACATAATCTCATACCTTCAAAGTGTAACCCTAATCTATCGGAAGTTAGCATTGTTCTGTAAACTCTGGACTACAATCTATATGCTGCTCACAAGTAACAACTTCAGGGGCATGTAGATGCTGGGAATAGTAGTAAAATATAAATACTCCATATTTTGGATCCAGAAAATGTAGGGAGTCTTACCAATAAATTATCAGAAATAATTCTCTCTGTACAAAATCTTACAAAGCTTGTCAGTCTTTTTTTCTTTCTTCACAAATCAAGTTTGTATGTGGTGTTTTATTCGTGCCATGTGAAACCGACAGTGATGTAGCCTGGATTCCAGGCTGTTGAACATTTTAATCCATATTGAAAAATAAAGTCTAGTTCTCTTGAGACTAGTCACTTGGTCATTCTTCCCTTTTTGTCTCGCCCGAACAAAGTTCGGCAGAGACCCAGTAATCACTTTTCCTGTTAGTTTGTTGGTCTGTTGGTCTATTACAAAAATTGTAAAGTTTTTGTTTAACTTGCTCCCATTTCTTTATTTCTGCATCAATTGCGATCAAACTTGGAACAAATGATCCTTGGGTAATACCACATGTGTCTTTATGAGGATGATGGGGTCAAAGGTCATCTAGGGCTCAAAAGGTCAAATGATATAATGTGCATAATTTTTCTCAAAGTTTTCGTCTGACTTGCTCTAATTTCTTTATTTCTGCATCAGTTGTGATCACACTTGTACAAATGATCCTTGGGTAATACCATATGTGCCAAAATGAGGATGATGGGGTCAAAGGTCATGTAGGGCTCCAAAGGTCAAATGATATAAAGCCATGTGCATTATTTTTCTCAAAGTTTTTGTTTGACTTGCTCTCATTTCTTTATTTCTGCATCAATTGTGATCACACTTGTACAAATGATCCTTGGGTAATACCACATGTGTCTTCATGAGGCTAATGGTGTCAAAGGTCATCTAGGGGTCAAAAGGTAAAATGATATGAGGCTGTGTGTATCATTTTTTATTTTAAATATTTGAAAAAAAAACTTAGCACTGTTTATCAATTGCAATATCAAGCAATACTACACGAACTACATGTACCTTGTCTCATGTTGGAGTGAGCTTGAGAAGGAATTCTAATGTTTGGTACTGCAGCCAGACCCCTTTAGTTAATATTTTGGTTTAGAAATGCCATTAAGCAATTCTGTTACAAGCTGGATTGAACATTCAGCTTCTTATGGATAGTTTTCCTCTTATGAAGCTGGTTTTCATTTCACATCTCTTAACGGGCATATACTGCATTGGGAAGGCAAAAAAAGCCTTCAAAATGTAATTGTTAGCAATCTTCTTGACAGTGGTCTTAAATTCATGTATTGTCTATTTTAGAAGCTTGCTGAAAATTATTTGCCCTCAAATGATCCACATTTGGAGTAATGAGTGATTAAATCACAATTCCTCAAAATGTTCGGGACGAACAATTTCAGGATTTGTGAATTAGTCACTAATTACTCCACATGTGGATCATTGTAGGGCAAATAACTTTCAGCAAGCTTCTAAAATAGACAATACATGAATTTAAGACCACTGTCAAGAAGATTGCTAACAATTACATTTTGAAGGCTTTTTTGCCTTCCCAGTACAGTATATGCCCTTTAAACATTTCTCTCTGTCTGCACCCCCATCTTTCCCTTGCAGTCGGCTGAGCCAACCAAGAAGTTCCCCCAGGCTATCCTCATAGGGGTGAAGAAGGGGGGCACGAGGGCCCTCCTAGAGTTCATCTCGCTCCATCCTGACGTCAAAGTCGCCACCCAAGAGATCCACTTCTTTGACCGGAATTATGAGAAGGGATTGGACTGGTACAGGTAAGATACTTCATCTTTGTTAATGGGGTAGCGCTGTTCACCAACTAGCTCAACCAAATAGCTAGATGTTTCACCTGATTTGGCTAATTACACAAATAGATAGCTATTTGGCCAAATTGGGCTAATGAAGACACCCCTTCAGACTATTCTTTCAGAGAGATTAGCCGTGAAAAGAGCCGTTGGTTCGACATTTTTTAGTTAGTCTTGCATTAATATTTTTCAAACAACTGATTCATAATGCACTCTGTCCTTTCAAAACTTACACCTGACTTCAAACAACAAACTAATTTACATTCATTATGCAATGGATCCTTTCTAAAGCTACTCTTGCAAGGATATCCCTCAAACAACGCACAAACAAAAATCAGACAATTCCACAATTACAGTTTAGACAATATTCATAACTTTTATGGGCCATAGTAAGAGTAAAAACGCATGTAAGTTCCTTGGTCATTGGTCATTGGTAAGTCATGGTAAGTGGTCAATAGTCATTGAAAAGTTTCAAGTAGCTCAATAATATTACAATAGTATTTTCGACATGAGTTTCAGATGTAATATAAAATATATCGCATTGGCTCTATAATGTGCACACATAAAAAAAGACATGACCCTAAGCATAATTTTGTTCATACACAAACAATTTGCACCTGTTACAGTTACAATATAAAATCAACACAAGCCAAAGCCACGCTACCAGAGCAGTTTAGAATACCCATGAATGGCACCTATCTCTCCCTTTAAGAGACATTTTTAATTGAGCGCCTCTCCAAACTACCTTATTTTTGTTTGTGATGCAATCCAGTCTTAAAGATACTCTTGAGTGAACATCCTTTGTACTTTCTGCTTATTCACTGGCTCTATCCTTCTATAAGAGTGAGCGACTTAGGGTGAGGGAGCTTTGACATAATCAAAAGAGCTTTCTTTAAGTTCACTCCTGACTGAGCACCCTTTGAAAATTAGTCAAAAGGTGTTTCTTACAAGAGTCATGCTTCATTTGATACTGAAGATTTTAAGGAAAGAACATTTTGTACACCATCTTTTATTATCGACCACAACTAAGTCTGGGAATGTTGGCTAATTCCTTCTCCCCCTGAAAAAAGGAATAATAGCCTTTATGTCTAGACATACATGTAGTTGTGACAGTAGTGCATAGGCTATGACCATAGCTGATTAACTAGGCTAGTTTTTATGTGTGCAACTGTGCACCACTCCATATTTGGGGGCTTCTTTTTAAGCCATATGCCAAGAAAAGAACACAAAAGGTGCATCTTCATTAGCCAGATCATACGAAATAACGAGCTATTATTTTGATCAGGGGAACTAGCCTAAAGTTGCAATCATGTCTTCATTAGCTAGAAACTGGGGATGCATAAATTATCCTGATGTGCGCACATGCGCAGTGTGCGACAGGAATAGATCACGACATCATGGCTACAGTTGTGAGCTCGCGTTCATGCACATATAAAAACTTGCCTTGCGTGCGTGCTGATGCATGCCGGGATCGGGAAATTTTCAGGCTAACAAAGAAGCTCCGAGCTAGCTCGAGCTAATTCGCGAACTAGCTCGAGCTAGCTCCATCTAGCCCAAGATTTCTTGGGACATTTCCTCGACCAAATAGCTAGCTATTTCGCCCACATCGGGCTAATGAAGACACCTCTACTTTGCATTGAGCAAAGTATATTTTTCCGGGGCTCATTTTGGTTTTCCGATGGCTTTGCATTAATCTTCTCAGTCCCATGGGAACACACAGTATGTGTATCAATCCAATAGGGTTTTCACAGCCTGGTACTTTGAGGGTTGTGTGTTGTGAAAAACATTGCAAGTTTCAAAGTTGGCTATCATTACAATGATTTTGAAACCTACAGAACTCTGAACTTGGCTGAATGGCATTTTATTTCAAGAATGGATCTGTTTCAGTCGGGGTATTACTGACCAAAGAGATGGCAGAAATGCGTCGATGAAACGTCTGTGATAAAATCTATTGTGCGCGAGTGATTGCGCACCTCCCTATCAATGTAATAATACTTCTCTGCTCCTCCTTTGTTATAACAAGCCAACTTTGGCTGGAAGTATAATCTCCCTTGTATCACCCGCGGCTGTTTTCGTGGCTTACTGCCAAAATCCTGGAAGAAGAAAATGGAAGAAGAAAAAAAAAAATAATATCTGGCAAGTTATGAAAAGGGATCATACAATTCCAAGGTTGACTTTTTAATGAGATTCTGAGATTGGAATTATGGATTAGAGCTATAGTTTATAGTGTTTGTGTAGGATTTTTTTTTGTGTGGATAGAAAGTATACAATCAAAGCTGGAGAAGTAAACAGATATTGTAACAATTACATGTAGTATTAGCAAACCTCCCCCATGCCCCTAGTGTACAAACGACTATTTGATCACAAATACCACTCTAAAGATAGTTTATGTAGAATATAGCGCATGCACAATTTAAATACACTAAGTACACTGTGAGTTTGATACAAACTCAAAATTTAAAATTGAAATATTGTAATATGTTCCTTGTACTCTAAACATTTCAATAACTTCTTAAAAGGCAAAGAAACCCTTAAAATTAGTTGAATGGAATAATAGGAGTAGTATAAGAGGAAAATATTTTCTAACCAATCAAAAGTACGGGTACTTAATTCTGATAATTAAACATCCTGGGCAACCTCCATTTGCCGTCAATGATGTGTAGAGTTACCATTGTTCTTGTGTATGTTGTGTAAACAAAACAATACACTGAGAATCTCTTGTCTTCATATGATTTCCAGAGCAAGATTACAGGGTTAATGATTTATAATTTTAGAGAAAGAAATTTCCTTATAGTATGTCTGATTTTTCTGAAAGTTTTACCAATCCGTTAATCCAATTATTAAATTGCTATTTTTATTCAATTCAACTTAAAGACAGCCAGTCCCTTTTTCAGATCACCACAAAACCATCAAAACATTGGCAAAACATATAGAGAAGTGTTAGCAAGCTTTATATTCACAATTTGAAACTGATACGTAGTGTAAAATTCAAATAATGCACGTAAACAACGTCTGATTAATAGTCTTTACCTTAGGCTCTTAGCAGTTTGTGTTGAAATATCTGCTTTATTGATTAATCTGTTTATTAAATTATAAAACGCATTATGAAAAAAATTGTTCTATGAAAGGAATCATCTCCAAAGTTTGGTAGTTACTCATAAAGTTAGGATTTCACACACGCATAATAACCACATAGATACTGTAACAAAGACTAATACTTTTTTCGTAGTACGAAAAAAGTCGGCTGAAATTTTTTACATAAAGAAAGCTTCAACATACTATATTCTTAGAAATGGTCTTGAATCACACTTTCTTCAATTTACGATCGTGATAGACGATTTCAAATTTTAAGCTTGTAAAAGGGACGGACAATCTTTAAAACTCAGTGTTTTATTCTCTTTGTATGATGTATACAGCAGTAATGAGCAGCCATGTACTTGCCAATACACTTAGATCAGTATTAATGACACTATCAAGCGTGTGTAAGTACCATCATTATGGAGTGGTATTCACTGAATTATTTCAGGGCATTATTTGAATGGGAGGTTAATGGTACTTTCTTGATGATTAAGAATAACATATTTACCTACAGAAACATGAATATTGAATGCTGCAATCTTACAACCAAAGGTGTATGTGGTTTAGCAGAACAAAAGTGTATATTTACAAAGATATTTTAGGCATACACCCAAAAGTGTATATGGTTTAGTAAACAAAATTATTACTAACTGTAAATTATGCTTAGAATTTTTGAGCTTGAGGATATTTAGGATTTTCAGGATACATGTATGTATAAAAATATGCAAATTCCAAAATATTGAAACTAGGTTCTTAGTGTCTTTAGATGATGTGTGGTACTTGATATTGGAAAGATGTTTTTTTTTTATTTTACAGATTTGATTGTGAAATGTAGTGTTTTGTATTCTTGCTGTATGGTGTGCAAATGATTAAGTGGGACACGGGTAAGAGAAGTAGAAAGAGAGGGTTTTAAATGTCCCTCTCTCCAGAGAATATGGCAGCAGGCAATGGACTGTGTTGGACAAAGGGTGTCAAAATATTTGGGGAAGCTGTATATGTATGGGACTGAGGCTTACTTGTGGGGGTTCCTCTTTAGCTTAATAAGGAAACTTGCTGGGTTCTTTTACCTCAACTCTAGTTCAACATTTCATCCATAGACTTTTGCAGGTGTATAAATTCTTTTACCTCAACTCTAGTTCAGCATTTCATCCATAGACTTTTGCAGGTGTATGGAAATTTTACATACAATTGATGTGCAGGATGAAGAGTTTGAATGGTTCAACATTCGGACCATTTACACTGGTGGCAAAAAAATGTTGACATTTGTAACATTGGCAACAAAAAGTGAAAGTCGCCAGGGAACTACCCCAAAACAGAGTGAGATTTTTGGAGCATTTTATCAAACATCACAATATCTTACCAGTGAATACATTTTTTGTATGATAGTGCCAAATGAACCAAGAAAATGAAGAAATGATTGATGCCATGTGCATCATGTGCATTTTTTTTACAATTCATGTTCGTGTAACACCAAAGCATGGATTGCATTGTGATTGTGACATCAGGGGAATTGTACGCTTTACGGCCCATAGTCACAAAGGCGGTTTAACGTACTAAACGTAGACTAATTTTATGGGGCGTAGAATAAATCATCTTATTCTGTCAAAACTCATTGTTATTCATCACAGAATCATAACACTGGGCAATTTCAATTATTTGCTGTAATTATTATGTGGATAAACTCAATGTACCATAGTGATTTTGAGAACAAAATGAATTACATTGAATCAATGATAATGTTTCATGTAGTTTTATTTGACTCCCATAAAGTAAGTCCAGGTTTAGTACATTGTTCAGAGTGCACGCCAATATGTCTAGCCAAAATTTACTTCCCTTCTAATTGACATTTATATACCCATGAACAATGCTTGATTGATTGCTATAGATCCATAAGGGCTGCAATAAAAGCGGATTCCAATGACAAATTAAAAGGACGCCCTGAGTGATGATTGGATGATGATTTGAGTTAGACCACCTGGCATACAGTGGCATGACCATGTCAGTCCTCTTCTAGACCCTGGTCTGGCCCATCTCTTGAAGTGGGTTAGTTTTATCTGGTACTGACCCAGGCTAGTTTTATGCCAGACAATGGCGTATTCAACATGAGATGCCTCTCGTACCTGACTAGAATTATATGTGCATCTCCATGTGCTTGTGGTATTAGAGAATTATTAGCCTGGGGGCCCAGATTTTTCATGAATTATAATCCAAAGTATCCAGTAAATCGGTTTGGCTGCAGTAGAATAGATTCATTCTTAATTTTTTTTTTAAACTCTCGCTCGCCTGACTGAAAAAAAAAGGAGAATGAAAAAGTGAGTAGTCTTGTGAGTACTAGACTACATTTTTCAGTTTTGATTATGAATGCTCAACAGCCTGAAAACCAAGCTTAGGAATTACAATGTACTTCAAGGTCTGCAAGAAGGTAACGTCAGGAACACTCTGTTGGAACCTTGTTTTTCAAGATTCATAATGCGATTCATGGGGGTTAATCAGATTTAGAGGGGTGTTCTTCTTTGATAGTCAATACAAGGGATTATGTGGAAGCTGATCCCTTTTAATCCCCTCAGGATTACCTATAATGTATCCAGGGAAAGGCTAAGGTACATGTCTTCGGAGATTATCTCCTACTCTCACTTTTTAAGTTGTACAGTACTTCATTCATGTTTGTTTGGGACTGTTTCTTTATCACTGGACCCTGAATAAACAGGTACACTGTATACCTTCAAGTAATATTGCTGTTGTTTTGCATGATTTTTGGGCAATATCCATCGACATAATTCTTATCTTAACCATACAGCCAGGCTTGAATGTCTTCAAAATCTTACCTTCTATATATATGCTTGGCTGAGGCATAATGAGAGTGTGAACAAAATGACCTATTTGGCTCAAGTTATCTGGCTGTGCCCACAGCTTGTTTGAGAGATATTTCCATCCTCCCAGTGTAATGTTAGCACTTACCTGTTAATCTCTACCGCAAATATTATTGTCATGTACAGTTACTAGTACATAGTAATTAGCCCTCGTAGAGGCCTTCTGTATTTGCAAATACTTGATGCTACGTGTGAAGCATGGCCAGTATTATGTTCTGTGTACTCAAGCTAGCGCTGCTTAGTGGAGGAAAGAAACACATTTGGCTTCGCAGAAGGATAGAGCCGAGCAACTGAGCCTAACATGCTTTGCCCTCCATTGTAACATTCCGGTTGTGAAAGCCAGAATAAACAAGCGGTGGAGTTTACATAGGCAGCGAGCTACAAGTACTACCAGTGACAAGGATAGTAGGTTTGTTCTTGGGAGAGCTAGTGGGGACTTTTGCTCATCTTAACTTATCGGTACCAATACTAGTGCTAAATTTAGTACTAGATTGAAATTATTATATAGCCTAAAAGTACACATGGGCCAAAAGCAATCCCCCCTTCTTACCCCTGAAATAGTTGAAATAGCCCCCTAGGGTTTAATAAGCATTTAAGTTTTTCAAACAAACTCTTTTATAATATGTCTGGTTATTTTTCAAACGGTTGATAATCTGTTTTTCTGATTTTCTAGTTTATTCAAATTGACTTGTTATCAGGATTTTCCTCGCCTACAATACAAGATCGCTTCAGAATAAAAAAAAGAGGGTCTATTGTAAGTGTGAGCGTAGGTGGCAAACCGTGGCACTGGGTATTGTGACTGGTGATTACTCCATGAAACAGGGTCCTTGGGTCTATAAAAGGGAAAGTGTTTTTCATTGGTTTTCCTTCTATGGTTGGATCCTGGGAAAAATCTTGCGTGCATTGTGATGTAGGTCTGCAATGTATGTTACGAAAACGAGGAAGCATACAGCATGCATACATGTACAAACTCTACTGTACTGTGTACACATATGAGGAAGAGGAGAAATTAAAGCTTGAGGTTCTTGTTTCTGTATAGCTTCAGGTTTGGAACTGTTATGACATTTATGTCTTCCTGTACATTATAGATACAAGTAAGTTGAAGAGTCTCAGAAAGAGGAAAAGGGAAGTTTGACACCATCCTATTTCACCCAAAACAAAACGGTAATGGGCATTGCTGTGATGCCGCTGACATGGAAAATGAAGGAAAATCTTGTCTCCTCTTCCTCTCTCTTCCATGTGTTCCGTTGTTGTGGAAGGGGGGGGGGGGGGCTTCATTTAAACAAGTACTTGCATGAAACGGTCAACTATCCTAAATGACAATGAGTTCAATAAGAAGTATTCTGGCTACAGTGAGTGGCCCTGACAATAAAATGACTCTCATTTTGGAAGAGGTTGCAAATTATGATAACAATGAAGCTGGTATTTCTCTGTAGAAATATAAGGAAGAGTGGAACCAATTTCCCACTCATTCAATAACGATTCTTCCTATTGCAGCATTTTAGTTATTTTAAGAGAAGACAGCAGAAGTCAGAAGGTAAATGTGGCTATTTGGTATCTGTAATCCGTTTATTGCTCTCTTGTGGTATGTCTGAAAGCTAATATGTAAATTGGCGGAAGAAGAAATCTTTGAAGAGCAAGCGGTAGTTTACAAACATGGAAGTGAATAGGCAAGACTCTAAAACTAAATGGTGTTGGTTTTGTGATGGCAGGTTAATTTAAATGTTTAAATTGTGCGTTATGGCGAAATTAGTGCAGGACATCTTTAACTTCACCGGCTTCGTGAAGATTTAAATATTATTTGTTGAGCAGAGAGAAGCAGCAAGCATGTTTTTTTTCTTCATTTCTTCTAAATGAGATGCCTGAGGTCAGATTTGAGCTGTTAAGCTGTGTTTTTGTTGTTGTTACAAATAGAGAAAAGCAAGATGGTGGGTAAACATGCATTTGTGGAAGTGAAACGTCTTCATTAGGGTTAGAATTACTGAAAGATACAAAACTGATAAATTGCACAAGGAAATGTGTAAATAGTGAGTGATTTTGCCCACATTGGGGCTAAAGTTATACATGTAGCTGTATTGCATATTGATGGCTTCTGGAAATTGTTCTCTTGAGTTGTGCAGTCACACTCCCTCAAATATGCCTCTTGTTGGAAATTATCAAGTATTTTGGGCAACTCAAACTTTAGATATTCTGGACATTTTTCCTGGTAGCAAAATATTCCTAGCTTCTCCTAGGTAAGTTTAGCTCGTAATTTCCCAATCAGATTATACCTATGTTTGGGGATGGAAATATGGGAAACCAATATTTTGGTAATTTTTCTGTAGTCTGACCACTCTACAAATTTAGGCTGGACGTGTGTCCACTGGCATCATGCCCTCAGGTAGGTTTTCGGCTTGTTTCCACTTCTTTTATTTTGATTAGAAGGAATAACCATGACCCCTGCTAATGTATGTGGCCAAAGTTTTCTTTGTCCTTTTCTCCTCAATTATCCATTCATTCGTTGCCAATCAAAATACCCCTTCAGTTTCACATCCAGCAAATTTTATGTCAGGTCAAAAAAAATTATTAGCCGTTTCCTTGGAGAAAGATTTCTTTTGAAATTTAGAAAAAGGACCCTGGTTTTAAGAGGAATTTGAGTAGAAGGATTTATCATTGAAGAGAAAAATTAAACTGGGTGAGAAGGATATTCTTTAGAATTTGAATGCATGTATGGTTTTAAGTCCTCAAACTTAAATTCAGAGTTTATTTTCCCCCATCATATTTATGAACCTAATATGGCTCCAAGAATATTTTGTGATCATAGAAGAATTATCAATATTTGAATACTTCAATTTTCTTTTTATGGATTGGGTCTAGGATTCGATTGAAGTACTTTATTGAGCCAGTTTTGTGTTACTAGTCAAAGGTCAAACAAGTGCATGAATTGAATGTCCTTGATATTAATTGAACTGCAAATGTTTACAAAAGAGAGAGATGAAGCTCTAACTGGAAAATACCACATGCATTTTGCACACCTACATAGCTTGTCTTTAACTTTACATAGCCGTGGGCCTAGTGAAAATGTAGGGTCGAGTGTTTAAAGTAGAGTATCCCTTATTGTAAAACATAGAGTTATATGAATACATCAGTAAATTTAATATTTTGGAGCCCATACTACCATTTTTTTTCGTATTTTGAGTCCTGAGTACCTGAAGAGTTATCGCCTTTGGTTTGATGAAAATGTTGCATAAAGATAGTGCAGAATGTGGCAGAAAGACACACATTTCTTATCATCTAGAACATTTTTCTTTTTGGAAGACTTCCCAACCAAATAATTTGCTATTTTGCCACTTAAGCTGAATGAATATGAAAATAGCACACTATTTTTCTGATCAGCAAGCCCAAACAAAAGAGGATTGAGTGTGTTATTTAAAAAAATGAAGGGCTAATGAAAATAGATCTAAAGAGTCTTGAGAAGAATGTCTAGGAATGGAATGTTGAGAAAATCCAACTTGAGTCTGTGATGGCAGACTACATAATATTTGATGACTCCAAACTACAGTAGCATTGGACTGCCTCCAATCTGTGGGAAGATTTATTTTCCTCTTGATGGGACCTGATGGAAGTAACAATACCTCCAGTTTCGTCTTGTGAGGGCATGCTGGGAAGGCAAATTGTTTTCCTAAGGAGAAGAAACGGACCGACAGAGCCATCTCCACACATCTTAGCCATCACTGTTTCAAGATGTGATCGGAGCTGACGTGCGGTGCGTGCAAGTTCGTGGGATGACACTCCGGTGTCCCTGGACTGTCCCGGGATTGTTGAGAGGGAGTCAATTTCGTTTGGGAGAGCCGAGGGCGATGGGGGGTGTGAGTAGGGTGATTTCTGTGCTCAATGGGAAAGCATACATTCCAGGGCTTACTTCTTTGGGTTAACAATTGCAGTGAGTGTCTTCATCATGCTGGACTACATAGCCACCCTGCTCATATACACCACCTATCCACAAAATAGGCGCAATATTTGCAGCAATTTTGCAGCAATGCATTATCGATTATGAATGGTAATCACTCAAATAATGCTGTATTTGCTTCCTCCTTTTTTCCGCTTAGTTTGTGGATCGAGAGCTAGTGATAATACTGCAATATTGCGGAAAGCGAATGTCATAAACTGCTGAAAAAAAGACAAATGTTGCGCCTCATGCATTGCGCTCTAGCATGTGGTTCACTAATCGCACCGCTCGTATGGCTTGTACGAACATGTCAATATCACATGTTTGCTCTAGCTAGGAATGTGGCAAGAGTCCAGCTGTCCAAAACAGCACAATATTACTGCTTTTTAGGTATATATGATTATGAACGTTGTTTTTAGAGGCTCGCTGGAAACTTTCTTACCGACGTGCATCAGTAATGATAACGGTGTTATCATGATTGTGGCATATGAACAGGGCTTTAGCTGTACATGCAGTAGTCTGCCATGTCAAACAAATAAGACTTCATCTCAAAACAGTCAGACATGCATGTATATATGGTGTTCTGCTGTAGGACGCTTGATCATGGAGAGAGAGAGATAGGTCTTTTTACCCTTTGTGTGCAAGAAAAAATGAAGCTGTATGGGCCTTTAGTGCACTACAGGTGAGCAAATGTACACATGGACATGAAGAGTTAATACACACTGTTAATCTGAATGAATTGCACAGGGGCGTAGTGTGATTTAGCCCCCACAAGGCAAAATAATAGCTCTCACAAATGGCAAGAGAGTCCCTGAGAAAACACTTATCTTTCCTCATGAGGTAGCGTTCAAAAACAGAATTCAGGGTGTGTGTGTCATGTCATTAAGCTTGAAAAGTAGCCTCAAATGGCGCACTTACATACTTACCCCCCCCCCCCCCCCACCTCCCTGCATTTCACACAGGCTGAAATGAAAATAGAGAGGAGAGAGAGAATATGGAGAAGATATATATACTTCTAATCAATGAATTTATTTCAAATTGATGAATATACATCTGATCGATGAGTACACTTTAAATTGATAGATAGTGACGGGTTGGGTTGCATCATTGGTATTACAGGGGTGGGCTGACGGAATTAAGAAACGTAGACAACCAATCATATTTGAATCATTGGAAAGAAAACGCAAAGCTTCTCCAAGTTTGAGAGCCTGCAGGTTTAAACCCGAGACAACTTCATCCACTCAGAGAAGCACTCTATCACAAAGGATTAGGATCTTGAGTCTGCTCCTTTTGAGCCCTCCCATCATTTGTTATCACAGAACTGCTTCTGTGGACAGATCAAGGGGGATCAAACAGAGGAGGGTAGTGAGTAACATTGGGACCTTTCAGACGTGCATATAATCCTGTACAGACACCTGATTATTATGCCCTTTTCACTTGTTATCGCAGAACTGTTTTGTGGGCAGATCAAGGGGGGGGGGGGGGGGTAAAAAGAGGAGGTCAGACCTATTCATATGCACATATAATCCTGCATGGAAACCTGTCTGTATCTCTGACTTTTAATTGTAGTATGTTTTTTTTAATATTGTGAACACAGGGGCACTAATATTACTGTTAGTCTGATCATGACTGTAATAACATTTTGACTGGACTTGATTTATATGTGTATCTCAAAGTGTTACCATGGAATGTTTTTTTTATATAACCAGAATTGTGATTAATCCAAGTTTAAAAATCTAAACAATGTTGTTAACCTTGTATTCCATTATGAACTACGCCATGTAGGGGATCACACCAACTGACTGAAAGTGATGCGCATCCACCCACCTCGCACTTGGTACAAAACCCCTCCATCTATTTGATTTACAGTAGGGCCGATCAATTCCATGTGTGAATGTGGTCTGCAGGCATAGACTAGTACCTAGGTTTTGCTAGTTCAGGTTGGCATGCACAAGAGTTTATGCATGAATATACATGTACATACATTATGTATATCCGAACTAGTCTATGCAGCTTCAGACCCAGTGCTACAGCCTGACACAGGTTTGTGCCTTGCAAACAGCATGTTCAGAGTGTGGAAGAGGTCAACGATTAGAGAACATTTCCCCACGTTCACAGTGAACATACACCTTTGAGAGCTAGTCTTTGCAGGTTCGGACCCAGTGCTGCCTATACTGATAAGGGTTTGTGCCTTCCAAACGACACAGTGAAGAACGTGTGAAAGAGGCAAACAGATTAGAGAACATTTCCCTCTTATCACAATGAACCCCAATGACATTTCTTTCAACAAGACCTTGACTCAGTCCCGAACTCTGACAGTTGGAAGTCCTGACAGAGCAGTTGTTGGGGAGAAAATATCTGCCTTTGGGGAGAACTTCTCGAATTATTGACAATTCCGGATTCCGAAAGGCCTGTCTCTTGTTTTGCTTCGCTGCGTGGGTGATTGCAGAAGAGATATTGTCTGGTCCGGGGAATTAGAGAGAGGTTTGGAAGTATATTGCATATTTCTGAAAATTTACAACCACTCCCTCTTTTCATTCTCAAATGTTTGCTTCCTGAATAACAAAAACCCATGTGGAAGGTCAGTATGCTCTGAAATGCAGACCTACATGTATGGGTTCATCGCCACTTACCGATACTTTTTGATATCTAAATATTTAACATAGGTTGATAGTATCTTTGCAAATCTTGCATATCTTGCATAGTTCTGAAATTCACAACCACTCCCCCTTTTCATTCCCAAATGTTTGCTACACTGAGAATAAAGCTTTTGTGGAAAAATCAGAACATTCTGCATTATAGACCTACTTAATATGGGTTCATTGCCACTTAGGCACAAACTGGAAGTTGCTGATACATTTGAGATGAAGATAGTTGACATAATGAATAGTTGGTGTGGAATGCAAAATACACTGAAACATGCTTTAGTGAAAGATCATGTGTCTATGAAGACCACATTTTGTGCTTCCCTTAAATGATATTTATCATGAATTTAATACCATGATTAGAGGTCCTGGTATTTTTACCACAACTTTTATATACTGTTAACTCTTCATGCACTATACTGAGCTATTTCTGCACTGGTAATACCCACTATTCCCCAAAAAGGAGTTAAATCTATAGATTTTTCTCACCTTACAATATTTATTTACTATACTTCAAGCTGAAGGAAGGTTTAAATCTGGCTCCACAGATAATATTATTTCATCTTATTCAGCTCTCATCTCCGACAAAAAAGGTGTGAATTCAAAGTGGGCTAAGCAAATGGTTCAGGTGTGAAAAGCATGGACTGTCACTGTCCAAAAACTACAGTCCGCAAGCCGCAAAATCCACATTCACCGTTATGAATCTGAAAGTATGGTCACACTGTAGATAGACTCATGAAATATTGGTTACCTTTGCAGTTGTACAATTACACTGCTGTCGTACTACTCAGTGTTGAAAACTGTGAGTGATCGTACCACAACAGCTATGAAATCTTTAAGTCCTAGCTTCATGAACCACTTCAGGAAATATTTAAAAATGTCCCTGTTTATGTTTGAAACCATAGTCTACATTCATTTTAGGTATTGCACCAGTCAGTGGTACGCACTGCTCCTCTCAATGTGGTGTGAAGAGCGGTGATGTGCGCTTTTGTGGTCTCATGTCTCTAGACTTACGGAACCGACCAAAACTTGAAAATGTATGTGTAATTACAATATAATTTTGTTGAAAGTAAATTTCCAGTTCTCATAATGTGAGAGTAGTTCTTATACATTATTTTCTTCCACTTTCAGTGGAATTTACACCCTTTATTTTGCTTACCCTAAAGTGCTACCCTACCTTTAAAGATATAAACATGTAGATTTTCTTTTTGTACATCACGTCTCTATGTTGTGCATGTATGCATATTGAGTTTTCCCCTCGTGTGAATATGAGGGCTGCTATGCAAGCACAAGGTTCAGACCTCCCAGAGAAATGTGCGGCCCAACCTGTGGAAGGTTTGTGTGTCTAACACAGTTTGTTTCCCCATGGGCGCTTAGCCCCATTTTATCTCACCATGGAAGAATAAGGGAAGATGAAGAAGAGAGAACAACCTTTTCTCCAGCTCAAGTGAAAAATATGGGACCACTTTATTGGCTATTCTTCTAGAAAATGATTCCTCTGGGACATCTAGGAGCAGTTTAGCACTGTTAGTTTTGGGTAAACTTCATGTGAGACACACATCCACATTGTTCAGAGTGAATTGTTGTGTGACCTCATTTGTAAACAATAGCGCTCTATAAAGGTGGTTGGTCAATATGCCGAGACCTTTTCTAGATGATGAAAATGGGTTCAAACTTTATAGCTGTGTGTGGAATATTACCGGCCAACTCAGGAGCTGGGTAGAAGTAGCCAATCTTGCTTCAATTTCAGGATCATAGAAAAGATTTAGCTTAAAATGATAAAATTGTTGAAATAAAACAAGATCTGTAATGTTGACAACAGCAGAATGATTCTGCTATAATTTCTGATCCGCTTATCTTTTGTTTTGTGTACTTTTCATTATAAAATCAAATTACAATAGTTTTTTCAGTGTTTTCACAAAAATATGTACTTCCTTAAATATAGTTTTGCTGATCATCTTCACCAATACTGTCCGAAGTATCTTTAAGATTCAATAGTTGATGTATTCCTCATCACACAATATAATTTAGAAATGTTTTCACTAAATCATTTACTTCCTTTGATGTTTTATTGCTGTCATCTGGTTGTGCTAATAATCATCACTTGTACTGTCCTCACTTTTGATATTAAAAGATCCTATCATTACAAAAAGAAAATATTTTAGAAATGTTTTCCCAAAAGCATTTGCTTCCTTTAAATGTATTATTGCTGTCATCTGGTTGTGCTCCTTCAAGGTAATGGAATAGAGTGTTTTTTTGTGAGCTCACCTTGCAGTGCTCCTAGTGATGATATCGTCTATTCACAGAACTATGTGTGAGGTGAATAAATGATTCATTCTAGTCTGAATTCTAGGCCACCTCTATCAGTCTCCTAAGATTGTCGAAAGTGACTTATCTATCGAATGAGAACACGGGGCCTTGGAATTCTGATTGGTCTATTCAGTCTTTCAATTATGATGGCTTTTTAGTGGCCTTCAAGATCTGCCTTTTTTTCTTTTCTACATTTGTGTTAAGTGATTTCTGGTTGAGATTTCATCTTTTGGAATGATAATTGAATTTAAATGATCATTTACTGCTGGTTGTTGATGTGTACAACTTACAACGCTTAATTGCATTTGAATGGAACTGAGATGCAATTGGGTACATGTTAAAATGATGTGCTTCCGTTTAATGTCGTGACAAGGCCTTTTAAGAAAATCATGTGATGATTAAGAAGTTTGAACTATTCAATCAGTCCTGTTAAGTCTGGCAATAAAGCATAAGCCCTCTTCCCTTCCTTCTCCCTCTTCAGCAGCCTAGGGATATGGCTTAGTCTTTATTGCCAGACTTTCATGTTTGCAGACTCACTTGTGTCCAAGAACAACACAGCCTAGAAACAAGCGTACTCCCATTTGATTTCAGGATCACATGAAGGAATTGCTTCAAAACAATGAAGGTGTTGACTAGTGAAAAATGATTCAGATAATTGCTTAACCTGCTCATTACTGAGCCGGCATAATTGCAGGCTGAATTATTTCCACTTGGCTACTGACCAGCGTGACTTTTGTATCATCTAGTGTACAGACAATAGAGAACAGGCTGTGAAAAAAACTTAAATTCATTATAGGGCTTAAGTAAGCCACACCCCTTTGGTTACTGCATTTCCATGGGAAATGTTGACATCCCAACTGGACCAGGGTTCACAAAGCCAGAAAATCTAACCATGAGCAACAGGTTAATACCTGTACTTGTGCATGTTTATAGCGCTGTGCAATACATTGAAGTGGAGTGTTATGACCAGTATGAACGGTGGCTCCTGTGCGGGTGCCCACCCAGGCGCTTGTTTTCATGACTCTTGACTGTAGGCAATGACTGGTATGCTGGAGAGCCAGATGGTGACAGAGATCCCTGCCTGAGACAGACAAACAGACAGACAGACAGACAAACAGACAGACAGACAAACAAACGGACATAACAGTAGCAGCTTGTAATGTTAGGACAGATGGCATGGAGGAGAAGTCTAGTTTTAAAGGAGAAGTTTTGACGATTAAACAAAAGTTGTACCATAATAAACATAAATCAAGGAGAAATCTAGTTTAAATGTAGGGCAGCCCTCTTATAGGTCACAAAGTATAATTGTGTGAATACCACTGAAAGTTCACAGAAAATATTGTATAAGAATGTCCCTCCTGATATTAGAACTGGAATCTCACTTGTAGCAGATGCCAGTTGGGAGTGCTAGCTACAATCTCGTTTGTGCATGCTGCATGAGGCAGTGATGTGTGTGTGTGTTTTTTGAACAGTTACGGAAAATCCCATATTTATTCCAAAGTTTGGATTTGTCATTCCTTTTGCAATGACAATTTTCTATTGAAGACTGTGTAGTTGACATTTTGCATGATTCGAAGTTGATATGATTATACGAGGTGACTACCTGACAAGTAACAATAATCCTCACACAGTAAATTTGGAGAAAATATATCAGAAGGCATTGGCATTGTGTCTGTGTACCCAACAGATAATATCACAAAAGAATGTTTTTAAAAGTACCCATCAATTTTAGAGACCAGAATCAAAAGATTTCACACCTGTTAGAATCAGTAACAAAGTGCTCATTTACAATGAAAATATTTCACTTAGATACGCATCTTTGACTTGTATTGACTTTTTCTCTGGCCTTGCAGGCGTTGATGAGTTGAGTTGGGCTGAGATGGACTAACTTTTGAAGTCGTAGTTTGCCACAATACAGCCTTTTTAAGACTGTGAAGGTTCATGTGGCCTTTTTTTCTTAAAGACATCTGTGCAGTGAAAAGAGATTGCAGGAAGGCTCAAGGAAATTAAGCCCTAACTAATGCACATAAAGAGTACCAGTGAAAACTTGATATCGATAAACATGTTTGTTTCATAACATTGTGGTGGAAAAGTAGCCCACAAAGATAAAATTGGCCATTTCCATTTGCATCTGAGGTACAACGAGCCACATTATTAAATACAGAATGATAGGTTTTGGAATCCAACAAAGGGGGAAGGAAAAATGTCAAAGGCTTCCCTAGAAGGTAATCTAGATTTTATGTGAGACAGAAATGTTCAGCAGGGAGGGAGGGCTTGTAGAAGCTAGAGATGGAGGAGGAGGAGGAGGGGAGGAAAGAGATATTGCAGGCAGCTAGCTAGTGTTTCAGTCATTGGTTGGATCTGACCCCGCAACCTTTCACCAATTGCCTGGTAATACTAGAGTGCGGGGAGTGTGAAGTGTTTATAGACTTGACTTTTCGGCATGATTGGAGGCGCGAGGAGGATTTATTGAGGCGGATTTATCGAGGAGGATATATTGCTCTTTCCCTTTCTGCTCTTCCTCCACAGTCGAGGAATGGCTAATATGGGTGTTCGTTTCAGCTGTTTTTACAAGCACACTCTAGAACGGAGCAGTAAATAATTCTGCTGATTCGCCAGCTGTCTACGAAAACACAGTGGTACTTGTACTGCAAAAGAGGACATATAACAGGGAGGTGGGCCTCCCAGGATATACAAATAAAAATGAATATATCACTACTGCCACGGTTGTGTATAGGGAATATCCGTTGCAGTGATATAAACAGACTTGCAAGAGTTTGATTTATTTGTCGTGTTCAATGCACGCCAAATTGTCTATATATCATATGAGGAGATATCACAATATCTGTAGATTTATGTGTTTTCTCTTTCAGACAGTTCTACTTTTCATGATATATGATTTAGTCCTCTAGTCTTTATTGTTCTACAATTTCCTTTTTTTGTTTCTTTCATTGCTGTGAAAAATGATATAGCTATCAGCTATTAATAGTTCTGCATGTTCATTTGATGACGTCATACTGAAAAAAACACCAAATTTGTTGCAAATAATGCTCCCCTGAATTATGTTAACATGAATACATGTAGGTCTAAAGCTATGTACACTGTACTTCAGTTAAAGGGATAGTTCACCCTGAAATTGAATTGGTTTATTAAAAGCAGAATCATAAAATAAATGTATTAATAAAGATTTTATGAAAATCTGTCAGATGATAAGAAAGTTATGAATAATCTTTTTTGTGATGTCACGTTCACAACTTTCTTATCTTTTGACCACTTTTCATTAAACATTCACTTATATTTTCTTTTATCTTTCTGCTTTTATTGAAACCAACTTAATTTCAGGATAGACTTTCCCTTTAAAGATTGTAAAGATTGAAGCAGTGGAAAATATCATTTGGTGAAGGGTGGGGGAGGGATTGGTTGAGGGTGGGTGGGGGTGGGGGGGTTCAAAGTGACCCAGCCCCAATAATGCAGAACAGAACACTATGCAAAGTGTGTTAACCAGAGAAGAAGCCAATACAAGTCAAAGATGCATATCTAAGTGAAATATTATCATTGTAAATGAGCACTTTGTTACTGATTCCAACAGGTGTGAAATCCTTTGATTCTGTCTTCAAAAACTGACGGGTACTTTATAAAACATTCCTACTGATAACATCTCTTGGTTACTCACACACAATGCCAATTCCATCTGATCTATTTCTCCAAATTTGCTGTGAGACTGATTGTGACTTGTCTCTGATGGGTGAACATCTAGTGTAATCATATCAACTTACTTTATATGCAAAATATGAATGTTACATTCTTCATTCCACATTTGTCATTGCAAATGGTTATAAACGACAAATCAAACATTTTCAAGGGGAAAACAATGCTGTAGATGGATTGTATGTATTAATAGTACTTCTGTTTATGTAAATTGAAGTTGCTGTTGTGCAAAATAATAATAGGTTCTTATGTGTTCAGCTTTAATAGTTTGTACCTCTTCACAACAAGAGGGTAATTCTTCTCGAATCAGCATGAATCGGATGTAGAGCCTATTAGCGATTAGCGATGAAACTCATGATTGAACAGTGTCAAATAGTGCAGGCATAACATGACGGTAATAATGTGTGCTCTACTTCTCTATTCAGCATCAAGAAGGCAAAGAGTGATGATAAGTGTATTGTGATATCAGCACAAGAAGACTGGGAATGTGAGTGTATGTATGTGTAAGGCCCCCTCCATTATGAGGGCATTATGTGCGGAGAGGACTCAGACCCTGAGGGCCTGTCTCTCCCCCTGTTTGACGTTGGCAAACAGCGCACAATGGGGCAGAGCCGCGCAGTTTGTGCTCCCTGCATTTATCCCGCTGCCCCCTGTAGTTGCGGAAATTACAAGTCCCCCCAACATGTGTACGTGCATGTGTGTTTGTGTGTGATGATTTCAGAAGCTCCTAATTCTCACCCCCATGCACGTTCATTGCCATCATTAGGGGCGGTCAGACTATGGGTATATTATAGAAATATTAGTTACAGAAATGTTAATTCTGGGCTTTGTATGGTCCACTGCTGTGAAGATACCAGGAGTTAAAAGAAGAAAAAATTGTCCCAGTTGCACATGCTCTGAGGTGCGATGACAGAAACTGGTGGCCCTGCCTATGTGCATTTACAGTGTAGGAATGTCACAGTCGGGTGATTCTCTGACAAAAATCTTGAGAAAGTTGATTCCCACGTGCATTGAGACCAATGTATTAGTAATATTTTTGTAGTCTTACAGCCTTTTTTTTTGACACTCTGTTCACCCGCATTATGAAATTGTATGTTTCAATACATTCAGATTAGAGATTTGAGTATGAAGTGTACATAATGTACAGTGTACAGGCGTATTTTGTGACAGTATTAACACAGTGTCGTATCTATATGAATAATTAATATAGTTCCATTTCAGCCTCACTCAAAATAGAAAAAAAAGAGGAAATTTGAAGTGATGAAGACAAGAAATTAATATTTGCTGTAGGGCATTTGGTATACTGTATTTACTGTTTCCTAGATATCTACATACATCTATATACATCCGTTAAACGCTTCCTGGCTTTGAAAATGGCCGGGGCCCCTTTCGGCTTACTTTCATGATTATATTTCCATTCGTGGATAATGAGGTGTATCTTTTCCAGACGGAATATTTCAATGGCCTTTATTTGATGTGATGACACCAGAGCAGGGTCGTTTCGAGCCAGCTTAATATCTCCTAGGGAGGATTCTTCCTTACAAAGAGTTCTCTTCATCACTTTTGTCATTTTGATGTACTTCATTTATCCTTGACTTTTCAATGGAAATGGAGACATGTTGGAATTGCTGGGGGGGATTCAGAAAAGGGGGTTTATGCACTTTTTAAGGGAGGTCGTTTGCAGGTGCAAAACAGGTTACAGGTGTATTTTAGATAAAGTGAGGTAGGGCGGAAGGGAGGGAGAAATAGAACTAGAGAGAGAGAGAGAGAGAGAGAGAGAGAGAGAGAGAGAGAAAGGGAGAGAGAGAGGGTGATGGTGAGAAAGAAAGAAAAAGGATGAATGAAAGACCTCTAGGAGAAAAAAAGGAAAGGAATGGAATATGAAATGGGATAGACAGAGAGAGAGAGAGAGAGAGAGAGAGAGAGAGAGAGAGAGAGAGAGAGAGAGAGAGAGAAGAGAAGAGAAATAGAAGCAGATGGAAGCCAGACGGACAGATGGACAGACTAACTGAAAGAAAAAATGACAAAGTGCATACATGTGTACTTTATGTATATATTTAGGTTTGTGCAGCCTCATACTTATTACTTGATGGAAATGAAAATAATTGTGACCAAATATTGCTCTTCTCTAAATAGGGTAGAAATGTAGCAAGACTAAAGAGGAAATACATCTGCTTGGACCACCATTCCCCAATATACCAGTGTAATCAAACTGCATAATTAGTAGAGAGTGAAACCAAATCTGGCATACTGTCCTTAGTGCAGTCTCCAGACTGTTAGGTGATTATTATCCAATTTCCAAACTGTTAAATGGGGTAAAATACTCACAAGGCTAGTCACTTTTCCATTTTCCTCTTTTATCAGGCAGTGTTTGGGTGATTGGGAAAAGAAGTAGATAATGATTAGTCTTACTGCGTGCGTCAAGGCCTGTTTTATTGAAGAGTTGGGATTAGAAATACCCAAGAGTCTGAGACTCAGGCTAAGTATCCCCAGTGTATTGCATGGTTGCGATGTCATCCCGATTGAATGTGACGTGCTGGTAATGCACTGTGTCTTCTCATCTATCTCCTACATCATACCGCCAAGGGTGTGTCCTTACACACCCGTCATCCGCAGAATATGTGCAGGGTGGTGCGTAGCCTGGCTTCCAGGCTGTAGGGCATTTTTAAATCCAAACTGCAATTTTTCAAAAATAGAGTCTGGCTACAGTAGACTAATCATTCTCCATTTCTTTCTCAGGCTCGTCCAACATGGATTGAGTATGAAGTATGAGAGAGTGATTAGTCGTAGGAATACTAGATTCTACTTTTTTAGTATGTTGAAATATTCGTAAGCCTGGAAGCTTGTATCACTTTCACACATAAATGTTTTCATGGGTGGTGAGGATGTGAGGTATGGCAGCCGTGTTGTTAGAACTACGTCATAGTTGCTCTGTGCATGCATTGCGTCATGTTATAATTATGCAAGGTACTTGAATTAAAGGCAGTGAGCTTTAGGTGGTTCAAATGCTATAGATATTTGAAGTGAGTGTGTGTAAATTTAGGTTTCTACAGACTTGTATCGATCAAATACCACCCAAAATATGTGGTATGGGTTCTAACTTTGAACTTTTTCTCATATAAGCATCCACAGTTACAAACCACATGCAATGCCACCTATTCTTGAAGATGAGAAAAGTATTCATATAAACAACTTCAAAAAGCAATAGGCATACTTAAAAGTAAGATTTATTTCTTTGATTTTTTTCCCCTAACATGCTCCGATCAGGCTTTTTATGAGCTCTGGAGTGATGAAGAACTATGAAGTACCTTTAAACTGCATAAGTAGCGTTATAATTGACTAACATGTACTACGTGTACTACCAATGGTTGGAACTGAGAGGGTGAAGAAGTGTATGTGTTATTTTGAACTTCATGTAGGATATATACCTCTTGTGGAATGTGATGTCATCAGACTTCAAGATGACGTGAGATCCATGCTCTGTCACATCTCATATGTCTTCCATGATAGTAAAAAGATCTTCTTGTGTCTATGCATCCCCTGTCATCACTGGCAATCTCACATGTACATGAGGGGTGTGTGTGTGAATTTCTGAGTTTTCTAGAATTTAGGATAGTTGCATGGGCCACTTTTCATGACCAATGTCATGAGATTACATCAAGAAGAAGTATTTTTAAAGATAATCAGAATGCATCTACAACACTCAGTCCCTCTCTTCCTATTTTTCCTAAGGTGAGAAGGAATTCACCCCAGAATTCACCTCAGAATTCACCTCAGAATTCACAGCAGTACATCAAAGTGAAACGCTCTTCAAATGAAACTTATCTTGGATAACACCTAGCATAGAAAGTACTATAATAGGCCTCCTTATCCAATACTGCTGTGCTTCCCCATATGCTAGTGTCTGTGAGAAACTGTATTCAAGGAGGGGGAGCAGTAAAGAGAGTAGAAAAACGCCATCAAGCAACTGAATGAGGAGATTATCTGAGTTAGGAGAAGTATACGGAGGGCGGGGGGGATAATCTGGAAAACTGTTGAATTCATATAAATGCAGAATGATAACAAACTAGTGTGAGAAAACTCAATAAAGACACAAAATCTGGGTTTTGTTAACACTTTTGAAGGATGGAAAGACAGCTGCTATCTGCATGACTGTGTTTCATAGGGATGAAGGGAAGGGTGAATAGTGGAAGCCCTTTTGTAAAAGTCATGAAACCTGGCAGGAATCACCAGTATACCCCCACCATAAAGTGTGACATCTCAAAATCATGCATACTTTCACCAACCTTTTCAGAAAAAGTGAAAAACTGTCCATGTTTATGTTTGAAATTTAGTGATCGTAGGGTGTGTTTATCAACTCTTTTTTTGGTAGAATTAAGGTTTCCAAATGCATTTAATTTTTTTTAAACATGTTTCAGGGAGTTGATAAACGCATTGATTATGGGGTTCAGAAAGCTGTTTTGAAACACGCAAATTTATAGAAGCGAGATAAACGCAAAGCTGTTTTGAAACGACTTTCTACTTCGATCACAAAGAGGCGCGCCGCACCTCCTCCCTTGGTCAAATGGCCCAGTACAGATGCGCAGTGACAAGGCCAGTTCTCGATTGGCCGACTTTGAGTTGATAAAAGCACCGTTTTTTTTAAACACGTTCGTAAAGGCCTTTGGAAACACGTTTCAAATTCTAAAAAGTTGATAAACACGCCCATAGTCAATATTCCTACAGTATCGCAGTGGACAGTGGTTTGTGCTGCTGCCACTGCCACACAAGACATTGCTAGCTTCACCATGGACAGTTAGGAGAGGAGAACTGCAATGTGTTAGCTGATTGCGGTCTCTAGGTTTCAGGAACTGTGGAGGATTTGGATAACCCATTCAAAACCTACTCAAAATCTAGCAGTCAATATAATTCTGCTTAAAGTCAGTTTTCAGTTTTTTCAGAGGGAAGTCCTTATACAGTATTTTCTGTGTTTTTTACAGAATGTTATTCTTTTGACCTTTAAAAGGGCTTCTTTACATTCAAAGGGTATGGAGTGCCATCGCCATGGAGATTGACACAACTCCACTATCACACAACTCAGCCACTGATCATGTGGTCCCAGTCATACTCATGGAAACACAAATCATCTCTGGAACAACACACATAACATTTACATAAATGGTTTATTGCATTATGAAGTCCATAATTGCAAAAGGGACACCATTTGTTTTTTTTTTCTGTGTTCCGTTCAGCCATCGTGATAACTGCAGCTTTCTCTACCCAAGGCCATGGTAGCCTGGCATTTAGGATTTGTCATATATTTAATGTAACCTCTAAAAGTGGGTCTAGTCCTCACAAGTCTAGATAGTCACTCTTATTTTACCCCTTTTTCTCAAGTCTGCACGAGCCAGAGAACTAGGGAAGGATTAGTCTACTTCAGCCAGACCTGTTTATTGAAGAGTTTTGAAGAAAAAAAAATCCTCATAGCCTGTAAACCAGGCTAGTCAGCAGTATTGATGAGGTGGAGAAACCATGTACATTGCGATATATACATGCAGGATACCTGTTGTACATCAAATACCTGGCATTGCTAGAAAGGTGTGGGAGGAGAAAGCGGTGTGAGATACCGCTATAATGAGCATTCATGTAGGAATGTGTTGTCTATTTCACAGCATACTGTCATGTTATTAACAGGTGTATAGGAAAACCTTGGGTCATTGTAGGCATGTAAGAGTGGATTCCTCCAGGCTGTACTATATATACACACTCCTGTGAGTCTGTCAGTAGTAATTGTGTGTGTGTGTGTGTGTGTGTGTGTGTGTGTGTGTGTGTGTGTGTGTGTGTGTGTGTGTGTGTGGTATGTATGTTCTATGCTCAGTTTATATGCAGTCTTCACTTGCAATTTTGGACGAGAATGTAGGGATAGTATTTTCAGTTTACCAGTTAAATACTCTCTTGTATGAAGAATTTGTATTATAGACTGAATTTATGCTGTTACATATCAAATGGCAGTGTGTAAAGTTCATTATACTACATGTACATTAACTTATATTGCCTCATTTCTATTTGCTGGGACCATTTATAGATTTAATCTATTCGTGTCATATGTCATTAACCTAAATGACTTCTTTATAAAGATGGAGTGATTGCATATCTTGTAAATTTCATATTTTTGAAATAATACCTGAACAGTTCGTGGATCATAGTCTTTCAAAAGCCAATAAACAAAAACAAAGAAACATAGAAATGAATGATACTTGAGAGTATTCTATCATTCATTAATTTGATTAATGGTGTTTTCTATCATACCAGAATAGAACTATGCCTTATTTTATCTTTCTTAAGAGCTACATGAATCCATGGCTGATAAATAAATTATCATTGTTCAATGTTTCGGAGAATGAGAAACACCACTTGGACTCTACCCTGCAGTAAGAGCTTACAGGGTGTTATCAACTTACTGGTCGATTGCTTATTTTTGCACGTATATGTTACATGGGTTTATTTGATCATCACAATGGTCCCAAGTTAGAACATTACAACAACAAA
This sequence comes from Arbacia lixula, assembly GCA_963669155.1. Taxonomy (NCBI): domain Eukaryota; kingdom Metazoa; phylum Echinodermata; class Echinoidea; order Arbacioida; family Arbaciidae; genus Arbacia; species Arbacia lixula. The sequence goes on from OZ022579.1 coordinate 8,814,253, forward strand.
AATAGGTATTATCACTCCACAGACATTGCATTCAACTTGGACTTGACCCTGTAGTAAGAGTTTATAGGGCGTTAGTTAGTCGATTGCTTAATTTCGCAGGTATGTGTTACATGGGTTGATCAGAACATCACATTGGTCCCTAGCTAGAACACTACAACTAAATAGATTTACAAGATATTATCACTCCCTCAACGTTACATTAAAAACTGACAGAAATTATGACCAGTCGAGGAGCACATTCTATCATGCCACAACCCAAGACCAAAGTCAAGGCTAATTTACCATAGCGAAATGAGATGAGCATCGATTGGCGGTATGCGGTCATGTGACTTGCCTTACCTGTGAACGTTAATGACACCTGATATTGTGAGCCTCAATGATTCATCGCTGCACCCAGTAGGTCATTTATTTTGGGGCCACTATCATACATATAGCGACACTCATGCTCTGTCCGATTAGCCTAAGTACAAGGCTCTTGGGCATTTCTAAATCAGTCTATTCCATTAAGGGGTCTGGCAGCAGTAGACTAATCATTCTTGATGGACTGAGAAAAGAAGAGAATGATACAGTGACTAGTCTAAGAATATCAGACTCTATGTTTCAGTGTGGGTCAGAAATGCCCCTCAGGGTAGAAGCCATTCTTCCTCAAGTACATATAGTAGGACATTTATAGGATGTTGCTGTATGTTGGACAACCACACCTAATACACTTCCAAGAAAACGCTATACGTTTTATGTAAATAGCAAGATAACTGCTTGAGTATACGTAGTGTTAAGTTCTAATTTTGTCAGATTATGTTATTATAACATCTGAAAGTTGTTTCCATTTGCTGTAGGAGTAGACATATTTTGTCAAATTGTGAGAAGTAGTATTTATCTACATACTGTAGGGCTTTCAGATGAATCCATTGATTCAAATAAAAAAGTTGATCCCTATTCTTTAAAGTCCCATGTCCTTCTTTTCATTCGGGAAAACCATTCTCTACCTTGAATTTAAAAAGCATACTGATGGATGACTCATGTCACAGTGCATTACATGTAGTGTATTGTATGCCCAATGATGTGATATTCAACAATGTGTTACATGCGCAGGATAAAGCTATCTCTACATTTGAATGTATTGTAGGGAGCAACCTGTCAATTTAACAAGCCTTTTGTGTCTACCAAAATCAAAAGGTGCAGGTTTTCATAGAAGCCCCTACAGCAAGGCCATTTGCATTTTAAAGAAAAGAACACCATTTCTTCAAATTCGTAATTTTGTGTTCGCTATTCAAACCATTCTGTGTTGCACTAAAATGGCACATTTACTATCCATAAAGAGTTTATTTATCTCTTCTTAGTCATGTAGAGACTACATTCTATGATTTGTAGTTGATGTGAGAAAGAGTGATTTTATGCATGCTTCAAAATTGAAGGGGAGTTTCAGTTTGGAGTTTCACAATGCACTGATGTTTTTATTGACTGTTTAGAAATGGAATCGTATAATTCCTTTGGGCCCAGGCAGCACAAATGTGTGGTTTGGGGCTGTAGTTTTTGTTGTAAAGTCTTAAAAGCAAGGAAGGAAGAACTTACATTTAAGGACGAGCTTACATTTATGCACAAGATGAACACATCACCTTTCTAATGAAGTTGAAATGTAATATCAACATGAAATAATCACTGAATCTTAATATTGGCAACATGCTGGAAGCGTTGAAATCACACCTGCTTTTCAAAGGGGCACATTTGATTGCATTTTTCCCATGGTTCTTGCAACCACTTCTTGAGCTTCTCTAACTACATGTAATCTAGTTGTGCAGCTCAAATAATTGTGACTGTGCGTGAGAGAACAAGACACCATGAACGTGCCACTTTTTGAATACAAGAAGGAAGATTTTGACTATTTGCTCTGCTCAGTATAGATGAAATGACATCCAGATAAACCTTCATGGCTGCACTTTAATCATACTATTTCTATACAGGTGCAAATCAGGGGTGTACTAGGGGTATTCAGTTATATATGAAGCGTGTGAGATGGCGTGTAATGTGAGGGATGACACGGCGGCGTTGGGATGAGGAGGCGTGTGATCGTTATACATGTATCTCGGTCGCACGTCCGCCTCTCTCTCTCTTTCTTTCCTCAGCTTGTGTTGTCTTCCAACGGGGATTGCTGGCAAACACCTTTTCCCCTGGAGCTTTAATTATGTGTGTGTGTGTGTGTGTGTGTGTATGTGTGTGTGTGTGTTTGTGTGTGTGTGTGTGTATGTGTGTGTGTATGTGTGTGTATGTGTGTGTGTGTGTGTGTGTGTGTGTGTGTGTGGCTGTGTAGGTATGTCTGTCTGTCTGTGTGCGTGGAGATGTAGAGAGGGATACTGGAGTGGGGTGGAGGGGCTCAAATTTGTGACTGCCCTCCCCCCTCACCAACACTGACATGACTTATTGGTACCCACTTCAGACAACATATTGTCATTCCTTCAGTGCTATACAAAAACAGCCTGTTGACTTTGGACTACATGTACTGTAGATCTATACACTTAACATACAGTATGTATTAAAATTGCAATGAAATGTAGTGTAGTTAGCTGGGGGGGGGGGGGATTTTTAAAAATAGGTTTTGAAATATGAAATATGAAAGAAATGAGAGAGAGAGGTTGTTGAAGTGCAATTGGAGAAAATAAGAGAGAGAGATAATGTGTAGAAGAGAAAGAGAATGATAGAGAAAAATCAAGAGAGTACAAAGAGAGAGAGAAAGAAAGAGAGAGAGAGAGAAGAGAAACAGAAACAGAAATTGAAGGAGGAGAGATATTAGAAGAAATAAATGTAAGGAAATAAATATAGAAACAGAAATATAGAGAGAGAGGGGGTGTTGCGATATTTTCTGTGAGTATTGAAGTGTTTGATGGATGTGTTGAGTCGGGAGGCTTGACATGGACAAGCCAATAGCAGTGCTGTAGTACCCTCCTCCTCAGTATGAACTGCCCTGTATACAGAGCCCTGTTCATACGCACTGATTGGTATACATGCAACAGTCACTGTGTGAAGAATGCTTGTTTGGGTAGATGGGTTAAAGTGTGCAGGGCCCTGTTCATACGCACTGATTGGTATACATGCAGTATTCACTTCATGAAGCATGCTTGCTTTGGGAAATGGGCAGTGCAAATGTGTATAGCCCTGTTCACATACACTGATTTACATGCAACAGTTTGGGGCTGATAAGCCAGCATCTTTTTCTCCCTAAATCTTGTCAGAGGTTCATCCAACCAACAACAAAGAGATTCAGAGTGCGTTCTACCAATTGAAACTGAATCACTCGATACAGGTGAATAACACGTTACTTCCCAGAGAGGGGGGGGAATTGTGAATACAGTGCAAAACGGATGATGGGACCTCTGGTTAAGAACTTTCTCACATGAAACAGAAGCTTGTTTTGGTAGTGCAAACAGGGGTTTCAAAGAGAGCTGGCAGAAGAAGTGGAGCTGCGCACTTTGCATGCAATTGTGAAGGATTTCGACTAAACTCAAATATTTGAGAAGCGCTAACAATAGATTTGCCTCTCCTCCTTGCCCCTGGTTAAGAGCGTGTGATGTTTGTATGTATGTCAAAATGAGACAGATCCTAGATTGACTTGAGAAACGATCAGTCAATATTTTGAAAAAAGAAATATGGTTTCTAAGTAACCCTCTAACCCTCTTGAGTTTTTTTGAGTATGTTTATTTGATGCTGTTGAATTGTAGTACTAATAGGAACTCTACATACAGTTTCAAGAGGATCAGGAAATATATATTCGCTGAACACAAAGTTTTACGAGTCAGCTAAATTTGGACCCACGTAGAAAAAGTGTACAAACATGTCCAGGATCGCGCATATTCACAGTGCTGGCATTCGAGTCTGAGCTAGATCAAAGCAAGACCACATACCTGCAAGTATGTCTATGCAGTGCATGCACAATGCTGTTTGACTATACTTACAAATGATGCAAACTGAATTGTGCATCATGATCAACATTATAGAGATAGGTTTTAGCTCTATGATACCGTGCTAGCATCTTGCTTGACTGTATATTCTATTTTCCTCATGGTCAAACATAGGTCTATGGTGCTCTCAATCCATTCTTAACACTTCAGATCTATGCTGCCCTACTCTGACAAAAGGAAGCAACTAACAAAATAGACTTTTCTTGTAAATGAGCAAAATGTGTCTGTCACTTGCATTGGCATCAGTGCAACACCACATCATGTTAGATTGAATATCTTGTAACAAGATGAATATTTCTTGTCCAGATTTTGGCCGTATGTAGGGAGTGCTGGGTGCAATCTAAGAATACCAATAACCCAGATTTTAGTGATTTAAACACTTCCTTTTGTCAGATTCGGGCAGTATGCCTCTCATCACATCAATGTGTGTTCAGTGCTTCTGCAGTCTTAGAACCGTAGGCTACAGGAGCTTCTCAATTTCTGACAACCCATCCAAAATTAACTTGGATGATAATGGTCAATATAAAAACAGTTTCTAGTTCTTATACAATATTTTTTTTTCATTTTTGCACTCCATAAGAAAGCGTTGATATTGCTTGGAAATTATGATTTATATCAGTATGACTGGGTTTTGATTGTCATGAGAACTCCTTCAGAATGTCAATATGTGACAGGACCCTATCAAGTTTGTGTCATGGGTGTTGAGCTGCCTCTGTCAGTGTAAATACAAGGTTTCAAGTAGCTGTCCTCCATAGCCGTCTCATCTTTATATTTAAATATTTACCCTCCCCTCAATATTGTCTTCATGTTCCACTGCCTCTCTTTCCTCTCTGGCTTTTTCTTTTTCTCTTTCTCTTTCTTTTCTCTATCTCTTGCTATCTCTATCTCTTTCCCTATCTCTTTCTCCGTCTATTTCCATATCTCTTTCTCAATATTTTTCCCTATCTCTTACTCTATATCTTTCTCTATCTCTTTCTTTATCTCTTTCTCTATCTCTTTCTCTGTCTCTTTCTCTTTCTCTTTCTCTATCTCTTTCTCTTTCTCTATCTCTTTGTCTTTCTCTTTCTCTATCTCTTTGCCTGGGCTAGTTATTTATCTTGCCTGGGAAGGGGAAAGGGCAAGGAAAAAGGAGAGGGAAAGAGAGATAAGAGGGAGAAGAGATTGATAGAGAAAGAGAGAGAGAGGGGGGAGGGGGTAGAGAGAAGAGAGCAGAGGCATGTAGAGGCATGCAGAGAATAGAAAGAGAGAGAGAGGTACATGTAGGTAGGAGGGGAGAGGAAGAGGAAAGGAGAGAGAGAGAGAGAGAGAGAGAGAGAGAGAGAGAGAGAGAAATGGAGTGAGATAATAGCGGGCAGAGGGAGGAAGGAGGAGAGAAAAGGAGAGAAAAAGATGAAGGTGAAAAAACAGCATTATTTCAGTGTGCAGTAATGTAGCTGTGCTTGAATTATTCCTGGCTGCAATCGGATCTGCATTTCATTTTAAAAGTGGGTGGAAAGGGGGAAGGGGTAGTTTATTTTCTTGCTAATGGGACACCTTTGACCTTCCAAATAGGTCACAACTAGCTTCTAGCATTGGCAGAATTGCTATTCATAAGCGCACCAGTTGGCTTTCACTCATTCCTTAAAGGTAGAATCGATTTTCACACGTGAGTGGACTCTACATGTTGAATGATGAGTTTAATCAGGAATCTAGGGAAAATAAATTGTCAAAAAAATATATAATCTGCATTACCGGTAACAAAATGTCTCCCTTTTTATTCTAGGTATGATACTGAATACATAATGAGTGTTCTCAAACGTTTTTTGTTCTGAGAAGGAGTGCTGAGGTGATTGTGTTGGAATAGCTCTGATTAGAGTTGCTCATAGAGCGAATTCAGAATAGAATGAGTGTAGATATAGAGGATCAGGAGGGTGGTTTACCAAGTTGTTCATAAGCTATGCACGTCTGGTGACCAGTTCTTGTGCCACAATAACCGAGAGGTTTTGTATAACCTGTCTACAACCTCCTCGGCATATGTGGATCCATATAATTTCGCTTACAGTCAGTTTCCAGGTCTATAATTGGAAGAGAAGTTCTTATACAGTATTTTCTTCATTTTTCTATGGTTTTTGCAACAGTTCTTTTTTTTTTGGACCTGCAAAAGGGCTACCTTGTCTTGAAAGTCTTGTTTCCTTGATGATGCGTGGGCTGTAACCGAAGGAATGAGTGAGAGACAGCCTGCATGAGAGAGAGAGAAGGAGGATATGAGCTGCATGCATGTGGAGAGAGACGCAAGCAAAACATTGCTCCAATCACAACAACAGATTGAGTGACCTGGGACTACAGAGCCTGCGGCCAGGAAGGGGGTCAGCAAGGACAAAGGCCGTCCAGTCTCCTGGATGGGTCTTCACCTAAACAGTTGAAGGGAAAGTCGGCCAGATGGTAAATTAGTTTGATTTATAGCAGAAAAACAAAAGCAACATATTAGTGAAGGTTTGACCAAAATCCGTCAAAGGATAAGAAAGTCATGATTTTTGTTAAGTTTTGATTTTGTTATGTCACATGCGAGCTGCTCTCCCATATGTTGCTGTGGATTATTCCATGAATCACCCCTTTTCTGTTTTTTGATGAATGAATGAGTCTTTTCCATTAAGGGGTGTGTGTGAGAACATGTGTCTAATGAAAAATCAAATGTACACGTTAAATGGTATCTATCCTTTTTAGGAAATGCAAATTTTAACTTATAGCAGAGTAGCTCACAAATGACGTCACAAAATCAGGAATTCCCAAAGTCTTAACTCTATTATCCTATAAGGGATTTTCATCAAACCTCCACAAACTTGTTACTTCCATGCATTTGCTTTTATCAAAGCCAATTAAATTTTTGAATAGATTTAATACCCTTTTAACTCTTTCAATATCAAGCCAGGGAAAGCCCATTGGCTTATTATATATTTCCTGCAACTATGGTACCGAGAGGATTTCTGGTTGGTCAGACTGAAGGAAGTTTACCAAAAGATACAATGTCTGTTAACCCTTACATTACCAGGCCTTGGAAAACCCCATTAGCTCTACTACACATCTTCGTATCAATGGTAATGAGAGAGTAACCCTCACATTAGCGAACCTTGGACAAACCCATTGGCTTACTTCCCATCTCCATGCCAAAGGTTATGAGAGAATTTTCATAATTTTTAACAGAAATTACCAATGAGAAGTCTGAAAATGACCAGAGTTGGAGCCTAATGCATCTGTCAATCACTCTACAGGAGCAACGCTGTGTAGTCATATCATACCACACCAAAGCACACTTTATAAAAGTCATCACTTAAAGAGTCTCTTTCCCCCATATCTTAAGGTAAGGGAACAAGCGTAATAGACCATAAAAACCCAAATTAATGGTGTGCTGACATGACCATAGGTGTTTTTGATTCCAAAATACCAGGAAGGACTCATCCCAAAATGATGAAATTCTTGAAACGTAACAAAATCTGGACCGCGAGATGATGGCATTATGGTTCTGCCACCAACCCGTAATCATTACCACTATTATAAACCGTATCATTAAACACACTTGAATAATTTGCAGCTCTAGGGATGTGAGAAGAGAGACTCTTCTAGGGGTGGTATACGTGTGAATGTAACATGAATGGGAGGCACATAAAGCTCACTCCAGCACCCCCCCCCCCCCCCCCCGCCCCCCTCCCCCATCCATGTGCCCTAGTTAGCTCACATGGGACCTTTTATTCCCACTGGTTTCATGCTAAGATTCTCCTATTCCTAGCCTGGGGGTCTCCATGCCAAAATAGTATTTTAAGGAAGAATGGCATTAGTCCTTTATTGATTCGTCTCGACCTTTCCTCTCCCGTAATCGCGGAATTGTGGGTGGAAAAAACTCAATGCTGACAGTCAAATTGGGACTATTGGAGGAACAGTGATAACATTTACGCGGGCTCTGGGTGATTGAGCCCCTACCAGGCATAAAACGGCCCCTGTGAAAAAGGTATTTTCCACTCTTAGTGTAGTCTGTGATGCAAATTATGTTTATACTATTGAGTTTTATCACATCAGGCTTAAAAAGTAGTCCATGCAGATACAAGCTCTTCCTTGTTTGGGGGCACAAACCTTCTCAGAAAGTCTGAGTCAACGGGTCTGAAACTGCAGAGACTAACTCTAATGCCTTTGTGCAGACCCAACTGGCATGTTAGGGCACTAGTCTTTCTTACAGACAGCTATTTTGAGAAGAATTGAATTGAGAATCTGCATAGAGACTAGTACACACCCAAGTCACAGTCCTTTACATACTTTTTGTAGCGACATGCTCACCATGCAATCAGATAGATTAATTTATAGTTACACCAAAATGTTATTTCCTTTAAAAATATATATCTTATTCGTCTCCCTCCTAAGAGAAGAAGGAGAGAGAAGTAGAAGAGAAGAGCAGAGATGAGGAGAGAGGGAAGAAAAGAAAATGGAAATGTTGCCACATTTCTGGAGAGGTGGATACATGTAGATCTGATTTATTGGCAAACTTTTCCAAGAATGTTCTCAAAAATTGCTCGTCTTCCACACAAGCTCTCCCCAAATTGTTTCCTTACTTCACCTTCAAGCTTGTTTATTGAATATAGAATCTAATATGACCAATCTTGCATGGATCTCCCGTCGCCAGCGCTGATTACATCACCTCCAAGTGTTCCTTCATTCCACTCGTCTCAAGTTCAATTCCACGGCTTAACCCATGATTGCTGGTGCAGCTGGTGAAATTGAAAAAGAGAAGGGGTGTGAGTTGAACATATACTTGCCCAAATCAGGGGTTTCCGTGGAGATGAGTTTATTTCTCATTTGGCGGCCTGTTTAGACAAATATTTCAGGAACTAGGTCATTTCAACAGTTGGTAGTTCAGTGAACTTCTGTGATAGGGTGTGATGGCATCGCTGTCCTTGTGCTTTTGTCATTATATTTGTTCTGTATGTTGGAGAGAGAAAAAATGCAAATTTCAGTGCCAAGTGTCAGCATTTTAAAAATAAACCATTGTCTGTTTAAAAAGAGCGCAGAGAAGATAAGAATGTAGAACATAATCGATGATCACACACTTGCAGTGACTATCCTGCATCAATGTACCATGTCAACTTTTTTTGAAAAAAAACCCCCACACCTACAGCACAGATTTTCTCAATCTGTGATTGTAAATTGTAAATGTTTAATTCTAAAAATTGTGTTATTTTCCTGTAAGGTGCCGCTCCTGTAATTGGGGAGATAGCAATATGCACGACAAGCTCTGAAAATTACTCGGTGTGCTTCCTAGCTTGGATGAAGACAAATAGTCACAAGTACATTGCTGTTTTTACAAATTAGCAGGCCATTTATTTTACAAAGTAGCCCAATTTATCTATTGAGATTTCCAGAGCAAATTAAGAACACTCTTTGCCTTACTGTCTTCATTAAGCAAATAACAAGCTAATCCAATCAGATAAAATTGATGATCAGAGATATCCTGTTTTTTTTGCCAGTTTTCAATTTAGCAGGCTATTTCTTGACAAAATAGTCCAATTTCCTTTGTTGAGATTTTCCACACTAATTAAGAGCACTCATTGTCTTGCTATGATTTTGTTTTACCCAATCAGGAGATGTACCCATTTTGAATAGATTGATTTTTTGTCTTACTAGGTGCGTCTTCATTAGCTCGAGCTGGGCAAAATAGCGAGCTTGTTCTGATCCGGCTAGCTAGCCAGATCACGAAATAGCTAGCTATTTGCGTCTTCATTAGCCAGATCAGGCAAAATAGCGAGCTATTTGGTCGAGAAAATTTCCCAAGAAATCTTGGGCTAGATGGAGCTAGCTCGAGCTAGTTCGCGAAATAGCTCGAGCTAGTTCGGAGCGTCTTCATTAGCCTGAAAATTTCTCAATCCCGGCATGCATCAGCGCCCACGAGGCATTGTTACGTAATAGGTTTTTACACGTGCGTGAATGAGAGCTCACAACCGAAGCCATGCGGTCATGGCCTATTCCTGTCGCACACTGCTGGTATGTGCGAAACTCGGGATAATTTATGCAACCCGAGCTCGAGCTTACGTATCCCGAGTTTCGAGCTAATGAAGACGCGATTGCAACTTCAGGCTAGTTCCCCGGATCAGAAAAATAGCTCGCTATTTCGTCTGATCGGGCTAATGAAGACGCACCTACTGTCTTTGAAAATAGCGAGCTCCTCCGATCAGGTTTAAATTATCTGATCGGAGATAACCCTGCTATTTGCCTATTCTCCCTTGATGGAGATGAGTAGCGGTATTGATAGGAGATGTGCAAATGCCAAGCTGGCTGTTGTATGATCCTGTTACCGAGTTCGCACTTCACGCTGCTATTTTCAGCTATTTGCTGCCCTCAGCAGGCATCTGGTTACACCCAGACATGCTCACGAGTGGGGTTCTTGTCTCCAAAGTAGCTCACTTCATACCGAGAATTTTAACAGATTATTTATTTGATTAAAGATAGGATATCCCTTTTTGCGAAAATCATGAAGCCGGGCAGGAATCAGGAATCAATATGTATGAAATCTCACAATCATAGCTTCACAGAGCTCTTCAGGAAAAGTGCAAAAAACTGTCCTTCTAAACATTTGAAACTCCCTGTTTTGTAGTGACTTTTCACGTGTCGTACTTCACCGATCAGTGGATGAGGCAGGGGTGCGCCCCTCACCTCAATGTTTGACTGCAGAGGAGAGAGCCGCGACACACGCTATTAGGGTCTCGCTGTGCTAGGCTGCAGGAACCGTCAGCTTTTGGATGGCCTGTCCAAAACCTACTCCTACCTACAAAATCTACTCACTATATACTCTGAGCAGTCAATATAATTCTGCTTTAAGTCAGTTTCCAGATCTAATATTGAGAGGGAAGTGACAGTACTGTCTTCAATTTTCCAGGCTTCTTACACAGTTTTATTTTTTGACCTGTAGAAGGGCTACCTTTCCTTTGATAGATTATTATTGGTTGATATTCAAGCTGCCAGGAAAGTGTCTCAGCTCACATATAGATTTTATTAGAAATTATTTATCGGTTGATATTCAAGCTGCCAGGAAAGTGGCTCAATTCACATCTAGACTTTATTAGATGTGATTTATTGACTGACATTTAAGCTGCAGGCAAGTGGCTTGGTTCACACATGGATTTTAACATACTACTTATTGGTCAACATCTAAGCTGGAAAGTGGATCAGTTCACATATATTGGTGGACATAAGAGCTGCAAGGTATTTTAATCACCTGCTAAGATCTCATCTTGTGTTTCAGGTCATGGCTATAGATGTGGGCTGATGATACCATCAGATATAAGCAAAATATTCCTGACGTTTTGATTATATCTCCCACCATTTCTGTACTTTCTTTCCTCTCTCTCTCTCTCTCTCTCTCTCTCTCTCTCTCTTGTCAAATCCTCATTTCCCCTTTATGTGTTAGTCTCCTTCTTTCTCTCTTTCTATCTGTATGTCTGTCTGCCTCTTTGTCCCATTTTCTTTTCCTCTGTCTCTCTCCCTCTGTCCTCTCCCACCATTTCTCCCTCTCCTCTCTCATTTTCTCTGTTCCACATTCTCCCTTTCTTCCTCTCCTGGCTTCAACGATGTGGCCGAGGGCAGCAGACCAGTAAGAGTGAATGGTCTCATGATTTGGAGGGCACATCACAGCAGTGGTCCTCCCCCCCCCCTCCCCCCACCACACAAATAAATAATGCAAATTAATAAGCCTGGGAGTGTGCCCCTGCAATGGCTCTACAGGATCCATCGGTCAGCTGCTGGGAGAATTAGAGGCTATTTTGCTCCTTAAAAATCAGAGGAATGTGGGACAAGAAATGAGGACAGGCTGAAGCATTGAACCTTGTGTGGGATTCACAACAATAATATGAGGCTGTGTTGTAATGGTTATGCAGGACTTTAGGTGACTTTTGCATAAAGTTTCTAATGTCTTAAATAACAAACTTCTTTTCTGCTTTCTAAGCTAAGGGAAATTAATATAGATAATACTTTGTACAAGTGAGAACATTTTTCATGAAAACCTTTGAGTTCCTATGGTTTACCATTGGTATATGGGATGCATTATAAATTTGCTGGCATATGACATGAGTGTTGTCAATATGCGCAGGAGCCAAACTTGAAAACCTTTCACAAATAATAAATTGAATGATTGTACAGTGTAGGTCTAGGTAGTACACTCCTCAAGCACATAACTTGGTCTGTAATGTAGCCAGGAGCTTGACCAAGAAGTGTTTTGTATGTAATTAGCATGACCTTGAATGCTATTCTCTGCCGCATTGGTAACCAATGCAGGTTTCCTAATACTGGTGTAATAAGTGTATATTTCGTACAACCTAATAGAAGCCTTGCACAGGTGTTTTGCAAAGTTTCAGTAATTGTAAAGCTTAATATAAACATCATGTATCCTTTAGAATTTGTATAATTGTATATGTCTTTCTGTTTATATGTACCTTGTGTGATGACACATTCTTTGTTTGTATTAATGAAAACCAGTGAAAATGAAATTTCCAATTGGACAATAAATTGCTATATCCATATCCATATCCATATCCATAAATTGCCCATCAAAATGATCCTTGTATTTCATGAAAAGTTTCTATAATCCTATAGCTATTATATTTAGAAATAAGATGATGCTGAGTAAAGTTTGATTGAAGTTTATATCGAAGCAAAACAGTTCCAGGTTGTTGGTCATTTCTAAACCAACTGATATTTATTCAAAACCAGGATTCTGGCTGCAGAAGGCTAATCATTCTCAATATCTTCTCTGCTCAGACTTAAAGGGGAAGGGGAGAGCACCTCGCATGTGACGTCACAAAATAAAAACTTAAAAATCAAATAACTTTCTTTTCCTTTTGACCGATTTTCGTCAAACCTTCACTCATATGTTTCTTTCATTTGTCTCTTTTTGTTGAAACCAAAATAATTTCAGGGTGAACTTCCCCTTTAAAAAGAGGACGATTATCTTCTAGTCTTACGCTATTAGTGTATTAGACTCTAACAATGTATGTTTCGGTTTGGATTAGATATGTGAAAAGCCTAGAAAGCAGGTTATTTGTGATGGACCGGAGATGAAATATATAATCTGAACTCCATATGTATGTACATCTTCGGGTTCAGAGAGGCGGGGTTAGGACCAGATGTTGAGGAGTTGTAATCTGCACAAAACGCCTGACCCCAATTGATCTCGGTCGTGACTTCTCGATTTGTGGCAGATTCTGTTTTCCTTTCTCACTCAAAGGTGTGGCGGGTGCAGGCGTCATGGGGATTTAGGCTCGCCCCCCTTCTGAGTATCCATGGCAACAAAGGCACCTGGAACAATATAGATGCTCTCAGTGCTATAATCATTGGGATGTTTCAAACGTGTTTGTGCATTGTTTGATAAAGAAATAGAGTACTGAATCAGAACAGATACCCATCTGTGACCCATTCTAAATTTCATATAGATATTAATTTTTATGCTTTTTTGACTAAGCTTGCCATATTTAGGACAAAATACCAGCATGTTTACAGAATTCAACGAAATAGTCACAGCAAATTTTACCCTTTACCCAACAATTGTAGCTTGGTTTGAGATATATATATAGAGAGAGAGAGATTAAAAAAATGGGGAGAGAGAGGGGGAGGGGAAAATCAAGAAAGAGGATGAAAGCAGAGAAGTGGGGGGGGGGAATCTTGAAAATGTTTTATTTTTATCTGCTGAAACATACAAATACCCAAACGACACAGCCTACACAGTGTTACAGGTTAAGCACGTAATGCATGCCAAATGGTGCAGCTCTTCGTTTAATCAGGATTTGTCTGTGCATAGGGTGCAAAACATTTCCTCTGATCTAGGAAACGCAAACATCATTTCACATCTGTCTACAGTATGTTTTCCTCAGGAAAAGAGCACTTGTAAAGAAAAGAACCCTAGTGAAAAGTTTATTTCCCTCATAAGATAAAGCACAGCATAGCTCAATGTTTTTTCTTCATGATGTCAGTAGTCCCTGTGAATATATAGTACAGTGTGTTTGCATGGAATGATTTTTAAGTTTGTGTCTGATGATTATCTTTCATACTGGTTCTATATGATGGGCATATGCATTCACTGGATGTGATACATGAATTAATGAGCTGCAGGAAGATAAATTTAACAATTAATGACTTTATTCCGTTTGGTTTCTCCCATTACAGAGACCAGATGCCACTGTCCAAGCCTGGCCAGATCACCATGGAGAAGACGCCCAGCTACTTCATCACGGAGGAGGTCCCCAAGCGGATACGACAGCTCAACAAGGACACCAAGCTTGTGGTCGTGGTCCGCGACCCCGTCACGCGAGCCATCTCCGACTTCGCCCAGTCCGTGGCGATGGGCCGCCGCTCCCCCGCCGATTTCGACCGGCTTGCAGTGCCAGATCCAAAAACAGGCGCAGTCGACGGCGACTGGTACCCGATTATGATTGGACGGTACGCCGATCACGTCGAACGGTGGCTCAAGTACTTCCCCCGCCGCCAATTCCTCTTCATCAACGGTGACGAACTGGTGAGCAGCCCCGCCAAGCAGCTGATCCGCGTCCAGGAGTTCTTGAAGATTGACACGGTCATCGACGAGCAGTACTTTGTCTATAACAAGACCAAGGGCTTCTACTGCGTGAAGACGTCCAAGGAAGGGCAGGATATCAAGTGTCTGGGGGACGCCAAGGGGAGGGCACACCACCAGGTTTCCCCCTCCGTCCTCAACAGCCTCAGGAAGTTCTTCCAGCCGCACAATGAGAGATTCTACACTCTGGCTAGAGAGAACTTTCACTGGGGGGAGTCAGAGGGGCAGAGATAGTATCTAATCCTCTCCTTAATATCACCCAGCTAATCCACCCCACATCTCTGATTGCGGCTCTACCTTTGTGCAGATAGCTTGGGGTGGTATTCTGAAGACTTAAGTTCTGTACCTTCTATGAGTTTTTCTTTCCTCTTCCCTTTCCCTTTTTCTCTTTGCTGGACAGGTACCAGTAAAAGTTTGAACCTTACTTGAAGTAAACTAACAATTGATTTTTCTTTCTTATTGCTACTCACGTCTAGTGGCTCTGATACTGTTTCAAAGAATACTAATGGATATTCAGAACCTGCATGAGCACAAACAACAACGCAAAAATATCGTATAATTGCCAATGTTGTCAATGTGCAACTCCCTTTTTGGTTGGAAAGCACAAGGACTTAACAAATTTGAAATACAGAAAGAGAAAAAAGGCCCTGATTGGTTGGGGTATCACATTATCTCCATGACATCTGCACGCAACTTGTATATTTTCTGCATATGATGATGATTTCTAAGCTCATTGAAGTAACTGTAACTGTCATTCCAATGTCTAACCAGAAATGATATTTTATTGTATTGGCTGAATATTTATTTACATTTTTATTCAAGTTCTAACATTTTAAGTTTAAGGACATTGTTATACTTCAAAGAATACATGACAAGTTAGCTGTGATGATATGTGTCAGGAAGCAATTGTTACTATAATATACATGCATACCCAGTGGACAGACATAGCTTTGTGTAATACCAACCTAAAAAAGTATATCACATGTAGTGAATGCTTGCGATATTGAAATATGTGACTGTGAGTCTTTTTTGGTACCATAATAGAGCTAGAATGATTTGCTGACGCTATTAAAAAAAATCATGATTTGTGACGATGTGTGTGAAAAAAAAATGATTTGGATGATTATTTGATAGGTATAGTAGTGTTTTTTTCAGAGTTAAATCATGAAGAATTTTATCATGTTGTTTTTGTGTATTATACCAATTGGACATTTGTGCAAAGTTGGACTAATATACTTACCGATTGCCTGTCATGGCATTGTTATAGTAGCAGCTTCAAAGAAAATTTGGTAGATGATGATTCCATGTTATGATTTGTGTGTATAAGCATATGATATGTATTTGATTATGGTAAATTGTTGCAAAAACATATAGAAAGATGTATTTTGCTGTTTTATTTGAGGGCTTTGTGTTTGAAAGAGTTTTCTTTTGGCAGCTAACATGAAAACTTGTGACTCACATCGTGTTGATAATCTCTGTGTTTTTTTCACAACTTTTGGTCGATGCAAAGTTAGTTTGCTTAATTTACATGAATTCTTATCATTTTGGCCCAAATCATGAAAGAGATGGAAGATGGGTAGTTTGTGAATGTGGATGTTTTGGATGAGCCAGAAAGGAAAAAAAGCACATTTTGTGATCGTTGAATTAAGGCACTTACAAGGAATTAAGGCTGATATAAACAAAATTGAAATGATCTCAGAATAACAGGCTGAATTATCAATTAACAACAATGTTGCCAATTCCCTGGGAAGTGGGAAAATACCTAGGCAACCAACACCTGAATGCTTCCAACTGAATTGTTTCAGTGCAACTCAACTTGTTGTTCATGCCCTTCTTACCTTAAGACATTGTCTGTTTTTTTTTTAAAGTTTTTGTTGGCAGAGATTAATTTAACAAAATAACAAACATTTGCGATGCCCCTCCAAATTGTAATGATCATGTTTTAATTGTTTTTACATGAAAAAGAAGAGGGAAAGCAGGTATGTAAGCTCACAGCAATCATAATGAGCATGGCTAATATGTTTATTTTTTAATATATTGGCATTTCTGCAGAATAGTTGCTGCACTTGGGGGTCATGACATGTAGAGAATGCACTGCTGATTGTCTGGGAATAGAGAATGAAGCTGTTTCAAAGTTGGGTTAGAAATGGGTTTGGAAGTGTTGATTGTGTGATATGTATTACATATATACATTCCACTTTCTTAGTTGTAAGTAGTAATTACTTTGTTTCCATTTCCTAGGAATTATATAGGAGTTAATGAAGTAACTCCTACTGATGTCCCTGATCCCATCCCCTACCACCCCCCCCCCCATTGACTCATTGATAATCCCCCCTTTCTTGTTGCCATTTTTATTCTTCCATGATGTCATACTCATTCTTGCCTACCCCTTTCTAGAGATGACATGATTAATGTTGCTCCTCAGCAATTCAAAGGATAGTACTATTGCATGATGGGATGGCAGAGCAAAACTCTGCGCCAATGCACTAGTGGACAAGCTGTGTATGGGGCAACGTTACAGTGCTGATTTTCTTGCTTATACGATTAACGAAACACTCACAGAAATCATGTTTTTTGATGAATTAACCAGCGCAAATCAGACCTAGGTTTAGGTTCAGGTTCTAGGTCTATGGTTATGGTTAAGATCAGAGTCAGGCTTAAATTATTCTATCAAATCCTATAAAATTCACCCGGTTCGAAAGTGCATTATGAGTCTGAATCCTATCTCAACCGGAATGCTGTATTGTGTATGACTTCAACATGGTAAATTTCCATCATTTTCCCACTTTCTTCCCCCACACCCCTGTCAGCACCACTTTATGGGAATAATGTTTGAATAAATGGCAGTACATTTACTTAAAAAATTGACCGTGAGAATATCTGCTTGGTATGTAATTTGTAACAATAAAATACTTCCGTATTACACTGGTCTGTAAATGAGATGTTTTCATATGCTCAAATGTCATGACATGTACTTTTGAATTATTGTACCAAAGATTGTTAAATGTACTCCCTGTTTTATTTGTACTTACTATGTATTATATTTCCTTGTGAAATGTTTTTAAAACATGGTGAAAATGTGATTGTCTTTTTTCAAAGAAAAATGATGATGTGAAAAAATGTACAAGAACCCTCACATTTCATGTGTTTTGTCCACCAATGTAACACTATACAGTAGGTTTCCTTAGTAAACTAATGTGTTACCTGCAGATATTCGTACAGATTTATGTGTACTAAAATTAAAATGGGATTTTATTGACAGACTTTGAATATGCGGAGTCTGTCTCCATGTAGTAAGTATTGTTAATGTGAAGTGTTTATATTTGTTTCAAATTTTGCTAGTAAAGTCTTCATGTTGTTAGTCACTAGATGACTGTCAATTTACTTACTTGTAACAGAGAAAATGGGTAGGCTATGTGCTCAAGAAGTATGCTCCGCAGCAAAAATGAACCCTTTGCCCAAGTTCATTTCACAATTTGACCAATAGAGGGTGCTATGTACATTACGCATCACAGGGATGTCTGTGGTCAGGTAAAGATGCTTGACCTCTGGCTACTTCAGAAGCTATTCCGTTCATTATGATCAGCAATGTGATCATAGACTAGGCTCACTTTCAGGCTGTTACACATTTTTACCTCCAACCTACCACAAGTATAAAAATACATCTGGGTCTAGTAATGACTAGACTAACTGTTGTCTGCTCCCAGTCAGTCCATCAAGGGGCAGTGGACATCTAGAGAGTGATTAGTCTGCTGCAACCAGACCCATTTATTCTCTAGTTTGGATTAGCAATGCCCAACTGCCTGGGAGTGTGACTGATTGTAGACTAGATGAATTTATCAAAGCAAAGAACTGTCAGATCATGTCATACAGGACTATTTGACATGTGCATACAGCTTATAGTAATTGATTCAAGCCTATTGGCTGGTGTACTAGTATTATCCAGCTATAAGCTTCTGAAACCCACCCATCAAACAGTCTTTAAGATGTTACTGTGTATAGAAATGTAAGTGTTGGCTGTTATTTGTGACATATCTCACTTTTCTTCATTCCTTTCCTTTGTGAGTGAATTTGTGCAATCTATCTTTTCAATCTGGGCCCCACTCTCTTGAATTTGCATTATGGAGTTAACACTCGACTAATCAGAATACTGACTTTGTTGATGTGCACACATCTATATCTGTCTATCTGTCTATCTATCTATCTATTTATCTGTCTGTCTATATCTATCTATCTATTCTTTTTTTCTCTCCTCTCTCTCTCATACACATAATGTTAACATAAAAACTATAAGTCTTGAATGTTCGTAATTGATGAAACACACAAATGACATAAATGTGGGTGATGTAATAGCGAGCAAATAGATTTGTGTGGTTTATTGTGAGATAAAGTGGCAAAAATGTTTTAGAATGATTTTTACTAGCAGAATACATATGTGATTTTTTTTGTACAAAACACATTTGCTCTATGACGTACTATTTGCATTCATTTTTATTACTGTGTGTATTTGGTAGGCCCTAATATAGAGAGGAAAGCAATTGGTGAACAGAACAGGGGAAGAGAGGGAGAGATATAGAGATGAACATTGAAGTACAGAGAGAGAGAGAGAGAGAGAGATGAACAGATAGAGAGGGAGAGAGAGAGAGGTGGGGTAGAGAGATGGAGAGGGACAGAGAGAGAGAAATAGATGACCAGTGAAGGACTGAGAGAGAGAGAGAGAGAGAGAGAGAGAGAGAGAGAGAGAGAGAGAGAGAGGGAGAGAGAGAGAGGGAGAGAGATGAACAAGGAAGTACAAAGAGAGAGATACAGAGATGAACATTGAACATGTTGAAGCACAGACAGAGCGAGAGATACAGAGATAAACAATAAAGTACAGAGAGAGAGAGATACAGATATGAAAAGAGAGAAAGGGAGAGAGAGAGAGAGAGAGAGAGAGAGAGAGAGAGAGAGAGAGGGAGAGAGAGAGAGAAAGAGAGAGAGAGATACAGATATGAAAAGAGAGAAAGGGAGAGAGAGAGAGAGAGAGAGAGAGAGGGAGAGAGAGAGAGAAAGAGAGAGAGAGAGAGAGAGAGAGGGAGATACAGATATGAAAAGAGAGAAAGGGGGAGAGAGAGAGAGAGAGAGAGAGAGAGAGAGAGAGAGAGAGATGGAGAGGGATATACAGAGAGGGAGTACAGCATATCTTCAGGTGATGTAGGCCCTTCTTCCTCTTTGTACAGGCCTTTATTCATATTTTTATTTTATCATTCACTCAGTGTAAGCACCTCCAGTATCCCCTTGTCCCGTTAACTCTCTACGCGTCAATGTTGCTTTTTTGGTAAAAACGATACACACAACCCTATAGAGCCACATTATGCCTGGTACAGATACGGTTATAAGGCAATGATATTTCAAAATACCATTGACTCTCAGCTCTGCGCACGCTTGTTCTGTGGTTAACATTGTACATAAGATCAAATGGTATAGCGCCGTCTACGCCGATTCGCCGAAGTGAATGAATGTAACTATTTTTCATAGAAAATATGGACACCTCTTTGATGATACTGTCTCCTTTACTCTTATTTTGTCTCCTCTCTGTCGTGCTCATGTGTTTCACCTCCCTTCTCTTCTTCTACTTCTGCAACTTCTGCATGTTCATTATAGCTTCGTTTTCTTAATCTTCTGTCTGTATATGTTTGATTAAAGCAAAACAACGCGCTAATTTGGAAATCAACATAAAACAAAAAAAAAACAAAAAACGTTTGCACAGGTAAATGTGTGTGATGCTATGAAACAAATACCAACAAATTCACCTTTTGCCATGTAACTCTTAATCATGACGGGAGCCGTAGCCACGGCAAAGCCAAACTACTGTAAAAACATGTCTGAAATTCGTTTCACAATGATTGCAATCGTATGAAAGAAGCGTCTTTTAAAAGTGACGTACACGTTGAAACCAAATGACACCGGAATAAGTTGCTCGGGATAACAAAAGAAATTATGATTACGATTATGATAACGAACGGTTCCCGTAATATTTAATACTATCAGTTACCTGTTCACTATAGCCCACATTAATGCACCACAACTGGCCAGGGACTTATCTCACCAACTAAACCAACTGCCAATCGCTTTAAGGCAACTATAAACAATAAGATCCGATGTTGTACGACTCTGTGATTGGCTGAATCACGGACCCGGTATGTGACGTCACATTTCAGGACCTTAAAGGGTTGCTAAATTAGAAAAATAAGTTCTCATTGATACATGTAAAATTATCTACTAAAAACGAATTTCACATTTGTTTGCCGCAATAAAGTCTTATTTTGACGAGAATTTGAAAAAACGCACACCTCCAAGTGACGTAAGGGGAGTCAAATTCCATAAAAGACTCCGCTGTTGAACTAAGATTGTACGGCAGTCAACAACAATTTCTAATACTTTTTTTTTCGTTATGTGTGCAGATTTTATTCACGCAATTCAAACAATACGTTACCAATGGAAACCCCAAAGCATGTCCGAGGTTTGCCCGAGTAGGAACAACTAATAGATTCAAAGTGCATTCCATCCAATGAATCTGAATGACAAGATACAGGTGAATGCAATAACGCATTACTACACAATTATCGATAAAGTTGTGAATACATTACGAAAATCGTCTATTGCTGACTTCCGTACAATCTAAGTTTAATAACGGACTTTTATGGCATTTGACTCCTCTGCCGTCACTTGGAGGTGTGCGGTTTTTTTTCACATTTTCGTCAAAATTTATTGCGGCAAACGAATGTGCCATTAGTTTTTATTGGATGATTTTACATAGATTAGAGGGAACTTATTTTTCTAATTTAGTAACCCTTTAACTCTACATAATCGTGGAACAATCGTGTCGTCGTCTGTGGTGACCTTGAAATGATGTACACATTGAAACCACTCATGTACCAAGTAGGGGTCAGTGGTTGAAACCAAACGATACCGGAACTCGAGAGTGAAGTGGGAAGAGTGGGTTCCGTATCACTGCTATCAATTACCTGCTCACTAACCCACAGTAATGAACCTTAACTGGTAAACATACCTTACCAACGAACTAGCAAGTTTGATTGGTTAAGTTAATGACAATATACGTGATATTAATGCATTTCCTGAAAAAAAAACCCCGATGAAGAGTGCAGAGCATGACGAAAACTATTCGCTGCTTGCAATTACATTCTCGTTCATTAATCGTGTAAATGGACAATGGTGTTTAGAGGGGAAGTGTGGGGGGGGGGGGCAGCAGAAATAAATGAACTTTGGCTAAGTGCTAACGGAGTGTCAATGGACCATAACCAGGTTCCTAGGTATGCAGCTGTTTCCTACTGATGGGAAGTTGTTTACTGTATGTTATAAGCAATCCTAACACTTCACTACCTGACTATACTTTCAAGTGTTTTATCCGCCCATTGAAATCGAAATTCATGCAATTGTGTTTGGCGAGTTGGTATTCCTAAGGATAGAGTACGATATATGCGTATACATCATGGTCTTTATCATAATGTAGCTAAAGCTAGGTTTTGTGGGCTGTAGTCCAAGCGACTATAGAAGTTAGACATCGGCAAAACTTCGAGGTTCGAACCCCCGGGCCGCGGCGTCTTTCGGAAAGTGACGGCGCGAGACGTTAATGATCATCTGATTAATAAGTATCCGTAAAGAAACTAATACACTTTTACACACACACACACACACACACACACACACACACACACACACACACACACACACACACACACACACACACACACACACACACACACACACACATACACACCCCCCACACACACACACACACACACACACAAACACACACACACACAAATAAATATATATATACACATACACAATGTATCTAAATGTCATTATTATCACACATACAAAAGTTTTCTATATAAACGAACAAATAGAACTGTCCACATACCACGGATGAATAGTGGCATAAGTGACACACTCAAACTCCTTTTACCTTTCATATTGTTATTCTATATACTTAAGGGTTACTAGTATCATATAGGCTTATCAATAGGTCAATTTCCTTATGAGCGCAAATGTTATGGACGTCGCTCAAACAATACGATACTAATGGAAACCCCAAAGATTGTCTGAAGTTTGTCCTCGGAGCAACAACTAAGCTGAGTCACGAAACTGAGTCATGAGATACAGGTGAATAGAATAATACATTACTACGCAATTTGGAGGAAAGCTTTAAAAACATTACGAAAACGGCCTATTCAATAATGTCATGAAATTACAAAAAAATGTATATTCATATAAAAATGCGGATAATCCTGGCAACAGAGTAACCGTACCCTATCCTCTGTTTGTTCTTGAAACATATGTAAAATATCAAAAGGGACGTGCATCGGCCGGGAATCGAACCCGGGTCGCCCGCGTGGCAGGCGAGCATTCTACCACTGAACCACCGATGCGCAGTTGACACAGTCATTAGATTATCACGAATCTCGACGCTGTCATCTGTTGGATTACCACATTTATGTTAAAGGTGATATTCATAGAAAATCCAAAAATATGAAGATATTCATCTAAAGAAAGATTATAAGCCATACAATGAGCTCGGATGACATTCAAACAATATATCACTTTCCAAAAAGCGAAATTAAGGTCAAACAATCACCGTATTTTCGGGGACAAATTTGCCCTACTGTTATCCGAAAAGGCCTTTAGGTCTAACGTAAGAAAAGGGATGCGTCATTGTGCATCAAACATGCCAATCCGCAGCTTCTTTTCCGCCAGAAGCATCATGCATTGTTAATGAAACTGTGATGGCAGTTGCTAGTGGATTAACAGGTGTGATACACAATGGTCATTGTGAAGCGTATCCCGGCTGTGACGTACACACAACGCCACTTTCCCTGAGGCGATTTCGTAGGTCAGGAAGAGAGTCAATTTAGTAAAATTTTACTTTCATTAAACACAAAAGTGAACACTTTCATGGCATGTTAGCTGCATAAATTGCTTTAATAACCCATTCAATTATAAAATAAACTATATTTATTTTATTTTATTTCCTATGAATATCACCTTTAATGATGATATCAGTTCGAATGAGTGTGAACATAGAGAAAGAGAAAGTAACGAATTTGTTGGTCATGGTAATGATTACAGGACCCCGAATCGCGGTTTCGGATCTCTTTTTATTTTGGTACCTAAATTGGTAGCGTATTGATAGGCCTTTTGATATTGTTTGGTATCGGCTTTGGTGTTTGTATTGGCATTGATATTGGCATAAGTATTGGTATTGATATAAGTATTTGTATTGATATCGATATTGGTATAAGTATTAGTATTGGTATTGATATAAGTATTTGCATTGATATCGATATTGGTATTGGTATCAGTATTGGTATTGATATCGATATTAGTATTGGATCACTATATTGGCTTTTAAATTGGCAATACTATTTTCTTCAAATGATCGTAAATCAATAAAACGTCAAAATCATTTAAGTAAGAGCAAACATAATGCCAAATTGAAAAGCAAAAGAGGAATTTCAACCTTTTCAGCGAGTTGCCAATTTGAAGATTTAGTGCCCATTTGCCCCTCATTTTGCTTTGAAAAATCATTATAAAGGTAATTTATATCACTAAATGCCAATATGGATTCATCTTGTGCATAAACTAATGCTCTTTCACATGATGCATGTTTTATTATTTTTAATAGTTGAGTCACGATTAAACTTGAACCGTGGCACGGAAGCTATGTTTATAGTTCATAATCTAAAATGAGTACATCAAATCAATATCTAAATCAGCAAGTTCTGGGGGCGAAGTACGGCATATTCATAGACGTTGAAAGAGTTGGTAGGAGGATATGGGGGCAAATTGTTTTGCTGCTGTAACAATGGTGTTCACTCCGTTTTTGGCTCTCCCCTCCTACAAATTATTTTCTCACCCTCAAAGCATAATGAACTCGGTAAGCTTAGAAAGCTGGTAATAATGATCTAAGAGACTGAGGTAATAATACAGAATTTCCACCATCAAATCTACTTTGAAACACACTGAAAATAGTTATTTAGGGGAGGATATAATTACCACATTCATAACAACATGACCCAACGTTGATTCTTCATTGCATTAGACACAGTGGGTCGGGAGGGAAAAAAGGGCTAGAAAGCCAATTAAATTGTTCACCACTTTGTTGCACAACATTCTCCTTCAAAACAATCCAGTACATAACTAGCGCCTGATTTATAATGCTTCCCTGTCGAGATTGTGTGAAATCCCTGCACTCTCAAAACAATGCGGCGCACAGGGGTTCATAAGTGAACACACAAAGAATTAAAATACCTCTTATGATAATGTTCTGTGAACGTCCGCTTATTTAATTGTATTCGCGCGATTTCTTGTGTATTCAGGCTACGATTTTAAAAACGAAATCCAACATGTTCAAGATGTTCTGAGAGGGCGGGTTGGGGTGGCAGACTGAGAAAATATTAATTTAGCAAATTATACCTTTTCATCAAACTATGCAACCTGCACTGATACTTCCAACATATTTTACGACGTTTGTAAATTCCTGTCCGTCATAATTTCCTACTACCCAACATAAAATGAGATGCTGCACTGATTAGTTGTCATTTCACTTATCGGATTGACGTACATATCATTGCCGCTTTTAAGATTCAGTCAACTAAAACAATCTACTTCACGCCGCGACTTGCATTTTTTTTCTGAATTTGTTTCGATACTCGTCAAAACGAAATAAAAGCTATGAGAATAGCACACATATTCGTGATATCAATCATGATTGAATTCTCGATGATTTAGCAGCTCGTCTTGATTAATACATTGATATAAAAAAATAATGACAAGGTGATGTGATGCACCCGCGTCATATTGATTTATACGACCATTTTTGCATTAGAGGTTTGTTATTTCATCTACGTTCACAATGTTTATCAGCGTTCTGTTCACGGCATGTAACGTTGAGATGCACCCGCGTCATATGATATCATGTGTGTGTCGTTCTATTCGAGTTTCTGTCACAAAGGAATACGCATATGTGATGAGAGAAGAGAATTAAATTACCAGCCGTGGAGTATTTCATCCTCTTTAATTAAATTCATTTAAATGGTGGTTTATTGATGGAATCATTCTGAATGACAAAAAACCTCTCTGCTTGATTTACTCTTGGTGACTATAACTCACAGCATTTCCGTCACGATTATTCTCTCTTTAGTCTCGGATTCATTAAGGAACGCGCCAGCTTACGGAAAGTCTCGTGTGAATTCAGTGAATATCGTGTAAGTATCGTCCAGGGAATTCATCGCTTTATTCGGTAATTTCAGTAACTCTATATCAACCATTTTTTCTAACCGTAAGGCGAATTGTAATGTAAAGTTTGTAAATACTTGCGCAACATTGAAAAAGTGTAACTGGAATTGCTTTGATTCCGTTTATTAAACAAAAGAACAAGGAATAGCACACTGAGAGTATTTACAAACACGAAACCATCACTTGCATCGTGTAAAGCCTATAGCAAACAAATGGAATAATGATATTAACATAAACACAATATATATTTTATGAGAATCATGAGTCAACGTAGCGGTACAAAAAGACTTATTTATTTGCGGTCGACCCTCTGACACAAAAATATATATGGAAACATGCATAGAATCAATGTGTGTACAAAGGACCAACGGCGTAGATACGGGGGGGGGGGGGGGGGGGGCGGGGGGGGGGGCACGTGCCCCCCCCCCACAAATTCCGTATGCACCCCAGGTGCCCCCCCCCCCACATGATTCCCATAGAGAAGCATTAGGCACACAATATTTTGATGTCCCCTACAAAATTTCAAGGCCCCCCCCCCCCTCCGTGTCCCCCCGCTGAAAAAAAATTCTATAGCTACGCCGCTGCAAATACCATTAAAATAATATTCGACAACGCTTTACACGGGGTTTTTAAGATGAAATTGATGATAATGGGTTACAAGTTAATTGTACAGTATCAATGTGAGCTTTCCCATTCATTGTGTTATTTTGGACAAGATCTGAGCCTGTGAAGTTAACTACAAATAGCAAACTTTTCATGAGGCATTATTTGAATTCTACGTCACAGCTTAGTGGTATATTTGATACACTTGGCATAATTCTGCTGTTGTTATGGTTCATGAAGTCTTTTAACCCTCTCTGTGTCACGTGGTCTGCTGCCTTATGGGATATACGTGTTCTACTAGTGCAAGAAATGCATCAGTGGTGGATGAAAGATTAAACCAGCTCAGTTGTATTCGTCTTCAAAAGCGATGCACGACATTTAATACGCATGCAAGGATGGTAGAGAGCTAGGTAATTAATTTTTCTCCGTCGTGAGACGAAATGCTCAAGGCGCCAGGAAGTGATTAGTGAGTGGCATTGGTTATGTTAATTAAAGACGAATTCTTTAAATGATTGTGAAGCGCGCAATGTCATTTACGACCATGATGCAGATGGGAACGAGGCGGCTGTGAGTGTGTGCGCGTGTTTGTGGGTGTGAGAGTGTGTATATGTGTGGGTGCATGTGAATCTCCATATACATTATTCCCTGTGTTTTACCTTACGTGGAAAATATTGTGTAAAGGGCTTTTCAAGTAAGGAATGGGCAGGAAATATCAGGAAATGAAGTATACATTAACAATGTCATATATTTATATACAGTATATGTATGTATACATCATGTACACCAGTAACCAGCTCCCTTGGGGAGGAAGCATGACGTCATCACCAGGATTATTGCTCATCTGAAAAACACGAGGAAAAGACAATCTTTTGGGGAAAAGGCTGTTTGTTCTTTCTCGGCTCCTTGAAAATGAATATAGATATTGACAGGTTCCTTGAAGGAAAGAACGTGAGGAAGAAGAAATATATTCAGTTGTCGGTCTTTGTCCGTGTTTGAAAGGGGTAAAAATGCCCCCACCACCTCACCGAAGTAATTTGAATATATGGTTGCTATTTCCTGGCTGCTACTTTCTTAAGCAATATTTGTTTGCGTGTGTTTTATATATTTATCTCATATTCATGTTCATGTCCATATCTATTGCTTTTACTGTGAAATTGAATTTAATGACCACCAAAATCATTCATAAAGATAATATTCTGGCCTTTAGGCTGTTGGAGATTTATCATCCAAACTGCCAAATTTAGTATAATATTCTAAGACCAGTCACTGTCTCATCCTTTTTCATAATTAAAGGGGAAGCCGGAGAAGGAATCGAATGATGAGTCTACTACAATCCGACCCATTTATTGAATAGGTTGGTTTACAAACGCCCAACACCTCTTGGACGCCAGAGGGGGTGTTTCACCAAGCTGTTCGTAAGTTACGAACGATTTTACGAACGACTGGTGATCCCTTCTTGTGCTTAATGTGATACCACACTTTGTTCATTGAGAATCTGATTTAGCACAAGAAGGGATGACCAGTCGTTCATAAAGTTGTTCGTAACTTACGTACAGCTTGGTGAAACACGTCCCAGGTCCCCCCACCCCCACCCCCCTGCTTCCCCTCCTTCCCGAAACCAGTCTCCCCTTATAATTTAAATATTGGAATGATTGATGACACATGTAGGTACACTGTATTGATTTCCCCTTCCTTCCCCCCACCTCGTTTGACCACCTCCCCGGAAACTCCGGACAGATGAAGGCACTTGCCCTATTAATGTAATATCATGGCTTCTGTCTGTCTGTCTGTCTGTCTGTCACCATCTTCGGATATTACGTAACACTGCAACGGGAACTGACATAAGTGAGGCTTAATTATATCATTAATGCTCCCGTACCACTGCCAAAAACAGATAAAAAATTGGTTTAATCCATTACGCTGCTCAGACGGCACGGTATGAAATATCTGGACTAAAGATAGTTTTCACATAAATGAATAGTTACTAGGAAAAATAGACATCCCACTTCCCGGATAGATGATGATGATGATGATGGGGAGGATGACTACAACGACGACGACGACGACGATGATGATGACAAGAAGTCACGATGTATCTCATTTTGTTCCAAAAATTAATGTTTGCACTCTAAGGTATAGAAGTTCCATATGAATAGGGCCATTACATCATATCAATTACAACATTAGTGTGTGGATGCAGTTGTGTTTTTTTCTGCGCCTCTTATTACGTAATGCAGACATGGTTAATTGAGCTTGGGCACACAAGATGATGATGATGAGGATGATGATGATGGTGATGATGATGATGATGATGATGATGATGATGAAGATGACGACGACGATGATGACAAGAATTCACGATGTATCTCATTTTGTTCTAAAAATTAATGTATGCACTCTAAGGTATAGACGTTCCATATGAATAGGGCCATTACATCATATCAATTACAACATTAGTGTGTGGATGCAGTTGTGCTTCTTCTTCGCCTCTTATTACGTAATGCAGACATGATTAATTGAGCTTGGGCACACAACATTTAACAGTTTTTGTGAGGCTATATATTAATGTAAAGGGGAGGTCAGCTCCGATAAAAGTGCATTCAATGACGGCAGAATTATTTCAGAAGCTGGAAACAGAACGTTACCCATTTTTTTTTGCTATTTTTTTTTGCTATTGGCGAGTTTTGGTACATCGCTTATGGGACACAGGCACTTAGTAATTTTAACTCCTGTACTTTGTTGAAATAATCTTAAAATACATGTAAATGTCTTTTCGCGCCTGTGTCCATGACAACCCGATATATTAAGTCTGTTATCACTTTCTTGGGAGTACTATAGTCTGAATAGCCATACGTAGTGTCTATTACGATATTGCTGTTTTGTATTGTTCATAGATAGTCTTAATGGTACATTACAAACTGTTGTATAAAGGGAATACTCAAATCATATCCTCTGTGACGTTATACAGAACAAACAAGTGATTCACAGCATACGCTGTTTGTATCTGTCCTGTAACCATGGCAACCCGTCTTATTTTATCTTTAGCTATACCGCCTATTACAACGACTTTTTAATAGTCTATAAAGATGGTGGCCGTGTCATCCATCATAACAATCGTCATTACCATCATCGTCATCATCCTCACTATCGCTATCATCTTTACTACTCTGGTCTTTATCATCATCACCATAACCCACCATACACCATCATCATCATCATCATCATCATCATCATCATCATCATCATCTTCATCATTCATCATCATCAGCATCATCAGCATCATCATCATCATCATCATCATCATCATCATCATTATCATCATCATCATCATCATCATCATCAACATCATCATCATCATCGTCATCATCATCATCACTATCATCACTATCATCACAATCATCGTGCTATGATGTTGCCAGTGCCGTTCTTAATGACGATGCATATGTCTTCGGATGCTCCTTTTTAGGATCGATCACTAAACTTACAAACTTCAAACACACGGTCAGTCATCATTGCCATCGCGTCATCTCATCCCAAAATACACGAGACCACGTCACGTGACTGTACTTCTGTTATACGACAATTATCATAACATCTGTCAATAATTCAGCGCGGAAGAAGGGGAAACCCATACTTGCCAAAGGAAATTACTACTCTATGACAAGCACTGTGATTTGAATGGGTAAGAACAATGGACAGCCATGTAAACAGACTCCTCCCATCGTGAATCGGCAATAAACTAATCAATACTTCCAAACCGTAAATAAAACTTTCCTCTTGGTGCATTAGCAGAAGAAGGACCTGTGTCATAAATATTTACGATTGATCGGACTTGCGATTTAGCTCAATCGCAACTCTTTATTAGACGGGGCCCAATGTTATAATATGCCGTTTTGGTGTGATTTTTAAAGTGTATTCAGTCAACCATGACACGAAAATGACTTCTTTTGTTTGCATAACAGGTCATGTTTCATTTTTGTCAAAATATTTATTTTATCACCAAAATAAAGGGTTTTTAAAAGTTTCAAACTCAAGGAGGATAAATATTTCTTAAACGGTGCTCACTGAACCAGAACAATGTGTTAAGTGTCGGGATATGTGTTAGTGCATCGAGAGATGGATGATAAACATTGAAAGGACATAAATCATGCACCAGAAATGGAATTCATCAAAAATTCATTTGACAGAATCCCAAAATTACCCTTGTGACTTTTAAAAAGTGTCATTTAAAATTTGCCGACTCATGCATGACTTATTGGATTAATGCAATTTTCACACGGAAGTTAGTCAATAGGTTAACGATCATTCCTGCCAAATGATATTGCTCAAAACCTTTTCGATCAAAAGTTATAGTATATTGTTTAGGAGGGGACTTACTTTTTTTCTGTGTTTAGATTCAGTGGTCGGTGGTGTTTACACATTAGGCATGCACAAGGGAAACACTGTATTTTAAGTGCGACGCGACATCGTGACATTCCACCAGTATGGTTGGATACCCGAATCATTGGTTGTACTCTATTCAATTTGTCAGTGGTGAGTGAGGAATGCAGCGCACGTGCATGCTTCATGTATCCTTGGTATGACACGTGATCAAACAAAACACTATTGACAGGTTGTGTAATCCTTGTGAAGATCTACAATGTCAGATTCCAGCCTCCTTTCCTAGTTCTCCTCTCGTCATATGTTCGCCCTTTTTTAATTTTCCTTCATTGTTTAGCAAATTATTGTCATTTTTTCACATATGTGATCTTTTTTCAAGCTTTCGTTTACTTATATTCCACCCTCATGACAATTTATGTTACTCGAAATCATTATATGAAATGTATTCGTAATGTATATTTGTATTTATGTTGTAAGTCAAAAATAAACAAATAAAACGAAATGAATCTGTGAGAATAGCATGGCATAAGGAAGAAAATACTCTCAAAACTCAATCAATGTCCCTCAGAAAGTAAGAACCCGGAAAAAAAAAGAATTTGAGTGGGCTTACATCGATTTTTACACTTTAAATGGATTTTTTGGCAAGTCATGTTATTTCCTTATCGTTAATAGCAACTGCAGTGGTGTAGTGTCGTTACTTAGAGGTAGTGTTGTTACTTAGAGGTTACCTAAAGGTTACTCAGATGTTACTCAGATGTAGCTGCGGTAGCACCCTTGATCTCTCTTATCAGCTGCATTCTCATGTCATTTGGGTATGGATGAGGGACACTGACCTTCATGTAACACATGATGTCTCACTTTTGGCTTCAAGTAGTCGGTAGTACACACCGGCGGCCACACCACGGTACCTCTCTTCGGCTGGGGAGCTACTAAGTAGAGGGTATAACTGATCTTTATGAGGTTTATGTCAAAGTGATCTTACCCCTCTAGTGGCAACAAGAGCAGGACAGCTAGAACTTAACTTACTTAATGACGAAGAATACAGGTAGAAATATAACATTGAAATTAAAAAAATAGATACACCATCTTGAATATTGAAGAAATAGAACAAGATCCAACTGTTGTCCAAGAAAAATGAGTGGAACGTAATAAAAACATGTATCCAGTCATCACTTAAGGCAGTACTTCCGCATAGAATAAACAAGAAGAATAAGAAATGGATGACGGATGAAATCTTAGTATTGATGGAAGAAAGGAAGAATCAGGAAAATGAAAATAAAGCTGAATATGACAGGATACATAGACAAATCTCAGCAACATGTGGGGAAGCCGAGGAACAATGGCTTGAGGAAAAATGCAAGGAAATTGAGAATCGAAACAAACGACACATGTAAAAAGAAATGCATAAGAAAGTAAAAGAATTCACCAATTCACCAGTGGGTGCATAACAGATAAAGACGGCAAACTCCTGTTCGATCAAGAGGAAATCTCAGGAAGATGGGTAGAATGCATTACAGAGCTGTATGCTGACGACAGTGGAGCAATGCCACAGTTTCAATGTACAAGCAGGGTAATGAAAGAGGAGGTGTTTAGGGTACTAGATTTAATGAAAAGGGAAAAGCAACTGGACCGGATGATCTGCCAGTGGAGGCAATGCTGGCCATATTCTCGAAGGCTGATTTTACTATACCTATTCTTGCAATTTCATTGTCACATTTTGCATTTTCTGCAATCATGTGCCCTAAATACAGCATACTTTGAACTTGGTCAATGGGTCTGTTGCCTCTGTTGATGGCGACACATGGTACTCGGTTCTGACTCTTTTCTTTATCTGAAAACTTTTGACAGCCCATGCTCTGTCCTTACAGCTGAATTAGACCGGGTACAGGCACACTTGAAGGGATTTTTAATTGAAGAACAATATGTGAACGAGCGATGAAAGTGCAAAAAGATGTGTACGTATGTTTCATTGACTGCACCAAAGCTTTTGATCGTGTCAACCATTCAGAAATGATTAATTTGCTTATCAGAGATTGGAGTAGATGGAAAGGATCTGGAAATAATGACTAAGATGTACTAGGAACAAAATGCAACTGTAAGGACAGAGCATGGGCTGTCAAAGGTTTTTCAGATAACGAAAGGAGTCAGAACCGAGTATCACGTGTCGCCATCAATATAGGCAACAGACCCATTGACCAAGTTCAAAGTATGCTGTATTTAGGGCACATGATTAGAGAAAATGCAAAATGTGACAATAAAATTGCAGATAGAATAGGTATAGTGAAATCAGCTTTCGAGAATATGGCCAGCATTTTAACCTCGAGAAAAATCAACATTAGCGTGAGAGCCAGGCTTATAAGATGTTACATTTGGTCGACGCTCTTATACGGCGCTGAAACCTGGACACTTACAAATCTCAACAGAAGAAAAATTGAAGCATTTGAGATTAAGACACAGTCACTCAATACGATTAAGAAAAAGAAAATGCAAATACTTTGGGCATATTATAAGAAAGAATGGCTTTCAAAGAGGGCTGTTGGAAGGAAGGTTTGATGGGAAGAGAGCACGAGAGCGTCCACGTACTCATTGAATGGATGATATTAAGGAGTGGATGAGGCTGAGTTACGGAGAATGTGTCAGAAGAGCACATGAGCGGGGAATCTGGCGGTCCATGGTAGCTGAACTGCTGAGAGCAGATGGCACTTGAAGAGAGAGAAATAGTATACAAATATTTCATGACCATGAGGGATCTTGTGGAATCTATTTGCACCGAGGTTAAGTGGAGGGCGTGCGGTACTATTTTCCCGAGACCGCACGCCCTCCACTTCACCGAGGGGACCAATAGATTCCACAAAGTTCCCGAATAAAGATCATGAAATATTTGTTTTATATCCTTCATTAATATATTCTTTGCTCATTAATTTAATCCTTACCATGGACCTTGTAATATAGTGCCCATGCTCTAAGCTCCGAACGCAGGAGCCCGATTCAGATGTTTTGTTATTTCCTGCGGCTTGAGCAAACCAACGGAAATTCAAGTTGCACCTCGGCCGCAACACCGCGGGAGTTCTGGCAGCGCGCCAAATAATTTTCCGCTAAAGCGTCAAAAGGCAGCTGGAAAGAAATGTATCGCGCAGATTTTGCGTGTCGCGCATTTACCTGGGATGAATCGATGCAAATTGTATCGATCACTAATAGCCCGGATATCGATAGTCCAGGGGGAAAAAAGATACTATTTTTGACATGACGTCACGAAATAGTACTTTTTTTCCCTCTGACGTCACGAAATAGTACTTTTCTTCCCTCTGAGCTCTCTTCCTTTAAATAGTTCATCTATTTGTGGTCATGTGACACCCTTTCAACCAATCAACGAACTGGAATATATTAATGAGGGATATAACAACTCATATGCATGACTGTATAATTACATATATGTATTTTCTCGGATATGTTTTATCGTTTTGATATTGTAAGTTGTTAATGTTGTTGTACAAATGCGTATGGCTTGTTATTGTTAATAAACCAATCATATCATATATAGTCTCGTAATTATAGTCCCTTGCAATGTCAATGCCATTTTGTGCATCACAATTCAGTCTTCTCAAGTCGCCTGTATGCAGGAATATGTGTTATAAACATGTTTAGTTTCAAC
Source organism: Arbacia lixula (assembly GCA_963669155.1). NCBI lineage: Eukaryota > Metazoa > Echinodermata > Echinoidea > Arbacioida > Arbaciidae > Arbacia > Arbacia lixula. The sequence continues at coordinate 8,848,721 of OZ022579.1, forward strand.
TCTAATTTTTGTTTTTGTTTTAAACAGAATCTAAAACTCAGAAGCAAACTACAGATAAGCACGCTTTTTTTAATCACACATTATTTGAATTTCTAACCCACTGGTCAGTTTCATATTTCACAAAGTGGTATTGTAAGCATCTTTTTTTGTCGTACTGGTACGTGCTAAGTTTCAAAGCATTTGATATTCAAAAAAGTGGGAAAACTACCTTTAAATGAGAAAACATTCATCGATTCATTTCGCCGGTTTGGCGTGATGCAGTTCATTAAGACCACACACGAATCCGATCAATGGTGTGTTGGGGTCATTAAGTCAACATGGTCGCAGAGTAACCGAACGGTGACCCCATGATACATTCTTTCACTATTATCATTTAAGCTCGTTACGGTAGTTGATTTCATTTACAGGGAATTAACGCAAAAGTGGTGCAGCGGTATGAGGCCCTATCGTGATTGTTTACATACATACATACATACATACATACATACATACATGCACACACGCCCTTTCACTTCTTACTCAATCACTTGATTTCCCCGTTCACTGTTTTGTTTTTCCTCTCTTGTAACTCCACAATTAGATAATCTAGTTTCCTGAAGCATATACCATCCCATGTATCGTAACGGGGAGCATAACCACACGAGGCACAAATGTGTATAGGCTCCCTTTACATTTCATGATATATATACCTTTTCTATGAAGCATATATTCTGTTGGTTTTATGCCATGTATATGTGTGATATTTTTCTTGATTATTACTGTCTTTGTTCATTTATGTAAAAAAAAAACACCTTAAAACTTTCATGTCAAATATATTTTGTGTAAAACGTATGGAAACAAAGTATTATAATTCAACATGACTGTGTGATCACAAGATGTAAGTCATCATTCTTTTCTTCTTCATTCTTTTGTATTTCATCACCGCCCCCCCCCCTCCTCCTCCTCCACCCCCCCCCCCCCTCCTCGACCCATCTACGTGTAATGTGTTTCTCTTTTGTGTTATTGATTCATTTAGCAGGAGATAACTCTATCATCATAATTTATATATCTAAAATCAAATTATGGCAGCTGACGATGATGAGATGATCATAATAATGTTTTGATTGCTTTTCACGGTCGCTGAGCTGTTAAGAAAGAGGTCGACGCAGTGTATTCATAATAAAGTCTTTCACTGAATACGGTACGCGCATTTCATGCATGTCGCGTCTGGTAACAAAGCTTTCAATAGCAACTTAGATTTTGGCAAGGGGAGGGGGGTATCTAAAATAGAATTTGATATATATTCGTTTATTCGTTGGTATTATCTATTCTGGAAATGGATGAGCCGGCACTCGAATTTGGAGGTGGGAACAAAGAATAGGTCTCCAAACAAAATGAATGGATATTATTTTCTTTTCTTATGATAGACTATTTCACTCAAGCTAAACGCGTATCAGTCATAACCATCTGCTTGGATCGTGTTATAGGAATATGAGAAAGCGATGCGCGTGTTTTGTTCGTATCTCGTTAGATTATGCTACCACATCAATCAAATCCCGACCGTTTTTGTTTGAAATCTGTAATATGAATAAACGCCATCATTTTTGGTTGATTAACCACCATAACGGCTGTAAAAAACATACGTGAATACCGGCTCGCACAAAGGGTGATAACTAGTTCGTTCGAGAAAAATATTTTGATCTGTGAGGAAATTGATCTCGACAAAACTAAATAAAACAAAAAAGGAATTCCCCTTCCCCTCCCCCTAAGCAAAATAGCATAACTGTTTATCGGAGAGGTTTGGGGCAAAATGATTTGGCAGGATTATTTTTTAACTTATTGATTAACTTCTGTGTGAAAATCACATTAATCCAATTAGTCATGCATAAGTAGGCAAATTTTAAAGGCAAAAATGTCACTTTTCAAAATTGTTGGCATTTCTTGTGGGATTTTTAAAGTGTTTTCACTCAACCATGACATGAACATGACTTTTATGTGTACATAACAGGTCATGTTACATTTTTGTCAAAATATCCAGAGTTTTATTTTTTCACCCAAATAAAGGGTTTTTAAAAGTTTCAAAATCAAGAGGGATGAGTATTTGTTAAACGGTTCTCACTCAACCAGAACAATTGGTTAAGTGTCGGGATACGTGTTAGTGCATCGAGAGATGGATGATAAACATTGAAAGGACATAGTTATGCACCGGAATTGGAATTCATACAAAATTCATATGACAGGATCCCAAAATTACCCTTGTGACTTTGAAAAGTGACATTTTTGCCTTTAAACTTTGCCCACTCATGCATGACTAATTAGATTAATGTGATTTCCACACAAAAGTTAGTCAATAAGTTAAGGAACAATCCTGCCAAATCATTTTGCCCAAAACCTCTTCGATTGACTTACTTTTTTTGTGTGTTTATTTAATGCCGTCTAAGTACGTTCAATCGCGGGTCGAGCTGCACCCCACATCTCAATGAAATCACGTGTGTGTGTGTGTATGTGTGTTTGGGGGGGGGGGGGTGTCTTCTCCCTAAAAGAAGATCAATGATTGGATGAAACAATGGGGAAAATGACGTCGTAACACGGCTGGACGACACCATCCAAAGCGTGACGATTCAAGCATCATAAAACGGACGCGTAATTCCAATAAATTATCGAACAGTCTCTGGTCTTTGGTACAATGAAAACAAAGAGGTAAGTATCCGCACCGCATCTTGTTAATAGGATAACAAAAGCACGTCACTCCAGCGCGATGATTGACAGATGACAGTCTTTTACCGCTAAATACAAATAGTGAATGAACTTTGTAAACTATTTTGTAAACAAGTGTAGTACTAGTATTATTTATTCACGATTACTCCCAGCGTGGTCATTTCATACACTTTAACTGTTTTTTTTTCTCAAGAAAGCCTTGCGTCGATACCAGGCATGCCTTATATGTTTGTACACCAATTACAAGAGTTGCTACAACAACAGCAAATACAATGCAATGTGAAGATGCTCCATAAAAACAATTACGTCACGTAAAATGAAGTACAAGGCTATTAAAGGCTATTTATGGAATATATACTTTTCACAAATGTTAAAAAAAACAATATTCGATGATTGTGCATTTTGTAAATGTCAAATTGAAGCGAGCTCCGAACGATGGGTCCTTGGTGAATTATAGAAGCTCGAAAATGCGGCAAGTGAAAATTCGCGTGGTTGTTCACATTTGAAGTATATATAGCTTTTATCTATTTGATCATTTTAAAGCGATCATATTCCTTGCATATTGTAAGTAGTTCACCTACATTTTTCTGATTCTGCTTCATTTACAAGTAAACATAACCTCCACGGGCAGGGTTGACATAATATCAATTTCATTCGGGTTGTCGTTACCACGGCAACAGCGAGTACGCTCATGGCAGATTCCCTCGTTTCTATGGTAGTTCCATCTTTTATTGCAAGTAATGGCCCCGGTGTGAGATTGACTGTAGGGCAACGTAATAAATTCTTGGTGAATAATAACAATCCGTATCTCTCACAAACACATTAGCTCTGGTAACATATACCATACCATTAGTTGTTAATGTTGATGTTGTTATTTGCCACTTACATGCATTAGCCAAGAGAGATTCTTTATTAAGAAACAACGCCACTTCCGCTCAAACATAATTATCTTATGACGATAAGGATAAACATGAGTTTGACTGCATATCACGTGTAGTCTTGATAACGACTATTCGGTTTTAATCTTTGGGGCTCGCTCTGAAGAAAGTTCAGAGTGCGAGGTGAGGGTAAGGATCAGGGAAGGTTTTGTTACAGGTTAACTCAGGAAAGGTGTGGATGATCAACCATTTTGTGCGGCACACCAATTACAGGCATGATAATACAAGGAATGTGGAGGGTAATAAATGTGAGTGCAATTCAATACAAAATGTACGACGTTTTGGATATTTTCAGTCGTTTTGTTCCAATCTGAAATAAATAAGTCGAAATTACGGATCGATAGTTGGATCGTAACTAAGATGTGTTGGGCATAGGTTTACTTGTGTGTAAAATGAGTCAGACTGTTGTATACTTTTGTAAGCTTATGTTTATGTTTGTGTGTGAAAGACTAGTGACAGAGGGAGGGACAGAAGAGGGGACACTCACTAAGTGCGCAGGTGTTTGTGTGTATGTGTGTGTGTGTCTGTGTGTATGTGTGTGTGTGTGTGTGTGTGTGTGTGTGTGTGTGTGTGTGTGTGTGTGTGTGTGTGTGTGTGTGTGTGTGTGTGTGTGTGTGTGTGTGTGTGTGTGTGTGTGTGTGTGTGTGTGTGTGTGTGTGAAGGGGATGACACCTAGATACACCCCCACATTGCGACATTCCTCTTCGGAGGGCAATGGTTACTTGAACGGAAGTGAACTTCGATTCCACTCTGTCCATCCTCCCCCTTCTTCTTCTACGATCCTCAACTCAGTCGGCAGAAACTGGGCACAAATCCCATACCATTTCGGTGAAAAATCTATCCATCGATCTACAGATCTATCCCTGTAAGACGTACGGGGTACGAACTCATTAATATTCATGAGGAATCCACCGTAAGGGCCGTAAGAACGTGGTATTGTTTTTAAATAGAGGAAGATGCGGATACGGGGGAATCTCAGTGTGACGGGATCAACTCCCTGAGGTGATTGTACTTTCCTTAGACTTTGCTGTGACTTCCTTCCTGGTCGGTAATTTTCTAGTATGACGTAACAATAGGTATTCAATACACTAGTATGGATTCCAGGCTGTTGCACATTTCTGATACCAAATGACAAATAAAGTCTAATACTCTAAGACTAGCCACGGTATCATGCCCTCTTGTCTCAGGGGTGATATACGAACTTCTAACCACTTGTGCCTTAGAAGCTCTTCGACCTTGAACCCGGAAAACAGTTAGCTGTATCGGCCTCAAATACAGAATGCTGGATGACCAGCTGATTGGTTGAAAGTAAGTAAGTTTCACCCGCCCCCCTCCCTATTAGCGGTCGAACTATGCGCGAGGGCATATAACTTTTATGTCCTAGCGTCATGAGGGGCCCAGTACTTTTTATTCAGCTCTTGCTAACCACTGCATGCGTGGTCCTTTGCGGTGTATAATTGTTTCTTATATCGTACGTTTCTGTCTCCATGTTCACATTTGGGTCTTTTCATGCAGTTGTTTCTCAGTTTAGAATGAAATTAGAATGGAATGAAGCGGCTTGATTGAAGGAGTTCACGGGCCCTTGCATCGTATCAACTTACAGACAATGTCGCCGGCAGGATGTCGTAAATTACACAATAAATTCTACAAATCTAAATCCTCGATGTTGCTTTGACAATCGACAATCTTTTTTTTGTCCCTCCATGATTCAGGTATACAATGGTGATGATAGTGACAACATAAAGACCGTGAAACCGCCATTTATGTAAACATTCCCTAGCGAGCTTTACTGGTCGGCTGCTATCGTACTAAACGAGCGTTGACCCCCGGAAAACTCTTTCAAACGATTTCACGCCCATTGTGGGAAAAATTTTTCATTGTCGTGTTGGCGCTGGCTATAGGTGAGAACCAAACCTTCAACCTCATGATCTTTAGGACTAGTGAGGGCTTTACGCGAGACCTACCACACCTCCCCAATATTAAAGGGATGTATGCATGTGTGTGTGCGTTGTGTGTGTGTGTGTGTGTGTGTGTGTGTGTGTGTGTGTGTGTGTGTGTGTGTGAGTGTGTGTGTGTATCATTTTGGAGGAATACATATTTACTTAAAATGTACACGTGTATGTATTTATGCCTCTGTGTACGTTTTTGTGGGTTGTATGCATGTGCGTGTCTGTGTATGTATGATAAATTAAGGATGAGGTGGGGGGGGGGGGGGGGAGCAGGAAATTCGTTTTCCTGAAGTTATAATATTTCCAGCAATTTACCAAATGTAGCACTCCTCTGCTCGCCTAAAGGTATTTTACCTTTAAGGAACGCAAGCGCGGATACACACAGACACACACACACAAATACACACACACACACACATACATACATACACACACACATACGGAGACACACATACATCGATAAAAGCATAATACACTATTTCTTTGACCGCTGTGTTCTTTGTGGCTAGTGTACCCTTTTCGGACCAGTATAATCTGAAACCTTTGAAATCGTTGTAATAATTATACATTATGATAACGGTTGACAGACAAGGGCGGATATCGCTCGACAAAGGTGGGGTAGAGATATTTTTTCCCATATGGGGGGAGTACAGGACCGAAAATAGCTCCCCGGGGGGGGGGGGGGGGCATTTGATATTATGCCCCCCCCCCCCGGATTTCCGCCCATGTTAACAGACAATCTTACTTGTAATGTTGTAACATGTTACAACATTACACGAGGTGTGATAACTATAATACATAAGTCGCATGATAAGGGCAGATCTAGCGAGTAAACTATTAACTAAAGACAGATTTGAAGACAGTCGATTCAGAAAAATAGTTTCATTGTACGGAACAACGAGTAAAATTGCTCAAATCTGCGTTTGATACCTTTCAATCGCTTGTAGTTCAAGGTCGGTACCACATTACCTTTTCTCTGTGGAAATATGAACAAAGCACCGGACGCCCTCTCAAAATGCACAAAAGAAACTCAGTCGTGTCATTCTGCTTGCAAATATCACTCACTCATAACACGTCTTACATTTCATTGGCGAGTCTTCTATATAAACTGCTTTTCTGTATCGAGCTATGAAACTAAAAGCCGCTTAATTTCCGCCTGAATGGCACATTGCTCTATGAAAACATAACCATATAACACACAATATATTATAGGTTTGCTATTCCCGTTCACTTTACTTTAACAATATGATCGGCTTTGACGTCATCATCTATGAGGGGAGCTAGTCAAGAGCTTTGATGGGATTAGGAATTCATATAAAAATAACTCTATGGTATATCAGTGAATATGACGAATAACTTTTATTGGGTATGAATAAAAGCATTATGAATAATGAACCATCAGACCAGCATACAGATCAAGTTTGTGAAATATGAAAATATGATGTTTAATTCAGATTATACGTTTAAATAAGTCCAGAATCTTGCTGAGGAGTTCATACAATTATTGTATGGTATGTCAAGGAACATGGTGAATAATAGTGTGAATTGAAGCATTTTGGTATGAGGTTTTCTTCTATGGCAGGATGTGGAAAATCATCGCATTTTGAAGGTCGTGTATTTTTGCCTGCAGATGAAACCGAATTTTATTAACCTTTGCATGGACCACACGAACAACATATTATCAATTTGGTGAAATATTTCACTTATTTTAGTTAGTCTATCCCTTTCACTGACGAAACAAAGTTTTCTAAACCATGCATAAACCATAAGAAGAAGATAAATGTGTGTGAAAAGTATGTGTTCATTTTTATGTCTTATGGTGCTTATATTGGGCGTGTCTGATCGTTAGTTACCACGACTTTACGCAGGACTGGTGACCTGTCATTGTGCTAAATGAGGTATCCCAATTTGTTCCTGTTTAACAAAGTGGGAGTTAATTTCCAACAATTCTAATCAAATTTGACAAATCATAAACATTGTAATGGGACCATACCAACAAGCCTGCCTGCTTATTTTGGTTTTTTTTGAAAAACTTGCAAATTTACATCATTATGGAGTTTTTTCTTGTTTTATTTAAAGTGGAATAAATTGAAATTGAAATTGAAATATTTAGACGCTTGTCAGCAGTAAAATTTCAATTTACAAAGATCAGATTTCAACTTTAACTGATGGGAATCGAACTCATTGTGAATCTGATTTAGCTCAAGTACAGGTCACCAGCCGTGCGTAAAGTCCTTCGTAGCTTACGGACAGCTTGGTAAAACACCCCCTGTATACATGTATGTATTGTTCCGTAAACTTATTTTAATATGTATACTAGTATGTAATCTGTTATGTATTTTAAGAGAAAGAATAAAGCATGGATTAAACCGAGTTAAACAAAAACAGTGACGTAAAATTCATGACGTGTAATGCGTGAACAAAAACATACTGCTCTGTAGCTTGCCTCTCAGTCACGTGTGACTGTCAGTGGGCGGGATTGGGGAGGGGTGGCGGGGGGGGGGGGTTCTTTGTGAACTATGAATGAATATGATAAGTCATACAAGAGGGAAAAACATTTGTCTATAGAGCGGAAGTAAAAAACTGTTATGCCCTATTGTGTGCCAATCGTACGCGTATTATGATTAGGATTATTCTGCCCTACTTGACGAAAGGAAGCAACTAACAAAAGACACTTTTCGTGTAAATTAGCAATATGTGTCTGTCACTTGCATTGGCATCAGTGCAACACCACATCATGTTAGATTGAATATCTTGCAGCAAGATGAATATTTCTCCTCCAGATTTTGCTTATATGTAGGGAATGTTGGGTACAATCTAAGAGTACCAATAACTTAAATTTGAGTGATTTGTCACTTGCTTCCTTTTGTCAAAGTAGGGCAGTATTGTTATAAACTGAGAGCTGTATAAGCTAGGCTACATGTAGGCAATACTTATGATAAGGGTATAAGGACTTAACCAACCATTTGGATTGTTTGTTTTTCTACTTGTTATAGAGGTGTTGATACGGACGCGGATCTTAATACGCAGGCTAGGTTATAACACCCCGGGATAACACCTAGCATGGCTTCGAAGCTGTTGACCATTCTCAATCCAAACTACAATATTCATTAAACGGGTCTGGCTGCAGTAGACTAACCATTCTCCATTCCTTCCCACACATTGGGACGGAGGGAGAAAAGATAAGAATGAAAGAGTGACTAGTCTTGTGAGTACTAGACCCTTATTTTCAAGTTTGATTTAGCCATGTCCAAAAGATTGGAAGCCAGGGGGGTGTTCACCAAGCTGTTCGTAAGTTACGAACGACTTTACGAGCGACTGGTAATCCCTTCTTGTGCTAAATGCAATACCACGCTTTGTTCATAGAGAATCTGATTAAGCACAAGAGGGGATCACCAGTCGCTCGTAAAGTCGTTCGTAACTTACGAACAACTCGGTGAAACCACTGAACTAGAAAAAAGGTTCTTTCTAGTTCAGTGGGTGAAACACCCGCCGGGAAACATAATCACCAGGACGAATATAGCCGAACTGTACAGCGGTCATGAATATGTGGTGAAATATGTGATATAAATTTATAATTTAATATTTAGCAGAATTTGCTAATGCAACACGTGTATATGATGAGCTAAAAATAATTCAGGCGCGTTAAAACGTGTCACTTTCCGCCCACCCCCCCCCCCCCCCCATCCTTTCTTGTCATGTTAATACACATGTATATATATGTATGAAGTAAACAATTCATCTTAGGCAAAACATGTTTTTGTTCTTGTTTGATTATCGCCAAAAATGACTAACTGCGCACTGCATGCTGGGAAGGTGGAGCTGGGTGGAAAGGTGGAATTAATTTAGGTTAATGTTTATCATGCTCATAGGTGCAGATAATTTAACAGCTTATTTTGACGTGTATCTGTACGTGCGTGTGTGTGTGTGTGTGTGTGTGTGTGTGTGTGTGTGTGTGTGTGTGTGTGTGTGTTTGTGTGTGTGTGTGTGTGTGTGTGTGTGTGTAGCATGTGTGTGGTCGGTGTTTTTTAATTTGACTTCGATTTACATGAACATGTTTTGATAAATGCTTACTTAGATAAAGCTACAAATAAAAAAACCCCCAAAGTTTTCCTAATTTGACAAAAAGAATAATACATATAAACAATCAGTTGCTAGTGCCGACAACATCTCCACGAACACTGACCATGCTAACAATGAGCATGTTTAGTACGCTGGATGTTTGAAAAGAGCAGGCGTTTGGCGTCAGCGTTCCCCCGTCCCCGCCCCCAGCCCCTTCCCCCGACTCCGCCCCCACCCCTTACCCCCTTCCCCCGCCTCCGCCTCCGCCCCACCCCCTCCCCTCCCCTCACCCCTTAGTCCCTACCTCTATATGGGAGAACATCCCGGTAATATATTATGATGCATCGGCGTAGATGGCATTCCCAAATTAGGAGGGGGGGGGGGGGCTCCTCTTAAAAAGAATACAAATGACACACATTAATTTATCTCACTGTGTTTGTTATTGAAGAGGATATAGAGCTGTGGTAGTAACATTTTCTTTCGCCGACAAAGTTTCCCTCGTACAGGTCTATGAAACTCCCCTTGTGTCGACAAACTCCAATACTGAAGAGAGCGGCTGCCACCCACTGACTACGTTAATAAATAAATATTGAGAGTCATTAGATTTAAAAAAATGCGTTTTGAACGATCGGAAAGGGCAGGGTTGGTATTCTGAAAGACTGACTCAATATAAGTCAAAAGCGGAGACAATAGACCAATCACACTTATGGATCGCAGGTGACTGCAAATTGAAGTCAAAACCCAGAAAGGCCCTCCCCCCCCCCCCCCCATCCCACGTCACGAGGACTAAGCGGAACTGACATGACTGAGTGCGAGTGTAGCGTGCACTATTATTCTCGTCTGCATACTTGGTTAAGAGAGGAGAACTTGAGAAAAGCTATCCTTTCTTGCCATGTCTCGCATCATTTGATCCACGGATCTTGCCAATCGTTCTCTCCATAAACCAGCCCAATTCAATATTGCGTGAGAGCTAGATATCACCCGCAAACAACTGACATGACGAGTACTTGTGAAACGCGTTTTGAATCTCAAACTCCTGCCAAACCCATGCCGAAAACCATTGTTTGCGTTTATCGTATGTTTATTGAAGGCTATCAATAGCCCTATTGTTAGAGTATCATTACCATTCCTGTTGTTATTGTATTGCACATCTTCAATATCTTCTTAATACTTACAGAATGGGAGAGAGAGAGAGAGAGAGGGAGATAGTGAGAGAGAGAAAGAAGAGATGGTGAGATAATTGGGGAAATCAAACAGATGAATATAATGATGGATGATAGAAAAAGGCGGAATATGCTTAACGGAGTACGACTTAGAAAGGTTACGGATAGAGAGAGGGGGGGGGCAGGATAGGAGAGAAAGATTGGGACATCTAGAATAAGAAGAAGAAGAAGAAGGAAAAGAAGAAGAAGAAGAAGAAGAAGAAGAAGAAGAAGAAGAAGAAGAAGAAGAAGAAAAAGGAAGATGAAGAAGAAGAAGAAGAAGAAGAAGAAGAAGAAGAAGAAGAAGAAGAAGAGAAAGAAGAAGGAGAAGGAGAAGGAGAAGAAGAAGAAGAAGAAGAAGAAGAAGAAGAAGAAGAAGGAGGAGGAGGAGGAGGAGGAGGAGGAGAAGAAGAAGAAGTAGTAGAAGGAGAGAGAGAGAGATAGCAAGGATGAGCTGAAATATCATTCCCCGCTCTCTCTAGCACCCCCCCCCCCCTCCTCCTAAGAACGGAATTAATCATCCATTTGTTCAATGCCTGAAGCAATAACCACATGACAAAGCAAATCAGTCAAACCAGGGGGAAGAATGATAACTAATCATAAGTTTGACTCTTTCAACTCAAACATTGCCTTCGGCTCAGAAATTGTGTAGACAGAACAAATGCAATATTCTCAATTGAATGTATTTTTTCTAAATCTTTCTGCTTCCACACGATTCTTCATTTAAATCGTTTCATGTTTTCTAGCTGTACTGTTGGAATGTTCGTGAACACGTTTGAAAAAAAAAATCACAGTTCGTGCTGGAATCGGTATCTGGAAGAACGAGGATGATAACGATGATTGTAAACATAACATGTGTTACAATGAATTGTTATACAACGAAAACTCGTAGCTTATTACACATACTGTACATATTTGTGTTCATAGGTGATATGAAAGAAATGAACACTCGCGGAAGTACACTTCATAACACTATGTAAGATTGGGAATCATCCTTACTCTTTACGATTTCGCGCGCACACAACTGCCCTACTCTGACAAAAGGAAGCAAGTGACAAATCACGCAAATCTGGGTTCTTGTTATTTTAGATTGTACCCAGCATTCCCTACATAAGGCCAAATCTGAATAAAAAGTATTAATCTTGCTGCGATGAATTTAATCAAACATGATGTGGTGTTGCGCTGATGCCAATGCAAGTGACAGACACATTTTGCGCATTTACACGAAAAGTCTCTTTTGTTAGTTGCTTCCTTTTGTCAGAGTAGGGCAGAATTAGCCTACATTATACAAATGATGCACAGGTTTGAGTGGGTCGGTAGGAATTGTGTACACAAGTTACCTCTGAATTGCCTGAACCCACGAGGCGAAGCCGAGTGGGTTTCGGGCAAAATTCAGAGGTAACGAGTGTACACAATCCTACTGACCCTCGAAATAAACCTGTGCATCATCTGTTTTATAGAATGGGCCCCAAAATCTTATAAAAAAAGGGTAAAATCTCCATTAACATAATTTACCGGATGCATGGCTAGCCATGCGTCAGTATTTACCGGATGCATGGCTAGCCATGCGTCGGTAATTACCGATGCATGGCCAGAATTGCCGACGCATGGCTGTGATTGACCAATCAGATTGCAGAGATCCATCTTCATCATACAATCATCATCAATGATTGGAAAATCTGTCAAGACTAAAATTGTTGTCTTCTTTCACGTTGACAAGTGTCCAAATAACACAGCTAAAAATATGACATGATTTTCTCCATACACCATGTCAAGTGGACAAATAGAGTCTTTATGTTTAGAACTACCAAGTTCATCAAGCTTCGATTTGATAATGCAACCACTTCATATCAGGAAAGACGGATTTACTGCAATTTACTGCGATTGTCCAGAGTGGCGTCGAGTGCCCAAACGAACGTATTCGTAATGTACAGTGTACATGCTCTAGTAGGCAACTCACCGCAGCACACACTCTTACAGTGCTGCGACAACGTAGAATTCAGACCCGAGTTTGTCCACTTCTCCGTTAGATATTACTTCCAAATTTACGTGTTTCACTCCTGCAGAGCGTTTGAACGTAGAAAATGAGTGTTCGATGCTGTGGGATAAATTTATACTCACTGACAACGTCTGAATCGTCCAAAATTTGTTTCAATTCTTCACCTAACTTTACCGAAGCTTCTCGAGTTTCGTGGGTGCCGCCATTTACGGTAAACAATATCGGTATCGATCATACTAAATCTCGATATCGATCATATCAATTCTCGGTATCGCGATATCGTCTTGATATCGCGTGCTGCCAGTAAAAAACAATGCATGGTAAATTACGGGTAATTAACCAATCAGATTGCAAAGATTCTGACACCCATGCTATAAAACACACTTTTTCCAAATAACAACAGACCCTATTCATGGTGTTGAATCTCAGTCCCACTATGACCACTTCGACGTGAGAAGAGTCTCATATAGCAGATCATTAAAGGAATAGTTCGCCCTGAAATTATTTTGGCTTCAATAAAAGCAGACACATGAAAGAAACGTATAAATGAAGGTTTGATGAAAATCCGTCAAAGGATAAGAAAGTTATAATAATTGAAAAAAATATATATCCTTGTGACGTCACGTGCGAGGTACTCTCTCATTTTTTTCTCGAAAATGTGCATTTTCTCAAAGATATAATTGTATTCTTTTCCCTGTGTATTAGATGCATCATTATAACTATTTTTGTACATTCATACCTGTATGAAAAAAAATAATTCCGTTGTCGAAAACAGAGAAAGAGCAATTTATGGTATAATAATTAGTATGTACACGATGGGAGAGCACCTCGCATATGACGTCACAAAATAAAATCTTTAAAAGATTATAACTTTATTTCCTTTGATCGATTTTCGTTAAATCTTCACTAATATAGTTCTTTTATGTGTCTGCTTATATTGAAACAAACATAATTTCAGGCTGAACTATCCCTTCAAAAACAATTCGTGCGACCGAACTCGATGCAGAAGCCCCTAGAATGAGACAGCCCGATATGTATAAGCCGAACTAATGTAGGGTAGACGCAGATACAATACGATGTTGTACGAGACACAACGGAACGGGTAGATGGAGTATCGAAGCGCAACTAACTAGAACGAACTGGAAAGAATCAGATCGATGTACGACGAAATGATAGAAAGGGTGCATATCGATAACGCTTCGCTAAAACACGTTTGCATCTTTTTGTGTGGTGGTCTGCAACGGTCTAGCCCTCGGCGAAATATCGTTCTAGACGGGTCTTTCATTTCTCGTTTAGGGTACCTGGGGGAATTTCATCAACATTTCATTTCATTTCATCAGCATTTCATCAACTTGTCAATTTGTCAACTTGTCAACTTGTCAACAAGTTGTCTTCCTCCGACAGTTACCAAAGTAACAGTCAGAGGCTAGTACCTCCCAGCCAATCAAAGCCGAGGATTTCACTGAAATTGTCAGCACTGAATATTTAGTCAGTGCTGACAACTTTCATGAAATGCCCTACTGTTTATGGATGAAAGGAACATGCCTTATGGCATTTTATAGTGCTTTTGTTATGTAGAAAAGGTTCTAATTAGCACTATTGTTCTGCCAAAAACGTTTTGATTAGCACCACTATTCTGCAGTGAAGATTTTTATTAGCATCATATGATTCTGTTAATACAGAAGAAATCTTATTAGCATTAGTATGCCCCAGGCGATGCTTTCAGGAACAAACTAAAACAAAACTACTTCATCGGCGGTAAAATGAAGAGAGTGGCAACACTGACTACACGAACAAGCAACATGTGATTTTTTATTGAGATAGATCTGATCCCATTAAGGTTAAAAAGTTGAATTGAAAAGTGTAGCGGTTGTAAACTGAGGAGTTTGGCAACATCACCTTGACCCTGAGTTACTATGAGACGTGAAAACTGTGTCGGTGAGTTCAAAATATGAAATGAAATCTTCAGAAAGATGCTCCACATCATAACCCTATACTAATAATGTGATCGACACTTCAATCAATCAACGCGTGAGTCATTGTTATAAAGACTCGCTGACCGCTGTGAAGTAAAGCAGTTATGCTATGACGTGGGCTGCCAAAGACTACCCCCCAGGGAACTGTGAGTGGACAATGACCACAGAGGGCGTGGCGGACTGGACAGGAAACGGGTGGGCCGCATCGAAGGGTGCCCATGCAGACCGTGACCCCGAGGGCCTGGATGTACAAGAGCTGGGCACTGTTTCATCAAGAATATTACGATCGATCGCAACGTGACATGGCGACTGACATCAACCGTTATTATGTGTATTAGACATAAGGGATTGGACTTACGATCGATTCATAGCAATCGCAATACTATATAAGACGAGGCCCCCGATATGCTGGAGGTGTCGTACTGAAAACGAAGTTTCGACTTTAGTTTGGACTTAAGTTCCTACGATCGTAGCTCGCATTGGCGCAGTTTGTGACTTCTCTCAGTTGTCAGAATACCACGTGACTTTATGCTAAGAGAGTTTGGGGCGTTCAGTCTTAATTCTACAACACCACCCCAGTATTGAAGCAGTAGCGGATTCCGCCCATGTGTGGTTTCCTAAAGGTTAGTCATTCTAGTCATACCGAAGCGTAGATAGTGATTTTTATAGGTCATGGATAATAATGGAAAATTACAGGTCTTGTAATCATTAATCACCACATCAATCTTAGACGGTTCCGTCGATTGATCGTGACATCACAACGAGAATAGGACCTTCTGGAGGAAGATGTGAAATTTAGTACAAAAACTACTAAACATACACGTACTGGACATGCACTTTCACAGTATTTCGCTCTTTAAATGTGCACATTTCTTCTACCTTTCTCTTTCCATATATCCAGTGAATGTGAGGAACTCACTGTGTAAATAAATTGTGTAAATAAATACCTCGATATACATCTATATTGTACCTTTGTTTATTGCGTTTGTTTCATTTCCCATTGATTCATACAGAAAAGCATGTGCCCATAATAATAATTTTATGTATCATGCTTGTATGCGTGTTGTTTTTATCAGTGATGATAGTTTTAACCCTTTGACGGCCCGAGAATATGTTTTTTGTGTGTGCCAAAATACACACATAGATGCACATACAAAGTTCAAGAGATATGTGGATTGATCGTAATCATGCATGTCTGTTATTGTTGTATTAAACTAGCTTATAGCATACAAGCAGGTCTATTCAGCTGGAGAAACACAACAACATCGAGATACGTGTTTATCCCTTTTTTTCATTCAGAATGCAATAAAAGTGTACCACTTATTCAGCCTAGGCGTCATACATCCTTGTTCATTATTACCAACTCTACTTTGTATACGCGAGAGGCTTAAGAGAGGGGTATAGAGAGAGGGGAGAGGGAAAGGGAAATAAGGTGTGTGTGTGTGTGTGTGCGTGTGTGTGTGTGTGTGTGTGTGTGTCTGTGTCTGTGTCTGTGTGTGTGTGAGAAAGAGAGAGAGAGAGAGAGAGAGCGAGAGAGAGAGTGTATGTGAAAGAGAGGGAGGGGTATAGAGGTAACGAGAGAGCTAGCTGGAGAGAGATGGTGGGTATGAGAGAGAGAGAGAGAGAGAGAGAGAGAGAGAGAGAGAGAGAGAGACAGACAGACAGACAGACAGACAGACAGAGATGGGGGGGGGTAGAAGTAACTAGAGAAAGATAGCTGGAGAGAGGTGGTGTGTATGAGAGAGATAGACAGAGAGAGAGAGAGAGAGAGAGAGAGAGACTGGTAGAGAGAGAGAGACAGAGAGGGGGGGGGGGTAGAAGTAACTAGAGAAAGATAGCTGAAGAGAGGTGGTGTGTATGAGAGAGATAGACAGAGAGAGAGAGAGAGAGAGAGGGTGAGATGGTATGTGTGAGCATGGGGTAGGGTCCATGGTGTGAGAGAGGGAGAGAGAGAACGAGAAACATATAAATGAATTCAAAAGAACAGAATAATCTGCCGTCATGCGTGGACAAGTCAAGCGTGGAAGCTCTCTTGATAGATAGAGCTCAACCATAGCTTTCACAGGAGAAATCAATAGGTATTGACTCCCTGTTATAAAAATCGTTGCAGAAAAGAGGCAACTGAAATACTGAAGCATGTCAACCCACACTCCGAACGGGACGGGGAGCCACGACACCACAAAACTCGCTGCTTTTACATTCTTATACTCAACATGGAGTTTTCCTTTAGTTTCATTGTTCGTGAGCGGGACGCCATTCTATTTAGCGGGCCTTCGCGATACGATTTGTTTACTTGTTGACGAAAACCGTCCCGGGACCCGAACCGTCAATTCGCTTTTATGTTGCGTTATAATGATTGATGCTAATACGTAATGTGTGCGCATTTGACTAGTTGTGTATGTTCACCTGTTATGTGGATGGCGTGAGCTGAGCAGGGTTTGGTGCGCGCGGTGCGGAGTGTCGCATTTTGATTATCACTAATAGAATCGTCTCTCTCAATGTACGAACACCGATCATTAATGTACTGCGCCGTGCTAGTAGTAGTGTTCCTGCTCTCAGCGAACCGGAATCAACTTAATTACACGGAAGACACGTTTAAATCGTGACGCCCCTGGAATGACACAACTTCGTTCTCGGCCAGCATCTTTCTATTCTGTCATTCGGTTAACCTTTGAGCGGCGCGGATAGAACTCTTAGGAAGAGAGAAAGAGATAGAGAAACGTGGTGACTGGGGTCAGTATCACGTTTCGGACTTATCTGGAGGTATTCATCGTCTGCGGACGAGCATACTATCTTGTCTTCTTTTTCTTCTTCTTTTCACAAGAGGCGGGAATAAACATGCTCTTGAGGGAATAAAACATCTTTCTCAGAACTAAGCCTTGGATGTTAAATGTGCTATTGGTATGTTACTTGAGATAACAAGACTGAGACAGAGCAGTTGGAATCCATTGTATTTGGATCGTGGACTGTACAACAAGCACCATCACCATCATCACCAGGTACATTGTCGATAAGATAGTTAAATTGTAATCGATAGAGTTGCGCGATCCGTACTGCGTCGGACCTGTCCATAGCAATTAGACTACATACACAGTGTGTTATTTCGGTCACTTCGCAATCATACATTGGGCATAGTGCTTGGGGCAACACACGGGTCCTCCTTATCACGTCGCGCTCCGGCCAGCGTCCACCCATGTCCACGGTTTGACCAATGTCTATTTGCACTGGGCAGTAACTGAAGGACAAAACTTGAGAGGAATTAAAGTGAGCGCGCTAGACGTTGGACCGGCTGGACAGACGAGGGAGGAGAGAAGACGGAAGACACACGCATCTTCGTTATTGGAATCATTCTAAGAATGATCAAGTGTCTACGTCAAAATATTAATGGACATGGAGCCAGAAAGCCGCCGGGATATATAAACGGACAATCTTCATGATTTTTTTCTTCAGATGTCTGTATGGTGCATCTTAACATGAAAGACATACATTGCGTAACTTGTTTGTTTGCGGATTCGGATTCGTATGTGCCGCTGACATAGTCCAGCTCTGAACAAACAGGACATTACAATGATGAAGTCGAAAATAAGCCCAGCGCCCTTTAGTATGTATGCAACGATAAGGAACGCGATGCTTTATGTTGAAAGAAAACAACTTTACAGCTAAGCCATATCGCCATTCACCCCTTGATGTGGAATGTATGTATTGTCACCAGAAATACACACCCATCTCATGGAAAATTAGTTCATCCAGCACATACTGTGTTAATGAGTGCAGCGGACTGTTTGGAACCAGATGGCCATATAATCTCAACTAACTACACCCGCACTTACGCTTCGCCTCCAATAGAGGTAATAATAAGAATATTAATATATATGTAACAATATGCGCTCTACCACATTCATATAATGTATATTAGGCATTTGCTGATATATTCGCATAAATGCATATTCATCCGTTTTGGTTGACAATATTTTTTTTTGCATGAATGGCGTTGAGGATGAAAACTACCCGCAAACGTTCCGGTTCGTGCCATGCATGAAAAGGTTCAAAAGGTTTAATTCGTGCTTCTGCGTTAGCAATCTAATAAAATTGTACCAGCTGCCCACCTAAACTGCCAAACAAAAACAACTCCATCATTAGTACGAAAGCCACAACATATTTCGGTTAAGTAATGTTCCACGGATAACGTTGCTGTATTGATCTTCAATACGGTTGATAACCGTTTATTAGTTGTATTGTAACCATTTTCCTCAAGTGTTCTTACAAAATGTTTATTTTTTGTATCTCTCTCTCTTTCTCTTTCTGACACAAGGACACTATCTATCTCTCCCCGACCCCTCACTCTATCATACCCACATATCTACATTCCCTCTGTAATTGTCTTCATAAATTGAAACAAAATTACGAACCAAACTTTGCTCTCCACTTTTTCTCGACACTCTTAATGTTATGATGTATATTGCGACCAGATATTAATAACTATTGTCGGACGCTAAGATCCAAATGACTACATTGTATTGAAACATGAATTATATACTGACACACTTTTTATGACATTTCAGAACTTGAGGTTGCCTGTCGTGACCGTTTTTACAACCGAGGGCAAGGTGAAAAGTAGGTTATATATCCGTTCAGATCTCGTGTTGCCCTCGAATTTCACCTCTTAACGCAGAGGGGAATATAGAAAAATATGACCCGCCATGGATTTGCATAGATGACAGCTATAAAACCATTCTTATGTCGCGATCGCAAAGTAATCGGTCATTGTGATGTCAGAACCTGAAACCCGTCACAATGCAAGTGGCTTCTGTAATTACATGCATTCTGGATGAAAGAGCACAAAAGATCCATTTTCTTTTATTTACAGGTCATCCGCTGCTCTTTCTGCATGGAAGAATATTGACGGTGTGAAAAATCCGACCTTCTTTTTTTTCCGGTAAATGGTCGGTGGTATCATGCTTTCTGTGTTGTCCATCCAAATCTAGTGTTCGGGTTAAAGTCACAAAACTATGCAAACACGTTTTATGAAGCTCAGTACGATGATAATGCATGGAAACCTAATTAATGGATTAAGCTCGATTATAGGCGTCATGTGAGATAGACCATGATCAAATCCCGAAAGTTCAATGGTTACACGAGAACACAACATTTCATCACACTTCGAACAATGATGGATGAATTATTAATGGTATACATTTAGGGTCGGATTTATGAAGACTTGATGTCATGGAATTGTTAAATTCTTACATTTGACTGTTTTTTTTTTTCTGTTACTCAATAACTATTTGGCGGAATGTAATCTGAAAGGTGGTGTTTCCTTTTTGCGTGCCAAACATATCACATCGTGTAAATACCTTCTACATCGCACAATAACATACTGTTGAAAAACTTGCCTGAGAACATTACAACTTAAAATTCGAATTTTGCTTGGTTTTCGTACGGACTCTTTGTAAGGACGTCTAAATATAAAAGAAATGTCAATTGCACTGAAGAAACTGTACAAAGTAATTCATGCGCATTGTTCTTGTCGTGGTTGAGCTCTTCCAAGAAAATAATATATTTATGTTGTTGTCAGGGCGTCTCAAGACTCGACTCTTTGCACTGAAGAAACTAGACTTATGAGTGCGGTGCTTTACGTGGTTTGTGCAATGTTTTTGATCAATTATTGTAATTTCTTAGAAAGTCGAAGCCTGCAATATACATTTAATGAGTGTTGGTTACAGTCTTTCCAAGAGAACATATATTTCTGTCCATAATGATAAAGGCTACACATATACGTATAGTATATCCACATATACGCATACACACACACACACACACACACACACACAAAGACACATGTTACATGGGATTTCATTTATAGATATATTCCTGCAAAGACAAAAAAAAAACTAATGCATACAAAGTAATAATTGACTGAAAAGAAAACTTATGTTTATTTGTAGAACCCCCCCCCCCCCCAAAAAAAAAAAAAAAAAAAATAGTTTGAAGTGGCTAGGTTCCATGCACGGAATCATATAGATTAATTGCAATTAACTGTGGACTAAATCAGGATTAACTCGTTTTATTGGATTCCATCAGTTATGTATTCAACATCACATACAAACATACGCATACATATATATAGAAGAAGAATGAAGGAAGTTTCGATGGCGCTGAAAATGTAGATGAAAATACAAACATATAGATAAAAACGCAGGAGAAGAGTATACCCAATACGTCCGTCATAGATCTTTACCATCACTCTTGATAAAGGTCTATGACCAAAGTATTGAATGTATAAGAGTTATAAATATATTCACAGATTTAAAGAAAGAAAGAAAGAAAGAGAGAGAGAGAGAGAGAGAGAGAGAGAGAGAGAGAGAGAGAGAGAGAGAGAGAGCCGGATGGGAAGAGGGAGGTGTGTGACAGTAATTGACGAAGGATAAGCCCATCAATCCCTCATCATTTTGTTTACGCCGATCTTCACACCGCGCTCAGCATGATTGGAATTAACCATCTAGGTGCCATATGTGTAGATCCCATAGAACGATAATGTACTCCGGCACAAGAAGGGTTAACGAAATCATGGACGGGGAAGCGGTGTGTAGCTGTAGTATCTGCTGGTGCTATGGGGTGTATTCATGCATATTCATGAGGTCTCAATCAGCCTAAAGTAAGTTCGTAAAAAGGCCGGGGTTTGATAAATAGCCTAGCTGGTACTTAGCTAATGGTATTCATGAAACATGACTGCCAATAATGATACATCTGGAAATGACTGTAGCTGCTTCCCTGAAAGACGTTGGTGCAGACATGCTCTACGAAATGCCGCCGTGCCAAGCAGCTGCTTGTATTATATTATAAGAAACATCTTTTCATCGTTAACAGAACGTTTCATGTAGCAAAGAGTGCATCGCCGGTTGCATGAGGTACTGTGCAAACACCAAACAAATATATATTACAAGAAACATGTTTTCATCGTTAACAGGACGTTTCATGTAGCAAAGACTGCATCGCCGGTTGCATGAGGTACTGTGCAAACACCAAACAACCTTATTGCCACAATCGGTCAAGCATTTAATTTTTATGTTTTCCGTAAATGACTGGGCTTAAGTGAGAAATATTTATGAGGCATCTAGGGGCTGTATCATAATGACATATACACTATATTCATCCATTTTCAGCGCCAGATTTGTTCTTATTATTGTATGCGCTCTTCACACCATCTTCAAACTACTTGGCTGTGTTTCTTAAGAAGGACTTGTCCTTGTCAAACGACATGATCTGCCAGCTAAAGATGATTTTTGTTTGTTTGTTTGCATGTTGCTCTTTGTACAGGTGGATTCATGATTATTCACTACAGCAGACCTGCCTCGAATAAATCAAGGCCGAAGTGTTCCGCCGCCCCGCCTCCTACATCCGAGTAAACGTCGAACCTTCAGCTCCTCGACGCACTTTTTCAACACGTATAAACTACAAGATTGCAAGTATCCGCTCGCCTCCGACCCGTGAATACCTTGCTTCCTATCTAGAGAAGGGAGCACCCACGTTTGTTTCTGATTATCTCTCGACATTAGACATCAAAATGCATCAATTCCTCTCTACGCTCGTCCTGGTTTCCATTTGTTTCGTCACACCTGGCCTAGGTAAGTACACATTATTTTATGGTTATTTTGTCTATGACCTTCATTTCTTCATATTTTCATCAAAAAGAAACCGTGCGAAGCACTCAACATGTTAACACGTTGACGCTATTTCTGCAGGTGTTGATAAACATTCATCTGTTTTATTTAGTCGCTTAAAAACCACAAAATAATGCATAGGGACAAATTTGCCTGGAAATACTGAATTTAACTGATGGTATTATTTTGGTTTCTTCCTCTCTTTCTATCTCTCTCCATTCCGTCTCTCTTGCCGACATTTCTTTCATTACATTACATTGGTAATCACTCGTCATGTTTGATGTTGATTAGTCATGTAAACATAACATTATACACCATAATTAATCATCGAGGCAAACAAATTGTGCAGAGAAAGAGAGATAGAGGTTCAGCAAGAATTCTCTAAACAACAAATTCGTCAAAAATTAATGCTTGACAAACACAATTGGAAATCAACGCGTCCCTTTACCTCGCGTCCTCAAATTGCACAAAATATGTACACAAAACTTTGTAATTTTGTATTTTGAAATCTATTATTTTCCACAGCTCATAGTAAATACGATAATACAAAGGAAACTTGGTAAACATACATCAAATAAATACATGGGATAGTGCAGAAAACGTGAGGGAACAGTTTGTTGTTGTTTCACTTTGCAATTAGCATGTTTTAATGAACTTTACGATCAACAAATGCACGATTTAATGAAGTGCATAGGAATGAAACAGATCTGCAGTCCACGCGGTCCTTTTCTCGTACGATTTCAACGGTTATATATTTTCTTCCATAATTGCGGGTTTCCTAATTTGCTATTTTATCGTAACTATTATTTATAACCCCGTTCATGTACTACAATCATACCGCTTTTTAGTAGCTGAACTTTCTCCACATCCCTAGCTGGAGCAAACACGCGGTGGTAACACGTTCCGCTAAGTCATACGAGCAGTGCGATTAGCCGTAGTATTGCGGTGTTTTGGACAGCTAATACTACGGCTTTTGGGGTGTATATGAACGGTTCTCTTGCGGCTCGCTGGGAACTTGCTTACCGACGTACATTGGTAATAATAGCGGTATATGGTATATGAACGGGGCTACGGATCGAGAACTAGTAATGATCCAGAAATATTGCGGTAAAATAACTGAGTCCGCAAAATATCCGTAAATGTTGAGCCTCGTGCATCGCGCTCATAGGGTTCGCTAATCGCAAAGGTCGCATGGACTCTCTCCAAACCGAAAATGACATGTTCCGCTCAGCCTTGGTATAGACTTACTGTACTACTATGTGTACCTCCTCGCTTCTATCGCCATAGCTACGATGACAACAACATCCTCTGCTACTACTACTACTACTGCTACTACTACTACTACTACTACTACTACTACTACTACTACTACTACTACTACTACTACCACTACTACTTCTGGTACTACTACTACTACTACTATTACTACTACTACTACTACTACTACTACTACTACTACTACTACTACTACTACTGTCTTTTTGCCACACTACTTCCTGATCGGGTATATGGTTTTACTAGCCTTTTTAGTCGGAACCTTAATACAATCTGAATAAGTACGGGGATAAAGTCGACGTGTCCAGCATATTACACGACCCAAGAGACTGACTCGACAAGTCCGTTGCGCCTGAGCTTGCCCCCCTGAAGCCTTCCTCCTTAGCCTGGTTTTCAAGTAGTTGGACATTTTCAATCCAAACTTCAATATTCAATCAATGGGGCTGGCTGCAGTAGACTAATTAGTCTCAATTCTTGCTGGTACAGAGGGAGATAAGAGGAGAAGAATAGAGTGACTAGTCTTGTAAGTACTAGACTCTTATCGTAAAGTTTGATTTAGTCATGCCCAAAAGCCTGAAAGACAGACTACTCTCTCCCGTTCGTCCGTCCGTCGAATAAGTGACATCTGCCATCATCACAAGATGTCTCCAGTTAAAACACATTGATGCTCCTATACGAGTTAAAAAAAAAAAACACTTTTGATCAACAAGAAATCAAACGTTTAAAGGGCATATACTGTACTGGGAAGGCAAAAAAGCCTTCAAAATGTAATTGTTAGCAATCTTCTTGCCAATGGTCTTAAATGAATGTATTGTCTATTTTAGAAGCTTGCTGAAAGTTATTTGCCCTCAAATGATCCACATTATGGAGTAATTAATGACTAGTGCTTAAATCCTCAAAATGTTCGGGCCGAACAATTTGAGGATTTGTGATTTAATCACTCATTACTCCAAATGTAGATCATTTGAGGGCTTTCAGCAAGCTTCTAATATAGACAATACATGAATTTAAGACCATTGGCAAGAAGATTGCTAACAATTACATTTTGAAGCCTTTTTTGCCTTCCCAGTACAGTATATGCCCTTTAAACGGAGATCAGACCAGACTTTTTATACACTGTATATTTGAGGGACGTCAATCTGTTTGGGCGCGAGTTCTGTGACAATTTGTCCACTGATATTCCTGAAATGTTTCTCCGCACATTCAATTGGTTTTTATATTTGGGGTAAATCAGGACTTTGATATGAGATATGATTAATTCACAACACAACAACACTTTTCATGCCCCGTTGTGCATCATTTCTCTCAATCGGCAATACATGTGATCATATTAGCCAATGTTAGTCATGATTTGCATAAACAATGAATAACAATGTGCATTATTGTATTCTTAATGCACACATGTATTGGGGGCCTGATTTGCCAAAAAGTAATTCAATATTTAATTGCCTATTGCAAAAAAAAATAATTGAAACCTGCTCCCCAAATGAGCGTCCTTTGATAATATATGATTATATAATGCTAACATTCCCGCATGATTCGAGGTGCAACTTGTGTTTAATTTTTTTTCTTCAAAAGTGTCAAACATGTTTTTTAACACCTAGTTCTTCCCCCCCCCCCAAAAAAAAAGTGTCAAATGTTTATTAGCACATAGGGTGCTACTGAATATAGCTTCGACCTCGAAACGTGAAGAATCGACTATGTCACTGCTTGCCATCTATGAACAGTTTTCGCGCTCCTAGGATTAACCTACTTTTAAGCCGACATCAAGCGAGACGTGATCTAATTGTGACAAATAAGACACACCTTGTTTGGCATGGTTCTTCTTGTTCTTTTTCTTGTTCTTCTTCTTCTTCTTGTTCTTCTTCTTCTTCTTCTTCTTCTTCTTCTTCCTCTCGTTCTTCTTGTTCTTGTTCTTCTTCTTATCCTTCTTCTTCTTCTTCTTCTTCTTCTTCTTCTTCTTTTTCTTCTTCTACTTCTTCTTCTTCTTCTTCTTCTTCTTCTTCTTCTTCTTCTTCTTCTTCTTCTTCTTCTTCTTCTTCTTCTTCTTCTTCTTCTACTACTTATTAATACTTATACAATTGTATAGTGTTGCAGCTCTTGCTAAACATGATGCAATAACAGGGATGGAAAACTATGTTTTGTGACATTTATATAATAAACTAGTGGTTATCGTTACGTCACCACATGGATCGCTACGTTGCTAGCCTGTTTGGACTTTGATTTCCCAGGGACCACCGATCTGTTTAGTAGATCACAGTTTACAATGCATACCTACGCAGCTTGCTAAGTGGTTCAACTTTTGTACTCGTATCGGCTTTAAGTGAACGCGCGAAATGTATCCCTAAACCAATCTGGGTTTTAAATAACAGATACATACATACGTCTGTAGTATCAAGGTTGCATGCGTCCTGAAAAAAAACTACCAACAAGTTTTCCCCAGTGGCATGTGAACGGCAACAATGATTCTTTATTTTGTTTGGTTCGCAATCGTTCAAACATGTCGTTCAATCGTTCAGTTCAAACACATTATGTTGTTGTTTTAAAGTTTCCTACGAATGCTAGTCCCGATAAAATTCTTTCACTCCTCTTAACGTCATGAAAATTGAAAAATATCAATGTTTGCTCCCTAGATAAAAAAATAGAAAAATGGCAACAAGAAGTTGTGGAAGTTTAAAACATCCCCGTTTAAGCGTAGTAATGCATACACATGTATTTAGTTCGCATGTCCAGCCATTCCTCATGGCCTCCCAAAAGTGTATGTGAAATATCACGGAGCTCGCAATGGCGCCGCGGGCGGGCGGGTGTATTCACTATTGGTGATCTTCCCTAGTGTATACGGTGCCTGGATACTCACGACTGGGTGCGGCGCGCGCAGAATAAGCCAGTTCATAGTTACATCAGGGAACTGGAGTCGGAACGAAGAATAATTTATTCCTGCACCAGTCGCGATCATTGATTAGCACAATGGAATATTTGACGCATTTGGTTCTTTGATCCAATGACGACCGCCGCCAAATATGCAAGACGAATTTTGGATTCATTTAGAGGAATATATATTTTGTATGCGCAGAAGATTTTAGAACCACTTCATGAACTGAAGTGCATGTGCAGCAATTATACATCTTATAATGATCAGATTATATTGTTGCTTCGTTTTTGTGAAAAAAGGAGAATAATGTTGAAAACATGCCAGAGAAATGCCTCCTTATCGCACATTGGGCAATCATATTTCCTTAAAAATATCTTGTAAATCGTTTATTGAGTATTTCATCTTCCATGGAAACAACCTCAATGTCGTCTCCGGAGGTGTCCGAAAAAAGTTACGGACCATATTCTATCTACAATTTATTCACAATTTTTATTCGCTCACCCCAAAACTAATTCACAGTGTGTGTAAAAAGATCAAAAAACCCCAGCGAAGGCTGAACGGTTGACATATTTCTCAAACCAGATTTTCTTTTGTTATTCAGAGGAAGGCACTGCCTAATTAGAAATACAGCTAATTGTTTAAAACACCTGAACGTCTTGAATTTTTATGAGGCGGCGGTTATCATAGATCAAAGGAAGTCTATCCTAGCACAGTCCATCCATGCTAGGTCCACGGTTACATCATGGTCGGACACTCCACTGAATCAAGAACGACTAGGGATTTGACCATGAAGCGGTGTAGGTGTGTTATTTCACAGCGTGTCCATATATACCAACAATAGAAGCAGGTGCACATGGTGGAATATTCTTTCACTACCTTCTCAGAGCTCAATCATTATTGTCATATGTGCATTATAACGGGTATAAATGAGGTCCACTATCTATGGAATTCTGGGGATTTTTTATGCATGAATCCAAAACTTTTTTAGGTTTCTCACGATACCAATAGTGTTACCCGCGTCACTTCGTCAACATGTGCTTTAGTCAGTATTATCTTCAGAGCTTTCACTTTCATTGTCAGCTAAAGGTTAATCAATTTGATTTTTGGCAGTGGACATCAGCCTCACATTGGCAGAATTCAGTACAGGCTAACGACGCACAAAAAGTGCAGGCGAAGTTCAAATCTTATTTCAAGAGCCCAATGTATAAACAAGGTAGCGAGACGGCGATGATATAAAATCGGCTAAACTAACCTTGTAAAAGGTTGCTGTGTGACAATTTTTCAAAATGACCGCCCTAGAATTGTAGAAATGACCACTATTTACGATGATATTTGAATGGAACATTTCCCAACATCAATTATGAGGTATCATATTAAGGTGGACAGTATTACATGGTAATTTCCGAAGAGGTATTTATGAACGAAGCGAAACTTGCTTTTTATAGAAAAATGTCGAAGCATCTGTCTTATTTAGTTATAGAATTACTCGTGCCATACAGTCAACTCGTGGCAACTCGGCGCAACTCGAGGCAGATCGGACACTGCGAGTTACTACGACTTTGGAAGAGTGCAACACGAGCTCATCACGAGCATATCGAGTGACCTACGAGTTGTCCCGAGTTGTCACGAATTGAGCACGAGTTGCAAAGAGTTGTTCCGAGTCACTATAAGATCTCTGCACGAGTATTACGAGTGGTCGTACGAGTCACTTTTGCAAGAAATTCCTACCTTTGCGCTTGTCACATCTCAACTCGCCGTAACCCGCCGCGCTAACTCGGCTAAGTGGGAGGCATACATTACATTCACCTGTATTTTTGTAAAATGTGCGTATACAACGAAAATGGTCTATTGGCATGGAACAAAATTCTTCTTTTTTTTTTTTTTTTTTTTTTTTTCTTCTTCTTCTTCTTCTTCTTCTTCTTCCTCTTCTTCTTCTTCTTTTGTGGACAAATTATGTGCGATCTCTAATTTCGTGGGCGCAACACGTACGCACGTACCATTCAGAATACGGTCAATAACATTTTCTTTATTTCACAAAGGAATTCTTTAAACGACCGTACATTAATTTAACTGGACACAAAAAATCCCGCATTAATGATAACTTTGCCCATCTAGACTGTTTACCAACTCCCTCATATAGGTGCCCAGACGAACCATATACCCCAATGCCTATAGCGAGGATGTGACGGCAAAGAAGGTTTCAGAATAATGCTCGCCTTCAAATCTAGAGAATGTAAATGTTGCACAATATTACGTAACGCTGTCTGCTTTGTGTATGAGCGGGTTGTCATTGGGAAAGGTCTATAAAAAGACTGCACTCAATAACGGAGTGGCCAGATGGTATTCTTTGGCTCCTTTTCACAAACGAAAACTAATAATAAGTTGATGAATGGCTCATTTCCAGATGCTGCTCTAGATCGACTTGAGATCGAAGTAATTAACGTCGATCAAGAACGTCTTGGAAACATATGCTGTTCATTATGGGTATACATACCATGATCGTTTGTATTATTATGATCATTTACTTTATATTTTAGAGAAGGGATGATTATGTTGCAGATAGTCAGATTTTATGAAGCGACGGCTTTCATTCTTCGGCGGACATCTTCTTTTGTGTGTATACAACCAATCAAACACTGCAGACATAAACACAACTCTCCTGTTGACCAATACTATTACAAGACCTTCATACATCAACAGTGTATAATGTGTTTGTTTGAAAGCAAATATCCCCACGGCAAGCGGAGTTAATTCAAATTGTAAGGTTCCAATTGTAACTTGCAGAAGTCATCAAAGGAAATGTTCGAAAAACCGGCGGAAGAAGCCCTAAATTGTCAGGGAAAAGTTAAAAAAATAGATTGATAAACGACTCCGACCTTGTTTTACAATAAAGCTTACTGCAGATAGCAAAACAACTCAAGAAAGCTAATAACAAACTCTACAACTCGAGAGGCTAATAATAAACTCCAGTATTTATACGAAGGACATCGTAAAACGACCTCGCTTCATACACCCCTGGTTCTACTTTCAAACTATATAGACTTAAATGTTCTTTGAATGTTTCCATGGTGAGAGTGTACTAATAAATACTATTTAGAAAATAGCAAAACTTTCGGTAACACCATGTGGTTGTATTCTTTCGGATAATTGGCCCACTTATGGGGTGAAGAAAGGAAAGGAAAGTGAAAAGTGAAAAGGAGAGGTGAATTTTTATATTTTATAACACTTATGCAAGACTATTTTTAGCTTTAGTTTTCGGTGTTTTAAACCGAAATCAGCCAATAGGAATAGAGCGTTTCGGCGCGAATGTGCTGTGTGCACTAGAGCGTGAAACAGCTGAATAGGTGCGAAAGTGCGGCGCGAATGCGCGGTATATAGACTTACTGTGCGCGTGGATCTCGGGACGGCGTGTTGAACATTCTTATTTAAATACTACACTGGCTCGGTTTTGTTCTGTTTCTGTCTGTCAACCGCCAACCACAGACTTAATGTGATGATATAAATGACGGGGCAGCCATTCTAAGTATTATAGACCAAGGCGATATCAAGGCTACATGAAATGTTTATTTTTGTTGTCATTCGCATTTCATTGTTTATTTTGCGCATTGTATAATCATAACTGATAGATAACCTTTATGAGTAGGATGTCCAGTGAGGATTGCCGCGCACAGGTTTAGATACAGAGATAAAGAGAGAGAGTGAGAGAGAGAGAGAGAGAGAGAGAGAGAGAGAGAGAGAGAGACAGAGAGGGGGGGGGGGGGGGCTGACAGAATTGCGCGCGCACACACATCAATTTTAGTTTTAAATGACAAATGTAATTAGAAAAATATAATCTATTAAGTGCTACAGCATAATGATAATTCATGTGAGCACCTGTGATCATCTGAGGGTAAGAAAAGGAAACTGAAAATATATTAGTTATAGACAGATGGTCTTTGTATGCAAGTGGTCTCACTGCATCATCGCAGCTACAGACCTAGTTTTTACGTCGATCGGTTGACAAGAACCCGGACGTGAACCCTCTCAGTTCGAAGCAACTACAGCTCAAATTCAATAACAACTCAGTTCCATGCCTATGAGACTGAGCGGGTTTATGATGTGAGAATATGATATGCATTCACGGCAGTACGGCTCTGTCATGATCTCTTACGTAACATTTTGTTTAGAATAATACCTGCGAAGTCTCTAATATTATAATTATGATTAAGTCATTCAAATTTGCATTTGTTTAAATCTCCTCTCTCTCTCCCTCTCTGTCTCTCCTCCTCTCCCCCCCCCCTCTCTTTCTCTCTCTCTCTCTCTCTCTCTCTCTCTCTCTCTCCCTCTCTCTCTCTCTCCCTCTCTCTCCTCCTCCTCTCTCTCTCCCTCTCTCTCCTCTTCCTCCTCTCTCTCTCTCTCTCTCTCTCTCCCCCCCTCTCTCTCTCCCTCTCTCTCCTCCTCTCTCTCTCTCTCCCTCTCTCTCACTTCCAGGATCATCGTGTGTGAACATAGAGGCTGACCTGGCGTGTCTAGATTTTAACTGCACGTTATCATGGGAGCCAATAGCGAACACGGAATCAAATCACGTGACCTATTCGCTGTACTACGCCGAAAAGTAAGCAAATCATACTTTTTACTTACCTCATTCACTTGCCACTACAAATACGGACGTACCATAATTTAAGTGTTTCTAGATATCATTTATTCATTTTACCACTTGTGGCTTCTCCTTTTTTATTTTCCTGAAAGAAATAGCCGTGCTTTGTTTTCTTCTTCTCTGCAAGGAGCAATGTAATCATTCTAGATATTTTCTGGTGCCCATGACTGCTGATCAAGATAGTTCTTATTCTCCATCTTTTTTCTTATCTTTTTTTTTATTTCACTTGTTTTGTTGAACGTTTCGTACATTGCATAACCCTGTGTTGACAATAGAACTCTTATGCCATCATTACCGTAATCTTTTCCGCGTTTACCCCTTACCTCCTTAAGCTTCCGAGTCCCATGTGACCCTATACAGTGTGTAATAACTCAAAGTGATTTTCACGGCTTGGTACTTCACAACGCTTTATACAGATTCAACGCCGATGGCGATGTGAGAGAATGGGGTCTGGTTGAAGGATGCGGTAACCTCTCTCTCACGCACTGCAACGTGAGGGTGCTCTTCCAGGTTAACGATGACTTCCGGGGCAACAAACGCTTCCGGGTCGACTACTCGGACGGAACGGTCACGTGTGAGGGCAAGAAGTTCCAGAGGGATCCCTTAAAGTCTGGTGAGAAAGTATCTTATTATCATTTATTTGGCAATTTGATACATTATTTTATTAACTTTGGTCTGGTGTAGATCGCAGATGTGGAGCTTTACGGTTTCGGTAGTCCGAATATGTGTTTGAATGATATCGATTGGTTGAAGTACCAAATCAGTATGAGGAATGGCTTTCATTGGGGGCGTGCGACAAAAACACAATGTAACAAGTTATAAAAAGAATGCAAAACATACATCAAACACGTATACTAGTGTTTGGTTTTGTCAGAAACAAAACAATGCACGAATTAATTGTTTGAATTGTTTGAATTGTTTAAATGTTTGAATAAATACTTGAAACAGGTAAAGGGGGATAAATATAAAACTAAACTAAGAGATCGTCATTCATTCGGGAGTGATACACATTGCCAAGTCTTCCACGCAAACAATTTGGCTGCCTGGTATAGGAGAAGGGTATGACTTTTCACATTCACGGTACGCAGACTCCAAACCCGAAATTCGTATGTATCCAAGAAAACAATTATATGCATAGATACGAACTTGCTTGTAATTTCACTTTTAGGACTCTTGTCACCGTTCAGCACAGTGCAGTAAGCTAGGCAGCTCATGCACTATCTCCATCTGATTTTCTTTCACTTAATTTTTACAGGCAGTAACCTAATTTCTCTCCCTTCCCCTCATATCACCTACAATTTGAACTTGAATTCCTTTCCTATTGATGGATGTTATTGTATGTTAGATTAAGTGCTGTTCAATCATGTATATGAGCTTGGTGCGTATCACTCGCGCAAAAATACAGCAATGTCGCACACAGACGAAAAGAAGCCATCTATGTTTACGGTCTGCCAGTTCACGATATCCAAAGTATTCATCTCAAGAGCCACATTTCTGCAGTAGCAACCCTCTCAATGCCAAACGCTACCTCTGCGTAGCCATCCCAACTCAGTTTCTTGCAAATGGGACTGAGTGGGTTCATTCTGGTACCATAAGCCCTTTTGGGGGTGACAGGTTTATTAATTCTCTATGGGGATTTGCGTGTATTTATTGATGAAAAAATACACTCTTGGCACAAACAGAATGAAATGTTCACCTCTTGCAGCTATCATGATGACGAATCCAACAAAAGCGGGGTCTCTTTTCCGTCCTTAATTGTCGTGTTTGTCAATACATTTCCTTTTGTGTTAAACATAAACACATTTATGTATATTATCAATAATACTTTACGTGCCACAAGTTAATTTATTCACCAGCAAGACACACAATATTCCCATAGACCAGCAGTTTATCTGGCACACAAAAACACAGGTTTGTTATACATTGTATTGGTTATGTGCTTGCCAAAATATAAAAGGTGCGGGCGCTCTATAAAACGTGTTTGTATATGCATGGTTAAAGATATTATGATATTTGTTTCCATTAAATCAACGTATGGTCACACAATGTAACCTATTTTTGGATGACCTTATGAAGTGCGGCTTCTTTTTGTTTTGAAAATACTGGCTTTGAATAAACTGCCCTGCTTTAACAAAAAAACAAAAGTTACTAATCAATCGAATTTGGGTTATAGGTACTCTTAAATTGAACCCAGCATTCCCTACATATACAGACAAAAAAAACAGGAGAAGAAATATTCATCTTGCTGTGAGATATTCTATCTTACATCACGTGGCGTTGCACTAATACCAGTACTAGTGACAGATACATTTTTGTTACTTTACAAGAAAAATATCCATTATGAGTTGCTTTCTTTTTTCAAACTATGGCAATAAACGTGTTATAGTGTTTATATTACGCATGTTCGCCTTTTCTGGCATAGTACTGTTATGTGAATATCACAATAAAACATTACTGTTTTTATACTTCAAAATAGGTAATGCACTGCTACCCATACTAAAAAATAATATATCAAATTGTGCATGATCTTTCAACCTACTGATGTTCATCCCCCGAACTGGATATGTTTATTCAAATCAATAAATGTTGTTTTGCCGAAAGTCAATAGATTTTATAATATAATGATACTTAATGCTTTTGCTAGTTCTAGATTGTATCATTATCAATTGCATTTGCTTCATTCATGTGTGCAATTGAAGAGACGTTGATCTAACAACAACACCACATCATGATGATTTTTAAATACGTTTTTTCCACTCTGATTGAACCTCGCCATTTCGTCATCGAAGAGAGAGCAAACGTTTTCCTTTGGAAAGCTTGTCCAGCATGTAAAGAGCTTATGGTTCATTATTACCCATTACATTGTATCATGGATGTGATTGTCCATGTACATAGTCAGTCCCGATTCGCTGCAAGTTAAAGCCACCAAGGACGGCACGATCCGATCTGTCGTACGATACTGCGATTGGTTGATCGCAGGACTACATAATCTGTGCAAGTAGATGAACACATAACACGCCTTCGTTGCATACTTCATATTCATCAACTTATTCACTGTCATTTGCAGCACAAATAATGCACACTTATCCTATGGGGTAGCATGATGTCTGACGCACAAAGGGTTAATCATTGGTTAAACTCTTTAAGCCCGATATGACTGTGAATGTTGACCCAAGCCTATTTACCATGGTATTATATAGTTAGGACTGTTTTGTATTCATTGAAGCCATGATAATCTGGAAACTCCTAGTCCGTGCAGTCTGTGAACAGTAAGGTGACTGCCAACAGTCTGTAGAAAGAACGGTTCAAGATTTAGAGACCGCAAGGTCGATAGGATTGGAGATTAAGTTGCCGTGATTTGTGGTTGCGTCATGCCCAGACGCTCATCTCCATCCAGTTGGAGAGGGAAAACCTTCCGGATCGTGATTTCTTTTAATCCTATTACGGCTTATGTGGTTTTAGTTGTTGAAACGAATGATTGATCGATACCAAGGATGAACATAAATTCCGCACTAGTCATGTACAAGAACAGACATGTTACGACTCATAAAACTGACGAGTTTACGTTTCGCTTTATGAACTCCCTTTGGCTCAACGAAATAGAAATGTTCCTCTTTTTAAAAGAAGGAATTGAGCTTTTACCGCAATTGTATTTACTGCGAGCACACTTTGTGGTTTGAGCTTTGTGCCCACCATGTGTGCATCCGCCCGTGATTAAGTCTTCAAATGCCAGAATTGCAAATCTGCACCCGGTATACGTATGAGCTCTGAATATGCGCTTGCGATCATCTTGTGTCTGGGAGTCAAGGGTTTAATGCGCCCGGGCAATGCTTAGCCTGCCGCAGTCTGTTCTTCAGTCTCTTCTCCTGCTCCCTTTTCACCCTATTCTTCCTTTTCCTTTTCTTCTATTTATTCTTTCTCCTCTTCCTCTGTCTTCTTCTTCTTCTTCTTCTTCTTTTTTTTTTCTTCTTCTACTTCTTCTTCTTCTTCTTCTTCTTCTTCTTCTTCTTCTTCTTCTTCTTCTTCTTCTTCTTCTTCTTCTTCTTCTCCTTCTTCTTCTTCTTCTCCTTCTTCTTCTTCCTCTTCTTCTTCTTCTTCTTCTTCTTCTTCTTCTTCTTCTTCTCCTTCTTCTTCTTCTTCTCCTTCTTCTTCTTCCTCTTCTTCTTCTTCTTCTTCTTCTTCTTCTTCTTCTTCTTCTTCTTCTTCTTCTTCTTCTTCTTCTCCTTCTTCTTCTTCTTCTCCTTCTTCTTCTTCCTCTTCTTCTTCTTCTTCTTCTTCTTCTTCTTCTTCTTCTCCTTCTTCTTCTTCTTCTCCTTCTTCTTCTTCCTCTTCTTCTTCTTCTTCTTCTTCTTCTTCTTCTTCTTCTTCTTCTTCTTCTCCTTCTTCTTCTTCCTCTTCTTCTTCTTCTTCTTCTTCTTCTTCTTCTTCTTCTTCTTCTTCTTCTTCTCCTTCTTCTTCTTCCTCTTCTTCTTTTTCTTCTTCTTCTTCTTCTTCTTCTTTTTCTTCTTCTTCTTCTTCTTCTTCTTCTTCTTCTTCTTCTCCTCCTTCTTCTTCCACAAACCACACACAAACAAATAGGATTACAGCCGAAGAGAAAGCATAATCTATAATTGTTCAGACAGTACATCATAGCTACCTTGAAGGAGTGGGAAAAGGAGAGGACGAAGAATGAGGAAAAGAAGAAGAAGAAAAACAAAGAGGAAGAGAGGGAAGAATAAATAGAAAAAAGACGAAGAATAAGTAAAGAAAAGAGGAGGAGAAGGAAAACAAGAAGAATAAGATGAAGAAACTTCAAAACCTTTAACTTAGGCGAGGCAATGCAGGCCCGCACACCAAACTTTGCGCTCTGCTAAGTGCCTTCTTGATAATTATATCAAGTCAACTTAGAATATCATCCAATTTATTCAGCCATTATTTAGGTTGTTATCAACGTTAAGTCGGGTTAAGTCAGTCAGAAAGATGTCATAATAAAGACGGAAAAGTGATCACCGCTCAGTTACGTAATACTGAGATCAGACGGATTAATCAGATGAGCAGTTTATGGGGTACAAAAGGTGCATTCCTCAAGGAAGTTATAATAAAGGAGAACTAAATTCTTCAATTTAAATTAGCCGAGATACCTGATTGAAGAATTCAGTCGTTGTTTACGTTTTGGGTGTATGACAGCTCCACTATGAATCTAATATACTGAAGCTGACATTGATAAGTTTAATGTAAGCTTTTGTAAGTTGTATTAAAAAATGAAATTCCACCTCAGGGCCTACGTCTTTTACTCTCTCCTTTCAATTTCGTCACCCCATAAGTGGGCCAAATATCCTGTAAGAATGCAACTACATGGAGTTACCAAAAATCTTACCATTTTGTAAATGATATTCTGTTGTCAGTTTGGTATGTTAAAATATAAGAACAAACACAGGGAGGCAAGATTTACAACAACAAAAAAATACACGAATAGGTGATACAATTAGCGGAGTGGACCTCTTATCAAACATGTCAAAAAAGAGTGGATGATTGGTGCTGTTTGGTTAGTGTACAAACACAGGGGAGAAAGAGAACAACACGGTATTTACATACAACTTAGAACCTTGAATTTAGAGGGGAAATTCATAATGTGAACAAAGGTAAAACATTAGATAAAAGAAGAAAGGGGAAAAACACAGTAGAGAAACGGAGAACATTATTTAAGACTACAAGTAAGTAGAATTATAAACTTGGAGGAATAGTACAAATTTAAAGAAAAGGTCATTCATGAAATGAAAGAGGTATAATGTAAACAAAAACATAGGGGAAAAATTGAAGAAAAATAATGTTAACATGAAATTTAGAAAAAATGGAGGGGAAAATAAACATTTGTACTACATTACTTCATGGAATAAAAGAAGGATGAGGAGAAAGATATATAAAACAACAATACAATACAATAATACAACAATTTCTTAAAGAAAAAAAAATAAATTAACTCTTTATGCTCCACATGTGAATTTACCAACAAGTAATACATTAAAATCCCATTTTGTTCGGCACGGAAAGGATTAATATTTGATTGATGTTTCGTTGCTGCAGTCGTTCTGAGCGCACCTCCCGTCACTCATGTCGAGCTCTCGGCGGAGTCGATGTCGTTTCAGCTCATCTACCCCACCGACCACCACTACCCCGGCCTCGATCTCCACTTGCTCCGGCAGTTCGTCAACCACAAGTACCACGTGGAAGTCAGGGAGACGGAGACCAACAAGTCTGTTGCGGTATGTATCTAATCAGTCATTATTGTCGGTCTTTGTTGATGATATGTATTAAGGTGAGGGGTTGTAGATGTCAAGACCACTGTACACAACGGTGGTTTTAGACTGAACTTAGACTATATGGGGCGCAAAATAAATCATCTGGGCCCCGTAACATAAAGCTTTGCAATCAATCGCAAAATGGCAATGGCCAATCAACACCATTGTTACATGCGCTTTCGGTTAAAAAGACCAGTAACCAATCAGAATTTGTCTTTCATAGTTGCAATTGATCGCAAATCTTTATGTTACGGGGCCCTGATGCTGTCATAAAATATCGATTTTCATCACAGAATCAGGACAGTGGGTGATTTGAATTATGCGCTGTAATTATCATGTGGAAAAACTCAATATAACATAATGATTCCGCTCGAGGACACAATTAATTATATTGAATCAATAATGATGTTTGATGTTGTTTTATGAGGTGTCCCGTAAAGTTAGTCCAGGTTTAGTAAACTGTTTGCGTTAAACACCTGTTCAGATTATGGGTCTGTAGGACCAGTTATCAACGGAATGACACTCTGTCATGTCATGTCCCATTTGTATTTGATTTCACCACGCTAAGAAGGAATCATTTCGAAATGCTAACATCGATTCAGCCTTGATTAACAGCTAGTAAATATTATCACTTGTATCCCTCATTGCCGCCTTCCAGGAAGGGAGTTGTAGTGGTAAAGATGGTAGGCCCATGATAATCGCAGTAGTTCTGTGATTATGGGTCCCATTCTTGTTCCATTTTATGAAAGTTATGAAGTCGTTGAAATCAAACAAGACCTAGACTCATAAAGACGGATAGTAAAACATGGATCACCCATTCACTGTCACCATGGAAACAACCGCAAGAACTCTGAACCTTCACACTTTCATTAATATCTGCTAGCTCTATAGACCGATTTGAGAAGTTACTCGGAGACACGTGATTGTCTTCCCCGAAGAATTTGTATGTTCCGTCAGGAAGTGTAATTATCATGATTAGATTTATAAGGATTTGTATTATTGTATGGAAAGTGTTGGAATGTATAGAACTATGTTATGTGAACTGCAAGTGTAATTACAATGTAGTATCAGTGTGTATAATGAGCTGGTTTAGATGTGGTTTTGCTACAAAACCGTTTCTATACTGATTATTATAGAATGTGTTAGGCTATGGATGCTAGTAACCGCTATGATGTAATTTTGCTACAAAACTCGTCTCAATACTGATTATCATCGTCCTTACCGAGGTCTCCTCATAGTCGTCGGGTTTTACCGCCGCACTTGCTTCGTTGGTATTTTTCCATTTCCGTGAGATGTGTGCTGTGACAATGTACACATTGGCCGGTAATCAGGACTGTCGACTAAATTAGTACAGGTTAAGTTCGCTGTTCTCGCAAAACCTCTGTGCAGAATTCGGGCCATTGTCGCCATTGTGTCGTATAGATCTGCATGATTTCATGTTATGCACTGAAGAACGTAGTTCGGTGGATGATAATAGAGTTAGGCACGGTACTAGGTGCTTTGCATTGTGCGTATTTGTAGGTGTGCTTATGGCATAATGCCATAACCACATATTCAATCAGTGCTTAAGCTGTTTTCACAATTCTTTTCTGCTTCATAATGTGGGGAAAAAATTGATATGAATACCAAGAATGCAAAAGAGATACGCACGTACGGCGGGCTTTGTGCGAGCTTGTCGTGTTTTTTTTTTTATCGTATTTGTACAAGTTCATTGTACATGCGTTAACGAAAAAAAAAACCGCCCACGCCGAGCGCGTCACAACCATCCAAGACAATTAACCTGAAATAATTTCAGATTTGTTTTTCTTCTCCATAATTCACACCTGTAGATACCTCAAAAGTACATGTATCAGCGGAATCGCTTAGATTGTTCACACGTGTTCTTCCATTGAGAGCGTAGTGAATAATGAAGTCTGGCTGATTCGATTGCCGAGGAATGAAACGACCTTGAGAGTACCGTGAACATGGTTAGGGGCAAGACTTTTGGCGAAAAGGTCGCACCATTTTATTAAACCATACTTGAGTCTGCACTCGTACCATATTAATGTTGAGATCGCCTTTTGGGCAAAATGATCATAATGAAAAACATAACACTTTGAGTCAATTTACACCAAAAAGGGTATCGATTTCACTTGCAAAAGATAAACTCCATTGCAACTTGTTGACTGGGGATCATATGAATATACATGCATATATTATGCAAATCAGCTTCGAATTTATCATTGTCTGCAGGATTACTAAGACGTGTCAACAGACTGAAAAAAATATCTTGAAATGAGCATATTATGTAAATCATATGTTGTATATTGTTCCGTGAATTTCCCCGTTCGACGGACTGAATTATATGAGCATATTAAACTTGATTGAACTTGTCTTGACTTAATCAAATGATGTATCGCATAAAACGTTCACTTGTGTATATAATTAATTGACATGTTTCTGTCAGGAAGACTCTAATTCATCCAAATAATCATACATTTATGTAGATCATGAATTACTTTATTTTTATGCAAGATTTCCTAGTGGTGGGGACTGCATGGATAAAATGATGATTCATTTATATAAATCATAATTTGCTCTGCAAGATTTCCAATGGACGACCGAATAAGAATATGCATATAATTTGCATATGCAAATATATTATGCAAATCATGCTATTGTACATTCTCTCTGCAGGAGTTCGAAGTTACCACCGACTTACAAGGGAAGCATCGAGTACACAATCTGCGTCCAGTCACGGCCTACGTCATCAGAGTGAAGTCGATGGTTTTTCCGCCCGTCGTGTGGAGCCCGGACACGACAGTCATGTCTTTCCTAACACCCGAGAAGGGTACGTACATCAGTCTCCTTTGCTTATTGCTCAGATTATTTCTACTTTTTATGATGTCACAATGGGATTCTTGGGTGTTTTTTTAAGGCAGGTATTAGCATAAGTATAAGTATAAGTATAAGGTATAAGTACATGCTGAATATTTACTTTGAACGGTATGCGATTTGTAACCTTCATGCCAATATGCCTCAACAGAAGTCTACACGCATTTTTATGTCAGGGAACGTTTAAAACATGGGACTGTTTTCCTTTCCCATGTCACTTAAAGAAACGCACAAAGCAGAATGGAGCAAAACAAAATATTCATTATCAAATATATAATGCTTATTATCATAAAATGATTATGAGTATTACATTTATAATAACTAACTCATAAAAAAATATTGTATTTAATGGAACTGGGGGTTCCGAAATGTACAAACAAACATTTTTATCATGTATGATTGTACTTGCAGATATTATTTCAGCTATGTTTTATGGCTCGCCATTTCGTACATGGACAAATCTTATCATGTATGATAAACATTCTTTTGTATCTTCTTTCGAATTGATATGTTTTCATAACTATATTTTAGCATTCGTACTACTAATAACCAATTAAATGTACGCATTCAAGTTAATTTTGTCTTTCAAAGGCGGTTTACTGCTATGAATAGTGCGTTGAGTAAATGTTGATTACAGATTTAAACACTCAGTTCAGTTCAGTTCAGTTCATTTTATTTTAGCACGGTTACCCACTTCAGTCAATGGTTGTTTTTCAGGGTAGCCGTGCATGATAAAAACATAACACATCATACATTTGAACATAATACACACTAAATTGGAATATTGTCATAAACAAGATTTACGACACTTTCGTGCAATTTAGCTGTGGCACTTGCATCGGAAGTCATTAGTTGGTAGTTGTTGTACGGGAGTAAAGCATGCTCACACATACTAATCTTCCTATGACATAATTCTTCACTGATTGAGGAGCTTATTATGAGGTGTGAAGGGAGGTAGGCATCCCGCACTTCCTTAATTAACACTGGCCACCTGCTGCACTTCCAACCTTCTCCAGATTTTAAGAGAAATGATGGAACAGACTTATTTATAGCATTTTATATTATGTTGTTGTTAGAAATATTCGGTACTTCTATTTCCGGTTCAACATTGTCCACCTGCTTAATAATCCTTCTAACTATCCTTCAAGTAAACGAGGAACTGAATAACATTATTAATAATTATGGTCGCACTGTGTCAAAGAGGAGGCGTGGAAAACGCATAGGTGACATGAGCAAGTATCCATACAAATCTTAGAACTCATTGGGCGAATGGTATGCATGCCAAGGGCTATACTTGCAGCCTTGTAAACCAGAATATGAGTATACTACGCAGCGGCTGAACGGTGAGATTATTTGCCTCTAATTTACTCACATCTCATTGGTCGACTGATCTAAGTATAACAAGGGTTACGCTAGTCTGGTTTCCAGGTTGTTGGACATTTCTAAACCAAGATGTTCAATAAAAATAATAGGGTCTGGCTGCAGTAGACTAATACTTCTCAATGTCTTCTCTAAGTATGGAAGACTGACAAAAATAAGAGAATGGTATGCATTGACTCGTCTTAGAATATTAGACTCTACTTTCCGTTTGGATCAAGCATATTCATCTGCCTGGAAATCAGGATAGGGTTGTACGTGCAAACCAATATGAGAACCACACAACGGCTGAATGACGAGACTACGCCTTATCCAACTATCCACATCCAGTCAAGTACTTGCAGGATACACAAAGGGTATAATGATATTATTGTAAAAAGACCAAACAAAAACGCCTTTACCATTCTAAGTATAAACCTCATATAAACGTTTGCATGGTTTGCGTGACAAAAAACAGACGCAGAACGCATTGATATTGTAAGAGCTGATTTCAAAATCAAAGGGAATGCTTCACGCGATATCCCGTATTCAGGGCGCACCGTATAGCGATACAAAACGGGATCGTAAATACGACAATAACAGGACCGTTGTGTACAATGAGTTCTTCGGAGAAATATTACAAAATTAAAATGGCGATCGCCTGCTCTTAAACATTTTCCCTGTACAAGTAAGCCTGCTAGTAAACGCGCTTTATTCCGTAAAATCGCCCATGGGGCCCAGCTCGATTAGGACCCCACGTTACACAAAAGAGCCCCTGCGAACAACAATAACATGTATCTTGGGGGGAATTTAAATTCCTGGTTTGTGTAGGGCAAACCATGATGCCTGTCTCTCTCTGCTCCTGAATGGTGTTGTTGTTGATAAAGATTATGGACGTTTTCATTCATATCTCAGATGTTTACGCCAATAACTAAACCTTTTATGTGGCGGGAAAGTAATGCTTTCTACATATTTCATTTATAAATAGCCCCTTATCTGCGCGTTATCAAAGCTACCCCCTGTATTCACCGTTCGCGTCAAACCATTCCTCGAACGCTCAGGCAATATGAGCTCTTTGTGCGACATACCGATTTACGCTCTATGTGAATCGTGTACATTACGAGTGAATGGAGTCACGTGTGACATGCAAACAGTTAACCATAAAGGGAGGCAGTAGTAAATGCTATAGGACTTGTGATCAATATAGTACCGTTCTGCCTGACCAGGGGTGCCATTCTCGTTTGAGTACAGAATACCAGGAAGAAATAAGGTCAAAATAACAAATTGGTAAATTTAACGAAATCCGGACCCGGTGGTAAACGACTGGCCGTTTCTGCCATGACATGATTAGACAGTCCGTTATAGTTACCATACTAACGCTTACCTTAAATGGGGAATGCACGCCGTATACAATGTTGTACAGTTCGTTCACCCTTTCCATAGGCTACAATGTAATATCGTAATAGGTAATAGTATTTGAGACGTAACAGCAGGGCAGAATAAATATGAGACTAGACTGCGATGTACTTGATCAAGTGATTCAGTACAATAACATTTATGTGAACAAAAACGCAAACAGGAGAAACAGCGACACAAAATCACTTCAAATATCACGATTAAACGCTAGCAAAAAAACCCCCCACAAGTTGAGATGATTTCTATGGGAGTGGGCTAAAAAGAAATCAGTCTGTGCCAAAAGATCCACAACCTTTAAACAAAGATATCAGGTCGTCTATCAGAACATTATTTGCAGACGTGTTATTAGGCTACATGCATTTGAACGTCGGGTCATGGACGCATCGTATGGTGTAAACTAGCCATTGCTGTACATGTATGGTATAAGAATTGGGACAGCGCCCTCTGTCACAGTCTCGAAATACTGGCTGCTGAACCATCTGAAATTTAAGCTGGTTTGTATAAAAACACACCCATTAAAAAGACGTATTAGTGATTGTTTGACGAGCATCCGTCAAAGGATAAAAAAAGTTATGATCGTTTAAAATTTAAATTTTGTGACATCATAAGCAAGGTGCTCTCCCGTATGTTGTGCGCTGCATAATTCCATAAATTGTTCTTTTTCTGGTTTTTGACAAATATATCCAAAGCACAGGTGAAACTATGCATGTCTTTTTGAGAAACTGGCCTTTTTAAAAGGAATTGAACACAGCATATGGAGGAGCACCTCGCATTTTACGTCATAAACTCAAAACTTTAAAAGATCATGTCCTGTGACGGATTTACATCAAACCTTCACTAATATGTTCCTTTCGTGTGTCTGCTTTAATGAAGCCAACTTAATTTCAGAGTGAGCTATCCCTTTAATTTCTGTGTGTCATTGTCATGATTGCGTACTTCGTAAAATCACAATTATTCCATAGAGGAGTAGTTTGTTTGGCATTCAAAGGATTAAAACAGGAGGCCCATTCCACATCGTAGCTACTAGGCCATGCACATAGCGATGCAGTTCCAGAGCAAAAATTAAGGCCACATAAACGTATTCTAAAGACACTTCAGAGCTAATAATAATAGTCTTAGGTCTGTCATTTAATTTTATATTGCTATTGTTCGGAAATCGTAAATTTAACATGTGTATTTTCTCGGGAGAGCGCATAAAAACAACCCATACAGGTTGCCGACAACAGTTATAATTTCCGCGCATATAGTCGCCAGTTCTCGAATGTTCCTTCTTCCGGTGACTGGCATCACCACTATGGTCATGCATAGATATCTGCAAGTTTTCTAAGATTTTCACCGTTTTTTTTGGCTTCGTCTTCTCCCTCCTTCTAGCTCCCTCTATGGGTCCGGCTGACGTACGGTTAGTCAACACCACCTTCTCGTGTAATAACCCTGATCGACGCGAAGTCGTGGTCGAAT
This sequence comes from Arbacia lixula, assembly GCA_963669155.1. Taxonomy (NCBI): domain Eukaryota; kingdom Metazoa; phylum Echinodermata; class Echinoidea; order Arbacioida; family Arbaciidae; genus Arbacia; species Arbacia lixula. The sequence goes on from OZ022579.1 coordinate 8,893,370, forward strand.
GGAAGGTAATTTTCATTTCTTCTTATTCTTGTTCTTCTCCTCCTTATTCCTCCTTTTCTTTGTCTTCTTCTTCTTCGTTTTCTTTTCCGTCTAGCTTCTGCTTCTTGTTGCATTTCCCCTTCGTTTCTTGTACTTTTTCCTCCCTTCTTTCTTTCCGCTCCTCTATCCTCCCCTTCTTTTCCTTCTCGTCTTCATCAAACTCCCCCTCCCCCTCAATTAATTTCTTCTTCTTTAAATTCCTTTCCTTTCCTATCAACCCCTTACAACTCATTCGCTTTAAACATGTATTTATCAGTGTCCACGCCTGTCTGGTTGTTGTTCGTATTATTCTCCGTCTGTTCATCTTCCTCTTCCTCCCCGTCATTCTCCGTTCTGTCGACTTCTTCGAATGATTTTTCTCTTCTTCTTGGCCTCCTTTTTTGCCGTTTCGCCTTCCTCATCTTAGTCTTGTTCGTATAATTATCATTGTTCCCCTAGTTTCCCTTGGGAATTAGTATCAACGTTTCTCATACAACGCCAATTTCAGGCACCGATTACCTCGGTCACATCCGATAATTTGGAGAAATGGGAAAACAATCGAAATATAGACGTATTGTTCTCGTCTACTCTTACTTACTAAACAGGCACCAGACAAAGAACACTGGAATGGTCAGCTAGCTTTCTTCGAGGTTCGCGCAATGCCATGGGACACGAAAGAGTTGCCGATCGTTAGCATAGTCGACCCCAGTTCGAATGTGGTGTCTCTGAATGGTCTGAACAGATGGGATGACTATCTCATCTTTGTATACGCCAACAACTCGGCTGGAGGCACGCACAATGCTGTCCCCCTCATTATAGATAAACATGTCATCGGTAAGTAAAATAAAATGGACCGAAATCCCTTTCATAAGAATTGTCCATACTTCAGTTTATTGATCATAACCGTTACATTTTCCCAATATTTTTTTGTTTTCTTTGGCCACTCGTGCATAACTTTCTATATGTTGATGTAATAGTTGTTTTGCTAGTACTCTCCGTTAGATGACTGATTAATCAAACTGTTAGAAAAATAAGCAGATCAGAAGATGACGAGGCGGGGACTTACTATTTGCTGGGCAGCGGCATCACTCCTAGACTGCTGCTTGGCTTATGACTCTGCACTTCAATATGAACCAATAACAAAAGTTCCCATTCTCTTGCTTATTCCATGTGTCATAATTATGCTCCTGTTTAGAATCTTGACTGTTCTTCCTTGCCCCTTTACATTGTTTTCGTGTAAACCTTACCATGGTCCAATTTCTTTGCCGTTTCTGAACAGACATTCGTGGATCTCGACCGCAGACGATCACCGTCTCCCCGGAGCTACGCGGAGAAACTATCGTTACCTGGCAACCAGCTCATAATTACCCAGAATGCATTATGGGGTACTCGGTCGTCTGGGTGGACGACTCTGATAAGCAGCACAGTCAGCTTGTGTATCAAACCAGCTCATTGGCTGTCCCTGGTCATGTGACGAAAGTGGAAGTGACGCCGCTGATACGGAAGAATGAGGAGAGTGGCGAGGCGGGAATATCGCTCGCTCACAGCACGGAAATGGGTAAGAAGTTCAATGCGAAATTTTCAACCTATTTTCAATCACTCACAGTCCTCCATCTAACAACAGAGTGGTGAAAATGTTTCTACATGTCATGTCGGATTGCCTGTTAGCATGGAAGCAGGCATATTGCTTCTCCGCACCACTGAAAGATGTAAGCATGGTAACAATGAAATGAACAGTTTTAAAATCTTTTTCATTCACTTTCGGCCCGACTTCATCTAACAACAAAATGATACACTGTACTCACATTCCCAGATGATTAGAATATGTCTGATTATCTTGTTAAAAAAAAGGGGGGGGGCGTGCAATCTTGCTGCTGATGAAGAGTATGACGAGGTTATTACCGGACCATGTATTTAGAATCAACTCTTTTCAAGTGATATATATCTTCAAACTTGATGTATTTTTGTGTTCACAAACAATGAATTAAATGTCTCTTTGTCACAATTTTTCACTGTAATCACTTTTAACCTCTAAATGTAGAATTCAGGATTACTTGGTAGCTGATTCAACTATTTCTTTACATTGTTCTACTGGGTATCGTTAATTTAATTGAGAAGATCAAATTAACGAAATACCGTATACAATGGGAACACGTGTGGCGTGATATGAAATAAAATTCTCAAAATGTTGCTGGACGGGAATGAAATGAAATACCGCACTTGATGTCGTCATGGATTATCTTTCTGGTTTCGTCAAAGCAGCCCCTATCTTCAACCCTTGGTACCTCGTCCTCGTGGGCGCAGCCGTCATCATCCTCGTCGTCGTCGTCCTCCTCGTAGCCAAGTGGAAGTACATCAAGATCCGATGGCTTAAACCCAAGTTCAAGGACAACTTCAACTTCGAGCACAACAAGGTTTTGGTAAGTCAGGGATGCCGGGAAATACATGTAGTTCTCATGAACACTGTTCTACGTGTGTTGTCTGCCTAATAAATGCCACCGCAGACGACACGATCCGATTTGTCGCGCGACTCTGCGACTGGCTGATCGCAGGCACCGGCCAATGGATTTGGGCAAGAAGATGACGTCACATTTCGAGTCGTAGGCCCTTGCGACTGCAGCAGAGTCGTGGCAAAAGCGTGTCGTCTGTCTGCGGTGGTCTTGATAGTACGCTGATTTCGTACGCGCCTGTATACTGCATCTCGGATATAGTTATCGAAAGAATTATGTGTGTTTGTTTATTTGATCTTCGTGCACATACAGTCATAGACTATACAAACATTAAACGACTTAAGATGTAAGCTCATCCTCAGGTCTCTGTATGTTTCACTGTACAAGTCGAATAATACAGTATTCTGATACTTTATACACATCTATGACAGCTTGATATTATTCATAATAATAATGAATACAATAATAACACAATAATGAAAACATAGTAGAAAAATGTTGGGATTAAGTTTTTCATATGCGGCTGGTACCGGTAGCCCATATTCAGCAACAAACTGCTTGATTCTTGGGATCCAATACGTGAATATCAAAGAAATACATCAGAACTTTAACGACAACATACTGTCTATTCAGGCTTCACAATAATGCAAAAAGTGCCTTCACATCGAAGCACTCTGTTGGTTGCTGCACCGTTCGAGTGTTTTCCCGCCTTGACAAATCAATAAAATTGCTCGCCTTCGTGAAGTGATTTCCAAGTGCCAAGTCGCTTCACTGGTTCGCTGGCAAAGCGTCTTAGTTGTAATCTGATTTAAAGTGCAAAATATTGATGAATGAATTTTAGAATCGTTGACGCATTCGACATATTGTATCCCAGCTATAATCATGATAATCAAATGTTCATTCGTGGGAATCGCCTTTGAATGGAACTGAAAAACGTCCTTTAACCCTATTCTAACTGAGGGGGGGGGGGGGGATTGACCCCTCTGTACGAAATCCGTAACTGACGCGCAACCGCTGTATATCGTAGCATGCCTGTTTATGACTCGCAACTTTTGAGAACAAGTTTGACAAAATCGGACACTCCGTTCAGAGGTTACGCAACATTATGTAATCACATATCGGACCAAAATCTGACAAAAAGTGAGATTTCGCAGAGGCTTGTGTGCAAAATAATGTTGCTCTATATCACTGTCAGTACGTATGAGCAACCTCTGAACGGAGTGTGTGATTCAATGATTTACATTTCTTGTTCTTGATGGTTTATTTTTTAAATTCTTTTCTCTCAGAGGCCGGCCTTCGACAGACAGGTGTCGTATGAGCCGTGTGTGCGTCAGGAGAAGGAAATATTCGACGCGCCCTCACCGGGCATATATGGCCCAGGGCAGCTACCGCCATGGAGTCCCGACTACAGCTCGACCACCAACACCAACTCGATCAGGGATGCCGAGCACCCACTGCTAAGGGCTTTGCACCTGCGTGGGAGGACCTTGGTCGATGATATCGACGAATGCGACATCGCTGAAGCTGAAGCTAGCCGTAACGCCCTGCTGGATGCTGCGAGCAGCAGCTCGGACTACACGACCACCAGTCAGTCGACATCGGGCGACAACACCGACCCATCAACCGGGGACACGTCGATCTACACTGACATCGAGGATAATGTATTCACGCCAAACCCTGCGGTGCCGACCTTTGCCACGCCGACGACGCCGACAAACAACAACGACTACATCGCGCATGCTGACTTGCAGAAACATCTGTACAACACAGATCGCATCGGTGACTACAGCGTCACGGGTATGACGTCATCCAGTGCAGACGATCCATCGAACGCGCATGAAGTTCAACGCGGGCAAGAATTTAACCCGTCTTCAGATAATATACACCGAGCGGATAAGCTTGACACGCGACTGAGATATGATATCCACCAGTCTGCGAGTTCTGGGCCGCCGCCGCCGTCGTCAGCGTCGAGAAACGAGCCGTACGTGTCGCCTTACGTTCTGCATTCGGAAGTCTCGCATTTCTCGAGTACGGGTAGCTATGATAACTCTGAGAAGGGCGCGGAAGATATAGCGAACTACACGAAGCAGGATTGGTCGCTGGACCATACAAGCGATGAGAATTCTTCGTCGGCGGACGCCCCCACCTCCTTGTGCGACGAGGTCGACGAACCATCGTTAGAACACACGAAAATATCTCAACTTTCTAAGAACTCCGATGCTGCACGGCCTCCAGTATTCCCTGACAGTTTGAGCCCGAAAGACCAACATAAAGATCATGCTCACATCTCCATTCTCTCTCAAGAAGTCGTATAAATTAATGAAAGTTTAGCAGTTGTATATTTGTTTCATTGGTATAAGAAGGAGAGTTGAGTTATTGAACATCAAGGTGGAAGATCTCCTGAATTTTCGTCGCGCTTTGAGAGAAGAAAGGACAACTGCGCGCTGACTTCAGGAACACGAAAACAGAGCGAAGATAGTTGAAGAAATAACCGTTACAAGTTGAAGAAGGTCAACAGACAATGAAACATGTTTTTTTTAATGTGTCTTTCTTTACATGTGCAGTACTTGAAACAGACCTAACACACGAAACACGCTTCGCACTTACATGGTTTATATTTGAAGAGATTTCTTTGTTCCACAAAGCGAAAGGTAGTTTTGTGTGACGAGACGAGATGAACCAGCACATACCAGCATCTTTGACCGCCTCGATCCTTTGGGAACATAGAATGTGTGATAACTCAATGTGCTTTTCAAGGTTTGGTATCGAGACGGTTAAATCAGCGAAGTCTCTGAGTTCTGAAGTGAATGCTATACAAATAATGAATGTTTATGAGTGCAATAGACAGAATATTTCATGAGATGAAAGATGAAAACATCCATTCAACGAGGCGTAGCCGAGTTGAATGGATCGTTCATTTCATCTTTCACCGAAAAAAAAAAAATCATCATTTGTTTTATATGACACCAAATTAGCTCGATATGCATGTGCACAAGTACAGCTGCTGAGCGGTCGCGGTTCGCATACACAATACACGCAAGTACTGGTGGTCTCGGCGATGTGTGCAATGGACTATATCGTATGGATCCAAAATTGCACGATGAATGGATCCAAAATTGCACGGTTGATGACGTCATTGTAAATGGACTGAATGATCGATATCCAACAACCAATCAAATGACAGGGATCTATCTAGGTGTCATATAATGTGCTTGTGTTGCATCACCTGTTATGGAATGGATAACAGTAGGAGCGGGAGCCGAGGATGAAGGAATCGCGAGGAGGAGAAGGGACAGGGTAGGAGTAGATACGATGGTGGAATAGGTCCTTGGGTATCAGCCGCTGACTGAAAGCTACTATGGAAAACTGTTGTTTTCTTCGTGGGACAGTTTTGTTTTATAGTATGTGCAAAAAAGGAAGAAACACATTTATTTCCAAATTTCAGACTGCACAGTAAATGTATTCTACTGTGGATGTGCAGCTATGTTTACGTTCAAATGTTCAGATGTCAATGTTTTGTTTTTCTTCATTGTGACTTTTCGTTCATTACAAATATGACATGAAAACCAACTACAGTATACCATTATTGCAAATATTTATCAATGTGCCTTACCGTTGCTGTGCTCTCAGTAATTTTTTTTTCAGGAAAAAAATACATGTTTTGTATGTTTATAGTATGTGCTGTATTATATTGTATCAAAATGATCACTATAAGCATCATTGCTATCTCCGGGAATTCTCCTTCAAAATACCTCGAAGACTTCAGATAAACACATGTATATAGCATGAACAACGGTTTGTATGCCAATGTCCATCAACTCATTCTGTCGATCTCGGTTGCGATAGAGTATCGAAGTGTGACGTCATATGAGTATCATTATTGTCAAGACAACTCTCGTTGGGAGTGCCCGGCACTAGCCCGCTATATGTAGACGATGATGGACCATTAGAAATCTCTGGTTGAGGCTTGCTGTTTAGAACCAGAAACCTGGTTGGTATTCTGAAAACGAGATTAAAGTTGGACCAAAGTTTAGACTTAAATCACGTACAATACGTGGCTGCGGTTGGCCTATTGATGCAGTTTTGGACTCTAGTCAGTTTTCGGAATACGGACTGACTTAGCTCACACAGTTATGGACTAAAGTTTCAGAATGCCATTCCATCCCATCACAACGATGGATATGACGACACTACTTCGGTACTCTATAGAATGTAGATTACACATTCCTGACGTCATAATGTTCGTACTTCCGCGGCGATCTCAGGTGCTTGTTTATTATCAGGTGTTTTCGTTTTCTTCTCGGGGATGAGGAAGGGGTAGGGAAGTACCCCTCCCTCAGGGTTATGAAGCGTTAATTGGTTTGTTGGTAACTTCGCATGGGTGGCTGGAAAGGTATGTGCATATCGGTGGGAGGGGGTGGTTGGGCGGGAGGGGGTGGTTGGGCGGGCGGGGGAGGAGTGTGGATGGGAACAGGGCATGCCCTGCCCCTCCCCCCCCCCCCCCCTCACTCCCCTCAGAGTTAGAAATGATTGGCTTGTTTTTGGTATCCTAGGGAAGGTGAACGGAGATGTATGTGCGTAAGTTTTGGGCGGAAGGGGGAGGGAGGGGGGTCGTGTCGGGGTCGGGGGCGACTAGCACCCTATACCCCACCCGCACCCCACTCCCCCCAACAAATTAATACTTTTAGCTTCATCATATTTTTGGAGATATTTTCTTGATTGTGACCAAAAGCAACAACAAAAGGGCACGCCTTGACTACCATGACTACCTCGCAAATCGAACAAAATTGCGATTATAACGAGCAACTTTTACAGAGGCACCAGATTGAATAATTAATAACTTACTTCCTGATATTGTACAAAAGGAGAAATAATCAAGCTAGCCTTTGTGCTGGTATATTATGCCACTCACCTATATTTCATTTTAATGATTGATTAATCGCATAAAATAACAGCTCATGTACTCGAAACAAATGTTGTGTTCATTCTATCGTATTCGAATCTCTGAATTGTTGTTATACATTGTATTATGAGACGCCTGTAGGCAGCTTGATGACTTACAATACCACGATTTGTTTGTGGCGGCAGTATTGTTACATAATTATCTACATCATGTTTTGGTTGGTCAGTCAAACACATTTCTCGTGTTCTTAATCCCTCCCCAAATATGTATGTGAATGTTTCGTTATGCATTGATTGATTTCGAATAAAGTAAGAAGCACGGATTACGTAACATCGTAACAAGTTGTTAGCCCATAATGTGGGAACACAAAAACATCAAAAAAGGACTAAAACGCAGCCCTATAGAATCCCAAAGTAATGCAAAGTCTGGCAAACTTTGTGCTTGTCTGCTTGAGGGAAGTCTTGATAACAAATTAACTCAGTTGCATTTCCTTGCATTCTAACGGAAACACCACTTAATTATCAGCGTCAATGTGAAGAAACTGAGGGAGATTGTTGCGTAAGTGATGGAGAGAGGCGATCTTAATTACCATCTTGTAAAGATGCCAAATGAAAAATTATGGTTTGAGAGCAAGCTAGGACGCCGCGTTTGAACAACGCACATAAAGGAATGCAAATGTAAAAGTAATATTTGTATCTGATTCGTTGAGATTATGAAAGGGATACAGATTTCAAATGAACTTCAATACCAGAGTATGTTATTTATAACTGTATTTATAAATTTATAACTTAAGTATAATAAACAAATCGTGCTTGCGAAATCAGGCGAGACTCGTGGTTCGCGAACCACCCTACATGTCTGCATTCAAAACAGAAAAATCGTATTTTTATCAATATTATATGATATGCAGCTGTTAAGATCAAATCTTTATTTCAATGCAAATAAATACTTAATGTTGCTTGCATTTGCTGCATTTCTGCATGGGTCAAGGTCGTAGATAATTATATTGTGTTAATCATAAAAATGATAAGATTATAATAACTTTTATATTTCATACAGTAATGCTGCTGCTGATGTAAATCTATGATTTTGTTTATTTGTCATTAATACTACAGTTAAATTGGCGCAAACGCAAATATGAGTCGGCTGAGCAAATATAACACCATTATAACGGTCCTCGTATCTGTAATCAGGGATATCCCCCTTCTAAATCCCTGATAAAACGAAAAGGGAATGTGTTTAACGGGCGCCGTTCACACTTGTTATTTTTTTTTTTTTGAAAGCGCTAATGACGTTCAAATACATGTATTACATAAACTAAATGTCATATTCGCAAAATTGAGCAAGCAATCATGATATATTATATCATAATTATGACGGTAATGATGGCATAGAGGTTCTTATTAAACTATTACCAGGGATTTCCCCCTTTCAAGAAACATGCTATAATGAAAAGGTAGATTTATATAATGGACGCCGTTCTCTTTTTTTTCGCGCTGATGTTTATTAGTTATTACATGAGCTAAATGTCAAATTCGCTATTAATTTTAAATGTTGTACTCAACTAATGTAAGGATCGAATTTCATTCCTCGTTAATCTTATGACAGTCAAACTGCTGCTATGTGGGCCGGATGGGATTTTTGTTCAAAACTGCCTACTCATTGCGAGGGACAGAGCGAGGTGCGTGTGTGTGTGTAGGGGGACCAGGAGATGGCAGATAGAGTAAGATATATCAATATATAGTGTATATAATTATATAACGCAATGAGTAAATATGGTAAAGGACAGTGTAGTATGTTATTTGTATATTTCGGCTGCTATTCATTCTTGGTGTAATTAAGTGCGGCATTGCCCACGGGTATTGCTTTACTCTTCGTCATTCAAATAATGCACGGCAAAATTAGATGAACACATGGAGGGACAGGTATACATGACATATAGGAGAGAGAGAAAGAGAGAGAAAAGGAGAGAGAGAGAGAGAGAGAGAGAGAGAGAGAGAGAGAGAGAGAGAGAGTGAGAGAGAGAGAGAGAGAGAGAGAGAGAGAGAGAGGGGGGGGTAGAGTAATAGATGGGTTGTTAACCATGTTAACTTCAGCAACATAACGTCCAAACGTTTATCATCAAGTTATATTTCTTGTGATTGTACTATCCTTATATTACCAGTAATTTGTTTGTTCGGACTACTACAGTATATTTTTTATTGCACATTGTCAAATAAAGTATACAAAACAAATTATGGATTCTATTGTGAACTTTTTATTGATGTACTTTGCAATCACTTGGCAAACAAATATAATAGCTTTTTGAACTGCAGATTGGCTCATTGCATACTAGGTACCAAGCTGTTTGTACAAGCAAGATAAAAACTGTTTACATGATGAATGGATTATCCAGGCAAAAGTAACCCAATGATTCAGATTGTACATGGGATTAGATTATCCCCGCTATAGTAATATAGCGATTAAAACGATGCATATGAAAAGCTTGATTCCAACAGGTATTGTGTGCACTTGAGAGCAAACTGGCGTGATCAGCATCTGCACATTGGACAGCTTTGATGCTTGTTAATCCTTACATCCCCGACCTTGAAAACACAATTGTTTTCTTTACATATCAATGCCAATGGTAATGAGAGAGTTCACAGTTATATTCCCAGGCCTTGAAAACCCCATTGGCTTTCCTCACATATTTATGCCAATGGCAATGAGAGATGCATTGAGTTAAAAGTTGAAAGGTATACGGGATGGTGCTGGTAATAATTGTGGGCCCAGTTACCATTCTTACGCGACCACAGGTTCCATTCTCGTCTGATTTCAGTCGGGATCAGAGGGAAGGAATCCTCACAAAACGATGAAAAGTCATTGAAATTTTAATGAGAATGGGTGGCCATCACGACGGCAGAATGGTTCTCTCAAAAGTATGGGGCCCACAATCAGAACCTCTTCTCTATCTTACCCTTGTATGACTGCTCATATTTCAACTCATTAGCAAGCATCTAACTGTCCAATGTGTAGACGATGATAGCACCATTTTGATGGAAAGTGCACATATTACAGATATTATATAAGCCAGCCACTCTCATTCTGATGCTACCTTCCCACCTGTAACAAAGTTGGGAGAATCACTGTTGCCATGGCAAACTGGGCTTGGCCAGCTCTTTGTTGGAAGGCAGCTCTTAATCACTACAGCAAATATAAAGTGTGTACATTGATAGCGATTTATACAATCAAACCAGGCCAGAAAGACTGCCATCTTTCGAGACCACCTGTCTGTAAAGACCACTAAACATCAATGTTTTTAATAAAGCAGTTTGCATGCAATTGTGCACATCTACAAAGGCCACAAAGGCTACCTGTTTATAGAGACTGCTTCCTCTTCCCTTTCCCATAGGGTGTTCTTTACAGACAGGTTTGATCACATAACTGCAAGACTAACGATATGAACATTTTCTTGTGCTACCACTAAAATCCATGGTACTATGTGTACTACAGCCATTGGAAGCTATCAAGAACGATGTGTTCTCCTTACATATATTTTACATATTCACAACATACAATGCATTAAAATATAAACACAAAAGCAGTATGTATAGAGTACCAAAGTGGTGTCGTCATATCTATTGTCATTCAGGTTTCTGGTTCTCAATAACATCACTCAAATGAGAGATTTACTGGTCTGACATTGTCTAGCATACTAGTATTGTGCACTCCTAATGACAGTCGTCGCTATGATCACCATTGTTTGCACTACCGGCTACCCACATAGTTCAGAGCAAGTTGTCTGAACCTAACTCATATGACATCACACTTTGGCACTCTTGGATCAAACCACTAAACCTATTCAAAGCTCTGGAGCACAGCTCCTTTTCAAACTAAATGAACTCTTTTCAAATCATCTTACAGTTTTCCAACTGTTAGCATCACAAAGAAGCTTCCACCACGGTGGAAGCCCCACATTCAATCTTCCATTTTCCAATACATGTATCATCACAGCAAAAAAATCAAAATTACAAGAATTTGTTTTAACTGCTACACTACACAACACTACACTACACTAAAGTGATGAAACTGGTATCCTGTGTGAGATGTATAAGACGTATCCAACAAAGAATGCTTGCGTGACACAAACAATTCTGATACCTGGCAGGATACCACTAATGACAGAAGTAAATTCACACAAAAAGAACCTTTTTTGTAATGTATTCACAATTTCACCCATAGTAATGCATTCACCTGTATTTCACAATTCAGTATCAATGGGTGAAGCGTACGCTGAATCTATCGATGCTACAAGCTCATGCATCATTTAATCAACTGACTTTAACAAATTCAAACTACATGTATTTCCATACTGTACAGCACATATCTACACAAGAAAGTATGACTCTATTTCCAAGAGATAAGCTAACATAACACTGAAGAAACAAACAATGACATGCACATGTCTTGTAACATTGTTCAGGTTCAGGAGAACGCAGGTACTACAAGCTTGCATTGTAAATAATGAAATGGTGAAGAGGTGATAAGTACAATTCAGCATTTAGATGAATATTTCTTGCACATCTGATACATTAAAATTGATATCTATTGTAAGGGGAATGTTGGTGCCATAATGGTGTTGATATATGGTAATATAACAAGTATTGCAACCATATTGAACAAGGTGTACTAAATTTAAAGGTATTGCAAGTTGTCTATATAGAGAATGTTCCTACACGAAGGTTTAGTATGGTAGAAATGGCTTCCATCCTTCAAGTAAACTGAGGAATAAGATTATGGTCAACAAATAATTAATAAATAAGTTAGACTTAGCTCAAGTGCACAACTGAAGACATTTTTTTTTTAGGTTTTATACCCACAAAGGAATAAATATTAACTAGAAATGTCTATAAATAAATACTACAAGGAAAAAGGACAAAAAAAAGTTCTTTCACTAAATATGTTTAAAAGAAAAGAAAGAAAACTTAAAAGTTCTGACAGGTTCCATCAAGTAGTACTTGTTTAGTATGATATGTACGCAATACCTGTGGACCATTGTTACACCTAACTTCATGGACTTGCAGTACTGGAACTCACAATCAAAACCTTTGAATATCAACAGGAGAAATGGTTCATGGAAGACCTCAATGATGCAAAAGTCTTCACATGCTTTCCTCAAAACACAAGTACAATTCAATTTGGGTATAAAGTTTGGGGCCATATAAGCACACATATCAATATCATCACAACATCATTATATCAAAACTGACCTTTACAAAAACAAACCAAAAACAACATAAATTACTGTAAATTCCAAAATATTCCCTGAGTATATTGTGTGAGTCACTTGGACCCGACACTTCTACTGTCATTTCGAGGAGAAGGAGTTACCAAAGAAAAAATTGATGTTAACAAAATACAAACATTTATGCTAAACCTTAATGTAAATTAAACACATACTGCATGTAAATAGGCACTAAACACTGTGGATTCATCATTATCTGCAAGGGGCACCACACTTAAAAGAAAAGAAAAGAAGGAAATGTCCAAAGTTTTTCTGAGCAGAAGCAAAAAGGGCATATCACATATACAGACATTATTGCTTTCCAGAACGCTGGTGAATTTAAAAAAAATGGAACTCCCTTTGGAACTCCACTCTATGAAAAAAAGTAAAATGACATTGTTGTAACTTTCTGACAAGCTGTCTCAGAAATATCCCTCTTCTTTATGCCTTCATTACAATGAACTTTCTGAATGATTTTTGGCTTGGCGAAGAGGGCCCTTGAATCTTGCAGAGAGATCCTGAGCTAGAGCCCAGCCCAGTGCATGCACCCTTGGACAAGGTGATCTGCTCCTGTTTGTCCCTCTCAACCCAGGTGCCGGTATAGTCAATGGGTACCTGGTAAGGTCTCACTATGAACTTGGCCTTTTGTTGCTCAGACACAACTTTCAAAGGGTCCATTTTAAATGTAACAAAACATCATGTGCATAATGTCTATTCCTGATCTATTTAATTCAAATTACTTCGAAATGGGTACCTGGTTAGATCTTTTTCTGATCTGATAAGATCAACTAACTTTCAGGGCGGAATATGGCTATAGGACAAAAGCCAAATGCATACGGACAATGAATCATGCCTATGTGAGCTTAGAGCTAGGCAATTATTATCAAGTTATCATCTATACAAATGTATTACCCTGTTTGTATTCAATATGCCGTGCTAGATGCAATAAGGTAGCAACCCTTGCAGCATTACTCCCTGAGCAGTGTGACCTCTCAGAGATCCACACTTCCATTGCAATGCCTGCAGACGAGTTGCACAGTTCATCTCACCTTCCTGATAACCAAGCCTTACAATGCATGTTAAGTTATAACACATTCCATGCTCCCATGGAGAAAGAGCGGATTTAACTCCCAACATTGGCTGCAAAAAATAACACAAATCAACCAAACCAACCTTAAATATAAATAAGGGCTAGAAGTAGAGAAATTTACCACATAATCATGGCAAAAGCATTTTGCTTAGGTCATTTTGTTCGATTTTAATTCCCTTCTTTCTTATAGACAGCTTCTCCACAGGAGCTTGAAATAACATAGGAATGAAACCTTTTACTGCAGAATGACTCTTGTGATTTATCTGTCCCAAAATCTTCACCAATGCTATCCAATACCTTTCACTGGAAATATAGAAATTGACTAATGTGTCATTGGCACGTAGCAAAATAACTAATTTGAGTACTTATGAAGTGGAAAGTGACTTTCCACAGTGAAATAAAGGAAAATGTTGATAAATCCTGTGAAAAGGGTAGTACCGCAAAATTTGATACTGATGAGTAATTTTGTACTTTTTTTAACAGAGTCTTGAGACAATGGCAAGATGGTGGCCAAACATATCCCTGTGTAACATCACCTAAAGGATCGCCAGACCAAAAATCTCTTAAACAATATTCTACAGCAAGCAAGCCATGTTTTTTCCGCAGAGGGTACGAATCAACATGTGTTTCAGGGTTCATGTCCCATGGAATCAGGCTTGAAGAGTAAACCTTGCAAATAAATGTTTTCTTCTAACACCCTTTCCCAAGGAAATACCAATTGGTTCTTATAACTGTCTTAAGACTGCAGTAGTACATCACAAATCATGCAATGTCCTTTCGATATAGACCATCGAGACGCACACCTTTTTGTTATGAGAGACATCATAGGCTTTTAAGATCTACACGTCACAACGCTTACGTGTGGATAGAAATCCATGTTGACTTCAATGGACCATGTATCTTATACCCTGTTTATCTTCAGAAAACAACACATGCACCATGTGATTGAATAGACTGTGAATACACGTTTAACCAAATAAACCAATGAATAAAGGAAACATGAAACACAAAATGCATCATGTCACATCAAAACATACCAGACTTGCAGACGGTATATAAGCTCGACAAAGGCACTTACATTCAAAGTATATGTATACACATACATAATGATGACCATTTTGGCATTTTTCTACCTTGAATAGACATAATAGGATATGCTTTATAACATTCATACAGTTTAGGGTACATAAACAAATATAAGAATGTTCCTCCTCTTTGCTATAAATGCTAAGTTTTGGAATCAGTTCAATGGCACGTCATGCATGAATCAAAGTTAAAATGCAGAAAATATTATATCATTTAGGAATATACTGATACTTTGTATCGAAATATATTTTTCATCATACAATACAATTCAGAATTTTTTTGCATACTTTCTCCATAACACACACAACAAGTTATTGCTGCTTCTTTACCATTTCTTTAAGACTTATGATATAATTCAGTTTGCTTTGCAAAAGAATTTGTTACAGTTTTACTCTGGATATATAACATATATACTATGTAAACTACATATTTGGCCAGGCCTACTGCTTTGATGGTGACGTATACGGATAATAAACAGAATTGGGTGTTTGATAGGAACACTCACAAACTAAGCACACTTCTGTAGGATATTGGGATGAGAGTTTTGCAACTTTCAATATACCATGTACTCAGCCCCAAGTCACAACACAAAGTATCTGCTGTATGGAACCAGAATATTTTATTTCATTGGACTGAAAGTGTGCATTATACAGCCTGATGTCAGAAAGGATGATGTAACCAGTGAATGCACTTCAATCCATTACTACTTTCACTAAGCCCTTGACAACCATGGCATTAATGGCTTAGGCCTTCTATAACTGTGTAATGCAGACATAAATATCACAACCGAAGAGAGGGGGGGGGGGGGGGGGGGAATATTTGAAAACCTGAACAAAAACAAAAAAGACGATACAAAGAAACATTCAGAATGAGAATACCCAGTAAACACAAACTTATGGACAAATATTCAAGGGGGAGGGGGGAAGATAAATATTTCTTAAACATACAAGACAGGCAAAATGATTGAAAAAAACAACAAATTGTCTCTTCATCCAAAAACAACAATAATGCCACAGAACAAAACAAAAAAAGACAATACAAAGAAACATAAAGAATGTGCGTACCCAATACACACAAACGTCTGGACGATCATTGAAGGTTAAACCTACATAGAACTCATTAAATGAATTCAGCTGCTTTGAGTCTATGCATTCTCGTCATGAGTACATCAAAGTAGCAAATATAAAAAAATATACTTCACAATCATTAACATCTGTATCAAGATCACTCCACAGTTTGAGTCAAGGATACACCTATACATGTGTGTACAACTCCTGTGTTAATACAACAACATATCAGCTGCTTTGAGTCTATGAACTCTTGTCATGAGTACATCAAAGTGGCCAAATACAAAAAAATATACTTCTTTTACGAGAGATCATAATTATTCATTTTGATGTCAAATACAAGGAAAATAGACAATTTCAGTGAAGGTTATACCTACATAAAATTTCTGGACAAATTAAACAAGAGCACAGCTATTTCGTGTCTATGCATTCATATCATGAGTACATCAAAGAAGCAAAATAGAAAAATTGAAATTTCTATGACATTAACGTTAATGTTATATATCTGTCCCAGACATTCAGTCACTATCGGGAGACAAAGAACTCTTTGGTGAATACACTAGTGTCAGCTGCTTTGAGTCTATGTTTCCACACCATGAGTACATCAAAGTAGCAAAAATTACCAGTTTTTATACTCACTTTACAACAAAACTATATTGGCTTCGTTAACTCACATCACTGTTATGGGGAATACAACATGCTTCTTTTCAAAATATTTTTGTATTGGTAAACTACTACTCTATTTTGTGGTATTCATGTCATGTATTCATGTGGCTCTTTACATGTTGTAAAGGGTTGTTGATTAAAGTGGTTATTAAATATGTACTTATTCAATAAGCTGTTTTCTTACTGGACTCGCGATTTCCCCCCTTACTGCATAGAAACACGTTATGACATTCACTGGTATTTCATGAATCAGTTTCAAAGGGTGAATTTGACTCTGAATCTCTTAGTTGTTGCTACACGGACAAACCTTGGACAAGCTTATGGGTTACCATCATCATCTTGAAAAACATGCAGTCTCTATTCTTCCAGACTTAATCCCCGATGGCCCACACAAACTGCTGCTTTATGGAATTTATGTGAATATCTCATGGACAAATGCTTTGATAGCACATACAGCATTAAACAAGATGTTGTGCACATATAAAGTATTTACTTTTGTCTATATATTTCACAATCTCCACTGAAAAGGGTTTCAATGTTTAGATTTACACAGTACAATGGCACGGTAGTGGTAGCGCAATAATCACTTGGACAGTATACCCTGTAGTGTGAATACAGTACTTTGCATAATGAGGAATACAAAACTGTAAAACCGGTAATTTTCGGGCAAGTACATTTTCGCCGAACAACACACCTATGACATATTCGCTGGATGTTATATTCGCACACAAGAAATATTTGTCAAGACAAAGAAAAATCCACCCGATGCATTCAAATAATTAACAAAGCCCAGAACAAAGGATTATCAGGAACATTTAAAGTCACACAAAAGCCAATGGCTGTGCAATGCATCCCAGCATGCAACACGCACACGAGCTGAATGCCAGTACTGGTAACAACGGAATCCCTGCTGAAATTGCCCGTCTAGCCTGCTAAAAAACAAAGCAGACTGGTTCTAAATTTGTGGTGATGTTAAATGTGAAATGTTGCTCGTGTTGCGCAAAAAAGTGCAAAAATTACCGTTTTTACAGTACCTTCAAACATTTGTCATGTGACTATGGGCCTGCCATGAGACCACAAGAGCAAAGAATGATGATCTGCCCTGAAATGCTTTTGGCTGCTCTCTGAGTTGCGAAGCACATAATGATAATGATGATGTCACAAACTAGGTAAGACAATGTGTGCATCTTCTGTAAAAGATGTTACTGTTATGAATGTCTGAACCTCAACACTTCATGTCAGACAAGCTTTTCCCGTTTGGCCATACAAAGAAATGTTTTTTTCCAAACTTTTGTACCAAATTCATATTTCATGCATATTTACAGCAAAATAAACTTCAGTTTGAGGCAATACAACTTGTTATGAAATTCTGTGCGATTAACAAAGTACAACAAAGAACTATGGCGATTGACTACCCATTACTTCTACAACATAAAGAATAATATCTAATATACCTAGAGCATGCAATAATCTCTATTGGCTCCCTTCATAAATGCTCCTATCAAATGACTTGTCAATACATATGATGCTGTATCAAGCACACAGGATTTAAACCACATCGGAGAGCAATCGCCATTTGAGAACCCCTTGAGCTGTTAATCCTCAGGCAAACAGCCGCTACATGAATGATACATCAAAGTGAATGTATAGTCAATCAAAGTAATTGGAACCATACGAGTGATGTCGAGTATGCGGCCAGTGAACATTTTATGTAACAAGACCAATGCCTAATCCACAGCCCCTTATAAGGGTTCCTCCGACACTGCTTCTCTCTGGAGCTCTCCGCAGGCATCTAGCTATTATGACAAATCAGTCTGGCACCTGCTGTACTCCATGTGACTCAGCCCTCTCAGTGCCAAACCAGGAAAACCCCATTGACTTATTACACATATCATGTGCCTATGGTAGTAGGAGGGGTAAGGAATGTGTCCTACCCAATCAGCAGCTGTTGACAACTGTACTGCCCTACTCTGAAAAAAAGGAAGTAAGTGACAAATCACTAAAATCTGGGTTATTGGTATTCTTTAATTGTACCCAGCATTCCCTACATACTGCTAAAATCTGGACTAGAAATGTTCATCTTGCTGCGAGATATTCAATCTAACATGATGTGATGTTGCACTGATGCCAATGCAAGTGACAGACACATTTTGCTCATTTACAAGAAAAGTCTCTTTTGTTAGTTGCTTCCTTTTGTCAGAGTAGGGCAGTGTACTGCATATAAACTCTGCATGACTCAAGTTTGCCTTCCTCTTCCACTAGTTTACAATCCCAAATCAACATCACACTGATTTTTGGATCAGCTGTAGCACCCAGTCCATTCATAAGGAAGCCCAACTATGCTAAATCAAACATCCACATGTACGCATCATACCTTTGCATCTTGATCCATGCAATCCTGCACAGGTCTAAAAATACAACATAAAATCTGATTAATGATTGCTTCAGTAACCAGACAAATAACTATAAAAGCACAACCAAACGCTAGATCTATTCCTGGGACCTCTGAATCTTGATTTGCAACTATGCCATTCTTGCATGAGTGTACAAATACAAAATATGGATCCATCAATGATTGTTTCAGTAGCCAGTCAATATCCGAAGCCCAGCTGATCTCTTCATCTATTTCTGAGAACCCTGCATCTTGATTTGCAACTATGCCATTCTTGCATGAGTGTACAAACAAAATATGAATCCATCAATGATTGCTTCAGTAGCCAGTCGATATCTAAATCCCAACTAAACCTTTCATCTGTTCAGCAGAATTCTGCATCTTGATTTGCAACTATGGGATCCTTGCATGAGTGTGCAAATACAAAATCCATTCTCGTTGATGATGATTGTTCAGCAGTCAACCCACATCTGTGAGAGTCCAACCATACAATGTATTGACTCCTCAACTCTCTGCATCTTGATTTGCAACTATGCCATTTCGCATCAATGTACAAATACAAAATCCATGATAATGATGCTACTGGCTGAGCAGCCAGTAAGAGTCACACCAACAAACAGCTGGTCTGCCCACGATATCACTGGCGAGATAGCATCTCTCTCTCTCTCGTTCTATTGCACCACCTGTACCGCGTGTTGTCGCTACGCACCGGGCGTGAACCGCCAATCACGCGGGATGGGCACCCTCCTGTGACTATGTCTTCTTAACACGAGTCACTGACTTACGTTCTCTCTAGCTCGGCATGCCTGCACCCTAGCCCCGCACCTAAGCCCTCTGGCTTGAGACTACAAGGACGTAAGACGCAGACGTCGCGAGTTTGTAACCATGGTAACTCATCACTCCCACGCGGGATGCACGAATCGGATGTCCTCCTCGTCCCACCGCCATCCTTCCATCACCTGCTTCTCTGCTCTCAGACGCTGACCTCCGACCTCCGTGTTGTAATGGTAATCGTTCATCGCACAGGCTGTGAGGGTCGGGTCCTTGTCGTAGCGATACGAGACCGAGTTGCCTGGATTGTTACTGCAAGGGAAAACGATGGTGGAACACTTATCATCACCATGTAGGCACCTAATGGGTGATAGAACTTATGACCTTTGGAAGTCCTTCATGGTTATCGTGGTAAAGTTAATGGTCACTCTGCTCAACGCAGAATTGTTCTGCCGTCAGCAAGGGTCCTGGTATCATTCAATTTCAACAATTTCAAATTTAGACTATTGCTCCCTTGAAATCACACAAGAATGGGACCCCTGCTCTTGAGATTACAGGTCTTGTAATGTTGAACACTAATATCCCTTTCATTTAACGTTTACGTAATAACTCTAATTAGCCTCCATCCATCATCACCAACCACTGCCTTTGATTTCTGTTTTTATTCCAATCAACATGTTATTAGGGTTTGATTACCCCTGAGGTCCATACAAATCAACTTCTGCTCTTACTTGAAAGTATGGAGTGCTAAGTTTTTCATACCATTGTTGGATTGTAATTCATTGCACTGTAAGGCTTATCTCAGGGCCCCTGCATTTAAACTGAGATTTTATCCCAAGGCTACAGCTAAGAATAGTGGGCTACCACCAAAAACCATTTTCTAGACCCAGAGGTCTGTCTTATCTCACCTGCAGAAGTTCCTGGGAAGCATACCATACACTGTGATGCTTGAACAGACATCTCTGGCTGCGACCAGGGCATAGAAGTCAGTCGAGAATTCTGAGCTGGAGGTGTGCCTGCAGTTGAAGGTAAACAATCCACGATACTAACTCTGTTTTTGCGCAATTCATACGTTGTTGCTCAAGCAATAAACACAAGTCACATACAAAAGCAATTTGGCTTGCATTAAAATAAGGTGAACCCATTCAGGACACCAATTCATTCAAAGACTACAATTGTTGGACCTGAAAGGACAGTAATACATGTAAACCTAACATGGAAATAGCCAATGACATCTGATCATTGTGGGTGTTACTCTCTCACTAACCTAGACTTTCCAGTATGCTTCAACAACTCAAAGTCAGCCCTCTCTTCCAGGCCCTATACAACATATTGTTCTACTCTATTTGAGTGCTTTTATATCATTACATTCCTCACTGATACGAATTTAAGGAAAAATAGACCATCCTTATTAATAGAATTCTCTCCCGCTCACCTAGACTTTCCAGTATGCTTCAACAACTCAAAGTCACCTCTCTCTTCCAGGCCCTATACAACATATTGTTCTACTCTATTTGAGTGCTTTTATTTCATTACATTCCTCACTGATACGAATTGAAGGAAAAATAGACCATCAATAAATAGAGTTCTCTCTCACTCACCTGGACTTTCCAGTATGCTTCAAGAACTCAAAGTCAGCCCTCTCTTCCAGGCTGTGCCCCATCCAATACATCTCCATGTCTGGCTCAGCGTCAGAGAATTCCCCCAGGAGTTGCTGGAAAGGCCTGCTGGTGCGGACGTGGGCCGGGCCGTGCAGAAGAAGGTGTGTGGCGCTAGGTTGGGCAGGGCTGGTAGCTGACGCAAGGTCAGGCATGCTGGCAGACGGATTGAACAAAAGATGAAAGGTTTCATGAATATGGCCCCAGGAAATATAAAGGAAACAAGAGATATGCCAGGTGTGTGTACAATATACATGGAAGTGACCAATGCAAGTGTTATTATCATCATTTAGTAATCACATTCACATGTGTGCCTGTTAATGCTGAATTAGAACAGATATTGACCTATATAAATCCCAATAACAGATATTGTCCTATATAACCACAGATAACAGATGTGATCTAAATTATAAGCGGTATCTCTTTTGAAGTATGTTTAATTCATTTGCCTCTCCCTTGTCTGAATTTTGTTTTTCTTTATCATTGATTATGTTACTGTTTATGTTACAATTGATGTTACAGGCCTCGAAAGTCACCTGTTTTAGGGGCAGGCAACTTTTAGTTTTGGGGGGGCACTTTTTTCACTTTTTTCAAGGGCAGCAAGTTAGGTCAGAGGGGCACCAAGGCAAAAACCGACAATTATGAAAGGGCACCAAGGCAAATCCCTGAAATATGAAAGGGCTCCCAAACCCATACCCCCATTGGCGGCTTAAACATTAAAAAATTTTGTTTTGTTTGTTTTTTCATTTGGCCGTAAGGCCAGGTAAAATTGAGTACATGTTGATCGTCCGGATTTTTTTAAAAAGAGGAGGAGGGTGTACCATATTATTTGATATTTGATAGTTTTCCCAAGATGGCTGCCGCATGTAAAATAGTATATAATACGATGCACATCAACCAACGTTGCTGTAGTGTGTATGATTTGCCCCCAAAATATCAATTTTTTCAACAGGTTTCTTTTTGTCTATTTTTAAATATTAAAATGTTGCCTTTATTCTAAATATGAAATTACATTTTGTTGATATATTGTCATTTTTGTCTTGATTTTGTAATTAATGTTTTAACATTTATGTAAACACTTTCATTGGAAGCCTTGTTTTTCCTCAAAATACACGGAAGAGCAACAGAAATTACTCCAGAATCTCAACGAAATTCAAAGATTAGATGGCCACAAAACACGATCTCACTTCACTACAATCATGATAATCAGACTGCACTGGACTCCAGCGCACTCGATTGTACCCCTCACCCTGGCCTCGCGCGGGCCGGAGTCGGCCGCATGGAAAACATGCACATGGCGTATGTATATACGGCTTTGAACACAGACGTGTGTTGCTGCCCTCTACGTTGAAGACATCGCGTTTTCGAATAATGGCAGATGGGATAAAGTCGTTGACTGATCAGAACGATGTCAAACCCCCCCCAAATTACCCATCAACATTCCATTCAATCGTGACAAAATGCTATTAATGTGAAAGGTGAGGGTGCATTTATGTTAAATGTGTTTGTCAAAATATTTTTTGTGCGCCGATTGATCCGATTGAAGTGGATTGTAATGAGTTGTTGGTACAGTGGCTGATACAAATTTTCACATCGCAACTCAATGCGTATTGACTTTCTGTGTAAACTTTTTCATGTACAGCTACACAAAGTCTATGGGGAAACGGAATGTCCATTTTCACCTGCTGAAACGGGAAAAGACCATATGACCTAATGCCCTTTTTGTCATGTTTCAAATATTTTTTCGCTTCCTCGAATAAAGCCAGACAATTTATTTTTCTTCAAACGTAAATCGATAAACTCGAAACAAAATCATTCGCTCGTATTCATTCACAATCTAGATCAACGAGCCGAAACATCGCACTTGGAAAATAGCCGCAATGGCACATTGCGTGTAATGCAACATCCTGTATCGAAACTTTCCCCCCGCTGTAAACTTTACTTCGATGTACATACGTTGACACGAAGGGCACAATAATACGAGGGATTGAGTTCAATAAATGGAATGTCCATTGCATTTGTTTACGAAAACTCTCCCATCGCATTTACCCCCCTGAAGTTGTACTCGGGTACGTAACGTACATAGGCTATTCGGACGAAGGTACGAGGGAGTGAGTTCGGGTAATAGAATGGCAGCGTGTTTACAAAAAAAAATCCCATTCACTGCGGTGCGAGCATGCACGAGTCGAGTCGGCTGTAATCACGTACGCGCACGCTGAACGTTTGAAAATGAACCGACACGGCTCTGATGCGCTGTGAATCGAAGCTGTTATTAGTAATAGTTTGGTGTGAAAGAATGTTGTTTCCGTACGTTTGGGGGAAAAGGGCATTACGGCAAACTGAAAATGGGGACGGCAACAAGTTGCCGTAAGTATCATAATTTTGAGAGGGGCGACGCGGCAAGTAGAGGGGGCATTGCGGCAAATTGCCGTTTGCCGGTGGGTAATTCGAGCCCTGATGTTAGAATTCAATGCATGTTTAACATGTATGCTTGCTAATGCTGAATCAGAACAGATATTGACCTACATTTCCACAGATATCAGATGTTGACCTAAATAACAACAGATATCTATTTTGAAACATGTTTAATTAATTTGCCTCTTCCTTATCTGAAATATTTTTGCTATTATTGATTACATTTATGTTGGAATTGATGTATCTCATGCATGTTCAGATGTGTGCCTGTTAATGCTGAATTAGAGCAGTTATTGACCTAAATAACCAGATAACGGATCTTGACCTAAATAACAACTGATTTCCGTTTTGAAATACGTATGTTTTATTCATTTCCTTTCTCATCGGCAATGTTTTGATCTTTATCATTGATTGTGTTAATGTTTACGTTGAAATTGATGTATCCATTGCATGTTCAAATATGTGCCTGCTAATGCTGATTTAGATCAGTTATTGACCTAAATATCTGATATCTTATCTATTTTGAAATATGCTTCTTCCTAGTCTGAAATAGCTTCTTTTTTTTTAATGATTGGTTATGTTTATGTTGGAAATAATGTATCATTTTGTTAAAGATGTTGACTTGAATAACAACTGATATCCGTTGTGAAATATGTTTGATTCATTTCCTTTCTTCTCATCAATGTTTGGATTTTTATTATTGTGTTAATGTTTCATGTTGAAATTGATGTATCCATTGCATGTTCACGTGTGTGCCTGCTAATGCTGATTTAGAACAGTTATTGACCTAAATACCTGATATCTTATCTATTTTGAAATATGCTTCTTCCTAGTCTGAAATAGTTTTTTTTTTAATGGTTGGTTATCTTTATGTTGGAAATAATGTATTATGTTGTTAAAGATGTCGACCTGAATAACAACTGATATCCGTTGTGAAATATGTTTGATTCATTTCCTTTCTTCTCATCAATATTTGGATTTTTATTATTGTGTTTATGTTTTATGTTGAAATTGATGTATCCATTGCATGTTCATGTGTGTGCCTGCTAATGCTGATTTAGAGCAGTTATTGATCTAAATAACCAAAAATATCTATTTTGAAATATGCTTCTTCCTAGTCTGAAATAGTTTTTTTTTTAATGGTTGGTTATCTTTATGTTGGAAATAATGGATTATGTCGTTAAAGATTCATGAATGAGCTTGAAGTTAAACTTGATATGGATATCTGTTTTTGTATTACACCTAAGATACATATTTTCAGCTTGCAATTTTTAGAAGAAGACATGACCATGTTACAAAATTAATTATAATAGTAACATTAAAATTATTGATATTCTGTCAAATGATGGGATATTTTTTTTAGTTCAGATTAGCAAGGAAAATGAGTATTTCACACAATATGTAAGCTAACCAAAGTCAGCACTGTGTGCCAGGGAAAGAAATGAGTTTGAGGATATATCTGTCCATATCATGTCACTTTTGATTCAAGGCATGCATGATAGTTGTAAATGAGGCAATCCTGATGTGTTTGTAAATGCGGACAGACATGTTTTGGAACAATTTGAACATATGTCTCCAAAAAAGTATATTTTCAAAGGATTAGAGATTAATTATTTACGTGTCAGACTAACTAGTGCTCTATGGGATTTGTGTGTATTAATTGTGAATAAAGTCAGATGAAGCACGCAAAGAGTTAACGGACAGTCTGGGTCCCTTTGCATCAAACTTATCATTGATGGTAACTGTGTCATCAATGGTAACTACCATGGTAACAAAACTAGACAATCAACTTAAAGGTTTCCATAGAAATGACCACAGGTAGCAAAGCTGCTATCAATGGTACGTTTTATGCAATAGGGCCATGAGCAATGTTTTACTCTTACCTGGTGTGTGAGACAACCCTGACGGTAGTTTTGCGGCCGACATCTCTCTCATACCCCCTCGTGGGGGCGTCTTCCATTCTGAAGACACAATCTGCATCGTCAATCTCTCTACCCAGCGAACTGCGTCTGATGTAACCTGTTGCAACAAGAACAGAAACAAATTACTGAACTGAAATGAACGAAAAGTAACGTTTAATGTTTGCTTGTCCTTATTTGAGACAAAAGAAATTCTCTTAAATGTTGCATGTATCACAAGAACAATATGCAGCTCCACCTGAGAAATATAAAACATTCAGAGATATAAGAGTGGGGGAAAATGCAATGAAAACGTACTCTTTGTTAGTTTGCTTCTCGGACTCGGATTCTTTTCAATACTTATCATGACGCATAAGTATGTTTTCAGCATTTTTCCTTCTTAATGACTCCACCACTTTGTCAGTATGCTGATTTGTTCACATTTTGTATGTTTCCATCTGTGGAAACAAGTGAAATAAAAAAATGATATGAATGATCATACCTGAGTTGGCCACAATGGCGCAGGAGCCACACTGCAGGTTGAGCTGTAGATCAGGACTGGCTGTTGTGAGTGGGATGTAATCCACAGGGTCTGAGGTTGTTGAGGGTGGCGATGATGGCACGCTACGTCTGAAGCGCTGCAGGGTGGCCGAGCGGGCCTCTAGCCTGGGCCGGCCGTGCTGGACCTGTAGGCGTCTCTTGTCATACCGAGCCTGGTTTGATTGAAAGGGAAAAGAAGTCATACAGGTATTTTCATGATAAAATGGAAAGAAAATTTAAAGCAATCTGGATTTGAAAGGGAAAAGATGATGTATAGCAATTTTCATTTAAAAAGGACAAGGAACTTGGGACTTGTTTGGATAGGAAAAGCAGATGTATATGAGAGAGTGTAGAGAAACATAATGCTACCAGCTACTTTGTAATAAAGCCATCATTTCATTCTTAATCAATAGATTTACACATTGCAAAGATTTCTATAGTAACACCCCTTAACAACCCCGTTTTTTTAAAGGATTTCAAGTTTAAAGATATCTTACCAAATGTTTGACTTTCCTACATCTATCACTAAACTACCTATCTAGTCTCTATACTTCACACACTTTGTGTTGCCATGTATGTATTTAGTCACACATTATGCACATGAATCCCATTGAGCAATATTTTGTCTAGCACAGGAATGGGTTAAAAGGACTATACCGTGTGTCTAAGAAAAAAAAACTATACACTTTTGAAATGGGTGCCGAATAAAAATGAATGAGCGCTGGTCACTTTTGTAAAGGGTATGAAATTTAGGCTGCGCAGGAATTAGCCTTCCAATTTTGCGAGAGGTTGAATATTGAATATTCAATTCAATATTCATTATTCAAAAACATTTTAGTGAAAAAGAAAAGGAATGTCTCAAGTACTGGCTGCCTATTCTTCAGGCTATCAATTGACCTAAATAATAAATTGCCAGCATCTTTGACACTCTTTTTTTTTTACAACCCATAATTGAATATACAATTTAATATTAAATATTCAACCTCTCGCAAAATTGGAAGGCTAATTCCTGCGCAGCCTAATTTTCTTACCCTTTACAAAAGTGAGCAGTGCTCATTCAAGCAAGAATTATTTTTGGACGTTTTGGTATCAGATGGAAGTTGAGACCATAAGCTTTCCATACATGTAAATCATTCTCCCCAAAATCAAATGTTGTTTTTTTATTCGGCAGCCATTTCAAAAGTGTATAGTTTTTTTTGAGACACACGGTTAGCACTGGGATTCTGTTCCCACCTCGTTGGTCTTACCTTCAAGTCGATGGGCATATCGGGCATTTTATGCAGATGGTAATTGGGACCAATGATCTTCCTCTCGGTAGGGTAGCGCCTCTCAAACCTGACCCTCCTCCTGGGAAGGCTGGCATCATCTTGGGAGGAGGAGGTGTGGCCGAGGAGGAGAAATGCGAGCGGCAGACAAACAAAGACAGAGACCAAAACGAGGATGAAGGTGACTCTCGCTGTGCGGTGACGATTCGCGTCAGGCATGACTACGTGATTGAGGTGGAGGTTGGCCAGGTGTTGATCGTGGCTTATCTGTAAAGAAAGCAAATTCATAATACAGCACTTAATGTTATTGTCTACACCCTGAACATTACTTCAGTGGATGTTCTTTATATATTTAAGACAAATCCTGAATTATGATGATCAAGCAGGTGGTAGGCTAGGCATCGATGGTGGCTTACCTGCAATGAGTGGATATTAACAATACAGCGATGAGAGCTACACTGCTGCTGTTATCTAGGCCAAATCAAAGTTCTTTGATGGCTCTGATGGTGGCTCACGTGCAAAGAGAGGAAATTTACCATGTGAGATAATGGTCTCATCAAGAGCCGGAACATCGCTTCAATGAAAGTCACTTTCAGATTAACAACAAAACCTGTAATTTAGGCAACATGGATCATGAGCCCAACATGATTTTAAATTGAAATAACAGAAAAATACTTTGCTCACACAACAGAATGCAAACCATCTCTGAAATTCCCATTTCATTCACTACAATACTACATGTACTACTGAAAGGTTGCTTCAGTACGAATAACTTCTAAACTTCAGCACACGCACACAAACACAAATACATAATACAATTGTGTTGTACGATGTATCATGCATTATTATTAGCACATGGAATTCTCTGTGTGCAAAGAACTTGTCAATTATTTTCATGATACATTAGGGACTTTTCGATTGGGTGAACGAGAGTGATGTGACGCCAGGCGGCAGGCGTATGTCAACGCGTTTACTCCCTACGTTGAGCCGCTCCTGAAATGCGTTTCGATTTCGAGCGTCACGTCTCGTCAACGTAGTGACGTCATGGCCCCTGTGAAAAGCGCGCGCACCATCATCGGTGGATAGAGGTCAATGGGTGGCCCGCGTGGCCTCATGCACTGGTGGCAATACGTATACGGGCGCGGTTAAAATGTATATGTGGGACTGTAGTGTGCATTTGCAACTAGCTAGACGACAGAGCAAACGGGTACCTGATAGGATGTAGTTGGTACGTCAGTGGTGCTCATGTTAAGTGAGAAGATGATGAACTTTCTGGTAATATAGCTATTTTTATTTTGTTTAAAAAAATAAATGGAAAAGTCGTTGAACTACCCGCTGATTTGCTGTAACTCAGCATAATCTTCCTTCGGCACCGTCCATATCAAGAGGAGTATGACGTCATAGACAGCACGGGATGAGCCCGGCGCGAGTGAATTGGGTGGTCGGTGAAAACCTCGGTAAACGCGTTGAGCCGAGGGGTGTTGAGCCGAGGGGTCGACGTTGACGCATGCGCGGTGCGTAAAAGTGACGTCATTCACGGTGACGCCTGGCGTCACGTCCAAATCGAAAGGTCCCTATTGTAAATGTGTACTGCACATCCGAATCTGCAATGTCATGGTGGAGCAGAATTCTGTTCACCCCAGAGTTGTTTGGGTCACTTTCTCAAGGTCTGTGACCAACACCTACTATTTAATCACAGCATTTCCTCACCTGGCAAATAAAATAGGTCTTGTGTACATACTGTACATGCAAGCCTCATTTACGTTGGACATGAAAATAGAAATGATTTTGCAATTTTTTGCTGCAAGGTACATAAATGACCCACCTGTACAACAGACACTTTATAGAATTGACCTGTACTCTGTCCAGTACTTGTTTGGCCTAAAAGGGTTGTGGTCATTTGCTCATGGTCTGTGAACCACACCTACATGTACTACTAGTATTTACTCACACTACAGTGTACTTCCTCACCTGGCAAATATGATATATCTACTTGATCATTAGGCTCATTTCCATGAAAATAAAAATGATTTTGTATTTGTTAACTGCAAGAGTAACGACCCTTCTGTACAGCAGAAACTTGATGAGATTGACCTGCAGTTTCTCATATTTTTTGTGGTCAGTAGAGTATTCCCTCACTCTAGAAGGGTTGTGGTCATTTTCTCAAGGTCTGTGACGGACACTACTCTTTGCTCACAGTAATTCCTCACCTGGCAAATACAATAGCTCTATATGTGCATTACCGGTTGGCTCATTTACATAGGATACAAAAATGAGTTTGCATTTTTTTTACTGCAAGGGTGAACGGCCCTACTGCAAAATAGTTGTGAAGATGACCTTAAGGCTCTTGAGATCCTCTGCAGTGTTGAGTACTTATTTAAATGCCAGAACAGTTGTGGTCATTTTCTCAAGGCCTGTAACCGACACCCACTATTTACTCAATTTGTCCTCACCCGGAAAACACAAAAGATCTACATTGCACAAGTTATGAAATTGACCTGGAACCTCTAGAGATACAGTGTTTGTACAGTGTACAAATATACTCATAGAGCTTGCATTTCAATGGTATTCCCTTTTTAAGTAGACAACATCAAATTCTGAAAGAACTACAATGATGTAAAATACATGCATTCTAATGAACAAAAGGCATCTTACAAAATGGCAGCAAAATGAAGATGAGAGCTCACATCTCACAAGCTAGATTTTGGGCTTACCACTATTCCTCCTAACCTTGTTACCTTCAAAAATCACTTTTTACTTGCTAGGTTCAAAGTGTAAATTCTAAAAAAAGCAGTGGTATAAATTTACATGACTTTATTTTACCATTTACAGGTAAGGCTCACCATCTGTAAGGGGTACTAAAGTTTAGTCTGCAGTTTGCAATCCCAGAATCCCATGTTTAAAAGATGAAAGGCAGGCTACAGTAGACTTGATAAATGTACCTGTAAATTGGCATGGTTCTTTTATGTACTTTTAGATGGAATACTATAAAAATGGGTGTGCCAAGCACATACTTAACACCATTCACGCACCGATGAGGGTAGAGCTTAAACTTTATTTACATTGTAATTGCCAAATAGATACTGTGCTTGTACCTTATTACAAAATACACAAAGTAGTTTGCATTAATGAACAACTGTATACTATGCTCAAATGTATGTATGGCATGTTGCCTTCCAAATATACCTCCAGATAAAATGAATTGTAGATGAAATGAAGCATAAATGGACTCCACTATAATACATACTGTACATGTATTCATACATGTAAATGTATGTACAGTGTATATTCTAGGATGATATTATACATAACTTGCATCCACACCAGGGGGAAAAAAAATCACACAGGGTCAGGAGATTTTTTCCCCCGAAGTGCTTATAAGAGTCCTGGAAAATGTTAAAAGAGCCCCCCAAATTCCCATAGACACAATATAAAATTGTAGACAAATGGCCAATGTGCTCAAGAGGTAGCCCCCAAAAAGTTTGAATTAATTTTTTCCCTGATCCACACCCAACTATGTCCTCCACTTGAACAAAAGTGCCTTATTAATTTAAACAACAAAAAGCAATGCATCACATCGTTGTTCTGTTTTGCAAGTTTGTTCTTCCTTGTCTGATCTTGCGCACTTCTCTTCCTCTTGTCTCGGTATAAAGCAACATTACTGAAACATTTTGAGGGGAAAAAAAAAAAAACACAGTCACGTACACATTTGTAATTCTGATGTAATATCCAGACTCTGAACTTCCCTGATCCATAAGGGAGTGTGGTCTCTAGCCAACTCCCACCTCCCTGGTTCTAGTCTGTAGAGTCAGTTTCTTTCTAATGGCCTGCTGCAACCACAACTTCATAATGTTCACGTTCATGTGTATAAGGGAGGGTTGGAGTGTTGGGTGGGAGGGGAGTGTGGGGTGGGTGGGGGATAGGGGGGGGGGGTGGGGGGGGGGAGGGATTGCTCTGCACCCTGGGTTAACTTCTCAAGCCTGATGTAATAAAATGAACACACTGAACCATGCTGTGAGTTTTACATGTCCTTCTCCCTGGCTTCTTGAGTGAGCATGAAAGAAACCTATGTTTCCATTAAACTTATTTAACGACAGGGTAGCCCTGGCCTTTGTATGTTAACAGGGTGGTCCCCAGTGTAGAAAACGTGCGGCGGAAACACGTGTCGGGTCCTGAAAGTGATCGTGAGTCACGCGTAAATTTGCTGCCCCACACATAAAATCAGTTTCAGTCTTATTATTCTTATTGTTTGTGCTTTCTTTGAGCCATGCGTTCCATAGCTGTATCCTGCATTCAGCACAGATATCTGACAAAACGTGACATTCTACCCTTTTTGAGCCATGTGTAAAAAAATTGTGATGACTAATTTGCACGTTCAAAAGATATAATTTTGTAAAAAAAATACGGAAAATGGAAGAGAATACTTAATAGTCATGAAACTCAGAAATCAAGATGACCAACTTGCACGTTCAAAAGATATAATTTTGCAAAAAACACAGAAAATGGAAGAGAATACTTAATAATCTTAAAACTCCCCCCCCCCCCCCCACCTTATGTAATGTGTTGACCAATACAGTCACCATCGCAATATGGTTTATGAATGTAAACCATGGTCAGGCCGTTTCAAATGTAAACAATGATATCTTTTAAAACTTTGGTTGGTGCAGCTATGAATGTAACATTTCAAACATGTTGTCATTAGCCTTAGGATATACTGCTGATTCCTGTTTCACAACTTTTGCAAATGGTCTACCCCGTCTTTAAGATAGACATGCGTGGAATACATGCGTGCATATTTCCACGCGCCCAGCACCTTAGACCTCAAGCTATGTGGTTACATGCCAGGGCACACATGCGTATGGTTATCATTCATCATGTGGTGACCATCCCCCACTGCTGTGCTGCCCTGCTAGGAATGAGGAAATGTAATTAGAGACCCCAGACATTTGATTCTATACCCAGAGGGTGAGTGAAGCAAAGTTATACTAGTAAAGATTACCTTATATTATCCCTTTGACTCAAGTTTCACTAGCCACAGGCATGAAAGCTCTCCTTGAGCTGTACTGTACTTGCAAGATAAGTCCAATGTATGAAGATAAAGAAGTCTATTTTAAGTAGTTGCTCACAAAAGAACCAGCCCCATGGTGGAAAAATACTGCCATGCAGAACCATATAAACCGCATGTCCTCACTTATTTGAGTATCAGTGAAAAATTATTATAAAGGGGGCTCAACCCAATGTTAGACCCCACATGGAAAAAAAAGCCCCCAAAATAGCAAAACATCCCCTGTAGAAAATTATCCCTTCTCACAAGGGCTCAAAACAATTTAGCCCCCACATTACAAGAAAGAGCCCCTTCAAATAATAAAAAGCCCCATGAGAAAATTATTTATCCTCATTTATCCCCCACAAATACACTTTAATTTTCCATCTTATGTGTGTACAGTAAAGAAGGAAGCCTTCAAAGCGACTCACAGGCTACAGTGTAAGACTTTCATATTCATATATTTTCCCAGCTCACATTATCCTACAGTGACTATTACTCTACACATGTAGAGTACCTGCACATGTACTACACTAGAAGGTTTTTTTTTATAATGATTTTACAGTTTAATAACTACTGCACAGAAATTGATCTTATCCTTTGAGAGATATTTTATTCATTATGCATGGCATGCATTAGAAAGCATCTGGAATTGCAGATGACAATTTGTTAAATCAAATTTACAAATGCTGCCACAGCTGTATAATACATG
This sequence comes from Arbacia lixula, assembly GCA_963669155.1. Classification (NCBI taxonomy): domain Eukaryota; kingdom Metazoa; phylum Echinodermata; class Echinoidea; order Arbacioida; family Arbaciidae; genus Arbacia; species Arbacia lixula. The sequence goes on from OZ022579.1 coordinate 8,926,608, forward strand.
TATGCTTTTGTTAGCATTATAATCAGTGAGAGAAATCACTAGGACTGCTTCATAAATGTAACAGCAAGGTCGACGGTACTAATTGTAATGCTTTATTCCACATGGAGACATGCTTAAATCAAGCAGCAGACAAAATGTTGCTCACTTTCTCTTCTGTTAACCCCGTCCCCTTTACTTTCTCTTTTTTCACTAGAAAAAAGTATGAGAGAATAGCAGATGAGGACAGAGACAGACAGACTGGCAGATTTCCAGAGAGGCAGCGTGGCTCCAGTGCTGAAAACGCGTGGCGCAAACACAATGCGTCGGATCCAGAAAGTGATTTTGAGCCACGTGGAAAATTACTGGGCCACGCGGAAAATCGCTATCAGTCTTATTATTCTTATTGTTTTTACTTCCTTTGAGCCACATCTTCCATAGTTGTGTAGATGCGTCCAAGAGAGAAAAGGAGTAGAGAGAGAGAGAGAGAAGTAGAGAGAGCAAGAGGAGAGCAGAGACAGAGAGGAGGGGGGGGGGGGGGAGAGACAGAGAGAGACAAAGAGAAAGAGAGACAGAGGTAGAGAGACAGCGAGAGAGATGGAGACACGATGGCAACAAAAAAAGACATCTAGATGTAGACTAAAAGTATAGAAACAAGGGACAAAGAGAGGGGGATAGAGATTGGAGGAGAGAAAAAAAAGTGGATGTAAATCAAGATCCACAATAGTACATATCCTGTTCTTTCTGTGGTGCAGACAGCCTGCCTCCAAACTATAGAACCAAAAATGCCACAATGTACAAAGTACACAGAATAATTCACACTTCCTGATCTTTTGTTCTTAAACTATAAATGAATTGCCAAGGGGCGTGACTACCCACAGCCACACACCACCACACGTGTTTCAAAAGGTGTGAAACTCTCACAATCAATTTACACTGTATGTTTATGTACCAACAGTTCTTTACAATTCTAAAGTGCTGCACAGTAGTACAGTACACTGATTTGAAGTATTTAACAAGAATGTTATTTTCATACAAACAAATCATATCCATCACATATTCCAGCCTCCAAAATATCCTCCACATCATCACACTTGTAATGATCAAAGGTAGAAATGTGCGGAACAATAAACAAAATCTATTGCTGCAATGAATAGTTGTATCATGCACATAACTTTGTCTAGCAATTAACTACATGCATCTATAATTTCTTTGAATAACCTAAACATCACATGTCTCCAAACAATACCATCAAACATTTTTTTTTTTCAAATGGGAATATTATTACTTTGTCTGTAATGTCCCAGCTATGCAACTTAAAAAGAGAGAAAAGTTGGCATTGTTTACAAAACATGTGATACTATTGTGAGCAATTGCAGGTACATGACAAAGTTATTCAACCATTAAGGACATGGTATTGTCTCAATACTGGTGAAATTTCAGCACTGCACTCGTTGAATTGAAAGAAACATCGCACATTATTGACAGGCCAGGCCAGTTTCAAGGTTCAGGCAGTTACCTGAATGTGTGATGTTTTACAGTAATATTCAAAGCACAATTCCTCTCTGACTTTCTTTCTGAGTCTGAGAAGTTTCTTCTGATCATCTTGGTACAGATATATTCAAAAGAACAACAATCTGAGGCACCCACATCATACCAACATTCACTCTATCTCACCCAGGGCCAGGGCACAGTACACGGTATGGCTAGTGGCCCATTCTCACCGCGGTCTCCTTAAAGATTGTCCGTCCCTTTTGCAAGCTTAAAATTTGAAATCGTCTATCACGATCGTAAATTGAAGAAAGTGTGATTCAAGACCATTTCTAAGAATATAGCATGTTGAAGCTTTCTGTATATGTAAAAAATTTCAGCCGTTAAATTTCAAACCGACTTTTTTCGTACTACGAAAAAAGTATTAGTCTTTGTTACAGTATATATGTGATTATTATGCGTGTGTGAAATCCTAATTTTATGAGTAATTACCAAACTTTGGAGATGATTCCTTCTAATACAATTTTTTACATAATGCGTTTTATAATTTAATAAACAGATTAATCAATAAAGCAGATATTTCAACACAAACTGCTAAGAGCCTGAGGTAAAGACTATTAATCAGACGTTGTTTACGTGCATATTTGAATTTTACACTATATATCAGTTTCAAATTGTGAATAGAGAGCTTGCTAACACTTCTCTATATGTTTTGCCAATGTTTCGATGGTTTTGTGGTGATCTGAAAAAGGGACGGGCTGTCTTTAATCGATGCACTACATGTAGCAAAAATGTGTATTAGAACGAAATGGTATTGCATGAGACTACAGAATCACCGTCGGCACAACAGTTTCGGTCAAAAACAAGTTAAAAAACGCAAGTTTCATCAAATTATCGTCTTTTGAAATTTGAACCTCAAGAAAATCACAGGATTCGGTAAATGTCAAAATTATATGCCAACTAGAAAGTCTGTTTTCTCTAAAATTCCTGCCATGCATCCGCTCCGGGATCGCTTCGGTCGCCGACTGAGGTAGTCAGTTTGATCGTGATACATGTCTTCGGCACTTATCATGTGCCTTCAGCAAAAATATGATCGAAATGAAGACACTCTTAATTATGGCAGTCCCCTTTTTTCGGACTCAATTTCATTAACATCTAGTGTACTGTAGCCTCAAAGAAAATAGAATTCTATCAAGAGTCCACTTCAAACTACAAATTTCTTCTGTTTTTTCAGATCACCAAGTCACCATTAAAATCGGACATTGCCTACAATTCAAACAGCAGCATTGTAGAATCCTCGCCTACCAAAACAGTTTTTTCCCCAAGTACCATCTGCTTGTGGAATGTCCTGCCTACAACAGTGGTTTTGGCTCCTTCAACTGAGTCTTTCAGGAGCCACCTGGAACCACTTTCCCTCCGTTAGCTCTCCAGTTGAGATGCATCTTTTTACTTGCACTATAGTTTAGTTTTGTTCAACTGCACCAAATGTTGTGTGTTCTTGTGATTGCGGCCTCAGCCAAGTACGACTATACTCTGTAAAGAGGACTGTACTCAACGGAAGAAGAAGAAGAAGAAGAAGAACACAAATTCGATCAGGAAAAGCCTTGTAAACGCTGCTGCTGTTGCTGGCCACAACTTTATCGTCGACAAATATTGACAGGCTAACAGTTTTGCACTGAAAATACAATTATTTGTAAGTCTTTACTCAAAATGTCTCCGAAATGTGATTTTGATAATATCAAGCATGAAAGTAAGTGTGATTTAGTGTAAGAGTAAATCGAAATGCATATTCGTTTTCGTCTCAAGTAAGTGCGGCGAGAATGGCCCCCATCATAGTCGCACACACACTTTCGATGCCAATGCCTGGGCCTGGGGAATTTGGTTTTATTTTGCGTCCCACTGACACTGTTCTTTACGTTTGCTTAGAATCTACATTAATTTCAAACAATACAGTAAACGTAGTGAGTCAATTCACTATATTACCTTGATATCAGGTGATCTTGATCTTCTGTTCACTTCAGTTCGGTCAGTCCTGATAGTGATACCAGTATGATTTCTAACTGTAGGTCTGTCGTGTTGGATCGGGTCGATCGTTCCATCGTTTCCAATGCAAAAAAAATGCATACTGATTACACACGTGCACGTGCTTACGAGATGGTCCGTGCGCTGTGAAATAATCGCGCGCACGTCGCAGCGCAGGCGCAGGTATACTTATAATGTGCGTCAGGCCCGGCGCGGGCATAAAATAAATACACAAGAAATATCTAAGAATTTGCGATATGAACGACTCTGAAAATTCTAGATGCAAGCATGAATTGAAATGCAGACAATATCAGTCGACATGCACTGGTGAGATTTTGAATAAAATCTGACATCATCTCAGATGGGTTAATATCCGTTTTGTAAGAAAATTCTTGGTACAAAACTATTAAGGTTTATGATCAGGGTGTGATGTTGGATGCCTTCAGTCTCCAATTTGGCCCAAGCTGTTGAAGCAAATCAAGCAATGTGAAAACATAGGCACTGTTCAATGAAAAAGATATTTTATTTACCTCCCGACATTTTTTTTTCTGAGCATGTTTCCAAATCAAAATAAAAAATCATCTAGATCAAACTTGCACTTTATAGGCCCAACTCTAACTAAAGTGCACTATAGGCCTACCTCTTCCACTCCCGCTGTTTTGTAAAGTTGCAACTAACTACATGTATATGCGTAGCCCTATATCCCGCAAGAACAACCAGATACATGTGTTCATAACCTAACTGTGCCCATATAGGATAGAACAAAGTAAAGGACAACCATCCCAAGGACAAACGACAAGTATATAGTCACAGTTAACTGCTCCTAATCCCCCGCCTAATCCATAAAGGACAACTACCCTGATCGACCGCCTTGATATCGCTCCCACCTCGAACCCAACTATAGCCTACATCCTGGGGGGGGGGGGGGGGGGGGGGTCACCAAGCTGTTCGGAAGCTACGAATGACTTTACGCACTACCGGTGTACTTCATGAGATTAAACATAGAGGAAGTTAATTTCCAACAATCCTGATCAAATTTGATAAATCATAAAGTTTGGATTCAGAAATATGGTAACAACCACAATTGTTAATTCACATGGATCAAATTTCAACTTAAAATAATGGAATCAAAATAATTGAGAATCTGATTTAGCACAAGAAAGGGTCACCATTCGTGTGTAAAGTCGTTCGTGGCTTGAAAGGATAGTTCACCATGAAACTAAGTTGGTTTCAATAACAGCAGACACATGAAAGAAACATTATTTATTAAGGTTTGATGAAAATCCGTCAAAGGATAGGAAAGTTATGATATTTTTAAAGTTTGGATTTTATGATGTCACGTGTGACGTGCTCTCACATAGGCCTATATGTTGCGTACATTTTCTTTTGTTGAAAATGTCTATTTGCTCGAAAGGATATGCATCATTTTAACTGCACACACGTTTTCACACGCATACCTTTATGAAAAAATATTCTGTTGTCAAAAACAGAAAAAAAGCAATATGATATATTACTTTTTCTGTTTTTTTCTCTATGCTATGTGCTATATGAGTACATAATATCTAATCACACAACATAGAACACCTCGCACGTGAGGGGGGGGGGGGGGGGGGGCTAGTTCCCTTACGAACTTTACTGGAATTTTTGTTCCTTTCAAATGTTTGCAATTCATTTGAAGCATTCTTTTTTGATGCATCCTAAAAGTGAAAACTATAAACAATAGTTGATGGTAGATATTTTGTTTTATCACCCGTTGTCTCGCCTGGTGCAATTAGCTTCATAATATTGATGTCCAGCATCGAAGTGCTTCATTAACATATTCCAGACGTGACTTTACCAGCATACAAGTATGTATATATATCTCTCTGGTCTTTAGGTGCAGTGTTTGGTTTACTGTATGAAAAATGGTTTATTATGTTTCCATGCGCACTGGTAATAACACATAACTATCGAGTTTGAACAGGCGAGCTCTATACATCCCTTTGATATTTGAGCTCTTTTGCCATACGGTATAATACACACACACACTTCTTTTTAGTTACAGCAATCTTTATTTTGATTTCATTCAAACACAATTATTACATAAATCATAGCCTATACCTGAAGTTTATGAAATGAATGGAAATTAAATACAATTATTAATCAATAATATTTACATAGGCCCTACTCAATGGTATACAAATCATTCCAGAGTAAAACGAAAAAGAATAGAAAAATGAATTAAATCTGTTTATCAAAATAGTATTCTTTCCCCACTCCCTCACACACACACACACACACACACACACACACACACACACTACATATAATTTATTCAAAAGTAAAAGTATCATTAAATATAAAAAAAAGCTTATTACAGGAATAATAATTGATAAAACGTTACAAAACCTGAATCGAAAACAAAATGAAAATGTCATCATTCGATTTCCTTGTGTGTAAGTTTCAGCTTGATTCAAGGTGTGACTAATTTCTACTTGTATCTCAAAAGTGTCAACATTATTTTTTTCAACGCCAAGTACCTTCCGATTCTTTCTTTATACTGTTATGCCTTATACTGTATACGGTATGTCGAATAATGGTAGTAGCTTAGATTTCCATACAAGCATCTAATGACAACATATCAAGGCAAATATTTGGGATACGAAGAAGATGCGTGATCATGTGAGATTTCAAGAATAGAGTGGACGCAATCATTTTGCTATTGAATCGAGTATATTTATTTCGTTTTAATGTAAAATATAAAAATATCGTACATAAATTATGATACAAATATGTGCATTTGACATGACAGATGTCACCAAATTACAGTATAAATATCACTTGCATAATTTTTTAAACATTAATAGAAAAATAAAATAATGAAAACATTTGCACGAACTGGCTTAGGCCTACAACGATAGTTTCTAATTTAAGAGTAAACATATATTCCCGCTGGTGACTGGAAGCATGGTCATTTCATCTTGATAATGTGAGGAAAAAATATCAAAATGAATATAGAGATCTATATGTTGAGCACGTCTTGCTTGTTCTCGAGCAATCTGGGCTGTAGTGTCATGTCCGCCTCAAACGAAGGCAGCACAAAGACCATCGGCTGGACCATGTCCTTGTCGAGCCACAATGACCCTTGTATTATAAGCTCGAGAAACTTTCTAGCAGGTTACAAGTTTAGAAGCAAGTCAACATAAAGCATGAGGTGATAGTTTATTAACCCTCACATTACCGGGCCTTGAAAACTCTATTGGCTTACTACACACATTAATGCCAATGGTGAGGGAGTTAAGGCATTCATAAGACCAACATTCCTCAAGAGGTTTGGCACCATTCTCAGACACCCTGATTGCATCCAACAGTTTTATACATTGCACTTTGGGTACTCAGTACGATCAATCCCTATACCAGTCCCGAATATTTCAGCCTTTTCTGAGAGAGAGCTCACTGCGTGTGCTGAATGGAATGTGACGTCATCTGACGTAACTAACCCGAAGCTAAAAACGTCATGAGCATTTAAACTGTGGACACAGTCCCCAATACCGCGACTGACATTATTGTACTTCTTTCCCATCTGTCTCCTGTGGTAAATGATATAACTTGCCCACAGTGCAGTGAGTAATAAGAGTGACGTCACTCCTTTGAACATACTCTAAAGGAATAGTTTATCCTGAAATTAAGTTGGTTTGCATAAAAGGAGACACATGACAGAAACGTAGTTATTCGTAAAGGTTTGATGAAAATCCGTCAAAGGATAAGAAAGTTATAATATTTTAACGTTTTGATTTGGGACGTCACGTGCGAGGTGATCTCCCATAATATGTTGTGTACAATTTTATTCAAAAATGTGCATTCTCTCAAAAAGATATACATCATTGTACCTGTGCATTTGTTACATCATTGGAAATACGTTTTTACACACACACACCTGTATGAAAAAAAAAATCCACTGGCAATAACAGAAAAAGAGCAATTTATGGAATTTTACTGTACACCTCGCACCTCGCATGTGATGTCACAAAATCAAATCTTTAACATATTTTTTCGTCAAGCCTTCACTTATATGTTTCTTTCATGTTTCTGCTTTTATTGAAACCAACTTATCTTCAGGGTGAACTATCCTTTTAACCTGCATCAATTAGATGTGCGACTCTACATGGCAGGCTTCAATTTTGAATTGCTGGCTTTTGTCTACCACTAAGGTCTCAAGGAGAAGACGGAACTCCATTAGGGAAAAGATGAGAAGAATCCAAAACAATCTATAAACAGAGTTTGGCTACCTCGGCTTCAGTAAGTAACAGCATTGAGAAATACTCTTTTTATTTTGTTATATTAGGTAAGGCGCTTATTTTTTGTTCTCTTTTATCCACTGTTGTCTGTATTATGGGTAGTTTCGGATTGTATTTGTGTAGATTTTGAATATCATACTTTAGGGGGTCGGCTATCCATAAGGCTGCGTCCTTCATGGCTGCAACCCACTTATTTTTTTATTTATTCATATATGTGTATTTCTTGTTGTTGTCGTATTTGTATTCTCTTTGCGTATTATGCAGTGAGTGAAATAAACAAGCTTGAACTTTGAAACTTGAAACATGGCGCATATTCTGTTGTTACCTGCTTGCACAAGAAAGCAACACGCGCCATGTCGGTACCTATTGGAACCACTGATCTCCCCCACTAGATTTGGAACCGAGTTGGCCCAACTCTGTTGGCTCTTGGAGAATCGCGGCAACAGCGCCCTCTTTCACCTCAGGTCAGTTCTCATTCATGATTATTTAGTACAACTCTATTTAGTGATTATCTTGTACACGTAGTACAGACAGGTATAATTAGTGTCTCATTACGTCTAATAATTTGGCTGGTACAGATTTGTGTATGAGTCACTAATTAACCACACAAAATAAACTGTCACGGTATAACACCCCATGCACTATTCGTGTCATTCAACACGAATCCAAGCAACGTGACACTATTTCATCTATTGAATGCCAAAGAAAGATATCATTATTTTGTAGTGGTATTTCTCGTTCCCTAAAATGTTTGTCTAGTGCCGCGTTTTGCGGGCCGAATAAATCATGCAATACATCACTTGCATCATTCAACCCGAATCCAAGGCATGTAGCATTTACAACTATCAATCTAACTATCAAGAGAGAGAGAGAGGTTGCTTGAAAGTATCGGCTCCCATGGTTAAATAAATAATACTAGATTTGACGGTATTGTGAGAAAAGGAGAGATTTTTTTGGCTATAAATAGTCAATCTATTCAAAACGTCGAGTCCCTCGTAAACAGTCTTTTTCAGGACTCACTCAGAAAGAATAAAACAAGAGGTCCTTTTCAGGACTAACCCTATCAGTCCTTCATACGACAGTCCCAAACATTCCTTTTTAGGACTACCACAAATTTCGAAAAGAATCAAATCCCTCCCTTTCTCACACGGTGTACCGTAAATTTCTAGTATCATCAAGATAATATTGAAATAATTCATTCGTAGTGTTATTTCTCTTCCTCAATAATGATGAGAGGTTTGGCTAGTACAGCGTTGTGCGAGTCGTATACGGTCACGGTATGATACCCCTTGGCCTTGCATGATTATTTTCATTCAACGCGAATCCAGTCATAATGGCACTATTTCATCTATTGCATTCCAGAGAATAATATCACTTGTAGTGATATTTCTCGTTCGACAAATGTTCGTGCAGCGTTTTGTGAGTCGAATAAATCGTTCAATATCATTCAACACGAACCCAAGCATAAGGAAACTATTCTACCTATCTATTGCATTATCTATTGCATTAACTATTGCATTCCAGAATGATATCACTTGTAGTGGTATTTCTCATCTCCCATAAGTCTGGCTAGTTCGGCGTTGTAAGGAGCGTAGAATTCATTGAGGAGTTTGTCAGTTTCCTCCCATTCCAGTCTATGTCTTTGTCTGTTCTTATCAGGCCGACCTAAGATCTTCTCCATTTCCTCTTGGTTTAGTTCACCTGCAAAGATATAACCAAAATCCACATTTATGTAACCATGGTAACGATATGGTTCAAGAGACGGAGGGGAAGAGAAAAGTTTGCTCGCCACTTTGAAAGAAGCGATGATCTCGTATTTTAAGTAGTACATTTTGACACCAACATGTGGGCAGGGGAGACCCGTTAGACCATCCCTAACAAACCTATCTACACAGACACAGGACTGGAGAATAACAGCACTTAATAAAATCAATACTAATTGATACACATATATTATGAAAGGCCCGCTCCACTCAAAACAAGCAAAATAGTTGCCCATTTACACCCTAGTTTAAAGAAAACATCGTCACATTTTTAACTCTGCAGATTACGTTGGATATATTTTTTAACCTTTTGAACGCCAGCCAAACCGCTGATATGTGGGCACCGTGTGTGTGTTACTCGTGTTACACATGCGTTACACGTGACGCATACGAGTTAATCAAGGTGTAATTGTTGCAACTTATAAATGGCAGCCTATATATACTAGTTTGAGTATTGACATGACAGTAACCATCCACGTGTTCCACAAACAAATGTGTTGGTGCTGCCTTAAGACTAAACCAAAACAAAGTGTATATCATGTTATGTATGTGTGTTTGGCGGCCGAGGCTAACTGTGCATTATTATCGATTCCCATCTTTATTCATTTAAGGGGGGCCCGATTGACAGACCAGATTGAAAAAAAAACATGAATAGCGATGAGGGATATGCCCCAGAGTTTAAGTATGATTAAGTATGGTAATCAAATACAATTATTTTGTTTATTTTTTATATCAAGTATCTACACCATCTACACCATTATGAGACATGGAGTTTGCAGCAGAGGCCTACCAACTATTTAGCTTATACCGCTTTGGAAAGAGATAAAGGAAATAGGAATTGATACTTTTGTACTAGAATTAAAATAATGCATCATGGGACGACTTTTCATTACGAGCGGAATCGGAAATTATGTATGATAAATATACAATAGGGACATGATTATGTAAACAAAACGACACTCACTGAGATCCAAAAACCGAAGGAGCTTCTTGAACGACGTGCTCTGATCAGAATGCCAATCTTCCAATCGGATGACGTGGACACGGTCACGTGAGTAGGCGTCGAACCAATCCCTGAGGAAGACGTGGTAAATGCCAGCTTCTAGGTTGGGAAGCAAGGAGTGCCTCTTGGGCTGCAAATTAGATACAGAGAAGAGAAATTAATTTCATCACCGGCTTGATCGTGAATACAAATGCATTCATTAATAAATACTATTTAGAAAAATATAGCAAAACTTTCGGTAACACCATGTGGCTGTATTAGTACACCCTAACCATGGAAACATTCAAAGAACAATTAAATGCATTCATGTTTTTCTTTCGTGCACCTTTAGAGTATCGAGCATGTTGTCAAGACAACTCATTCTAAACTTTGTGGGTAGAGCAAGCAGCATGATCACAGCGAGGACTCCCATTATAGGAGTGCCCGCCCGGGACTAGCCCGCTAGACAATATCGGACCTGTAAAGCTCTCTCTCCTGAGGGATATTGTTGAGAACTATTAACCTGCATAACAATCAGCATGACGACACCACTTCGGCACCGTTTAGGCCTGTCCTTTTGATAAAATAATGGCTACCTTCAACATCACTTCATTGGCCACAGTAATCAGATAATTTGATTTCATTTTTATTTGGTTTGGTTTTATCAAAGAGATGGGACAGAGATATCCTTTTCATTCACTGAATCCCTTGATCAGTCAATAAGTCTGTTTTCAGAGAGACCGTAACTTTAAAAACAAGGAAAAGAATAAAAAAACACTTTCAGAATTTACAATATGATTCAATTAAAAAGAAACACACCAAAATTATGAAACACAATAAAGATATTTATCTCAGGACACGGGCAAACAAGCAGACACAGAGAAATGATAATGCAAACAAAGGCAGGGAAAAAACCTTGACCTCATAACCGTTTAAATCTGTCAGTGCCATTTTTCATCAAATCCCACACAAAGTCCACGCAGAGTCGCTTGGTCTGGCACAAACATGGTCAATAATAGCAGTATGAAGAAAGCGATTACGATATCTCCGGTTTCTTTCAGCAAACTAAACGAATCGGACACTTTTTTTTTCTTTTACAAAAGACTATTGCTGATAGTGGACACCAAATAGGCGTGCTATGATGGCAATCATGAGAGGAATCTAACCTCGAGCGTGTTTTTTTTATTCCTTTGAGGGTGTAAACAGAGATATGGAATTATATTCGAGTGGATGTGATTTCGTGGTTTAACTATTCGGCGGTTAAATTGTCCATCATGATACGTCTATGTATCAAGTTATCAACCAATCCCGCGCAAATAGAATACACTCTATTCGGTATATCGAAGTGTACATGTTGTCTAGTTAACTGGTTCTAAACTATGGACATGATGGAGGTAGAGCAAACGTCGGTGATCATTGACATGATTTCGGGACTCTCATTGGGAGTGCCCGACAGTGGCCCACTAGATAATGTCGGACCAGTGAAACTTTCATTGGAGCGGTGTTGTTTAGACCAAGCAACCTGCATAACACTTTGTATGGCGACATCACGTCGTACTCTTTACTAACGCTTCCCTACACGATGTAAACTGTGTCACTAAGCACACACAATCGTTTAATCACTGTCCAAATTATACTTCGATTACAGTGTTGGTTGAACATCATTTCTGATGTAAAGTAAAGTTCCTCATACTGAACAAATCATTTAGTGTAATGAAACATGATCAAGTTGGCATTCATTCCTTAACAATAGTGAGGAAAAAACATATGATTTCAATAGAGATTTTGATCATTGACGAAATTAAGCATGAATAGAGAAAAAACAAAACCAAAAAGTCTGAACAAAGGAACTCTTCGACCCGAGACTCATGACCTAAAATGTATCCATGTATCTGTCAATAATATAATACTCACGCATTTTGAAGCATATGCGCAGTAGCGTAGATTGTGCTCTTCAACGCATTGTTTGAAACACGTGATGTACGATTTAACGTATTCGTGCAAGTCGGTCGCATTGAAGCGGGCGCCAAAGGCGTACCAGTACCAAGATTTGGCTCTGCAGGTTCAGGAGAGGAGGACGGAGAGGAAATGAGAGGAGGAATTAAAGGGAGGACAGGAGAGAAGAGAAGAAGAAGAGGAGAACAATATGAGAAGAAGGAGAGAGAGAGAGAGAGAGAGAGAGAGAGAGAGAGAGAGAGAGAGAGGGGGGGGGGTGGGGAGGAGGGGAGATGAGAGGAAATATTGTGAGGGAGCGATGAGAGAATATGTGATAAAAGGAGAGAATATGAGACAAAAAGAAAGCAAAGAGATATACATTAGATCATTACGATGATACTTCAATATATTAGTTGAGATATCATAATGTTTTCACACTTTTTCATTTGGTTATACATCTATATTACGACCTGTGTTTTATATCATAATGATAAACCGAGGAAGCTCCCCCGCCCCCAGTAGTTGCCAAGTATATTTTGTATTACTCTTTGCGTGGTTAACAAATTGCTACTCCATGGCATATATATAAGTGTAAGTGTAAGTGTTTAATAAGTGTAACAATGGGAAATAACCAGAACGTGGCACACAAAGGTTGAATATCAGAAGGTCAATTATAAATTCAGTATACTTGATGTATGTCTGCATATCATACTATTCAAGTTAAAATAGCAATAATGCAACACAATTATTCGATCTTGTCTTTTAACAGTGTGCGCCAGACCACATCTTACGCTATTGGGGTTGTGCATACAGATGGTTAACCATCTGTTGTACGTGAAAGGTTAATAGTCCTCCACATTTGTTGTAGATGTCAAAGTTTGGTTTTCTTTCTCTGTTCGATATTAGCGGTTTATTGAAACGTTGTGATTTCCACTCCAATACAACAACCCTGCCAACCCACTGGCGGTTCCACTATTTTGAGATGGGGATGGAGGGGGAAAAGGTTCAGAAGCGGAAAATAGGGGGTACGGGTACTTCACACTTACAATTTATGAAGCCCTCTATTTTTAAGGTGTTGGACAATTTAAAGATGAATGGAAATTTTGGTAATCACTTGCATTGCATAAAAGCACAAAGTCGTGTGGTGAATGTGTAAAAATCGTGGTTATACCAGCACATAATTCTGATTATCAATTTGCACACGCTACTCCATTGGTCGGCAATAATGTAATGTACGGCATTGCCATTAACTTTGTATATAGAATGCGTGTTCAATACCCATAAGGTCAAAGCATAATTACGTGTTTAAATCTTTGATTAATATAAATAGATTACCAAGCGTACAAGACTCAGTCTAGTAATTCATATTGTTAACCACAATCATTATCCTTGTTATAAAAAATGGTTGTAATAAAATGGTTTCCGTATCATAGTGTGTGATATTTCGCGAAGGTTGCTAATCTGTGTCTGTAAGTACATTATGCAATCCAGCTTAACCGTATCATGTTTTCATTCACATTTCAGGCGTATAACGCGAGCATTCCATTAGGATATCACGGATTCAGATTTTTAGGCACATCGAACTACTTTTTTGCGAACTAGTTTTACCGATGTATGTCTCAATCATCCAATCCAACTATGATGAGCATGTTTCGCAAAGATAGCGAAGTTATTGCACAGGTTATGTGCACAAGTTATTCACATTTTATTTAATTCATGACAAATTGCCACATGCTGTTATAAAGATTATTGTAGTATTATACAACATAATTATTCCAAAAAAAAAAAAAGAGAAGGCCAGCAACTTCGTCTCCCGCTTTTCAAAACAATGCAGGGGAAATTCTCAGTTTCATTCCACCAAATCTACCATAACAAGCAAATATGCCTGCAGTCTATTATTGCTTATGAACATGATGACAAATACGACTAGCTACACCATCAGGGGACTATTGACTGTAGTGGACTTTGCTCCGAATCGGAATGACTAGGCGCTTCGCATTCACCGCCTAATATTATTTTCCACTTTAAAGGTACCCTTTTATACTTCAATGATCCATTCTTGCATAAGTAATCCACAAATATCCCACTGAGAGGTATTTTGTGATTTTTGTGCATATTCTAATAAATAATACGTTTTCACGCAAGCTAATGAGCCAGTTTGTAGATACGCCAAGGTCGGATTATCCACTGAATCAACTAGAAAGCAGACTTTGATTTGTTCATGAGGATGTGTTGGACGATATATGTACAGACTATTTACAACAATAAAATTAACGATAGGTGGACATGGTGGGACGTTCTTTACTTTCCTTCTCAAAGCTGACTCGGTGTTCTCATATATGCATGCAATGGGTATGACCGTGGTCGACCATCTAATTTGCATTTTACTCTGTGAGTGGTACGATTGCCCTGAGGTTAGTCGTACCAGAAATAATCTGCTCATGTGCACATTGCAACTAAGAACTGGCTTATCATCTTCCTTTGGTCTTGCCATGGTTTCCCCTTCAAAGTGTACCAAGCGGACTATGGTTTGTTCAACAATACTTTTAATAGAACTAATCATGTTAATTATGACAGGAAATTTAACGAAATTAACTTCAGAGATTGCACAGAATATCTAGTTTAGAAAAGGTATGTATGAGTAGTTAAGAGTCGTGTAACGCAATAGGTTTAGTTTGGGTTTGTACATTTTATCTGACAACATGCGACTTATGTCACACATCGACTTAAAAAAGAGCAAGGCACCTAGGAACCTGTGTTCTGTGCTGATGATATTTAGGCAGCAGTTTGAATGCATTCATACTCCCCCCCCCCCCCCCCCCCCACACACACACACACTTTTTTGTTTGTTTTTCAGAAATTTTTATTCAATTCCATTCAAATTATACATGACAAAAAATAAACCGCAATTCCACTTGGTATTGCGGTTATAAATTAACAAACACATACATACACACACGCACACACATTCACACACGCACACACACACACACACACACACACACACACACACACACATGCCCGACCCGAAATAGATCTGGGCCCCGTTGCATAAAACTTACTATTAATGGTAACTCTGTCATCAATGGTAACTACCACGGTAACACCACTCAACAGCCAATCAAATTCAAGGTTTCCATAGAAGTTGCCATTAATAGCAAAGCTACAATGGTAAGTTTTATGGAACAGGGCCCTGATTTGGAAAGTTACGGGGATTGGCCTCACCCAAACCCTTTTCCGCAATAATACTTCCTAGTGACAAGCCCTATTTTTATATAAGCAGAAATCGTTATGAAAGATTTCTGAAGTAGTTTCCATGGCAACATGAAGACAAAACTCATTGTAAATACAGTAGGCAGGTAAGTGCACGGTGATCCATGCATGTAGCATGTACCTCAAGATAGATAATGTTCAATCATATTCATGGTGTCCAGGGTTGCTTTAATGAAATAATGGATGTATACGTATACAGACAAAGGGTGATGACGCAATAGCTAGATATAATTAATCCATTAATGCACACACCATTTTCAATTACCCTCACTCTCTACTGACATGGCTGAGCTCCACTAGTTCTCCGCCTACCTCCATGGGTTTTCGATTCACTTAATTCTTGTCACTCTCCTTCTACCACAACATGTACTTCCGGTTGCTCTCTCAATATCTTAAATGTCCATCCATTTATGTTGATTATTTTCATATCCTTACTCTGTACCAAACAACAATGGACTCAGATTGTTCAGAAAATAGTGTACGTCTCATTACCACAATCATTATTTTTAAAATTCTTCATATCAAAAATTACAGCTCAACCGACAAATGTGTGGTGCTTGTTCTCTAATTGGTTAACTCTTTGCATGCCAAACGAGACTCTTTTTTTTTTTTTTACAAGTAAACACACAAATCCCATTGAGCGGTAAATTGTCTGGTACCCGAGGGGTTAAATACCTCTTGGTGGGGTCTCTCATGGTGAAGATGATCTTGGCGTTTGGTTGCAGAGCCCCGATCAGGTCTGCGTTTGTGCTGGGTGGTTCCGGGACGCGGGGGAACACGGTGGTCCAACGCATGCTCATGGTATAGCTCGTTGAGATGGATGCATCCCCTATAAGACAATGAAAAAGGGCGGGAAATGGTGGCGCCTGTTTAGAAAGAACGCTCAAAGGAGAAAAGGAATCTGGCGTTTATAAGCAGGTTCATAGCATTGCTCGTGGAAATGGATGCATCTTCTATAAAGAGAGAAATACAGGAGATCACAACGGTGATACATTGATATAATACACACTGAGATGTTAAAATGCAATACTTGTGATATAAACTCACAAGGGTGATAAGTATGTCCATCATCTTCACATAACATGTAACATAACTTTTCACCGCTAATATTTCTCTCAACGTTATACAGGTGACAGATTCAATGCATACATCACTCACCAAACACCTTTGGATGGTAAACAGCCCCTTCTTCTGTCAATACGGTGTAGTTGATGAGTGCAGGAGCACCGGTCAACTTGTAGAGATTGAGGTACCATTCTAGCGAGCCATCGTTATTACCCCCTGTCACTTCACGAATTCGTAGAACTGTGAATAATGATACATAAATACTTTTAGAGAGCACGAAACTAATGCAATTCAAATGGTTTATTTAGATCAAACATGATTGGCAGCACAAATCTGAATTATACATGTTTTAAAAGACAAAAATATAGAAACCAAAGCTATTAAAAATACAAAATACTTCGAAATATCCCCAGGGTAGTAATCTGTTGTCTCACGATAAGGCAAACTGGGAAATGGTGACGCCTGTTGAGAAATACCGCTCAAAGGAGACAAGGAATCTGGCGTTTATAGCCAGTTTGCCTCATCGTGAGACAACAGATTACTACTCTAGCGATACTACTACCATGATGATCAACATCTTCCGTACTATTTCGAAATACTTATCATTATCGTATCACCAGGTATATAACAAGTGATATGTCAGACCAATTCCCAGTGTATGTATTCACGCCTGACAAACTGCCTAAGTCATCTCGTACACGAGTATTGACCCGATTCTTTTCAGATAGCCACATAAGCGAGTTTCAAAGAATCTGTATAGCCCAGATCAATTGGTCACAGGTTTTCAACAAAACCGATGCATATGAAGCTTTCAATGAGTATCTTAACTTATTCATTAACATGTTTGACACAACTTCCCTTCACAATCTTGCTTTACAGACCAAGAGTACAGGGCTTGTGATTAAGATTTTTAAACACAAGTAATTTTCTTTTTATTTATGTATGTTTGATTTTTTTTCTCTCACAAACTTTAGCCAAATCTGTTTTTTTCTGATGTATATCATAATACATTGTACAAAATGAAGGAACATCAAACAAAAGAATGTTCATAACAACCCGAAGCTTGATGGTATGATCAAACCAATGAACAGACAGACGTATCGAGTGGAGTGTGGAGATAGACAGGAGAGAGATAGAGATATAAGATTGAGAAAGACATAAAGAAGGGTAAGAATGAGAGAGTGTGTGGAGAGAGTTTCGTGTGCCGCTCTAAAAAAATGTATTCTTACTTTCTTGTTTGTGCATGGTCAGTTCCTTGTACCCATTTCTTCTGGGCCCCCACCAGTGCGGCTCCTTGGGCACATTTACCACCTCCGGATGGGCCACTAGCTTGTCCCACACGTCCGTGGTCCCGCATTTACATGTGCCCACAATATAAAAGTACGGGAGACAGCTTAGCTCCGTCCCGTTGCGTAGCCAGCACGGGTTCTTGAAGTTGCTCAGGAAACGGAGCGGAATCGTCTCAAATAACTGCAACGAACATTCAACGAAAATTGTTGCTGTATCTTTGTAATCTAAAGTGAGAATCTGAAGTTCATATTTGTTATGAGCACTAAAGCTGGGGTGGGATTATGAAAACGAACCTAAGTTTGGAATGAAGTTTTGACGGGAATCGTCACAACTAGGATTTGCCTATTAGTTTTCAAGATACCAAGATACAGAGTTCCTTTTAAATATCATCCCTGAGTTATACGCTTATAATCAGTCTATATACATGTAGTGAGGTTTTTATGATGGTTGTATGGTTAACTCTTTAAGTGCCCGATTTACTGCTGGTCTATGGAAAATGTGTCTAGTACCTGTGAAGAAAGGCAAACATGACATTGGAATAGTTAAATGGAGTTTGATTTTTTGTTAAAAAATGAAGATCGAGGTAGACTTTGAAGTGATGTGCGGAAACCACAAAAACAATGAGTGTTTAACAAAACATATTAACAGTTTTTAATGATAATTATAAAGATGTTTCAACCAAAATCAAGGTAAAATGTACACGTTTTAGGGTCAATGTGTGTTATTTTTTCTAGAAGGTTTTGTCATTCTTTTAATAATCCTTGGCATTTTTAATGGGATTTTCACTTTGGGGCAAATTTGGACGTAAACATTGGTGTGTATAAGGTAATTACTTCAGAACATAACAATGGCCATTGTGCATCACACTGGTCAATGCATTAGCAACTGCCATCACAATGTCAATTCAAATGCATGATGCTTCTGGCAGAAAAGACTTTGTGCGTTGACATGTGTGATGCGCAATGAGCATTGCGTGATCTTCGTATTAATAAAACATTCAGAACCTTCTGATTTGTTTTCCGACTTGCCTCAGACCTTTCTTGCTACGCTTTTCAGATTTTGATTTGATTTGATTTTGGTTTGATTCAGTTTCGATTCAAAGCACCTTGTGATTGAACGGGAATTCCTATTTAACACCCTCGTTCCCATAGATGCATGATATATGTAGTAAGTCACTATGGCTTTTCCTGACTTGGTAATGAGAGGGTTAGAATCATCCATACCTCTGGTGCGGACATGACGAGGTCTCTCGTAGCCCCAGGCATCTTGGGCCATTTACAGGCAGTCCCCTGGCATCGCCCCTCGCTGTCCTGCGCGAACAGACTAGAGTGGTGCTTGGAGTACCACTCCCGCCGGTACGCCAGGGAGAAGCTCACTACCTCTGTCCCCTCCTGGACAACAGCGGCCTTGCGCGGCGGCTCCTGGTGGACCAATTGACCGAGCATGTCGTGGAGGATGCCGCCACCGCCACCGACATCGTTGGCCCTTTCTAGTGGTCGAAACGGCGCTGTATTCTCGTCGCCCCGATCATCACGTAGTACGACGTTGGAGTCGGCGTCTCGACAGTTCTTGTGGGACACCCGAGCGAGGAGGTCAAACACGGCGATGCAAGCCAGCAGAACAGTTACCACCAGAACGCCCAACGGGAAGATCTGTCAAACCAAAGGAGTCAATGAGCCCTCCATTCATCTGTGAGTGCCATATTTTTTCTTTTTTTCCATACATAATTCACGCGATTCCCAAAGAGTAATGATTAAGCTGGTTCATAAAGGGTTAATATCATTGATTACCCAATATGTATCCACTTCTTGTGGCTTGGGCCATGTTGCATGTATATTTTCAATTGTTGTAACTTATATAAACAACCATCATGGTACCATGGTAACAACCAATGGCCTTTCAGCTTTGAGGCTGTTGCCATGGGAGATACCATCAATCATCATCATCAGGCATTGTTCAACCATTGTTGGATGAAGCCCTCCTCAATCAGTTTCCGTTCACTTTTACTTGCTGTCATTCTGTTCCATGTTGCTGTGTTTGTGTATGTTGATATTTCGTCTCTCCACCTCCACCTTACCATCAATGGTAAGTTACAATATTTGAAAACATACTATATGCAACATGGCCCTCTTTTTACGACTGGCCTGAGCATGTGTAATAAGTCAGTAGGTAATTCAAAGCTTGGAAGTGTCGTGGTTAGAAGCAGAGAATCCGTTTTGCACACCAAACCAAATTCTTTGAAACACATGAAACACAGGAATATCACCTTGATTATAGTTTGCTACATCTAAAACTTAACAGAGACATGCAATTCAAATAATTTGGTGAATTTACTTCCGCGCCTCTTAGGTTGATTTCGTTTTCCAAAAACATTTTACTTTGTCCATTTGAACTTACAACCAAACTTTATTAAAAACTCGACAATAAACAATACTGTGTATAGCACTTATCCATTTGAATTGTGATAGTCCGTATGATATTAAATTGTTGATCTTTATTTCCATCACAGTAAAACAAGTTTGTACAATCTTAAAGTTCGGGCATATGAATAAACAACAAATAAAAAAAGAAGTTAAGAGGTGATTTGGCCTGTAAACATCGAAAAAATAAATAAATCGCAGAATAGAGACATTAAAAACGGTGCATCCATAGAAGCCAGTAATTCTTGATCGATAGGTCTACACCAGATCTGATATCATCTGATACATCTGATAATTATTTGGTTCTTAATTGAAAACACTGGATTTCAAACTTAAGCTAAAAAGGAGGGAAGTTATTTAATCAATTTTCATAAATTGAGAGCTGGGGCTTTAAAAATATGCACTACATGTCTAGCTGTATTGAACGAAGAGACAATGATAGCGACTTCCAGCATGCCGAAGAAAAGTTTACAATGGCACTGGCGATACATTGCAGTGGTACAACTGATTTGGAGTGCGTTTATGCTCAATTTGCAAAGGCAGAATCAGCGTTTTGAAAGTGCTCATCCAAAACATTCAATTCCAAATACAGGGACATGCGTTCAAAATGAGCATGAACGCAACCGCGTTTTGAACTAAAGGCTGATTTTGGCTCCAAAACAATGAGCATAAACGCACCCTAAAGGCAGATTCAGACTGATCCGACATCCGACATCTCGACAATACATACGATTGCTTCAATCAAGAGTAACTATGAACTACGTCATTTTAAAGCAAACATTTGCGTCAGGTTCCAGGGAGAGCAATGGAAAAGAAATTTATATTGCGTTGGCATTATTAGTGTTCAAAGGTCCGGAATGTTGTAAACAAAGGTGGCGAAGGCAACTGTCTGAACTCCCTGAATTCAAACACAAAGCTCTATTAGAAGGTGTGGATAGTTATGGATCACATAAAAAAAAATGTGAAGCAAGATCACAGTGTAGAATTGTTTCCAAAGTTCTTTTAAACCATGCCCGAAGTATCGACTCTCTTGCTTTACAGACCAAGAGTACAGGGCTTGTGATTAATATTTTTAAACACAAGTTACTTCCTTTTTATTTATGTATGTGTGATTTTTTTTCTCTCACAATTTTTAGTCAAATCTGTTTTTCTGATGTTGCTGCTGTAATTCCATTCAACTTATTATAAAGCTTTCATTACGCTTCAAATTTTTGAAATGTGACTACCTTTTATCAGCTTATCTAACCAAAATCTTCCTTAGACTGTATCAACTTATTCTTTATTACAGTGCATGTTGATGTGTTTCTTTTTTTTTTACACTTTTTAATAAGCCGAAGCTTGATGGAATGAAAACCTAAAGTATATCATAATACATTGTACGAAATGAAGGAACATCAAACAGAAGGATTTTCATAACAACCCGACGCTCGATGGTATACATATATTTAAAAGAAATATGTTCATTACATTTATATAAATTATAGAGTGAGAGACAGAAGGAGAGAAAGAAAGAAAGATGTGAACCACTACACCTGCTTTTTTATGTATTTGATTTATACATGTACCAGGGAGATGTGGGAGATGAGAGTTTACTCACATGCCCATGCACTTATCGTCTCTTTATTTCTTTCTTTGTCCCCCCTTCTCCTCTCTCTCTCTCTCTGTCTGTCTCTCTTTTGCGCTCTTTCTGTTCATTCCTCTCAGTCTGTCTCTCTCGCTTTGTGTCTGTCTGTCTCTGTCTGTCTGCCTTTCTCTCTCTGTCTGTCCGTCTCTGTGTCTCTTGTGTTCTTTCTGTTCATCCCTCTTTCTCTCGCTCACCCTCTCTCTCTCTCTCCCTCTCTCTCTGTCTTTCCCTCTCTCCTTTATGACTCTCTTTCTGTCTCTCTGTGTCTGTCTCTCTGTCCACTTTATACGGTATTGGTATATCACTCCCCCCCCCCCGTCTCTCTCTCTCTCTCTCTCTCTCTCTCTCTCCCCCTCACTCTCACCCAGCATTATCGTGCGCAGAGTCACGTTTTTGCTGTGCATAAGTATGTGTCTCTTATAGAGTACCGAAGTGTGACGTTATTTTTCCATGCTGACTGGTTCTAAACTACATGTATATGGGTCAGCAATCAGGAGTGGTCATATCTATTATATAGTGTGGATTTGTACGTTTAAAATATGGAGTGAGAAATGGCGTGTTGAGCGTATGAAGCGTATCTACGTATGTAACGCTTCATACACCGGAGGTATGAAATGTGGCCTTCAACATGGCGTTCAAATCCACTGACTGGATACTAACTTATTGAGCAATTTTCTAGATTACATTGTCTCCTCCTAATTCCCGCACTTGTGACTTATGTATTGTATTATTATCAATTCTATGTCGTATCAAACATTAATTACTGCTGACTAAGACGTCTTTGATTGACCATGACAGGGAATTAGAGGGCAAAAACTAACTGGAAGGAGAATAATGAGGTATCAACAGAGAATGGGAGCATGGCGTTCGAAATCAGTCTTGAAATTCATCAAATACGCACAGAACAGAGGTGATTAGCACAATATATGGCCGTCTATATCATATATAGGTATCAGCACCAGAAGGAGGGCAAGAAGAAGAAGACGGAGAAGAGGAAGAAGAAGAAGAAGAAGAAGAAGAAGAAGAAGAAGATAAAGAAGAAGAAGAAGAAGAAGAAGAAGAAGAAGAAGAAGAAGAAGAAGAAGATAAAGAGGAAGAAGAAGAAGAAGAAGAAGAAGAAGAAGAAGAAGAAGAAGAAGAAGATAAAGAAGAAGAAGAAGAAGAAGAAGAAGAAGAAGAAGAAGATAAAGAGGAAGAAGAAGAAGAAGAAGAAGAAGAAGAAGAAGGAGAAGAAGAAGAAGAAGAAGAAGAAGAAGGAGAAGAAGAAGAATAATAATAATAATAAGAAGAAGAAGAAGAAGAAGAAGAAGAAGAAGAAGAAGAAGAAGAAGAAGAAGAAGAAGAAAAAGAAGAAGAAGAAGAAAAAGAAGCAAAAGGACAAATTTTTATATGAATATATATAGATCGTTGAAATCAAATTAAATGCAGACTCTTTTGAAGGGTAATAGATCATGCGCCACCTGTACCTGGAACAATCTACTTGCTGGGTAGGCCTACCGAGTAGATTTTTTCGTTTGTTTTTCTTACACCATAAATTGGGAATACCGGTATTTTAGAAAAAAAAATCTTGAGAGAAACGTTTTAATCATGCGTAAATCACAACCACTCACCAAACGTGCAATTGATTTGAATAATCAATACAATGCTGGATTGGTAACGTTGTAATGAAGATATATTCCCAGTTGTGCATAAAATACGAACAATTGACTTTTTCATTTGTTTACATTATTGGAATGGTTACCAATAAAGATAATATTTGGATGGTATACATTTAACCAACGTCACAATCATAAATACATTACGAATTCAACATACGACCAAACATTTAAGCGATTTCGATAATCAATGATTGATTGAAAATGCTAGAATAAATGTATATAATTCGTATAGTACCAAAGAATATCGACATATCGAGCAGATTTTGTTGATTGAATTTACATCATAAAAGTGATTACCGGCTCTTTCAATCGTAAACATTAAACAAAACTTACAATCATACATACAAGTCATTACGAATCCCAACCAACGACCAATGTTACGCGAATTCACTTATCAATTAAACAACTGTTGTAAACGCTACGTTGAAAGTTTAACACAAATTAATACGACCGAATATCATTTGTGTGTGTATATCTAACGAATGTCACAACCGTAATTCACCCAATTCACGAATGACAACCAATACCGATGAGCGATATCAAGGATCGATTCGATGATAAGAGATCAAGCCTAACGGCAATAATTGTTAATTGCATTTATGCATTTGCTCTGCATTTGGGGGCCCACGTACGTATCCGTCCCATGGAGAGCAGTGCGCCGGGAACGTTTAGAAAGAAGGGGTTACAGCAATCGTGAGGAGGATCTATACTCACTTTTCGAAGAGGCGTCACCAACTTAATTTGTCTCATGGTGACCATTGTTGGAGATGATGAGCTATCCGCCTAATCAAACGCACAGACAACTTCGATATCCAAGCACTGGCTCGTGTAACACTAATTATATACCACGTCCAAACACGGGCTCATTCGAGATATTAATGGTATACAACATCCACGTAGCATGCCTAACACAGTCAATATTGCACAGTTTCGCGAAATGTCTTTGGCGTAGGTTGGAGGTACAAGTGCACTCAAGCGGGTAGTCGTGACCAGGACTTGTCATGATACCTATACCGTCCTCTTAAAGCGAAATCTACAAGAGGGGCTGCACGGGAATGGATATTGCATATAGAACTAATGGTATGAAATGACAATACCGTATTGGTATGATTATATTCGCATATTATATCATGGTGAAGGGAGACCTATTATGTAGAGCGAGAGAGCTGACGGGTAGGCATGCATAGAGGTAGAAGAAAGAGAGTGGTGAATGCATAGGCCGGCCAGTCGGCAGGCGCCAGAAAATACGCTTCTTTTATTTTCAGCTCGGTAGTCGTGACCTTCACTTGACCTCTCGAATCGCGAAAAAGGTCTCCTTTTCAAACTGCGATATCTCCATGAATAAACCATATTTTCGTACGCTTTTTTTTGCAACTGTATGTTGGAGGTCGATATTTACCAAGTGTGAAAAAATCATTTAACTAAAACAGGCAGAAAAATATTGCAAATTCGAGATAAATATGTGGTTTTAATTCAAAAAAGAAAAATGAAAATAAATATTTCAATGTCAATCGCTTTTGAGCCCCCAACACTTATGAATCATCTGAAGCGGAATCTATTGTACTTTTTGAAAATACCAGTATTTTTTCAACCTCTCCTTGTAGAAGGGTCAGGATCCAGCAAGATCTGAGAGCTTACATATTTAAAAAAAAAATGAGGCCTGTTTTTGAAAGCAAATAACATAAAAACTCCTTTGCGGATTTCGAAAAAAATGAAAATATTTGTTAAGAAACATATAATCTCAATCCCTGTCTAAAAAATTCCTGATCAGTATGCTTAAAAAAGACACCAGCAAAAGATCTCGCGAGCATAATGAATTCCTTCATAATCTAGGTGCAGCAAAATCTGCGCTTGAGATTTCGCGAGACGAAATTTACGCTCACGATATGCCCATGCGAAGATTGCAACTACGAACTGGCTCATAGAGAGGCAATTCGGGAAAGAAAGAAGTGATAGGTGAAAGAGAGGGATGGAGGGAGAAGGGAGGATATATATATATATATATACATGTATACATATATATATATATATATGTATATATATGTGTGTGTGTGTGTGTATACATCTTTATATATTTATATTCCACATACTAAGAATGTTGCTATATGATTGGTCAAGAGTTGATCACGTGATGAGGCGTATTATTTCCTATCAGATCACCTGAGTGTAAAAGTTCGTTACACTCTAGGTGATAGTTTACTTTTTGGTTTCGCTGATCTCTTCAATCCTCACTGTCCTAATGCGTGATTAATATTTTGAGTACGCGCGAAATAAAAGTGCGTTACACTCAGAATATCAGTTTTAGCTCGAAGCAGACGACGCCGCGGTGCGCGATAATTAAAAATTTGTGGTGTGGTTGCAAATACCGCGCTACGCCTAGCTGGCGCGGGTACTGCGTATGTACACGCACACGTACGTACATACCCTATGTACAGTTCGTGTTTACCATCAGACATAGTCGCGCTTCAATCAAAATGGCCCATGCCAATGGAATTAGATTTAAACTACTCAACGACACTGAAATGGGACATTTGCTGCAAGAATGTGAAAGTGAAAATACAAAGAGACAATTGAAGTTTAGCCTTCGAATATTTCAGGAGTTTTGCGCAGCACTAGGGGACGTTGAGTTTGACCAGCTAGCGGACATCGACTTGAAATCATTGCCATGGCATTGCATGGATCAACTGCTTGGAAAATTCTAGTGGTGAGTCGTACAGTAAAAAAATTATGGTTTGGTTTGTATGGTTTGCAGAAATATTTTTTGAATTTGCGGGACATAGACATTGTAGGATACGGTGCTTCTGTTGAGAATAGAAATGTCCAAAGTCCAGAACAAGAACAGAAATGCGACGTTTCAGTTTCATAACTGCGTTGTGAACATTTACAATTATATTCCACATACTAAGAATGTTGCTATATGATTGGTCAAGAGTTGTGATGAGGCGTAATTTTTCCTATCAGATCACCTGAGAATAAAAGTTCGTTACACTCTAGATGATAGTACTTTTTGGTTTCGCTGATCTTATCACTCCTCACAGTCCTAACGCGTGGTCAATTTTTTAAGTATGCGCGAAATAAAAGTGCGTTAAACTCGGACTATCAGCTCCCACTAACGCGTTCAAACGCGCGTCATAATGCGCGTCATAATTAAACGCGCGTCCTAATGCGCGTCCTAATTAACGCGCATCCTAACGCGTGTTCCCCATGGCAGCGGCTCGGGGTTAGGTAGAGAAGTAAAAATTACTTTTGTACGTCAAAGATAGCTACATCCAGATCGCCTCGGAAGTGATAGTTCATCCCATCACCTTCGCCAACGTTGATTATTTGTTTACTATTGTACGTTACTAGCGTTAGAGTAAACGTTAGACCATGTAGGCCTAGCAATGTTAGCCTAGAATGCTAAGCCTGTGCGGAATTGTTTTTCTTGTGAACTTGTGAACTATGATTGACGTCTCTTCACGGCATTTGCATGCATGATCAGCATCATGATTCAGGTGAATTCATCCGTACCGCAATGTTGTTCGTACCGGGCCTCCCCCTCCAATAACCAGAATGGTCTAAAAGTTAGATTCAACGATAGGCCTAACCTTAGATTCTCGATAGTAAACTAGCACCTACCCGAACGCTTTTGTACGTCAAATTGTCATTTTCTTGTGTAGATAGTTGGTTTCAGATATTGCTCTAAGCTCTGAACGTAGGAGCCCGACTCATTTTTTTTTATTTCCGGCGGCTTGGGCAAATCAACGGAAATTCAAGTTGCGCCGCGGCCGCAACACCGCGAGAGGTCCCCGTAGGGCGATCCATGATTTTCCGCTGAAGCTCATAAAAGCAGCTGGAAAGAAATGTATCGCGTACTGCAACAAATTTTGTCACAGGTTGAAAACATGCGCAGTAGTGCCAAGGCCGAAGAAACCAAAAAGTGCGATCACGTAGCCGCTTTTGTACGCTAAATTGCTAAATTGTCATTTTTGTATAGATTGTTGGTATCAGATGTGGAATATAAAGCAAATAATCAACTTTTGGTTTCAGGCAATGAGACGAACTATCACTTCCTCGGCGATCTGAATGTATACGCTATCTTTCCTCAGCTAAAAGATAGCTACATCCCAGGACGAAAAACCAGTAGAAACCAGTAGAGAAAAACCATTAGAATCTCTACTGGTTTCTACTGGAAATTTTCTACTGGTTTGAATATGGAAAGTGAAATGATTTCCAGTAGAAACCATTAGAAAAATTCCAGTAGAATACCAGTAGAAACCAGTAGAAATCTCTACTGGATCCAATAGAAGACCAATAGAAGACCAGTAGAATACCAGTAGAAACCAGTAGGAATCTCTACTGGATCCAATAGAAGACCAGTAGAAACCAGTAGGAATCTCTACTGGATCCAATAGAGCTTCCTACTGGTTTCTACTGGAATTTTTCTACTGGTTTGAATATGGAAAGTGAAATGATTTCCAGTAGAAACCATTAGAAAAATGCCAGTAGAATACCAGTAGAAACCAGTAGGAATCTCTACTGGATCCAATAGAAGACCAGTAGAAGACCAGTAGAAACCAGTAGGAATCTCTACTGGATCCAATAGAGCTTCCTACTGGTTTCTACTGGAATTTTTCTGCTGGTTTGAATATGAAAAGTGAAATGATTTCCAGTAGAAACCATTAAAAAACAATTAAAAAAATACCAGTAGAGTGCCAGTAGCAATTTCTCCTGGACCCATCAGAATACCAGTAGAAACTAGTAGAATACCTACTGGAGCCATCAGGAGACCAATAGGAATCAAAATTAAAAATATTGATGAAATATCGATTTTAATGTAGTATATGATAATCCGAATTATGGCATATTTCCTTATCGTTTTAACCTAATCCTATCCTATCCTCTATATATTCCTATTCTATCCTATCCCTATCCTAATTCCTACTCTTTCCTTCACAGACTTTCATATATATAGCAGTACGGTTATAAGGTTCATAATATATTGGTTACTCTAACTTACATTTAAGAAGATCATTTTTGTTGTTGTTATCATTATTGTCTTCACTTAAGTAGGTGACATTCACTATTTTATGTTTAAACTTTAAATCATTACTTGGTAAAATTCCTTTTATCTGGTTAGGTGGAGGTTATCTATTTAAAAGTACAAAATTAGGACACGTAAATACATGCATGAATATTCATGAGAATCTCTTTTTCTATTGGTTTCTATTGGTTTCTACTGGTCTCTAATGGTTTCAAATGGTTTGACTTAGTATTTTTCACACTCCTTTTCAAACCATTAGATCTCACTGGTTTCTATTGGTTTATACTGGTTTGACTTTGTATTTTTCATACTCCTTTTCCAAACATTATATCTCAATAGTTTCTATTGGTTTCTACTGATCTCCAATACCAGGAGAATTCACTGGTCTCTAATGGTTTCTACTGGTTTGACTTTGTATTTTTCACACTCCTTTTCAAACCATTAGGTCTCACTGGTTTCTATAGGTTTCTACTGGTTTGACTTTGAATTTTTGACACTCCTTTTCAAACCATTAGGTCTTACTGGTTTCTATTGGTTTATACAGGTCTCCACCAGTAGAATTCACTGGTCTCTAATGGTTCCTACTGGTTTGACTCTGTATTTTTCACACTCCTTTTCAAACCATTAAGTTTCACTGGTCTCTAATGGTTTCTCCTGGTTTGACTTTGATTTTTTCACACTCCTTTTCAAAACATTATATCTCACTAGTTTCTATTAATGTGAAAAAAAAACAAAGTCAAACCAGTAGAAACCATTAGAGACCAATGGATTCAAATGGTATTGAAGACCAGTAGAAACCAATAGAAACCAGTGAGATCTAGTGGTTTGAGAAAGAGTGTAAAAAAACAAAGTCAAACCATTAGAAACCATTAGATACCAGTGGATTCTAATGGTATTGAAGACCAGTAGAAACCAATAGAAACCAGTGAGATCTAATGGTTTGAAAAAGAGTGTAAAAAAACAAAGTCAAACCAGTAGAAACCATTAGAGACCAGTGGATTCTAATGGTATTGAAGACCAGTAGAAACCAATAGAAACCATTGAGATCTAATGGTTTGAAAAGGGGTGTAAAAAAAAACAAAGTCAAACCAGTAGAAACCGTTAGAGACCAGTGGATTCCAATGGTAGTGAAGACCAGTAGAAACCAATAGAAACCAGTGAGATCTAATAGTTGAGAAGGAGTGTGAAAAAAACAAAGTCAAACCAGTAGAAACCATTAGAGACCAGTGGATTCTAATGGTATTGAAGACCAGTAGAGACCAATAGAAACCAGTGAGATCTAGTGGTTTGAGAAGGAGTGTGAAAAAAACAAAGTCAAACCAGTAGAAACCATTAGAGACCAGTGGATTCTAATGGTTTCTACTGGTCTTCAATACCATTAGAATCCACTGGTCTCTAATGGTTTCTACTGGTTTGACTTTGTTTTTTCACACTCCTTCTCAAACCATTAGATCTCACTGGTTTCTATTGGTTTCTTCTGGTCTTCAACACATTAGACTCTACTGGTTTCTACTGGTTTCTACTGGTTTGATTTCGTAGTTCCTCTTCAGACCAGTAGACTCTACTGGACCAGTAGAAACCAGTAGACGGTCTCTACTGGTTTCTACTGGTTTCTATGGGAATTTCGACCTGGGATCCAGATCGCCTCGGAAGTGATGATAGTTCGTTCCATTACCTTCACCGACGTTGATTATTTGCTTTATATATTGGGTGGTCAGATATATGATAGAGATAGGTATGTCGGGAAAGGAAGAAGGGACACGGGGGGGGGGGGGGGGGAGGGGGGGAGAAAGATAGCTAGATCAAGACCAATATACCAGAACGAAAGCTAGACAGAAAGGGAATTTGGAAGGAGAAATAAGTGACATAAGAGAGAGAGAGAGAGAGAGAGAGAGAGAGAGAGAGAGAGTGAGCGAGAGACAGAGAGAGACAGAGAGAGGGGGGAGAGAAAAGAGGAAGAGAGAGAGATAGGTGAAAGGGAGAGAGAATAAAGATGGAGAGAGAGTGTGTGTGTGTGTGTGTGAGAGAGAGAGAGAGAGAGAGAGAGAGAGAGAGAGAGAGAGAGAGAATACACTGCATAGCTTCGTTAGAAAACATAGTTTGCTCATGACTATTCTTCACGGACCTAAGTCAACATAAAAATTAATGTACACAAATCGTGTGCAAGACTATGCACTACGAAATCTACATGATTACCATGATAATGCGATCCGTGCTACCAACATGATCTACATGATCTGAGACACATCATGTCACACTTGAAAGACATTTCTTCTTCTCTATTCCCCCAAAGAGGCGGTTAAATAAAGGTGGATCCATTGTGCGTGCTTGTCCTTGGCTTCCTGGCAAACAGTGCAAGCAATAAAGCAAACGTTGCCAATGCTGCCACTCCTATCGAATCAACTTCAACTAATCATATTGTCTGAAGGTACAGAGAAAAGGTTTACATCATAAAAATTATGAATACTACTGGGTATAAAACATAACTTTCAATACGTTTAAAAAAGAATTGAAAATAAGTTGCATCTCGAATCAAGCTGAAATGTTCACATCATAAAGTTATTATTCTTATAATAATCCTCATTTATTAAATGCGATTTTCACTTTTGGACAAATTTAACCTAGCCTTCAACTTTGTGTGTATCGGATAATCAATTCAGGTTTAACAGAAAAAGGTGTAGTAAACCAAGGCTAACTTTTGTCGCACGCCAAATAAAACATCATCATAATGCAATATAATTGATTTTTCTTTTAGAATCATAACACATGTATACGTTGTATAGTCCGTTAATGCTTTATTTTGTGTGATTCTCTATAATTTGTACGTTCATGGCATTTTAGACTGTTTAAGTCAATGATTGTTGATAGTACTGTGTGTATGATATCACGATCTTATTTCATAAAAATGCATTATGTTTGATTTTACATTAGCGCATTAGCATTTGCCACGTCATTGCCATTGTCACGAATTTCCATTTGCATTCATGCGTGTAAAGGGACAATACCACACAGTACAGTAGGGCACATTAATCAAACATGTACCGTTAAGATATTTCTTGAGTGGATCTCCACACATCAAAGAGTCAAAGGTTAATTCAGTCATTTTCCGTTCGTCCACATAATAATCACAGCGATTAGTTGAAATCTCCCAGTGCTGTGATTCTGTGATGAAATCAATTATTTTATGGCAGTATCAGGTGATATGTCGCCCCCCCCCCCCCCCCCCCATATAATGCTAGTCTACGTTTAGTGCGCGGTCTAAGTTGAACCACCATTGTAAATATACGTACATCAGGTTTAGAGAGCCAACTTTCGGCACAAATATCCTATGCCATCTTTATTTTTGACAAACTTGTGAGTATCCTTCATCAAGCAAAGATGCAGTATGATTATTACTTGTTTTACAATTTTAATCAAAATCATAATTTCTCCATCATCTCATGTACAAAAATAGACTGAAATAAAAAAAAGAGAACACACACAGAAAAGCAAAAACTTTTTTTAGGTGTTCCTCCGTACAAGGATCTAGTCATGACGTAAACTGTAGATGAAATCACATGTAGCACTTATTGTTTGTTGTATATTCCGTTAATGCTTTATTGTGTGTGATTCTCTGTACTTTGTATGTTCATGGCATTTTAGAATGTGTAAGTCAGTTGTTAATAGTACTGTGTGTATGATATCATGATCTTATTTTACAAGAAAATGTTTTTATATGTTTAGTTTTACATGATTTGTTATATCGTGTGAGCGAAATGAATTACCATGCACGTATGCCATGCCATTGCCATTGTCGCGAATTTCCAGTTGCATTCGTGCATGTAAAAGGACAATACAATACAGTGCAGTAGGGTACATTAAACTAACATGTCCCCGTGCACAGATACCGATCTGAGTCAACAGAATGTATAATGCTATCCACAGACTGTATTGTGAAGTATCTGAGTTCCACACACCACAGTTATATAAATCAAATCAAGAATGAAACAAATGTCACAATAATACTATGTATTTTAATCCATGAATGTCAAAGGTATACCATCCCAAAATATAGCATATTGCACAAAACAATACTCTCTTATGTTAGCAAATTCCCTTGCTATCAAACTCAAAAAGTTGTCAACATATATAAAACATAGAAATAGTGTGTATGCAAATAAAATGCAGGAGTGATTGGTTAATATATAATACAAAGTACATGTAATAACCAAAGAGTTTTGATGGTGACATAAAATTCAGGAAACAGAAATATTAGATATTTCTTGAATGTATCTCCATACACCAAAGTGTCAAAGGTTGTCTCAAGCTATGACAAGTGGGGCATTATATAATGTGTGAGTATCATTAATGTTATACTACCACAATGACACATAAAGCGTTAACTTCCCTGACTTAACTGGTAAAATAAACCATGTTCGTTATGTATGCAAATTTTATACATATCATTCAAACAATACATTATTTACTCGTAGTAACCCCAAAGCTTGTCCGAGTTGGAACAACTGATACATTCACAGTGCTTTCCACTCATTTAAACCGAACCACAAGTACAGGTGAATGTGAAACAGTGCTAATATGTAGTAAAGGTAAAACGTGTGTGAACATTATGAAAACAGCTTATTAAAGTAAAATACATATATATACACTGTACCATCTTTTAATAAATATGGTATGTATGTTTCATGCATGAAGTAACCCCTCAAAGCGTGACAGAGGTTTGTTTGACCATGGACCTATCATGGATGGACTGCGCTCGGATAGACTTCCTTTGATCTATGAGGTCCGCCGCCTCATAAAATTCCAAGACATTCAGGTGTTTTAAACAACTAGCTGTATTTCTAATTAGGTAGTGCCTTCCTCTGAATAACAAAAGAAAATCTGTTTTGAGAAGTATGCCAACCGTTCAGCCTTCGCTGGGAGCTCGTTGCTGATATTTTTACACACACTGTGAATTAGTTTTGGGGTAAACGAAGGGAAACTTTGAAAAAATTGTAGAAAGAATTTGGTCCGTAACTTTTTCGGACACCTCCGCACACGAAATTGAGGTTGTTTCCATGAAAGATGAAACACTCAATAAACGATTTACAATATATTTTTAAGGAAATATGATTTGGAAATGTGTGATATGGAGGCATTTCTCTGGCATGTGGTCTACAGTATTCTCATTTTATCACAAAAACGAAGCAACAATATAATCTGAAATTCACAGAATCGTATCATTATAAGATGTAATACTACTGCATATGCATTTCAGTTCATGTAGTGGTTCTGAAATCTTCTGCGCATACAGAATATGTATTCCTCAAAATGCATCCTACATTTTGTCATGCTTGTTTGGCGGCGGATCTCCTTCGATCAAAGAGCCAAACGCGTAAAATATTCCATTGTGACATCAATGCACACGACTGCTGTAGGAATAAATTACACTTCGTGCTGACTCCATTCCTTACACCTCTCTGGTTTGACTAGCAACTTCTGATCAATTCAGAGAGCAATCCGTACTCTGAACAGGTGCATGTCTATATGTCATTTGTGGCATGTATTCACACCTTCCCCCTAAATGCGTAGTGTAATGTGTTCTGACATTCACCTGTATCTAGTGATTCAGTCTCAATGGGTGGAATGCACTTTGAATCTATAAGTTGTTGCTACTCGAACAAACTTCGGACAAGCTTTGGGGTTCCCATTAGTAGCATATTGTTATGACGGGCATGAAACTTGCATACATAACGGAAATGGTCAACTGGCAGTCAAGAGGAAAGTTGGCATTTAATTAAATACATGTACCTATATGAAATTAATGTATTTCATTAATCTGCTTATGCCACTGTCACATCTAATACACAAAAGGTACACACGAAACCTGTATTATATAATACATGTATCAGCTTTTCATCTGGGACTACTGTAGCCTGGGTTCCAAGCTCTTACACATTTCTAATCCAGACAGAAAAACAGAGTCTAGTAATTACAAGACTAGTCACTCTTTTCATTCTCCACTTTTCTCAGTCAGTGTTTGGGCGAGCCAGTGTTGGAATCGAGAAGGATTAGTCTACTGCAGCCAGACCTGATTATTCAACGATGTAATTTGGATTGGTAATGCCCAAAAGCCTTGAGATCAAGCTAGTTACTGCCAGAAGAGAGAATGAATTTACCAGGCAAACCTGTGGAGACAATTATAACTCCAGGTGAACATTCAGTGAATTGCAATAAGCCGTCACACAATTCATCACAATATTTCCACCGTAGTAATTTTTAAATCTTCACTGCGCAGAGTACCGGTACATATAACAGAGAGCAGGTAGAACTACCTTCCTAATGTGATGATGCTCTGAAATGTAATGCTGTCCTTTCATTAATTCATTTGATAGAAATAACCATGCCAATGGCAAAAGTACCTATCTGGTATTGCTGGTGTATTACCCCTCTCCCATAAGATTCATTACTTAAGAATGGCAATCATCAAAAATATGATGACATTTAATTCATTAAACAAGCACGTTTACTCAGGAGCAATTTGAGTAAGGTTAATCAACCCATGAAAGTTGACCTTTAAATGACCCTTGACCTTGGCACTGATGTCCTGACACTTGAATGAAACACAGGTTTCTTCCTTGTAGCTATGACTCCAGGGTTGTTGAAAATCTTGAGTTGAAATCTTTAAAAAAGTCAATTGAAACTTTCGTGTAAGGCGGATGCACAAACAAACAGCTTTTGAAGAAGTAAATTTGCCCTTACAAGGCAACACCAAAATTATGGGGAAAAATTCACCATACACACACTGTACATATTGAAGTTAATTGGTTTGCTAGTAGTCTGTGTATAAATGGATCCCAAATGCAAACATAGACATAACGTACAGATATTGGTTTCAGTCCTTTGTATACCTCACAGAATCACAAAGGAACGTAGTACAGAAATCATAAATTTCTGACATGATAAATAGAATTCCTGCTGTCTAGTCATTACAATGACAGCTGATGGAGCATTCATATCTATAGAAATACCATCTACTTTGAGATAAATAATGCAGGGTCTCTATATGCATGATTAGCAATATTGCAAAGAGTTTTGTCTACTTCAACCACTGATGAGAGAGGTCATACAATTTGATTGAATGTCCCAGTGAATTTTACTACCTACCTACTCTTTCAGACCCCAAAACGATAAATCCATTTCCCCTCCACCAGTTATGATGCCATATTTTGCCATGGAACTGCAGTAACCAGTAACTCAGAGTTTATTCATAACCTGTTGTCTATTGTCCATATAGCAGATTAGAGTGGAAGAAAACCAGCTTGCAAATATGCCGGCTCAGTTAGGAATGAATCAAAGGGCAATGAAAGTCTAAGCGAGCATGAATTTTTGTTACATCAGCAGGAAGTGAAGTCTGCGTGTCCCACATACACTACAGCTCAAAGGAATTGGCATAGGGAAAGGGAAAGGGAAAAAAGGGAAGGAGCCGCAGTTTTAAACCGTGGTATATTTTGTTCAGTTCAGCATGAAACATGATGCTTTTTGGGCGAAAGCATCGTGTTTCATGCTGAACTGGACAATATATATCGTGGTTTAAAACTGCGGCTCCTTCCCTTTCTTCCCTTTCCCTTTCCCTATACCAATTCCTTCAAGCTGGAGTGTACATGCAGTTGGCCAGCACCAGTGGGATTCCACATGATAGACATGAGCTTGATTCACCATTATCAGTCAGGCCATTTAGGAGTGCGTCTTAAAGACGACCATGATTCCATGTTGGGTCCAGCCTGTCTGACAGACATTCGTGATTCCTCAAGTAATTTAGGTCAAGAGGCTCTTTTAGCATAATCTGTGAAGTAGCTTTGAAGCATGCCGGAACTATAATTATGATTCCACAAGTTACGTAGATCAACAGTCTCTCTAAATATAATCAGTGAATTTCACCGCTTGTCATTTAAGACAACCATGATGTATAGATCCCACATGTAAGGTTCAATGTCTCTCGCTCATCAGTCTAGACCTTCTTAAGCTTCTCTTAAGACAATCCTGATCCCACATATCAAAGTCCAGAGCCTCTCTAAGCATAATCCGTGAAGTCGGTGAGTTTCGCTGCTCTGCTCTGACTCGCGCTCTTTTTCTCCGGGGTCTGGAGGTAGTGCGATGACATGACGTTCATCATGGGGTTCGAGGGCGCCCCCATGTGGTTGACTTTGTCGTGGATGCGCTTGATTTGTCGCAGGCGCTCCATCCAGTTGGAGCAGTACGCCTCGGCCGGGCGGCTGCGATGAATCTGAGAGGCCAGCTGAAATTTAGAAAAAAAGAAAAATAGGGAAACTCAGTTATATATTGATTTTTTTTTTAAACCTTTGAAGGTGTGGGGAAATTAAGAATGAAAATTTGAAAGACCCAGATGAAATGAACACTTTAGAGCCTTTAGTATTACTCTTTTTCATCTTGTTTTTAAAAGATGCCCAAGTACAGATATGAAAATGAATAAAATAATAACACCTACAAATTTAGCACCCACAGTAATGTATCAAAACATTTTTGTTTACATCTTGTGAACAGTATATCCTAGGAGTGTCTTGAACATCAACACTCGTCTTGGTTTCATTTTTTTGAGATAAGAATCATTATCCCCTATATGTAAAATAAACAGATTTCATGTCAAGCAATATCGACAACTTGCAGCACTGTCAAAGAATGAAATATGTTGAACAGGAATTGTACCTTCATTGTAATAGTAGAGAATGTCCGTCAGTGTGTCTTCACTACACCTTAAGTATGTGAGAACGTACAATCTCTTACACATTAAACTGACATAGAAATCTGTGTGACCTATACCTGTGGTTATTGGAGTGCCTCAAAAGTATAGTTCAAATTTTTATGCCACCAGAAATTCCATTATCTAAATGGAAATATTTGCTGATGATGTCATAAAGAAGCGCAAACAATGATGAAAAGAAATACAAAGCAAATACAATGGGCCAAGGTTTTGCTTTGTTTGCAGACCAGCCGATGCAGAAATGGACAAAGAAAGCTGATGGTTAAAGGGTGTTAGGCTGAAAATAGGGAAGGACAGAAAGAGGGAAGAGAAAGAACAGAGAGAGAGGGAGAGAGAGGGGGAGAGAGGGAGAGAGAGAGAGAGAGAGAGAGAAATGGGGAAGAGAGGAAGAGAAAGAATGATAGAAAGAGAGGAAGAGAAAGATGGAAAAGACAGAAAAGAGAAGAAAAGAAAGAGGGAATACAAAGGCAAACAAAGAGAAATAGAGGCATAAACAGAGAGAGAAGGGAGAGAGATGGAGAGTAATAGAGAGAGAGAGAGAGAGAGAGAGAGAGGGAGAGAGAATGGAGAAAGAGAGGAAGAGAGGAAGAGTGAGAGAGAAGGGAGAAAGGGTGGAAGAGAAAGAGAAAAGAGAAAGAATGAGAGAAAGAGAGAGAAAGAGAAGGGAGAAAGAGAGGAAGAGAAAGAGAAAAGGGAGAGTGAGAGAGAAAGAGAGAGCGAGGGAGAGAGAGAGAAGGGAGAGATAGAGAAAGAGAAAAGAGGAGAAAGAGAGAGAGAGAGAGAAGCAAAGGAAAAGAGCAAGATGAAGAGGAAGAGATAGAGGAAGAGATAGAGGAAGAGAAAGAGAGAGAAATAAGGAATAACACAGTAGGTTTACTCACATTGGCATGAAGAGCCATCTGGCGTACCAGAAGTGCCACCCTCTGGTCTGATACCATCCACGGGCCACGCCTACCCAACATTTTCTCCAACTCTTTCAAAGGAGAAGGTCAAAGAAGTTGCATCAAAGATATCATTTCTTGGTACTTCCTCTACAGAAAGGCAACCTGCCTATCAAGACCATATTTTTGGTTGAAACATTTCTTATTGAAACTTCAGATTAAACATGGTTCCCACAGAAATATGAAAACAGAATTTCATTACTTTTCCATGACTAAATTGCTGCTTTCCATGGCTTGGATTTTCCAGGATTTTCCATGACTGTGGGAACCCTGATTAAAGTTGCCAATACATAACAATCGCCTGCTCATAAAGATCAAATTTCTTGTTGCCAATGAGCGGTCTTTACATACAGGTATCGCTGTAGAAGTGGTTAATGTTCATGTATGGTTGGTTTCTTTAATGTGCATAAATCTGTGTTCATCATTAGCATGTGCAATTCCACATATTTTTTGTGTTTTAATCAATTAGCTAATAGTTCACTTTCTTCAGTATCTGGATCATCTATTACAAGGAACTTTTCTTTCTTGTTGCTTCCAATTACAGCAGTTTACAATTTCACTTTGTCAATCATTTCTTTTTGCCATGATATATTTTAGATTCTGAGTGATGTAAACTGGAACTATGCAACAGCTGTTATAATGATGGTACAGCTTTTTAAACAGAAGTCTTTAAGTACCAACTTGCAGGGATAACCCATCCTGAAATAAAGTCTGTTTCAATAAATGCAGACACATGAAAGAATCATATTAGTGAAGGTTTAATGAAAATCTGTCAAAGGATACAAAAGTTATGATCTTTTAAAATTTGGATTTTGTGACGTCACATGCAAAGGTGCTCTCCCATATGTATATTTTCTTTTAAAAATATGCATTCTTTTACCTGTGCTTGATACATCATTAGAAATATATTTTTACACACATACCTGTATGAAAAACAAACATTCTGTTTGTCAAAAACAGAAAAAGAGCAATTGATGTAATTCTACAATACACAACATATGGGAGAGCATCTCGCTCATGACATAACAAAATTGAAATTTCAAAAGATCATATCTTTTTTATCCTTTGACAGATTTTCATCAAACCTTCACTTATATGTTTCTTTCATGTTTGTCCTTGTATTAAAACCAACTTATCTACAGGGTGAACTATCCCTTTAAAAGACTTAATGCCATAACACACACTTACATATTGAAATGTAGAGTTTTGAAATAGTTTTGAAGCTATGTAGAGTGTGATAATGAAGATTTAAAAGACCTTGATTAAGAGTAACCTAAGAATGTATACTACAACTGTTATAATTTAATTTCAGAAGACTCCAAGTTCAGGCAAAGAAAAAAAAAATGAAACTGAAATTAAAACTCACCTGGTTTTGCTTGCATGGACACCAGATTGCTATCATTATCCAGTGGCTCAACAATGATTTCTGCAAAGTTGAACTGACCCTGGAAAAGAAAAAAACAAGTGCTTGATCTCTTTCAGCACCATTACGCTATAACAAAACAAACCAAATCAACCTTTCAGCCAGTCACATAGACAAAGAACTCAACAGCTAGAATCATGATTATTCTAGGCTACCCGACCACTGTATTTGTTTACCATGCATGTGCATACTATTGATACACAAAGGGTGAATATCAATTGTAACTGATTGCTCGCGAGCACTGCCATTGTGTCTACTGAATATTTTACATTATTACTAAAAATATACCACTAGAGCATGCAGAGCACACTGTGTTTTGTGGTAAAAAAGACTTCCCTCACAGACAGATATACAATGCTCAGTAAAATCCTCTTTATCAACTTTTCTCCAAAGAAGTTCCAAAAACATGATCCTGAATTGCAGCTAAACAATTGAACAACTGGGTGCAAAGATCAACACCATTTAAGTACAATGAGAAAGTACTTATAACAGGCTGAGGTAGGTTCCTTTCTGAGTAGGAAAATTGGATACCGGGAATACCCGGTTCCTGTAGTAAATGGATTGATATATTTTGTGTTTTCCTTGTATACCTACCGGTAGCAAGAACTAATGGATTCAATGCACAATTAAAACTTAATTAATGTGAAAAATATTTTATGTGATAAGTCCTTACTGGGCAGTTACAGGCAATGTTCATTAATCTGAATATTGAATTAGCTTATGGAGAATGGTTAGTAGAGTCCTTCACACCTTCATGGTACCTAGCTGGTAGGTTTGTCCTCTCTCGTTGTAGACCATGGATACAAAATCATTACCAATAATGAGCTATCAACACTTCTCCTCAATTAGGGATTAAAGGGCATATACTGTACTGGGAAGGCAAAAAAGCCTTCAAAATGTAATTGTTACCAATCTTCTTGCCAATGGTCTTAAATTCATGTATTGCTTATTTTTAGAAACTTACTGAAAGTTATTTGCCCTCAAATGATCTACATTTGGAGTAATGAGTGATTAAATCACAAATCCTCAAAATGTTCGGGCCGAACATTTTGAGGATTTAATCATTAATCATTAATTACTCCATATGTGGATCATTTGAGGGCAAATAACTTTAAGCACGCTTCTAAAATAGACAATACATGAATTTAAGACCATTGGCGAGGAGATTGCTAACAATTACATTTTGAATGTTTTTTTGCCTTCCCAGTACAGTATATGCCCTTTAATGAGTTTAGGGGTGGTGAGTACATTTGAACATACCTTCATGGTACCTAGCTTGTAGGGCTGTCCACTCTCGTTGTAGACGATGGACACAAAGTCGTTGCCAATGTGAAGCTTCTTGCCATTGCAGCTGGGATCCGAGTCCTTGTTGGGCATCAGCGTGGCGATGTGGAATATAACTGCAGCCAAAAAAACAGGAACAGAAATGCCCCACTGGTGTGTTATCTTGCAATCCGCACATTCACACTTTTGCTCTTGTGTGCCAATTCATCACCACCACACCATAATTTGAGTGTGCTTCTATGACAGGGATTTAGAAACACATGTGACATGTGCATGCAATCACATTTCGTCACAAGTTTACCATGTCTCAACTATAGATACAAGGAACAAAACAATTTTGAGAAAGTAAATATTAGTGAAGCGTCATATTTAAAGCATTTAATAGCATCTTGTCAGCCTCCGATCCAATTTGCGTCAAACCGCAAACCAGTTCTATTTGGTTCTCAAAGGAATGCCAGAACCTATCCATGCTATTTTACCTTGCAAAACATCATTGCAAAAGACCAATTTGTTCCAACGCTCAACCCAGTTGTATCCAGTTCTTAAACCAGTTGTATCTGGTTAAAGAACACAAGAGCCACTCTATTCCAGTTTACCTTGCATGACATCATCTTGCCACCAGTAAGTGAAGTTCCCGTCCAAGCCGGTTCGATCCAGTCCTCCAGTGTACACCTCATCCGGGTCAACGTCCTTGAGTGACACCAGCTGACCCAGGCCTCGGAGGAAGTTCATATAGCGGGCCGATCCGTAAACGTTGGACAGGATGGCAGTCTCATCATTGGTCTATGAGAGATCAGATGGAGAACATAAGCAATCACATGCTAATTAACTTATACCTATTTATATGACAGCATTTTACATGAAAACAAAAGGGAAGAAAGAAAACATATAACAAAACAGGCTAATTGTGTGATTTTAATTGACAAATCCTGCATTTGCATATTTACAATGACAGATAGCATGTTTCTGTAATCACATTCTTTTACAAACAGTATGATTGTACATACCCCAAGAAAAAGAATTTATAAGGCATAAGATCAATTATATAAATCTGTTTTTTTTTCATGGTAGCCTAAAGAATTGGAAGAATGGAAAGATTTGAGTCTTGCACTGCTTTTTTTTTAAAAAAATATTTACCTCAATTAAAAAATTGGGAGGGTTCATACCCGATGCACCCCCCCCCCCCCCATCCCGCCCTAATGAGCTCGTCGCTGTTTTCGTTGATTGGTGATTCTAGGAGTGTTTCTCATTCGCACTTGATTATATGGCAATCTATGAGCTTTACCTGCTCTTCTCCTACATAGAGTACTCCAATCTTGTGAGTGTCATAAGGTGGGATGTGATCTAACACCTTCACTGCCCGCTGGCCAACCTGGAACATCAATACAGAGATATGACAAATGCATCAACGATCACTGCATGCCTCCAAACAAGCAAAAAAGGACTGATGCAACGTGACAGGGAAATATCAAATCAAAGAATATCGGCTGATTTCTAACAGAACTATAGGCTTGCTCATTCAATAAAATCATGCTAGGTATTAAAAAAAACTTTTGACACACATGTCAGCCCACAACTTTTATTCGACCAAAAGCATCATGCATCATTAATGATACTGTGATGGCAGTGAATTGACAGAAGTGATACACAATGGTATTTGTTGTGTTCTGAATCAATCATCTGATACACACAAATTTTGAGGTCCAAATTTGTCCAAAATTGAAAATCTCATTATATATAACAAGGATTATTACAAAATAATAATGGATAAAATGTCACAAAACCTGCTTCTGGAAATAAGATGGTTCACGAACCACGAGTCTCGCCTGATTTCGCAATCGATAAACAGTGCTAAGTTTTTTTTTCAAATATTTTTTTTAAACCTTTTGACCCCTAGATGACCTTTGACCCCATCAGCCTCATGAAGAGACACATGTGGTATCACCCAAGGATCATTTGTACCAAGTGTGATCACAATTAATGCAGAAATAAAGAAATCAGAGCAAGTCAAATGAAAACTTTGAGAAAAATGATGCACATGGCCTCATATCATTTCACCTTTTGACCCCTAGATGACCTTTGACCCCATCATCCTCATAAAGACATGTGTGGTACTACCCAAGGATCATTTGTACTAAGTTTGATCACAATCGATACAGAAATAAAGAAATGAGAGAAAGTTAAAGAAAAACTTTTGTAACAGACCAACAGACTATTAAACAAGAAAAGTGATCACTAAGTCTCTACCAAACTTTGTTGATTGACATCCTGTGACTTCATGATATGTCAATTTAAGCTTGATTTGAGTTGTAATCTATTTTTTCATTATTCTTTAAAAGTGTCCACAACAAAATTTAACATGTAACGTTAACATGACCACTATTCAAAGACAACTGGTCAACAAGCTCCATATTCTATTGTTGTTTCTTGAAAAAATAGAATAAGACAGATAATGCGAGTTTGATAAGGATTATAAAAATACATCAGTAACTGTATATATTACCACAATTTGTTACAATAAATGTTCAAATAAAATAACTGATGGTATAAGTAAGAAATTGTGAAGTGGAAAGAAGTGAAACAGAATTCAACACTACACTAGGGTTATATCTTATCACAAGAATGTTCAGTGCTTGTAAAAACACTGAAAAACAGAATTCTCTGTGTGTCTCTGGGTGTCACACAGGACTGTTATCACAAGTACATGTAATACACACAATTCCCATAGAGCATGACTTTATCTGGCAAACAAAGGGTTCGTGTTGCTCTACTAATGTAAGCTGACCTGAGATAACGGTATGGCCACTGGTCTCTCAGCTCCCTCCGTGAACATTGGGGAGAAGTACATTTGGAGAAACACAAAACTGAATAGAGATGAAAGGAAAAAATAACATCAATACAATCAATGCTAAATCAAACATTTGCCATTGATCTTCGATTCCTAACATAGTATAGTGCACAATACAATGAGGAATATGGTTTAAATGGTAGGCCCAAGCTGGTCTGAAAAAATATGTATTTTGGGCATAATTATGGGCCTATGATCTTAACCAGTCT
Organism: Arbacia lixula; assembly: GCA_963669155.1. Classification (NCBI taxonomy): domain Eukaryota; kingdom Metazoa; phylum Echinodermata; class Echinoidea; order Arbacioida; family Arbaciidae; genus Arbacia; species Arbacia lixula. The sequence continues at coordinate 8,970,870 of OZ022579.1, forward strand.
TGAAACGATGCTAGAAAATATGTTTGTCCAGTAAATTCAGAGCATACATAACATTGAGAACAGACATTCCTGAGCAAGAGCCCCTTTGAATAAATGAATAAACATTGTCATATCGGTATGCATATTCATGACCCATGCATATATTACCTAGGGTTGAGCCCTGATCGGTAAGAGTCTCTCTGCGTGAAGGAGCCCCTGTGCTTGATGTCTGAGGGCCTCCTGCTCCTGCCCTCGCCCCCGTGCTGGCCCCGGAGGTGGGGCCTGTCCCGGTGCACCATGATGGACACCGTGTGGCCCCTGGGCCTGGAGGTCGACGACCTCTGCAGGTACTCTACATGCTTGCGGTACTGCGTGGTGGCGCCATCCTGCTTGGGTGGGGTGACAGGGAGGGCAGCTGGCCTCGCGATGGCCAGCTTTCCCTCCGTTGATTTATCCTCCATTTTGGGCGGTGCATAGACGGAAGTATGTACTCTGTGAGCGGGAGGGGGAGTGGTCGACGGTGATGTTGATTTAGCAGATATCTTCAATCCGTTGCTATCTTGTTCATCTTCGCGATAGCTGATGTCGATGAAATCGGACGACCCGCTGGTCTGTAGCACGCCCACATCTGGGTTGAATGTCGGCGACGCCCTACCACCTTTCCCGTCAGCCATAATGTCAGTGGTGACCCCTGAGCCTGTCCCTGCCCGGAGGTCAGGGGTCACGACCTCCTGGTTGCTGTAGTGCTTCTCCAGGAGTGAGGGATCCTTGTAGGAGCCAGGTTTCTGAGCCGCGTGCTCCAGGAAGGACCGGGCCACGGAGCGGGGAGACATGGTCGGGAGAGCAGTCGGGGAGTGGCTGTCATCGCTACCAGGGTCACTGGACCGTATCAGGGCGGGGCAGGAGCTGGACCGGGGGAGGTGATAGCGTGTGATTGGCTGTTGGTGTACATTGGCTAAGGTGTCCTCGTCTGCCTCAAGTTCCTTCAAGACGTCGCAGTAATCGGATTGCTGAATCAATAAAAAAACATTCAAGAAGTCAAGTCTACAAGATTGGCTTCTTTGGACCCCTCCACTCTCTGTATTAATTTTATTATGTTATTATCTCATTGTATGGTAAATTTTATTTAATTTATGCTTTACAACTTCTATCTCAAATCAATACCATGTTCTTTTTTAGTTTGGGAAACAAGTAAACTTGAAACCTGAAATACATTCTGAAGCACAGTTATGCTACATAGCCACCAAAGTGATACGTATTGTCACTGTAGTAATCATTTTCCTGACAACATGACAACAAACACATCTCACCACCAACCCAAGATGATTGATTCTTTATGGCATGGACCCTACTATATGCCATATATGAATGTCAACTGGAGAGCCCAACATGGTCAAGCATTTCTTCACAGGGCACTTTTTTCATTCATTGGGGCACTCCTTTGTAAAGCAGGGGCTAATTTTCCCCATGCTTCTTTTTGAGCCTGAGGTAACAAAATAAACACTCTAAACTTGCGCATGATACCCTATGAGGTAAAGAACATTTTCACCAGGCTTTAAAAAAAAAAATTCTTAGGGCTCTTTTTTTGCAGAGCGGGGGCTATATTTTTCACTTCAGACCCCATACCATGTCTTCTGCCCTGTCACGCTTTCTCATACTGGCGTAGTCCTGCAGGAAGCTGGGGGCCATAGGGGAGAGCCCCATCTCAGGCCGGGGGAAGCTCAGCGAATCAGGGTCTGACGGCATACCTGTGGGAGCAAACAGAAACAAACGTTTTACTAACAGGCCCGGAGTCACAACAGAGGTTTAACTTAGAACGCATACTAAACATAGACTAACTTTGTGGGGTGCAAAGTGAATCATCTGATGCCGTCACAAAATCACTGATTTACATCACAGAATCGCAGCAGTGGGTGATTTCAATTATTCACTGTAATTTTTATGTGGACAAACGCAATATACCACAGTGATTCCGGAGACATAATCTACGATATCTCATGTTGTTTTATTTGGCATCCCATAATGTTAATACAGGTTTAATACACGCATTAAGCTCAACCACTGTTGTAAATACGGGTCATATATAGAGATTAATATTTGTTGTCAAATGAGATCAAATGTAAACTCCATATTTCCACTAGCCTGATTTGGATTTGTCCCAATTCATCAAATTGGTAGAGCAGCATAAGCACACAGGTTTTAATCAGCAGCATTGTCAGAATGGGGAAGAATCAAGGAGTTTGCAGATTGGCATTGAACATGCTCAAAACTTCATTCCGATCCTCTCGATCAAAACAAATAGAAACACAAGCTGGGAGGGATGAAACAATGGTGGCGTGAGCCGTAATTAGGTCTTCCTCAGAATTGATAGAGTGGCATCAGACCAGGGCCCTGTTGCATAAAGCTTACAATTGATGGTAACTTTGCTATCAATGGCAACTTCTATGGAACTGTGAATATGACTGGCTGTCCAGCCATATTACCATGGTACTTACCATTGATGGCAGAGCTACCATTAATGGCAAGTTTTATGCAATGGGGCCCTGGACCATAAACTAAACACCACTGTGTCACGCTGGTGCAACACTCTACCCTGATTAAAAGTGACCTCTGTATGATTATGTCGCTCTCTGTTGATAAAATCGGGATCCAAATCCTGATAGTGGAACAGGGCTTGAATGATTTAGTCCAGATTGGCCATTTTTTTTTTTACCTAATCCTCCCAACCTAAAAAATATTATAATTGTAGTGAGAGCAACATAGTGGAACAGGGACTTTACACATGCAATAATACAAATAGTTCTCCTCTTTTATCATGTATTGTATACATTTACATTAAGCACCTTACTGTAACACAGATATTTATCAATGGAAACAAGTTCTAGCATGAGTATATTGAAATATATAAGGATCCTTTCTTATACTGAGATAATAGCTTAAATTATCACTTCCTCTTGCATAAATGTGACAATTGATCATATTTTTACACACAATTTACAAAGAGCTGCAATCGACCTTGACATGCAATCTAATGGTGTTATTTTGATTTGAATATTAACTTTCATTCCAGCAGATGCCAATCTGTTTCTCTCATTTTATTGACGAAACTGTCAATTGGGGACACCTGTTGGCAAATTGGCAACCCTAGTGTAACATTATACACGAGAGGATATGAAACTGCCACTCTTAATATTGTGAATGCAGAATGGAATGCACTATTGTATGCAGTGTTGTGTTAGTGGAAGATATTGGAGAGGTGCAATGGAATACTGGTAATGGAAAGTCAGAATCATGCCATTATTATGGCAACAGGAATGAAAGCTCCCTTTTGGAGGAATTTTTTTTTTTTTTTTTTTTTTTTTTTTTTTGGGGGGGTAAAAACTAAGGAAAATGGAAGAAGATTCTGTATCAGAACTTCCCTCCTAAGAATCAAATTGGAAACTGACTTTAAGCGAAATTATAGCAATCGCTAGATTTTGAGGAGGTTTTGGAAGGGTTGTCCGAAAGGTATAGCCTAGAGACCGGAGACCGCTGCGGGCTATGGTCTGCACATGTCCACTCTACAGTGCAAAGGTTCAATGGAAGCAATGCCTGACAATGCATTGACAAGGACAATGTGATTATAAATGTAGACTATGGATATATTTTCACTCCTGAAAGTATTCAGGAAGCTATGACTGTGAGATTTCATAAACATTGTTGTTACAGTATACTGCTGAATCCTGCCAAGTTTCATGATTTTTGCAAATGGGACACCTTCTCTTAAATGAAAGACTTACACTCTGTCATGGTTCTTAGAACGATTAGAAATGATTAACAAGAGTATATGGCAACCCCAAAACATTTCAAACAACACATTGAAAAGTGCATGCACTAGTACAAGCATAAATACAGAACATTTAATTCTCCCAATCGCATATAGCTCTCCGAATCTAAACGCTTGTGGCGCTCTAATTTTTTTAACATGGGATATGAACTTCCGGTTCATAAACCTTTTCCATATAGCCATTGTCTTGCTTGTGTCTTTTCATTCTTTCATTAGTCCATCCCCAATCAATGTTGAGGTAGGCAAAAATGTCGTTGTAAGCAATAGGTGGTATTTTTTTCAAGTCCTTCGTCCATGGAACAACCCTTCCATTTTAATATTACGAGGTTTACGAGGGTCGAAATTACAGATTCTGTGAGTTATTGCTTGAATTGAATACGTACTAAACTCTTACCGGAAGTATACATCCCAAGAGCAATCGATCAGATATCGGTATCGCCAGGTGATATCGCTTGATATGGGCTATATGCGATAGGGAGAATTGTGTATGTAACAATCGCAGGTCACCGTGTAACTAAAATGAAGGAAGGATTTTCCCAAACAGATCGAGAGCGAATGAAAACTAATGAAACAATCTACCCCCTCCTTCAAACAGAAGAGGGGGAAAATCAAGGAATGAAACAACAAACAATGAATGCATAATGTAGTATTATAATAAACGATCACATGATATATGAATTCAAGTTAATTGTATGTGCATCACAAAATCACAAACTGTATATATTTTTAAGTAACATTTCTCTAATTTTCTGAGCACTGCTAAGCCCCGCCTCTACATAATCCTCCAGATCATCATTTGTGCCATGACATCATCAAAGGTAGAAATGGGCTGTCTTGAGAATATGCTCAAATGACATTACAATTCACTATTCTATAGAAGTACACTGTATGGTGAAATTAATCAAAATGGTTTGTTGATAAAGTTTGATAAGATTTTAGTGAATGAGGGCTTCAGAACAACTAAAAGAAAAAGCCAATATGGTAAAGTTCATTGACCTTAGACCTCAAAAGGATTTGACCTCTATTCAACACAGTTAATTGCTTTTCTGAATAACATGCTGGCACTACATTTGAAGTAAACATAAAGGTTCTTGAGATATTGTGTAAAGAGACAGGAGACAAACAGACAAACAAACAAACAAACAAACAAACAGAGAGACAGACAAACTGTAATCATAACATCATGTTCATGCAAAATACCATGTAGCGTATCAGTAAACATTTCAGACTGTCTGTTTGATGAAATGGCTTGTAAATGCTTGATAAATGTTGAGTAGAAGGGGGTTTCGAAACAACTCACAAACAATGTCACAAAAAGGATCATCGTCATGCAAAGAAGGGCTGCTGAAATCCAACAATGCTGTGAGAAAGGTGCAAACGGGTGGGAGCAAATGGAAAAACGAAGGTCATGAGAGCAACGAGGGCATGTATGGACAGCGCAGCCTAAGATCAACTTCCCTGCGCGACGAGCAGTCAATTCAGTGGATTCACAATACGGTGCGCCACCTATTGGTGGAAGGCTGACAGCACATCACAGCCATCACAGTCTATTACCACTGAGCTGTATACTCATGTGGAGATCAGCGCCTAGCACCAAACTAGGCTACCGACATGTTATGCGGATTTTAAAAACATCCAGAATTAGTTTCTGGGGCCCGTTGCATAAAAATACCATTGATGATAACTTTTCCATTAGTGGTAACTACCATGGAAACTTTGATTTTGATTGGCTGTTGAGCCCCGTTACCATGGTAGTTGCCATTGATGGCAAAGTTACCATCAATGGTAAGTTTTATGCAATGGGCCCCAGATCATACCCACTTCCGGGCTTGACACTAGTACACTAGATCGGAAGTGGGTAAGACTTTGAACAATTTCTGGATGTCTCTGCGTAATATTTTATGGGACAATTTTTCCCTACTGGCATATGTGTTTTTAGAGTGATCATCTGCAATGAACTGCATTTAATCCTAGTCAGGGAAAACGTTGATCTCAAGGTCCACTGTATGAAACATTTCTTGGGTTAGAGGCGGAAATAAGAGTAAAAATGGATAATCAAGAAAACAGATGTGAGCTGCACAACATATTTTTCCACTGTCACACAGGATAATAATCAAATCATCAGCTTTGATTCAAATCAGTGCATCGAACTCCAGAATATCGCAATACAAACTTTTCTCATTTTTGGCAAAGTTCAATGATTTTTAAATGCTTTCTGATTTTATTTCAACACCTTTTAATTCATTTCTACCTTTAGTGGTATAGTGTATGTGGTTACCAGCATTGGTCAAAGTTATTGGACGTTGTATGTGGTGATTAATAAAAAATGATCTGTAATGAAGAATGGCCTGAAAATTCACCAGTTGACCAGTTGGTGATTCAATAATCTGTATTGAATGATATTGGGGGACAGATGGACAGACAGATGTACGGACAACTCCAAAAACAATATGAAGATATGTGACAATGTTCAATGCTATACATGATTGAGCTGCTCAGGATTTAAAAGATTATCAAGACTTAAAATCAAGGTTTTATCAACTGTGAAGTTCTCCCAACCAAAGAGCAAATACTTAGTTTCTTTTACATCCAAAGAACAATGTCTGGGAGTTAGTATACTAAAAGTTATAATAGCATAGTCCTGCAAGTAATTCTTTCATCACATTATGCCTGTGTGGTTGGCTACAAATCTTGCATGTTTCGTAAGTTAATTTTGTCTTAAACTACATAAATGCAATTTGGGGGTGAGCAAAGAGACCTTCAATGAATGGGTGATACAATATTTAATTCCATTTAAGGATAAATGAAAAAAAATTCTGCTGGAGATCAGAGGTAGTCATACTGCAGTTTGCAGTCAAACCTATACTGGCTAACAAACACATACCATTAATCAGCGACTACTACATATGAACATTTGATCAATAGCAATCAGCAGAATATGCAGTTAGTAAGTTAATTGTTAGTTCATGTCTCGGCATCCAGATTAAAAAGCAAGCAAGGATAAAAAGCGCCATAACAAATCAATATCTAAAAAAAAGACTTGCATAAGATTCTGAAACCAATATAACTGCACATCATTTCACTCTTTCTTGATATTCAGTATGACAATTCTTGCAAGTCTCAACCTTCTTTGCTTCATTTTAGTTTCAGGTCTCTTTATTACAGATTTCCAATGCGTGCCAGATAGGCTGCTGCCCTATAAGCTGTGTGTGCATTACTTGTGCCAGACTGCGCCAGTGGCACATCAAAGGTTACCAAGATGAGTCTGTCATACCTCCACCGGTGGTGAGGCCTTGCTTCCTGTGTTCTCCATCAACATCTCCCTCCTCATCCTCCTCCTCTTCTTCCTCCTCTACGTCATCTTCCTCTTCGTGCCCCCCTCCTCCGTCCGAGCTGCTATCATCCGGCATCACCCCATCCAGGTCGACGTCCAGCTCCCTGTTCCGCAGCAGCAGCGTGGAGATGTCTGCCAGGGGGAAGTCTTGGGGGGCGGTGGGGAGTAGGGCACCCCCATTCTGGATCCGCATGATCCAGGAGGCGTTGCCCGTGGGGCGTCGTACATGGATCTCTGCCCAGCCCTGGCACCAGCACTGGCACTGGTAGAAGGAGGCAGAGGAGACACGGGAGGAGTAGCGGGGCTTGAAGGGGAGCTGGTCACCACCGTCTGCCCTCAGCGCCCCTATGCCGCCTCCACCACCACCCCCTCCTCCCCCTGGTCCTTCCTTCTCCACCAGCACACCTCCTTCCGTCTCCTTCTGGCTGACTTTTGAGCCCAATGATGGCAGCTGGAAGAAGAATGATTCAGAGACAAGACACAATATTAATGATCGGTATAATCGTGGTCCGAATCATACAAAACATGAAAATTTTCTCAAAAAGAAATATCCACTAACAATAATCATTAAGAAAATTGTTTAGGTTTTGGTAGGATTTGTGGGTTATTTGACCCACTTATGAGATCAAAAATAGGAATGGATGGATTTTTATTTCATTTCCCCCATTTTTTTTTACATTAGTTTTCAGTATTTAAACACAAATTTAATGAGACGAAATGGAAATAGGATGAGGGTAGTGATGGGACTATACAATAGACGACTAGTTTCCCAGTTGCCATGGCAACAGCCCTGCCTTCACCCTTCCGTCTCACCTTTGAGCCATGACCCTTGTCATCTGCAAACATGACCTTGGGTGTTGTCTTGACTGGGTGCCCTCCTTCCTCCTTGGTGTGCCTTGTGGAGGGGACCTGACCCGGCCCCCCCTCACCCCCCTTCAGACTCTCGACAGACGAGCCGCGGGACGACTCGGAGACTTTGGCAACAACATCTGGAGCCACGGAGCTGAAGAGGGTCAGGTGCTTGACCTCGTCTTGGTCTTCGGTTCTCGTCACCTGGAAGAAAGAAAGAAACATTATCATGGTTACAGTTCAGAACAAACTAAATCTTGATGTTGCAAAGTCTACAGCAGACTGCAAAATCCAATCAGTCGTAAGACTCTGCGATTGGCCAAATCACATGATCCGCCCATTAGATTTGTGCTAAAATCATGACATCTGCAGTCACCTTAACATTTTGGAAAGGTTGCTGAATCTTTGACACTTAGAAGAGGAGTTGAGTATATTTCAAAAACTCATAAAGTGTAAATGTTTCAACACTCAACAATGTTACCTCAAACCTCAAAGATGTAGAGAGTAGTGTAGAGAAGTGAAACAAATTGTACCATTCCCTTGGTAGATATCTTGCCATGTGAGTACAGTTAACTACCCAGCAAAATATTAACCCCTTCTTTTCTGAGCCCGCATATTTATGAGCAGGTGGTCTTTATGTACAGTTAACTTTAATACAGGTTTCAAAGAGAAACATTGTTCAAGTGTGTTTGTTATAGGCAAGGGGGTCCTTTTTTTCAGCTTACATTTGTGGTAAATGTGAGGGCAAGTATAAGAAAAATTTACATCAAACCTTTTGCAGGAGGGTGTTGCCACTGCTGTCCACACGCTGCGTGTTGCCAGACTTGGACCTCTGCCTCTTTAGCCTCCCAATCCCACCTCCACCACCACCGCCACCACCACTACCACTACCACTACCACCACTGGCTGCTGAAGGGGGTCTGGGTTCACCCCCCTGCTGGGGCTGGGTCTCATGCTGAGGTCTCACCTCCCCCCTCTCCCTCCCCGGCCCCTCCCGGCCGGCCGAGCTCTCGGGCTCCGCGTCCCCCTTCTCCTGGGACGCGGTGGAGGTGGTCTCGACGTACTGCTGGATGAGGGCGCTGCACTTCTCGCAGACGCCGTTGCGCTGGAGGCGGGTGCTACCCCCGCTGGTCGTCACGGTGACCACCTTATTGCCCACCAGCCAGCTCTGTGATTGGCCGCCGGTGAGCAGGAACTCTGACACTGGGGATCTGATGCACACACCAACGACAAGAGCAATGTGACTAAATTTGCCAAACATCTTCAAGTAGTCATACTTTATGGTACCATATTTGGGTGCAATCACATAATAGGATTTCTATTCATTGTGAAAAAAAATTGTTGCTATTTTTGACAAAGTTCATTGACCTTGACCTCTGTCAATTTCTCCACATATCATTGGTTCTATTATTCATATGGAGGTACCAAGTTTGAGATAAATCCATCAGCTGGTATGCATAAGATATTGTGTAGACGGATAGAGGGTAGATGGATTGAATAGCGACCCAAAAACGTAATTTACGGCCCCATAGGACCATGGCATAACAATGACAAACTATTATTCTATGGTGGGAAGCACTTGACTATAAACTTGCAACTATCAAATGTAGCCATTAGATATTAGATACCAGCCACATAGTAATCCATACACATGCCATCAAGCAGGATTTATGACTTTTACAATTATTTGTTAATCTATTAAAATTTACAAAACGTGGAACCAAAAATGACCCAATTCAAAACAATTTATTTCCTGAGCAGAGCAGCTCTCTGGTTGTATGATTTAGAACTTGATATAATGGTGGGTTAAACAACACTTCACCAAGAAATGTTCAGCACATTATGGGGGATTAATGTTCAAAACAATGCAAAAGCGATGAGCATGTTACCTCTTTGGAAGCGTAGCGAGGGTTGAGTATGTGTATCTGGCCATCAGGTCCAGACACGTCTGTGTGAGCAGGCGATTGAGCATGTCCAGAGCTTCTTCCGTCTTGGCAGCCTTGGAGGGCCCTTCCTCGCCTTTCCCCTTGCCCTTCTCCGTCCTGATCAGAATAAATTGACAAAATAATGTAACTGCACATGGGATAAAGTAATGTCACAATAAAATCAAGCTTCTTGTTCTTACAGCATACTACTCATGAAAAGTAATGAGTCACGCTCTTAGGTTTTTTTTTCTACGTCATCGTGTCTTTTCTGTTGACCAGAAATGGCCTGGTGTATAGGTTGCTACCCAATAAGCAACAGATAAAGGTATGAATCCCTCTTGTTCAAGATTCTGTCTTCTCAACTTGTTCATTATTCATTTACAGGATGGATTATGCTATCCTTACTAGTGGGTGCAAGCTTCTTAGAAAAAAACAATATATGTTATTCATTGATCAAAGTATTGATTAATTAATAAACTCAATATGCACTCTTGTTGTCCTTGTGCGCATGAAATCATGTAATCATCACATTATTCTGATGAATGAAATTCAATGCAAGCCCATTACCTGCATTACAGTAACATTGGAAATGTTAAGATTTCAGGGGATTACACCTTTCATAATGTTTTCACCGTTTGTTTGATTTCCTTCAAACAATCAAGTATGTTCTTCTTGAACATTTCTGCCTTTGTTAATTTTCCAAGATTTTATCATTAATGATAAAGTGCACCGAATCACAGGTGAATACTAACTGCATGATCAACAAAGTACAAATCTTTTGTATTGCACATTGTAGAGGAATACCCGGTATATCATCAGGTATATCCCCTTTCTGACTGAACAGATGAAATAAATCCTGTATTCCTTTCATACGAAGTGCTTTTGGTAACAGCACACTTCCTATCTGGCCAAAGCCATCAGAATCCTTGTCTTGAATATGTGCTGAGCAAGGTACCTAAGCCACAAAGCGACCCTTGTGGTGATACATGCTTAACCCTTACTGTGCCACTTATGTATTATTACACACAAAATCCCATAGAGCAGCATTTATCTCACACTGGAAGAGTTAATAGCAATTGTATATTATTATCATGAGCTGGCCCAAGCCATGCTGCCCTAATCTGACAAAAGGAAGCAACTAACAAAAGAGACGTTTCTTGTAAATGAGCAAAATGTGTCTTTCACTTGCATTGGCATCAGTGAAACACCACATCATGTTAGATTGAATATCTCGCAGCAAGATTAATATTTCTTGTCCAGATTTTGGCCGTATGTAGGGAATGCTGGGTACAATTTAAGAATACCAATAACCCAGATTTGGGTGATTTGTCTGTTGGTTCCTTTTGTCAGAGTAGGGCAGCATGGATGGATGGACTGGTTTGTACAACCTTTCAGTGAGACTACTGCTCCGTCTAAGCTTGACCATGATTGGTGGAGAGCTGCTGGCGTCGAAGGCTGGCAGAGACCGCATCGCGTTGGCTAGCAGGCCCTACAGGAGAAAGATACAGAACATATCATCACATCATGATTCAAATTATATATTTTGTAACTGTTATATTTGCTTTATATTTATATCACCTAAGTGGTCAGTTTTGTATAACACCTTTTTTGTGCGCGTCACATTATGTTATACTCTGTATTATTGTTCTAAAGTAAAAATAAAGTTGAATTGAATTGAACTGCACTTATGACCTTAGAGTTGTTGTGCCCTGGCCATGGTTCCTATTATTGCTTGATTTCACGATATAAAAGGATCATCTCAAAATCATGACATTGTTGAAATCAAACCAGATCCAAACCCCTCATGAGGACAGAACAGTCCTACCATGACAATGGGTCACAGAACTGGTACCTCTTCTATCCCTTATCTTTAACCCTATACATTTTTCGCGATAAATTTGTAACGCGAAAAGATCACGCGGCGACGTTTCATGACTTTTTTCCTTCAAATCTCACGCAACTTTATAGACCAAATTTGCGACGCGGAGGTGATATTGCCATTTTTATGCCTCCGCCACGAAGTGGCCGGAGGCATAATGTTTTCGGGTTGTCCGTCCGTCCGTCCGTCCGTCCGTCCGTCCCGAATCCGTTCAGGCAATATCTTGAGAACCGTTAAGCAGATTTGCTTCAAACTTGGTACATGTATGTATTGCATGAAACTAAAGAAGTGTGTAAAATTGGGGTCAAATCTGATTGAGGTCAAAGGTCAAAGGTCAATGAACTTTGTAAAAATTGCCCAAAATTGACCTTTTTCACAATAAATCCAAATCCAAGGATGCAATTCTCATTAAACATGGTACAAAGATGGATCACTACTTGGGGATAGACTGGTGACATTTTTGATAAAATTCCTGAAAGGTCAGAGGTCAAAGGTCAATGAAATTTGTGAAAATTTGCCAAAAATTGACCTTTTTCACAATAAATCCAAATCCAAGGATGCAATTCTCATTAAACGTGGTACAAAAATAGATCACTACTTGGGGATAGACTGGTGACATTTTTGGTAGAATTCCTGAAAGTTCAGAGGTCAAAGGTCAATGAACTTTGACAAAATTGGCTAGAAATTACCCTAAACTTTAAATTTTTCACAATAAATCCAAATCCAATGGTGCAATTCCAACCAAACATAGTGAAACGATGGATCACTACTTGGGGGTAGACTGGTGACATTGTTGGTGAAATTGCTGGAAGGTCAGAGGTCAAAGGTCAATGAACTTTGCAAAAATGTATATTTTTTGCAATAAACCCAAATCCAAATCCAATGGCGCAGTTGTAACCAAACATGGTATAGAGATGTATCATTTCATGGAGGTAGACTGGTGAAAGTTTGGGTAAAACTCCTGAGAGTTCAAAGGTCAAAGGTCAATGATCTTTGCCAAAAATTCGCTAAAAATTGCCCCCAAAGTGATAATTTTCAAAATATATCCAAATCCAATGGTGCAATACCAACCAAACATGGTGCAAAGATGGATCACCACTTGGGGGTAGACTGATGACATTTTTGGTGAAATTTCTCAAAGGTCAGAGATCAAAAGTCAATGAACTTTGCCAAAATTGGCTAAAAATTGCCCCCAAATAGATATTTTTCACATTGAATCCAATACTAATGATTCAATTCAAACCAAACATAGTACAGAGATGTATCACATCATGGAGGTAGACTGGTGCAGTTTGGGTAAAATTCCTGAAAGGTCAAAGGTCAATGAACTTCATCCAAAATTGGCTAATTTTAAACAAACTTGATACAAGGATGGATTTAGACAGACTGGTTAGATTGGAAGTCAAAGAAGTAAGAGGTCAAAAGTCAATGAACATTGCCAAACTTGGCTAAACTTGGAAAAACAGAATGTGATATTTTCATTTCACATAGGAGCAATGGTACATTGCCCACCAAACATACACATTTTCTGAGAATAGCAAAGAGGCGGAGGCATATTTATCGACTGCGTGGCAGTCGAATTGCTCTAGTTTAAAATCCTAATTTGATGTTAATCCTAAGAAGAGTGTCTGGACTGAAATCTAGCAGTTTTAGGGCTATATATATAAGGTTTACAACCAAATTATGATTTCATGCATATAATTAGCATAATTAATTAATTTAAAATAAATTTGAATCATTTTGATGCAATTGACAATTGAATTGTGGAGATTATGTCATCGGTGACGTACATGCCAATTTTCGCAGCAATTGCCCGATCAACGGTCGAGATCTTAGGGGGGGGCTATGCGATTTCAAAATAGCCCGGGCTATGTAGGATTAATAGGACAGACTCCACTCTGTCCTACTGGGAACAGCGTGCATTACCAGTGCAAAAATGGCTCAATGGCACATAAAGAGTTAACGAAGGTCCCCATACATACTGGACGGAACTTACTCTGGTGATGCAGTTGACAAACTCTCTTCTGAACGGCAGCCGGCATTTGATGAACCACATGGCAATCACATGGTGTGCCAGGGAGACCACGTACAGAGAAAACCTAATAATAGTAATAATAATAACCAGAGATTAAGCATTGTGATTAAATATGTCCCTATGCACTGTAGAGAAAGAAGTAAATGTACAAGATGCAAGATACAAGATACAAGATACAAGATACAAGATACGAGATGTACTTGGTCTCAACAAAACGTATAGCAGTACATTAGATGCCAATGGAATCAATGTTTTTTTAAGTGTTCTGGGAGATTGTTCCACAACGTTGAGGCAGCGTAAGTGAAGGTGCTTGCACCATACCATCCAAGCCTCATTATCATAATTGTGACAAGGATTTCTTCCTTGCAGTGCAAATTCAATCCCTATTTCAAGACTCAAATTGGCAACAACAAAACTGGTCTTAAAATGAAGACCCATCTGCAGTCAACATGCATTGTCTGAATCCATATGAAGGCTGATTTAATGGATAATTTCAACTTCAAATTTGATTTGAAACAGAAACCGAGTCTGAGAAACACATGACAAAGAAGTTTGTATTTCATGCCTCATTAGATTTCCACTGTGAAGCTTTACATATCACAAGTTTTATATCATGATGTTGTTGTTCGGTGAATATTTTACAGAATTTAGTTTTGATTGCACAAGGGATACACTGTCTTTTATGCTGTCTATATATCAATTGCATGCAGACTTTCATGATTGCATATGCCTGACATCTGCTACTTACTTGAATGGGTTTGTGTAGTGAAGGGCCACAGCAAAAATACTCATGTATTCACTCTCAACAAAGTTAGCATACAGCTGAGGAAACCAGATCAAACCTGGCAATAATAAAACATCACAAAATACATATTTCAATAAGAATTACATCATCATAAAATCTCCTCTCCCTGGTATTCATTTTCCACTGCACAACATTGGTACTGTGTCACACTCCTTGACATAATCATGTACTTCCTCTCAGGTACCCATTGATACTACTAGGAGTACCATGGTTGGGCTTGAACCTGGGACCTTGAGATCTTCAGTCACAGTTAGCTCACAACCACTATACCATCACACCTTCTGCACCAGCAACACACCAATACACCAATACCAATACATCATAATTGCTCTGGGAGAGAAGGGGTTAACTCTCAATAGCCCCGTTCACATACCATATACCGCTATTGCCACCGATGCACACCGGCAAGCAAGTTTCCAGCGAGTCTCAAAAGCACCGTTCATATACACCCCAAAAGCCGTAATATTGTAGTGTTTTGGACAGCTGGACTCTCTCCAAACCGATGGTGACATGTTCCGCTTAGCGATACGAGCGGTGGGATAAGCGACCCACATGCCAGAGCGCCATGCACAAGGCGCAACATTTATGGCTCTTTTGAGGACACAGTTCATAAGATTCGCTTACCGCAATATTGCGGTATTATTACTAGGTCTCAATCCGCGTAATAGCCGCAGAATAAGCGGACAAAAGATGGAAGTAAATACCGCATTATCTGAGTGATTCTTGTTTATATACGCAGCTATCGGTAATGCATTGGCAAAATGTTGCGCCCTTTTTGCGGAAAGGCGGTGTATGTGAATGGGGTTTATGTGTCAATGTTTCATCACGAAACCAATAACACACACAAATGCAATACATCATAATTGGTCTAGAAGAAAAGGGATAAACTCACTTGAGAGGAACTCAAGGACGGGGATGGCCATGGTGGGCGTGGCGGACATCTGCGACATGACGAGGATGATAGAGGGCAGCACCTTGAGCATGGTGTCCTGCAGCTCAATGACACACAAGGTCAGGCCGTCCACGCACTGCTGGGCACACTTCAGCTTCAGGCCCGCCTCAAAGCACTTGATCAACAAAACCTAGGGGGAAAGATATTGAGGTTATAACTTTTGATATCTACTATAAAAAAAAATTGAAAGATGCATCACACGAAAGAGCCTATTCTGCTTATTCTGCCTAATTTCTGCACAAGATTAATCCATAACGAGCATTTAGTGATCTGTAGTATAACGTTTATTATCCTTTACAAGAAACTCCTCTTCCACTGGTTCATTCACAAAAATAAAGGCAACATACATTATCATACAATCATATAACATAAACATGAAAATACAAACATTTGATGATTTAATTTCAGTTAATATAAAACTTTTGTATATTACTGCATTCATCATTTCTTTGCATGAAAGAGAAAGGAAGTTATAAACAAGTTCAACATGAAACAAGGAAAAGGGAATAGAGACTTGGAGACAGAAGGAGAGACAGAGAGAGGCAGGCAGAAAGAAATAAGATAAATTAAAAGCATACATAAACATTGAGTACAAAATCAAACAAGACGCACCTTCTTCTGCTGGTCCAGCAGTGAGTGGTATGGCACCAATGAGGTGAGGGCGCTATATATGCCTGTGTAGTAGTCCCCTCGGTTGAACCCCTCGGAGCGCTGGATGCGCATGATGTGACTCCGGTCTTCAACCTAGGAGGGCCACGATACCAAAGGCGGTCAAATGATGCTATACATGTCTCCAAGATGGTGTGTCTATTATCATTTTTTTTATCTGCTGTGTAATGATCTTTGGATTAGTAATGGTGAGACTCAAAGTATGCATGACTTTTTAGAATTTCTTACCAATAACAAAAAGGACAAATATTAAAAGAGTATGATATTACTCCTATTCATATGTGCATATTCATACAAGAATATAGGAGGTTGCAATGGCATTGAAAAAAGGAATGTAAACACAAACAAAATGATAAGATGCCAGAAAAGAAAAGTTTCTCCTCTGGCATCTCATTCAATTTATTAGTGTTTACATAATTATTTATAAATATCTATATACGTTGATAACAATAATAAACAAAAGTCTAGATAGTGGTGTAAATATTTAAGATATGAAAGAGAATACAAACAATTCTAAACCACAATAACATCAAATGTTCAACATCTCCATTTCATTTAATCTCATCGCATACTACTCGGTAATGTAGGGGATAGTCAGGATCAAGATCTGTAAGGACAGCTTTCATTGACCAGCCTGCAAAAAAATCTTCCTTGAACCCCTCCCCTCATGCAATTCAGATTATTCAATGATATCGTGTGTCATGGTATTGTAAAATATCCTGAATGATTTAGGTATCACAATTCTGTTTGAAATTTATACCATGTTCTTATGCTTGTGGAAAAGTAAATGAACTTGTCACTTGAACAAAATGTATGAAATGGATTTTACCGGAATTGGTAACATGCTATTATGTTAATAATTTACAATCAGGATCATGAACCAAGTTTGCAGCAAATGAGATATGGAACACTCGAGCAATTAAACTGTGTGAAGTCGACTAATATGCCTCCACCCTCCTACACAAACACTGAGGTATTCTTTAATCCCTCAAACATTAATTTTAAGACTACTTTTGAGACTCGCATCCCTCCAATCAGAGATAAAGGCGTCTGTGGACTCACCATAGAGCAGAGGACGAGACACAGATTCTCCATGTTAGCGTTAGCCGCTAGGACCAGGTTCTTGTTCTGCAAGGCTCGGGTCACACTAGGTAGGACCAAGGCTAGCACCTTCCAGTGGGTCTCCTATAATACCAGCCATATCACCACACCAATGATCAATAAAAAAAAGGAAGAATTAAATGAATTTCCATGCATACAGTTGCCTAGTGACAGAGGCACTAATAGTTACTGCAGGAAAATATCAATCAAGTTGAGATGATCTTGAGGTGATAGCTGCTGAAGCAACTCTTAAATGTACACCAAAGTAAAAGCATCCTAAATGAGGTGCATGTAGGTTCCTTAGAATCTCTTAACATTGTGGACAAAATCTCATCATCTCATTACAATAGACTGATCGTCTGACTGACTAACCACCAACCATTTAATGGGTTTTATGTACCATATTCCACTTCACAATTAGCATGGGAATAAGAATTCTAATGTTTATTATGATTAAGCTACTCATGGCAGATGTTATGGCAACTGACTAAGAGACTGACCGATTAATTGATTTACTGCCTGACTAATTGAGTAACTGACTGACTGAATGCATGACTAACAGAGAATAACTGAATCGCTAACTGGCTGATTGATAAAGTCACTGATTGACTATCTGATTGACAAGCTGAAACACTGAGAGACCGACTGACTGAGCGACCAACTGAATATTACTGACCTCCCTGAGGCACCTAGTGACCGTCTTGAAGGCCTGAGCGAAGGGGATGACGGTGGGTTTGAGGTGCCTCTCCCCAGGGGGTGGGGAGCTGCAGACCGGAGGGGATGTCTTCCCTGCTAGATCCAGCTCCAACCTACACATGAACAAAAAGCAGGTTCACTTTCTCTGTGCCAGTCTAAATGCTGCTGTAAAGGATTCATATGCATTACTTTTAGAGGAATGTAAGAGCATTGTGGGAAATGTTTTCCATTCTTTACTATGCAATTTAGCTTATTGGATGGTTACTTAGACAAATTTATTTGTCACCTCATATTTGTTCCCTGATTTGTTTGATTCTTTATGTGCCTTTCATCTATAAACAATCTTTTTAAGATTGTACAGTACACGTTACTTATTTTAATGTGAATAGAAAAGTTCACTTCAATTCAATTGCTGTAAAAATGTTACAGGAAACACAGATAAGAATAAGATAAACAAAGTTCTCAAAAACTGCTTCAGTAAATCTGGAATCTTCCCAAATCACCTTAACTGTAGCAATTTTCATGATGCACCATAGAAGGGAAACACCATTAGAAGCTTCTGGCGATCTGTTTCTGTCATTTGTCTACTTTTTTATTGAATTAAACTTATTATTTTCTTTTAAAACTTTTTACGCCAGGAAAAATACTGCTCTATGGGGTTTTAGTGTATTCGTTGTTCCTGCATGCATCAACAGTCGATAAAGAGTTGATAACTCTGCTTTACCGTGTGTCACACAGCACATAGGGGCTGTACTTGTAGATGCCGTTCTCTCCCGGCAAGCCCAGTCTACACAGGTTATCTGCCCGGATCTGAAGCATGCACTCAAAGGCCTACAGGAGCACGGTGGTGGTTAGAAACAGGAAGAAAAGAAATTGATAAACCCTTTATGCATTAGATAACTTGCTGTCTATGGGACTTGTGTGTGTACTACTTGGACCACAAATGCATCGGTGGTACATGAAGACTTAGAGGTAAGGGAGGGTCGTACAAAGTACCACTGCAGAAACTGTTGGGCATCATCACAAGTCCGAATCTTGTTTGATTTCAATACATTTATCACTTTGAGATTTTTGTGATTCTGAAATCAACAGAGAATGAGACCTGTGGTCACAGCAGAATAACTCTGCCATGATTACAGCTCCTGATCTCTGGTAAAATTATACAAAAAAAAAAATGTTGTCTTTTCAGCATTGTGGCGTGTGCCTGTAATCCAAGCAGCTGTGCAACTTAGAAATCTGGAGAGGTTCAAGGTTCGAACCTAGACTGCATCTTTTTAGATGGTGTGGCAAAATGTCAGTTCCAGAGACGTAAATAATCATCATCTGATTTATACAGGTCTGTAAAGAAATTAATTCATATTGACACACTCACTCCCTTCAGCAGTTTTAATGCACATGTATCATATGTCGACATGTGGATTTACCATGTCTCTCACTATAAGAGACTTACATTGGCTACCCATTCATTCTCACATATCATTCAAAATGTTGTTGTTGGCATACAAGTGTTTTTACAATTACACACCATTTTATTTCATTAAGTTGCTAAAATTGTACACACCAGTAAGAAATCTTCACTTAGACTGCCTCAACCTCATGGAACAATCTCCCAGAACACTTAAAATAAACACTGATTGAATTGCAAATTAAGATCGCCTCAAAGGCGCATTTATTTAACATCTGATGTATGCATTGTTGTTTGAGACCTAGTACATTTTGTATTTTATTTCGTGTACTTCTTTCTCTACAGCGCACAGGGATACGTTTAATCACTATGTGTCATGCGTTATATAAGTATAGCTAATTATTATTATCATAACCTTTGCTCTGATGTTGGCAGCCATGTCTGAGTTGTATTTGTTGTCGTACTGCTGCTTCATGTGGGTCACCAGCAACTCAAAGGCCAGGAGGGCGTGGGAAGGGGGCACGCGGTACAGCTTGATCTGTAAGGTGAGATTCGGTAAAACAAAAATTATATCATTTATTGTCTCTCTGAAACACTTGCCAGAATACTCTCGCCAAATTAGTGGTGAGATGACAAGAGATCACCATGACCACCACAATCATCACCACCACTATCACCACCACCACCACCATCACCACCCCCTCCATCACCATCACCATCACTACTACCACTATCACCACCAACCTCATCACCATCACTACCATCCTCATCACTATTACCACACCACCACCACCATAATCACCACTACCACCATGACCATTACCACCATTACCACCAACCTCATCACCATTATCCACTACCACCATTACCATCACCATCTTCTTTACCCTAAATAGCTCCAGTAGCCCTGTCACGGCCGTCATCACATCTACAAGATCACGCTCTTCCTCTGACTTCAGATCTCTGTCTGCTGCTCCTCCACTATGTGACCCCAGGTGCATGTTCTTCATCACAACCTGGAACCAGCGAAAAGACAAAATAACCCATAGCATTTAATGATTGGTTGCTGCCTGTGAATATGATAATGGGATATACCAAGGGTGAGGGTAACTTTTCCTCATGCAAGGTGGGATGTGCCTTAGATCAAAACCATTAAAGGGCGTGAGTGCAGAAATGAATGACTTATAACAATCCTGTGACAAAATGACAAATCCCAATTCATATGAACATAAAATATGTATTTCCATATAGCAACAACATTTTTTTTTTAGAAATCTCCAGCATCCTAGCTGAAGCAGACGAAACATTGAGGGGAAATGTGCTCACCTTCTCGATGATGTCCAGTATATCGAGGCAGAAAGGGCTCTGGCAGACTTGAGCCGAGTCCATGAGAAGCTTGACCGCACAGTTCCTGACCACAGGGTCTTGGTCATCACAGATGGACTTGAGCTGCGGCAGAGCCACCAATTTGATCAAATCATCCTAGGGAGAGGAGAGGCAGAGGATGATTGTAAGGAGTCTTCCTACGCATTACTGTAGGAGCGAGGGGTTTCATTTTTACAACTTGTGTGAATCACTGTAGGGTCACGAAATCAAAACACCCAAAAATATTGGCGCAAAATATTGAATGCATTTAGGGTGTATAAATATTCATTTTGTAATGTTATGTTTGACGGTGTATAAAAAATGATCGCATTACAAACTCAAGTATTGCACTTATCATAGCGAACTGAAACCACTAGAGTATCAGGCAATAAGCTTTGAGCAGTGCAGATGGTAACTATGGTGATTACCACCAACTGTATGCTAGCACACCTCGTACAGGCTCCCGCTGGAGCTAAGCGCCGAGGAGAGCACGTTGAGGGCAGCAACGCGGATGACGGTTCGGCTCTCGGACCGGAAGTAGCGCTCCAGCAGCTGCTGCAGGTTTGGGATCCAATTCTCCTTGGTCGGATGGATGGACTGTGCTCGGTAGTTGACTAGGCACAGAACAGAGCTGTCCTGTATGGGAAGAGAGCAGGTTTTGGGCGTGTTTATCAACTCTTTTTTTGGTAGAATTAAGGTTTCCAAACGCATTTAAAATTTTTTTAATGCGTTTAAACGAGTTGATGAACGCAAAGTTGTTTTGATTATGGGGTTTGGAAAGCTGTTTTGAAACACGCAAATTTGTACGTTCCCAAACGCGTTTAAACCAGAAACGCGTTTAGAGAAGCGAGATAAACACAAAGCTGTTTTGAAACGTGTTTAAACCACATGTTTTCGGTGACAAGGCCGGTTTTCGACTTGGGCGATCGAGTTGATAAACGCACCGTTTTTTAAACGCATTTGGAAACGGCATTTGGAGTTGATAAATGCACCCTTCTTTTAAACACATTTGGAAATGCGTTTGGAAACACGTTCGTTTAGGCCTTTGGAAACGCGTTTAAATTTCTGAAAAGTTGATAAACACAGCCTTTGAGATATAAACCATGAAATAATTGAAAGAGCTGATGTAAAGCATGATACACAACATTGGCATCAGTCCATTTCCCAAAATTGTGCGAAGGGGATAGTCTTTTTTTATCAGAGTTTGACTGGTTAATTGTATTAAATGTATTTACATCTTCACACATCACAAATCTATAATTGCCAATGACGCACTGATATTTTAATCTGTCAAAGTGTGTTTGATGCAATCATCACTATATTTTCATGAGCCGTAATATTCATCACATAGGACAGAGTCAGCAAATTTAGAGAAACTAATAAGCAATCAAATGAAATATAATTATCATGCTTGTTATTTTTTAATTTGGCAATGTTTATACTATCACAAATTATACATTCATACAGTATGTAAAAAATAAAAGATCAGTGAACACTCAGAAAATTAAATTAAGGCTTACACCTAATAATCAGAGCACGCTAATCATACAAACAAAATGCAGAGATGAATAAACTTCATACCTTGGGATGTGCCCCTCATCTGCCTACAATCAATTACATGTATAACAAAATTAATCATAACAATGTCATTATGAATAACAAAGAGAGTGCTGACAGTGAGAAGAATTTACCGGTCTGAGATGAGCAAACTCCTCGACGATGGCAAAGAGTTGGCCACCCGAGCCGTTGAAGACATTCTTGTCGTACAGGCTCTCAACCATGGACAGGAGGTCGTGAAGCTGAGTGGGTAGGTACTCGTGGCTAACAGCATAGTCCTGATAATGAATAATAATAAGATTAATAATATGGAAGATGTTGATCAACGTGGTAGTAATATCACTAGAGTAGTAATCTGTTGTCTCTGTTGTCTCCAGTTTGCCTTATCGTGAGACAACAGATTACTACTCTAGCAATAATAAGATTATTAATAACAAATCATAATAAGTAATAATAAATAACGATAAATAATAATAAAGTCATGAAATTATGCATGAATCAGCAGTTTACCCTCACGATATTATGTATAAATTCTCACACTTGAAGCTTCGCAAACCTTATCAGGAAAAGCAAAATACTATCCTTGTTTACGTTTGAATTGCCCGCTTCATAGCAACCTTAGTCTACATTCACATACCGTATTGCCCCTGTCAGTGTCAGTGCGTCGATACGTTGGCATTGGTCAAAGCAAAGCATTCGGTGTGGACAGTTGTCTCAAGGCTGTTGGGGTGTTGGACGACTTAATTCCGCTTAGAATCAGTTTCCAGTTTTAATATTGTAAGGGTAGTTCTTATACAGCATTTTCTGTGGTACTTCAACAATTTATTTTTTAATCTGCAAAAGGGCTACCCTGCATTTTAGCATTGAAAAATGTTAGCTGATTGGAACATCTGTTGACTTCATTTCCTAATCATCACGTAGTTTGGCGATTGACTCTGACTGACCTCGATGTGCTGGAAGAGTTCCTCTATGATCCCGAGGATGATGTCCCAGGTGACCGCCTGGATGTCCATCCCGTACTTCTTGACCAGTCGCTGGAGGGACAGGGTCACCTCGTAGGCCACCAAGACATGCTTGCAGGTCAGCGCCTTTGGGAAAATTCCAGCTTTTATATTGAAACATTTCTACACTAATTACAAATTTATGACATAGAAGGAAAATATGGGCCTTTTAGATATAAAGTTCTAATATCCATTCAATAACCAAACAAATACACCTTAACACTTCATGACTGGGGTCTCTTCAAAGAAAAAAATTATCAATGAATTGGTGTTCAACTTATCAACACTTATTTTTTGAACAACAGATTGTTTGGTATATCTTTAGCAGCTGTCAAAGAAAAATTATTTCGCCATACTGCACATATAAAGGAAAAGTTATCCCACAATGCACCTCACAGCACATGTTTGCTGTAAAAAACAATTCTCCCTATAGCATATATATACGCGTGTGGCACTCTAATTTTTTTCCCTTTAATTCCTGGGATATGAACTTCCGGTTCACGAACATTCTATAGCTATTGTCTTGCTTGTGTCTTTTCATTCTTTCATTAGTCCATCCACAATCAATGTTGAGGTAGGCAAAAACATCGCTGTGAGTGATTGGTGATATTTTTTAAAGTCCTTTGTCCATGTAACAACCCTTCCATTTTAATATTACAAAGTTTACGAGGGTCGAAATTACAGATTCTGTGTGTTATTGCGTGAATTGAATATGTACCAAACTCTTACCGGAAGTATACGTCCCAAGAGCAATCGATCAGATATCGGTATCGCGAGGTGATATCGCTTGATAGGGAGAATTTTGGTCTAGTGAATTAGCGTATGACTGGAAAAACATACGCTATGCTGTGCATTGTGGGACAGCTTTTCCTTATATATGTAACATGGAGAATTGAAAATTGGAAGTCAGTAAAAGGTGATTGGATTCTTACCCTCTGAAATGACGGCAGTACGGACGTAAAGTTATGTCTCAGTGATTGGACGCGCATGGACCCCCAGCGGGCCATACCCACAAAGAACACAGCGCCTCGCAGAAGCACAACGTCACTTGTATTCTGGCTGTAAGATACAACACCAGAGATAAAATACAGCAAAGCACATTGGTAATAGCAGCACCGAAGGGTAGTTACTTAAAATGAGACAAACATATTTTAATGTTACCATTCTTGCTAATTCCTTTGACATGAATCACAGGATAATTCTAGTTTGCTTTTCATCACATTGTTTCTTTGCACTAAGGAGCTTTACTGCAACTATAAACATGCACCAAACTGCAAGTAATTGCTAGCTGCATGATCAATAATAGTGCAAATCCTTTGAAAACAACATTGCAAATATAATGAACATCATAATCTACAGGCAGAGTTACTTATTATTTCATTCAGTGAAGAATGAC
Source organism: Arbacia lixula (assembly GCA_963669155.1). Lineage (NCBI taxonomy): Eukaryota > Metazoa > Echinodermata > Echinoidea > Arbacioida > Arbaciidae > Arbacia > Arbacia lixula. The sequence goes on from OZ022579.1 coordinate 8,995,644, forward strand.
GAGTCTTACCTATCTTCCATGATGCAGCACATGGTATAGATAGCACTGTGACCAAGATGGGTGCCCAGCAGGTTACGCATTAACTAGCATGGAGAAAGAGAAACAAACATACAAAATTATGTAATTGTACTATCATTTGTTGTAAAGTACACCTTAGAGGTAGGATTCATTTTTCAGGCTTGGGATAATTAGTTGTGTAAATGCCACATCCATAAAACAAATTATTATTAAAAGTAATTTTAATATAGCCCTTCATTTTTCTTTGATTTTTGTCACCAATAATGCACACAGATCCCACCGAACAGCAAAATGTCTGGCAAAGGTAGAGGTAACTCATTCGCAATGAAGGCCTTTTTAGAGCAAAACTGAGCTTTTAAATTGGCAACACTTTCCTTCTTAAATTATGTTTTTTTTGTTTATACAATGGGACGTACATTGCATTTTGAAGTAATATAACATCAAAACAATACAATTTAGATAATAATTGTGCCAATTTGAAGAACAAATGTGTAATTTCACCCTTTTCATGCATATTGCCAATTTGAAGAGTTAGTGATCAAATTACCTAGTACATATCAAAATTCATAGCCCCAGTCACAGATTTGTGGTAATTAGTCCAGAATGGGATCAAGACAACGCCTTACTTTCCAGCTGGACTGGCAGAACTTCTTGACACTGACAGTCCTACAGAGGGCGGTAATGAAGTAGTAGAGGGACTCGCTGGGCAGGCAGCTGTAGCAGATCACAGCGTCCAGGACATGCAGAGCCTTCTCAATGTCCCTCTCCTTGTCGGTACGGCTGCAGATGGAGCATGTATGCCTAGAGGGGGGAAAAGGGGGGAAAAGGGGGGTGGGGGGGGGGGGAGAGGGATGATCATTATACAGAGCTACTAACCTGTTCTTCCAAAAGAAAAAAAAATGTTGCATATAAAAAAGCAATATTTTAAAGTAATTTGACTGCCACAAAGTCATTAAATATGCCTCCCCCTCTTTGCTAGCTCTAGTTAGATTTATTCTTAGAAAATCTGTATGTTTGGTGGGAAATGTACCATTGAAATGTAAAATGAAAATATCATATTCTGTTTTTGCAAGTTTTTCCATGTCCATTGACCTATGACCTCTTACTTCTTTGACTTCCATTCTAACCAGTGTGTCTAAATCCATCCTTGTATCAAGTTTGTTTAAAATTAGCAAATTTTGGCAAAGTTCATTGACCTTTGAGCTCTAAATTTTCAGGGATTTTATCAAATATGCCATCAGTATATCTCCATGAAGTGATTCATCTCTGTACCATGTTAGGTTGGAATTGCATAATTTCGCTCACTTCCACTTCGTGGCGGAGGCATAACTACACCCCCCCCCCCAAAAAAAAAAAAAGAAGAAAGAATGAATTAATTCACCTCTTTTCAACATGGTATCACAACAAACCTACTTACACCTTATAGAACAACAAACAAGTGATGCTTTTGAATTTGTTAAAAATCACAATATTATGCATTCCTTCATTCTTATTCACACAATAGTACCAGTTAGACAACAGAAGGACAACAACCATGGTACCATGTATGCAATCCAAAACAGCGCCTGTGATAATCACTAAAGAACAGTACCAAATGACAATGCAGGATTTTCTTAAATACATTCTTGAAACTATCAGCACCATGAGCAGACTTACTGAACCAGGCCAGCAATGATGTGGTCATCTAGGTAGCAGGAATTGTACTTGATGATGTTGACCAGAACCTGGAGGAACTCAGCAGTCCTAGACAGAAGCAACGACAGGAATACAGATACCTAAATATTTGCTAGCATTTGAATTCATATTTTCTTTTCAGAGACGAATTACTGTGGGTGTGTAAGTTCAACAGCTAAGTGAATAGGTATTGTAATTTTGCAAAATTATGTTGTTCACCAAGCATGTGTCATAATTTCTGATACCAGAGTTTTGTTTTTTCAATAGATTCCATGTGACACCACCAATGAGATTTCAGAAAGCTACCATACCTAGATTAGGCACAATTCCCACCTTTACATGTGGCTCGAAATACTGCTGAAGAAACTCCTGAATTGATGGCGCTGGAGACAGTTTCTATATATTTCATGTGAAGTGAGTGAGTGGCTTACTTTCCATAGCTGATGACGTCAGGCATCCACAGCATCAGGAACGGGCCAGTCTCCTCCTCAAAGTCCAGCAGGTTCTTCCCATTATCACTCAATGCCTGCAGCATCTCCAGTCTGACAAACGGGCAGATTTATAGACAATTTAACCCCTTCTGTGCCAGGTGATATATCATTTAAAGAAACTTTTCATTTTCTCTGTGGCAGAATGCACACATTGCACATGATGGTGTAAAAAAGTTACAACTTTTTCTGAGATGTACAAGTGTAATATATCAATTAATTTCAATATATACATGTACATTAATATACAATTCTCTTTAATCCTCTGTGTGCCACATTTATTTCTGCTCTATGGAATTTGTATGTACTGCTTGTGCGAAAAGACACACGTGGCACACAGAGAGTTAAAGAATCCACAGGGTCTTTTGCTCTTTGAACCATATTTCTTTCGCGTGCATCTTTAAAACATACCTCTCGATACCCAAGAGGAATATTTTCCATGATTCATGTCTACACAATTTGATTTTTCTTGTTGAAGAATTAAAAACCCTGAACCTGCTCCTTTTCACCTTAATAGAAAAGCAGTATCACATTAATTGCTAAAAGTATTGGGCCATTTTCAGAAAAAAAAATTGTGATTACTTCAAGCATAAGTAAGTGCTAATCTATCAAAAGATCAAGCTCTAGCAATTGCTTAAATCAGTATGCATAAATGTTTGATTGTGCTCAAATCATTTGCTTGCCATCAGCCATTATTTTCTCTGAATCTCTTTTCAAAACATAATAAAAAGTTTCAGTTTCAACAGGGCTATCTAGAATTTTGGGGGAATGTAATTATGGTAGAAATTTTATGTTTGCCTCTTGAACTAACTTAAAAATGAACAAACCTCTGAGGTAGGTCTTCAAAGATGTTGTGATTTTTTATGACTTGGAAGAAATGATACCTCATCGGGCCAAGGAATTCAGACTGCAAGAAAGAAAGAGAAGAAAATATGTCAATTATTTTATTTTACCTGGTGAACAATATGACTGGATTCCTCTACTCCCCATTGTCGTTTTCTTTGTTTCCTCCTCTTTCTTTTTATGTGGAACAGAACATATTTCTTATCACAAAACTACATAAGAATACAATGAATACACACTGACAGAAAGAAAGAAATAAATAAAGATGAAAAGAACAACGATGAAAGCAAGTGGTATTGATATGGATCTCCTTATGATTGATAAAAGGAACAAGACAAACCTGGCCAATGATGACACTCTTCAGAAAGTGGAGCACCACATGGCGATGGTCAACACTGATCTGGGAATCCAGCAGGTCAGCGATGGAGACCCAAATACTCTCTATGGCATTCTGGGAATAAACAATGAGATACGCAATTGAAATTATGTTATTAGTTGACACCATTTGATTCAGTCAGTAAACATACTGTATTGTTATTTGTTACTACTTAAACAATGAGGACGTCCATCACTCTTTCAGAGAAACAGACTGGGGGAATTGTAAAAAAAATCAGATATAAAAGTAATCTTGCCCTGCATCTTCCAGATATAGACAAGTGATGTTCTGGGTATTCTCTTGTTTTGAATTGCGCCTGCTTGCAAGTATGAAAGCACCCCCTCCAAATGATGGCAATGAGTGTCCCTTGAGAGCAAATGGGTCCCTTAAGCAAGTATAGTGAAACCTGCCCTGTGTCAAGGTATTTATCCCTATACATTTCCATAACCCTAAAATTGAAACTTTTGTTGGGCAAGCCACCTCCCTTGTCCTGCCGTGTTTATAAGTTGCGCCATCATTCTTGTTACTATGCCATTTTTGCTAAACAATCCCAGGATTCTCCCGCTAGTCTCGTTTCATACTCACATCCTCCAGCTTCTTCTCCTTGACCAGGGAGCTGAGGTGATGGAGTGCCTTCATCCGTACATTGAGAGGACTGTCACGACTCAGATCCTAGAGGGAATTAAAAAAAGCAGCAACTCTTCCTTCATAAAGTCACAATATAAATAGCCTAGTAGGGTGGCATTAAGGGGCCAAATACATACAAAACAAAGTACACTCTTCATGTACATTGATTAAACAAAAAGGCTGAGACAGAGGAGGGGAAAGACAGAAAGAGAGAGAAGGGGAGGAAAGAGAGACAGAGAGAGAGACAGAGAGAAAGAGGGAAAGAGAGAGAGACAGACATAGACAGACAAAGAAAAAATGCCACAGGCCTCATCAATACAAGACCAGATACATTTCATATTTCATTTATTTTATTTTATTTAACCAAGTTTTTTTTTTTTTTTTTTTAAACCTGCCTCAGCCAGTGGCTGTTCTTCTGCATGTCCGTCCATGTACAGAGTGTATATTTACAGTGCAATATTTCAGTAACACACTTCTTTACCTTTATTACCTGATCTACTGGAAAAATGCAGTCTTTTCTGCAGTTAGATTCCCAGGTTTATTTTGCTAACTTCAGCTTCTGTCTCTAGGTGTTTGTTTTTACTTTGTGCCAGTGTGTTTTGAAAATTTTGAAAACGAATAAAAATAACATTGAAACATCTTTGAAATAAAAACACACATGAATTTCTTACCTTCTAGACTGAAAAATCAGTCTCTATAGGACATTGGATCCGCTGAGATTGCATCTGGCTCCTTTGAACGCCCTATTCAGAGACTGAACATTGCACCTGTACACTGTATGGCGATCGATGCGAGTCGCCATTTTGAATATGAAAACGCTAATGATAATGCATATATGAATAAGTAATTTCACGCATGCGCACATTTTTTTCCCGCTCGTTTGCCGTGTGCTGTTTTTTTTTCGTCGAACCGATTGACGATTTAAATATTCATAGCCAACAACCCGTCGAACAATCTGATTGGTCAAATTTATGTCAGACTCGAGCAGATTGAAAATGTCTGCGATAAACGTGTGATCGGCAGAAAGTAAGTCTTTAATTTTCACCTTTCTATACATTTGGTGGAATCTTAGTCCTAGAATTTATAAATATATAATATAGATCTAATTTTGATGTAAGTAAATTTGTTGCATCATAGCTTGAAAGATGTTAGATTTTGAAACGAAGTCGCTATGTCTAGTTTCAAAATCCGTTTTCCCATAGACTTTGCACTAATTCCTCTAACTTTAGCAGAAACCTTGTATTTGCTTGTACACATAGTTCCCCCCGCCACCGTGCGTTCGGTGTGGATGTACCCTCTCTATTCGGGGGGTATGTCCAAAAATGTCATTTTGATTAAAGAATGCCCCCGAATGAGACGGTTATTCCTATCTACTTACCTTCTTGAGAGCCGGCGTAATGAAGTATTCTTCTCTCTTCACCTGCGCACTGCCTGAGCTACTCCGGGGAGGGCCTCGAATACCAGTGAAGAAACCCGTCACCCGCTGGCGGAAAGTTTCCTTGGAAGTCCGAGACATATTGGTGATGTCCCCTTCAGGTACACTCTGCCACTACTCTAGGCTGCTGTGACTGTGGTACACAGACCCTAACTCCTAAGGTCAATATGATAAAAAACAACCTAGGCTAGGGTCACCTTTCTCTTGAAAAGAATAATGCAATTCCACAGTAAGTGGTGCTACTTTAAAATATAAACAATTATTCATAACCATGATAGCTGTGGTGCAAGACTGGAACTGTTTTGAGAAGTTTTGAGCCTTTCAGGTTGCTCCATCAGTATCATACATCAATAATAACATAACAATCCTGAGTTTTGCCATTTGGGGTCTAAATTATTTTAGGATGCTAACTTCAGCCAAGGTCCAAGGGCCAAGGGCCTAAGGTTAGGGTTAATGTGTCTTAACCATGATCCTTGCCTGAAGTTAGCCATCGAACATAATTTAAACCCCTTCAAACCCACTTTTCTCCAAATGCTGAACTGAAGTTGATCTTGAACTTGTTCAACTTTGTCCTTTGAAGTTGAACTTTCATGACTGAGTTTGAAGACTGAAGTTGAAGTTGGAAGTCTTTATTTATAAATTATACCCGTTTCTAGTCAAGAGTATGTAGAGATTGCCACGGTTCCCATGCTTATTTGACTTCATGACAATATGTAAGAATCCCATGAACATGAATTTAGACATCATTGAAATCAAATGATGTCTGTTCTGCCTTCTGGTGCCAGTACTCACAATGCACAAAGGGCGGCCATCACTCAACAAGCACACGTCACAATTGTGAATATGTAGGACTGCAGGCACTGGCAGGGAGGGTTAAACAGATAGTCTGCACACACAAAAAACGATGAAAACATGTCAATGGAACGTAAAATTAATTCCATAACCTGTACCTTATAACAGTTGCATTACACGTCATTCACCGACCTCTAATTGGCCAATGTCCACTTATTTAACCAATATTTACGTCAACATTTGCGAATGTTGACCAGAAGATGTGTCAGGTGATCGACCTCATGTGATCGATCAATAGTATGCAGTGCGCTGTGCCGTTTTCATATTGTTGTTGTTGTCTTGTTTTTGTATTCTGTTTGCGTTTTCATGATGGATTTTAATACATGTACACCAAGTACTTATCTTGTGTTGTTTGTTAATATGTTCCCTTTATACATCGTTTATTGTTTCTTTATAAATACGCTTACATCATCATTTTCAATTCCAGTATGAGAAAGCTCATGAGGGGGATGGGCTTCATTGGTCATATACATTGGGCACCTGCCCCGGGGCACCTGCCCGGCCAGTATAAATTTATATCACGTACTGCATATTGATATACTGTTCACTTGAGTGTATGTAATCTTGAATTGATGCGTCGTGTGTACTGATAGAAAAGAAGATAGAAATTAGAAGGGGAATTTTGGGAAATACAAAACAGGCCTAGATCAAAATCTACCAAGTTTCCTATTGACTATTTCTATTAACTCTTTCTGATAGACTGTATATACTCGCATTATGCAATTTGTCATAAGTTTGACTCGTAAATAAAGCATTAAATATTGTTTATGAAATATCGAAAACGCTAGCAAGAGGTTGGAAGTTTAATTTTGTTTATACATTAGATTAAAGAACAATGAGAAGTTAGGCCGGTGCATATGGGGCGAAAGGCTGTATATAGGCCTAATAATTTTGTATATTCCTCGCTCATATAATTGTTGAGTCATGAATTATGTTATGACACATAGTTCAACATCACCTTGTAGGTTTTTATTTTGGCCTACATCAAGAATCCATATTCTCTCACTGCATGCATCACCATAGATATTTTGTGTACATAAAAAGGTGCAATAGGGTACTCAAATGTGCCCACCAAAATTGAACGAAGCTACCAGAGGTACAGCACCCGATGAGGTCACCCATAATGTATGCCACAATATCTCTGTGGCTTTAGGAATCTCTGTGGCTTTAGGAATTATACAGACAAAGATATTGAAATGTCAGAGATGCACCCTATACTGTGAACATGGTCATACATAAATCAGGTGATTGAAATAACTTAGTGGAAAGAAAGAGAGTTAAAAAAATCCAGATCAAACATTGCACATATTAAATTTGTGGCTACACTTACAGTACAGTACAGGTATCGCAGTAGTGCAACCATCGGATGAAAGATATAGATATAGGTGACAGAAATAGAATTAGAGGGAGGGAGAGAGAGCTAGAGCCTGAGAGAGAGAGAGAGAGAGAGAGAGAGAGAGAGAGAGAGAGAGAGAGAGAGAGAGAGAGATGAAAGAATGAAAGACAATTAAACAAACAGAAGGGAAATGGAAGAAGGAAAGGTTAAAAAGAAAACAAGAAGAGATAACGAGAAACAGAGAAATATGACTGTGCAGTTCCCCCCCCCCCCCCCCCCCCCCCCCCGGCAAAGCGGCACTGGCTGGTGACGGCTTTCATGTGACATCAATGTGCCATGGTTCATCTTATTTATTTCATGTTATTTTCGGTTCATACCGGAAACTAGAGCTAAACAACAGTTTTCTTCCTCCCTCTCCTTTTCACCCAGGTTAATTCGGCCCATGCCTAGATCAATTTCCATCTCGTTCATGACATGTAATGATGTATATATGCTGGGCCTGCATAATGCGCCGCTGTTCGAGCTAGCTAGCCAGCTTTATCTAAAAAAAAAAAAAAAAAAACGACAACATCAACAAAATGGCGGCTACAACTCAAGCAGCTCGAGCAGCAGCCGTCGCTCGACAAGTGAAACCATTTCTGTCGAAGAATCCAACTGAAGCAAGGCGAAGAGTGATTCAACTGTACAAAGCTTGGTGGAGAGAAGTACCTCATGCTAGTGAGTATAAAATACTGAATATCATTGATAATCTACCTGTTTCCGCAGTGCACTGCATGCATATTTTGACAAATCGTGGTGATCGCGCTCGTGAGGACGGCACGGTACCCTGCCGAAGCTCCGGGTGAGCATAGTGCTCAGCGCTCGTCACCGGCTGCAGGGGAGCCGCTGAAAATGGGACATTTTCAGCGGAGTTGGAAGAGAAGCGCGTTGCGGTGAAACTCCAAATTTGATTACTTAAATTTATGCAAATTTAAGGTTTAAGGTTGATGTTAGGCCGGGCTAACAAAACAAATTTACAGCCTAGTTAACATCATCATCAGAACTTACATTGCATGATCATGATGATCAGGCAGGGAAGAAAATCTAAATTTTGGGACAGTGTGTTGGGGGCTACTTAAATATGTATATATATATATTTTTTTTTATAGCAAATTAACCGATTTGGCTACAATTTTACATTGTGTCTATGGACATTTTGGGGGCTCTTTTAACTTTTTCCATGGCTCTATTAAGCATTTTAGGGGTGAAATAGCCCTGAACTCCTGTGTCTGACCTAGACAGGAATAACCGTCTCATTCGGGGGCATTCTTTAATCAAAATGACATTTTTGGACATACCCCCCGAATAGAGACGGTACATCCACACCGAACGCACAGTGGCCAGGTTCTTATGTGTACAAGCAAATACAGTTTCTGCTAAAGTTAGAGGAATTAGTGCAAAGTCTATGGGAAGACGGATTTTGGAACTAGACATAGCGACTTCGTTTCAAAATCTAACATCTTTCAAGCTATGATGCAACAAATGTACTTATATCAAAATTAGATCTATATTATATATTTATCAATTCTAGGACTAAGATTCCACTAAATGTATAGAAAGGTGAAAATTAAAGACTTACTTTCTGCCGATCACACGTTTATCGCAGACATTTTCAATCTGCTCGAGTCTGACATAAATTTGACCAATCAGATTTTTCGACGGGTTGTTGGCTATGAATATTTAAATTGTCAATCGGTTCGACGAAAAAAAAACAGCACACGGCAAACGAGCGGGAAAAAAATGTGCGCATGCGTGAAATTACTTATTCATATATGCATTATCATTAGCGTTTTCATATTCAAAATGGCGACTCGCATAGATCGCCATACAGTGTACAGGTGCAATGTTCAGTCTCTAAATAGGGCGTTCAGAGGAGCCAGATGCAATCTCAGCGGATCCAACGTCCTGTAGAGACTGATTTTTCGGTCTATGTCTGACCACACTCCTGATAACTGCAATCCTGAAAATAGTCCACAGTATAAAAAAATAAAGCAATCTTAAGAAAAAACAACAACAGATGACTTGGTTAGACTAATAATTCCAAGGCTGATGCTGTGATGTCATGGTCAATGGCTGTCCCTTCTATGTGGTTGCCTTGAGTCCCTGGACCCTCGTAGACTGATATTGATAACATAATGATCATGCAGTAGAATGGAGACTGACATTTTTTTTATAAGTATAAAAAAATATATCAGGGTGTTTGTTTTGGGGGCAATAGTTTTTGCTCTACAACATTGCTATTGAGTATTGATTGCATTACCACTAATAACAATAGATATATCCTGTAACTCAGCTCTGCATTGATCTCAAATCTCAAATCTCAGTCAAACATGGTGCCCGTAATAATTGTAATGCATCTTTCAATATTATGTCACATGATATGGACTCTATATTACATATGGTACGCAATCCAGTCTGTCCAGTCATATTGCTACCTGGCATGCATGAGAGACACAGTCCAAATCACTTTCTAAATCTCTGGTGTTCTTTTTCTCTGTTTTTTTTAAGTTAAAGTTTTATCAACCTAATAAACTAATTCAGAGTTTTAAAGAAAGTATTAAAGTAATCACCATAATATTGCATCACTAATTTTAAAAAGTTACTTTAATAACATGAGTGTGCCTAACCCAGGAAGCAAAAAACAGACAAACAAAATGTATGTTGAATGCAATTTTTGTTTTTAATCACTTTTTTCTTTACAGTTCAGCAGTACCAGCTTGATATTACTGTGAAGCAGGGACGGAGCAAAGTGAAAGAGATGTTCATGCAGAATGCTCACATCAGGGACTACAGAGTAGTGGACATGTTGGTTATCAAGGTAAGACACTGTCATTTCCCATGATTGTCATATTTCAAGTTTGTTTTTATTCATCATATAAGCAAAATAAGTATAAAACAACATGATCTTTTAGTAGCAGAAAAGATATAAAAAACATGCAAAGTACATGTAAAAGCAAATGTGAGAATAAGGAATCAGACAGGAAGAGCAGTGAAATCTTATTGACCTTGTCATTACAGAGCCTTGATGTTTGGGGTTGTTCATTCACAATGAAATGTTTGATGTTTTATTCAATACAGAACCAGTACATATATTATGTTCATTTGGTGTTTTGTATGTGTTTCATCCTTTAAGTTTGTACAAACTTTGAATTATCTTCTTTTTTTGTAAGTTTTATTCTGGAATCATTAGCTAAAAACAGTATTGGTCTATTGCCATGAAATGAAGCAAGTTCTTTCAAAATATGGGAATTGATTATAAAACATTTAATTGATTAAATTGCCCATTTTATTTCAAGTTGATCTGTTGTAAGGTCATCTAAAATTTAAGTCTAGTGTTTGCAGCCAATCTAAGTGAATCAATCAGATTTTAGGTAGTGTATTTATTTTGCATTCTGTATTTTGCAGTGGCTAGCAGTCCAGACAAAATATCTTTTAAAACAATCATAAAAAACATTAGTAGAGATCTTTTTCAAATGCTAAATGAAAGCTGAAAATAATTACATCATTCATTGCTTTTCCTCACTGATCATACCAGTACCTAATCTCAAATGAAACACGAAATGTATTTGCATTTAAACAAAAGTCTATCTGATTAAAAATGTAAAGATTGTTCAATTATGCTGTATTTGAATTTTCCATCTCTAATGATTTTCCTATACTGGACATTTATGTTTGCTCAAGTATTTTTTTATGCAATGTAAACTAAGGTTTTGTCAGTAGGAGGACAAGTTCTCATATTTTCTTTCTTTTCATTGCTGTTTTTCTATTAGGGGAAGATGGAACTGGAAGAGACGATAAAGGTGTGGAAACAGCGAACCCATGTGATGCGATACTTCAAGGAATCAGAGAGACCTGTTCAAACAGACTTTCTAAGCAAATTTTATGAAGGAAAGAACTGAAGTGCTTCCGAGGAGAAATTAAATCAACATTGGCTGCAAGCCAAGCCTTTGGGCATACCAGGCAGACATATTCTGAAGTGTTTGTGTTAGAGTTTCATGATTGAGATATACCTTTCACACTTTGTTTGATATCTAATATTTGAGGTGATCACTATGTGCATGTGCTGTAAGTGCATTTTATGTTATCCAAATTCATTGTCATTGTGTGAAGTATGCAGTTCCAATGCCACATACATTATGAGTGAAGTTACTTGTAAATGACTTTAACATGCGGTACTACAATCTATAAACATGTTTTGATGCAATGCGTCCAACATGGACCCCTTTTCTATAAAGCTGATTAACATGTCTTTATGGAGTTCATTCTGCTTGTAGAATTTAAGAATTACCTGCCATATGCATATTAAAGCATTTTGTTTTCTCTGCCCGTGAAAAATGATGAACATGGAGTAAATTTTCCTTTGATGTTAGGTTGCCAGGACGACGGAAGATGAAGAGAGCGGCCCAAAGGAATGGCTTGTTTGTTATGATTGTTCAGAGTTTTTAGAAACAACCTCCAATGAAGAAAACTTGTGAGTTTCATGCATAAAGTGTTTGAGAGTACAGTTAAATAAAGAAAGAATGTATGTAAAAATGAATTTTGAATTACAGAGTAATATTTCCTCTGCATAGGGGTATTCAGGACAACCCAAGCTGTGCAAAGGAGCTGTCATTGAAAATAAAATAGTCAAAGAAGTAGACCAATAAGTGTTTCAAATTTTCAAGGATGTGGTTAGATACCTGAGGTGTATTCTGAAATTCCTCTCAAGATTTCAGACGAAATGTTGATTTCGGGGGAAGTTTAGAAAACCACCCTGGGTTTCTAACGATTTGAAATGATTTTAATCAAACGTTAGCAGGAGAGCATACCTCCAGTTGAGATTGATCAATATTTTGTGAGTGCTGAAGGTATGAATATTGGTGGTCTTTACAGGCAGATTTGACCAATGTCTACATGTAGCTCTTTAACGCCATAAGGGACAAATATATGTAAAGAGGTCACACAATACTGCTAGCTTCACTAGGTGGCCCATCTATAATGGCTATCAGAGTGATCTATTTTCTTGATTTTAGAGAAGTAAATTGTGCACTCTTCCCAGCCTGGGTTCTAGATGTGTGGACTGCTTTGTTGTGCATTACTATTAGAACACAAGTCTTGACACATGGACTACATGTAGGTATCCTGTCCTCCCTGTCAGCAAGCAGGAAGAGGGAAGTACTAGTACATGTAATAAAATGTGTTCAGACTTGGTTGTTTGATCACATTATACAATGTATGAGCAACAAACGGTCTCACAGCTTACACACAAATACCAGGTGTTAAAAAAATCTTATTGATACTTGAAAAATGATACAAAATATGATTCAACTCACATTAAGCTGAAATTAACACATCATAAAGCCAAGGGATGTCAATTTTTTTACACAGGTTTTGTGAAATTTTATTGATTACTCTTCTTGTAATAATCCTCGGAATATTAATGAGATGCTTCACTTGTGGACAAATTTGGACCTGAAAATGTGTGTGTATGGGGTAATTTATTCAGCACATATGCCAACCAGCAACTTCTTTAATGCCAGAAGCACCATGCATTATTAATGACACTTTGATGGAAGTTGATAGTGGATTGACAGGTGTGATATTGTACATGGTGGTCATTGTGTTCAAAATTGATAATCTCATACACGCACATTTTGAGGTTCAAATGTGAAAATCTTGTTAAATATTCAAAGGATTATTACAAGAAAAGTAATCTTTGAAATGTCACAAAATCTGCCTCTAAAAGATTTGATATCCCTTGACTTTATGATGTGTCAATTTCAGCTTGATTTGAGTTGAAACTGATTTTTTTATCATTTTTCAAAAGTTTTTTTTAACACCTAGTACAAACAACACACAGACACACACACCCTCCGAACTCACTAGCATGAAGTCTTACAAACCTATTCAGACACATTCAAACTCTTCATGCTGCATTGCTGCATCAGGCCAGTGATCGATCTTTGTGGCTTATCTTGGATTTTTTTTTTATTCACAATCACTTTACTAAAAATTGTTTGAATTTAATATCTCCTGCCAGTGCAAAAATACATCCCACTCTATAGTCAGACTTTGTACATCTTCCTACATAGTTAAATTATGTACAATGTGCATCTAAATTGTGTACAGTATTCTATACAGGTATTACATTTCATCCATATATTTCATGCAAATTTACATCACGATATCCCAACCCAAAAAAGGAAAATAAAAGAAGAGGACAATAATCATTAAAGGAAAGGTATACTAGTGATAAAAGATAAATAGGAATCATTTCATTTTATTTCATGATCAAGTGAGATCAGTGATAATGACAGAATCATTCTGCCATCATTACAGGTTGCACAGTAAACTGTAATCATGACTTTCCCCTTGACTGCATAGTAACGCGTTATCACATTCACATGTATTTTGTGATTCTATTACCGGTAGTTGTTGCTATTCTGACGAACCTCGTTTGAGCTTTGGGGTTACCATTAGTAACAGATTGCTTTATGACATGCATGCACTGGTCTATTGTTAAAATTCTTATGAATATACCATACATATTCATGTGTGACAGGCAATAGATTTATTTCTTCTTTTGTTGCATCTCTAAACAATCTGTTACACACATGTACATGTACCTGTACTCGTACATTAAATATGATCGTTACATACAGGTTTTGGAATGATTTGATTGGAAATGGAGATTTGGCATCTCTTACAGGCTACAGCGCGTACATTGTTCCGAGTAAGAAGATTGTCATATTATTTAAATAAAATCATAGAAAATGATCATAGGTTTAAAACATACAATGCCACACTTTTCTATTAACATTAGAAGGAAAATGATAATAGTAAACAATGTAAAGTGACCTACCATCATCAAGGTTAATAACTCTCTATTTTTTTTCTTTTTTTAATGCACCAAAGTGTATCTAACCTACATTAGTCAGCAGAACAGTATATTGAAGAAAAACAAATGTGTGGGAAAACAAGCACTGTGCATCTAATATTAGGCCAATATTATGTGTACATGTAAGTAACTAGAAACATTTGCACCAAATCAGGAATAAAGCCACTCTTTAGTATTTCCAAGGAAGGGAGAATAATGTTGAGATCATAGGATTTATTTAAAACTTACACACACACACAGAAAATGTACACTTTATCAAAATTGTGAATAGATTACACACAGTGTCAATATATAAAAACTTAAAATGTAAAACATAATGTTAAAAGTCACATACAATGTAATATCATTTTGTACCAGTATGCATACATACTTCTTTACAGAGCAGTGATTTGTTTGAAAGACATCTGCAATATTCAAATTCATTAGTACATGTACACTGCCCTCCAAACTAGAGCTACTAATTTGTCACTGTACGTCACAAATAATTTAAAAGTTTGATGGTAGTACATATTGCTTTAAAATTGAAGAGTAGGCATCAGTGCTAAATTTGACAACCACTACCGGTAAGTGACACCAATGAAAATGTAGACATTGTAGGCCTCAATGCCTCAGGGCAGGTGGAGGGGGACCCCCCACCCAGGTGATATTCAAATAAATATAATATAAAATGTGATTTTGCATTCTGGAAGGCATACAACTTTGTTTGGTAGGTTGCATTTTAAATGCATGACTTCCTCCAAAAACAGTTGTTCAACTATTGTCAACCTGAACACAGGATGGATACTCTTAATTTCTGCAAACCACACCATGTTGAGAAAGAATTACATAAACAGAACCTTCTTAGACCAAACTGACCCCCAAACTAGCTTAATGACTTCTTCAAAAAGAGTAATTCAGCTGACAAGTCTCACCAACCTTAGACCTAGCGATGAATGGCATTGGTATCCCTGGATGAATATAAAACGCTTCTGAAAAAGCAACCCAATTATACAAATTCTATTCCTTCATATTTAATGTCAGCAAACTTCTTGTCGGGCATCAAAATCTTCCCATCAATATTGAATGCTGTAACGAAGGTCGCAATTTTGCCTGCATCTTCTTCCGTCTTCAATGCTACGATCACCTGATCATTTGTACCAGGGATGAACTTAAATGATGAGAATCCACGGATCTCGTTCAGAGACCCTATCCGACTGAAGCGCACATCTGTGAAGTGCTCGTTGCAAGTGAAGAGGAGGTTAGTTGCACGATGTTCATCCGCTGTTTCCTCGTACTTCTCAGGGCTGGCTCGACGGGGCAAGAAGAACCATCGCTTGTGGATGGCGCTCCATACTCCGGACTCGTGAATCATGTAGCCTAGTGGACACACAAAAGCGATAGCTAAAAGTTAGTGTGGTATTAATGTACTCCATTTATGATCAGTGTTGATTTAACATCATATGAACACCATAAATGTTATGTATCATGCATATGCAATTTACTTTGTGAGGAAGTACAATGTGCCAAATTGTTTAGCTCCACACATTTGAGTACAGCTATCACACAGTAGCACAATAAATGAGCCGCCAATGTGCTCTTTTTTTTCAAGCGCCAAACAAATCCTGGCCTGAACCCAGATTGCAACTGACAGATGAACATCATGGACAGGCTAATAATGCTATTGATAAAACATGCACAATAAGGTGATATAATCTTTGTTTTAGCCATTACACTTCTACTATCCATTAAAATTAGATAGATTGATCAATTTTCTCTGCTCATTGATCAATCATTATTTTTCCAAAGAGTAACATCGTAAAGAAACAAAATGTATCATCTAATGTCCTTCTGCAAAACATTCTATTCTTTGAATGACACAGTGAGGATTCTTTATTGATTGTAACACTTCTCTCTGTCCCAATTTTAGTCATTATTTAAAAATATTCTTTTTTTAATATGTAGCAAAGGTCATAGATCTTTGACCACAGAGTAATTGGCCACTAGTACAAGGAAGCTTGATTTAAATGGTGTGAAATGTTGATTATGACAGAAAAGGGAGAAAAAAAAAGTTATAAGGACAGGAGTAAGAAAAGCACAGGGAAGGGTGGGGGGGGAGGAGAGGAAGAGAACAAGACAGGACAGAAAAATTGAAGGGAGTGAAAGAGAGGACAGAACAAGGGGAGTGAAAAAAAAAGAGAAAGAAAGATGGGAGAGTGGGAAAAAAGGAAAATACAGAAGTAGAGGGGACAGAGAGAGAAGACTGGTACCGGTAGTAAATTTGAGAAAGTCTGTACCACAGAGTCAATGAATTCATCTCTGCCCTCTTTGCCCTCTCTAAATCTTACAATTACTCTACCTGGATATGGGAAACCGCCCTTGTTCCTCATAGCGTTGTAGTTGCCGACCCAGCTGACATGGTGAACGGCCCCCAGATGATTGATCACCTTGACCCACTGTGGGTTCAGGTTTTGCAGCTCTCCAGTGATGGTCGTCCACTCCTTGCCCAGACCACCAACGTATAAGTGATGATCCTTCACAGCCATCCATTCTCCCTTCAGACCTGAGGATATGTGTGAAGCCATCCAAGAGGAAGCAACCAATTGATAATTGGTAAACATTAGGTAACATTCGCTGCCTTAGCCATGCAAATGTGTGTGTTAGTGTGTATACAAATAAAATTCTTATAGTGATATGGTGTAATCAGCATGTACATTATCAAAAATAAAATGTAGCAATCAAAATAAGAATCCACCCATTTATCACTTGACAAAAGCACTTTCGTTCCTGAAAATTGTTTTAGATCATGTTTTCATTTTAAAACTTAGATTGTGTGGATGGCGCATGCTATGCATCTAACCGGTAAAAAAGGCCCAGAAAACAACATGCTAGAAATATAAAGTGAAACAAAATGACATATTTATTCACCTTTAGTATTTTTGCCATCTCCATCAGCTAGGATGACCCATGGGAAGACTTTGTCTCCGGCCACCTCATAGATCACTCCTGTGCGGTCATCTACGGTGTACAACTTTCCGTTGAACGTTATCAGCTCCGACAACTCCATGCCTCTCCCGCCTTGCGACAACTGCGATTTTAAAGTGACTGGTTGTTCTTCAAACTCCACAGAAATCTTGTCTCCGTACGAACTGATACTCAGGGAGCCCTTAATTAAGTAGCTGAGCCACTGGTTGGACTTGTCTGGATCTTTGTTTGTAGTGTCTGGGTCTGAAATAACAGCAATCTTGTACTTTCGGCCGTCCACCGTCCTCTCCACCCCCGAGATTGGATAGGTTTCATTATACACGAAAACTGCTTGGTCGACGAGGAGAGGAGCCTGTCCAAAATGGGAAGAGGCATGTGAATTTGGGAGGAGTAGATAAAGAAGAAAGAGGAGCATCATTGCAGCTGCCATGACGACGAGTTTAGGACGAAAAAAAGGCGAAAAGAGACGGGACCCCGAGACAGAACCTCCCGTTTTGCTACTTGCACCGGAGCTGCGTGTGTCGAACATGGGAGTGCGGACGTACCCCGATCCAGCCGGCATCCCTTCGCTTTAATTCGGTTAGCTTGCGGCAGTTGTGCAGTCTCACGACTGGACAATATTGCAATCTAAGATCGGCCTGATGCAATGACAATGCGAATAATGTTTGCGGTACAAAGGTGACCAACTCCTTATCAATATGATTTCGGCTCATCTAACCATGCTAACAGTCCGAGCGAAGTTACAGGGAGAGTTCCGTCAGAAATGCGACACCGGTCTTGCATACGTGGCCTCAGTATTGTATTTGCGTTACACACACGTCTAGATCCCCAATACTGTTTACATTGTTATATTCACATGTACATAAAGGTGTATAGAAAGCGGTACCACAGAAAGTGGCTTTCCAGTTAGCCTAAATTCCAGGCTGTGGAACTATTCTTTGTTCTGGCTCATAATCTGCAAGAGCATACCCGGTACGGTAGCTCATGTACATTGTACACACAGACTAAATATCGTCCTAGTTTCTTCTCCGATTATCTTCCCATGAATAATTTGCAGGCCAGACTTAATTGAGTTACTTTCTCAAAACATTTGTCCAAGCCAAGTTTAGGCTACAATAAGTTTGTCGCCCATGACTTGATTTAGATCAATGCTTTGTTAGAGGTGCTTGTCAAAAAAAGAAAAAGAAAAAAAAAAAGACTCCTCTGTGCTCCTTTGAGTCGGGATTAAATCATGTGTTATGTTGTAGTTTTCATCACTTCATGATGGGGGGGGGGGGGGGGGGGTAAATTGCACAGCCCCCACCTCTCCCCCTCCTCCTCCATGATTCCCATGGATCCACCCACCAGTTCGTTCCCACCACCACCCGCAACGCCCCGCAACGACGCTCCTGATGATGTCAAAATGTTGTTTTATGTTTATCAAGCTCGTCGATTTGTGGATGTAAAGATTGTACGTGCCACATAATAGGTTACACCAAACTTTAATACTCGGGCGGGGAGGGGGTTCTGCATATCAACCCATCCATGCCCCCACACACTCGATCTCTCACGCATATCCCGCAAACAATACCTCCGATGCATTCATCCATTCCTTTCTTTATCTTATTTGTTGAAATGCAGAGCACCGAACCACCTCTAAAGAATAAAATGATGTATTTTGGTTGTTTTTATTTAATTAGGTCAAAGCTTACTCTTTCCTGTTATGCTTTAATGTCCTTATCAGGCCGGGCATCTATAGAATAGGGGGAGGGGGGTGGGGGTGGGATGGCACAGATGCGCGCTGTGCAGCGTGTGATATGAGGCCCTCTGCGTTCACTACCGGTTTACCAAATAACCATAGCATAAGATTACGTATACAAGTTATAACGTCTGCTCGAAATCACAGTCATAATATAATTTCAACTTATAAACATGTCTACCGCAATGAATTTTGGCGTCAAGAGTTTTAAACCAAGACCACCGGATAAAGGAAGTTTTCCTTTAGATCATGATGGTAAGTTTATTTATATTCTAGGTCTCGTAAAGTAGTCGTAATCGTAACAAATAAAAACCTCTTGACAGTTTTGTAATTGTTCACCCCATATCAGGGCATTCAGGCGCCGGGAGTTGTGGCGGCCCTCGCGTCCATCCCTGGCCTGCGCCTAAAATAGAGCTGAAGGCAGCGATGTGGCTACCGGTAGACCGAAAAATCAGTCTCTGCTCTGTGGGACGTTGGATCCTATTGTCCGATGTCCCAAAATGTAATTTCGAGTAAAGAATGCCCCGAATGTCAAAAAAATGCAATTTCGATTAAAGAATGCCCCGAACATGCTGAATGAGATGGTTATTCCTGTCTATATAAATACAATGTGGCTTGTGTTGTTGGCTGTGCAATTTAAATGATTGTCCTAATAATAGGAGTTGAGTAACTTAATTTAGTGTGTGAGATCATGAGATGAGTTGATCGATGCAGATTAATTGTTAAGGTTGATTATGCAATGCATTGCATTGAGACCAGAGTTGAAATTCAGCCAGATCAATCAATGAATTATCTAATTAAAAATAGGTCTGATGTTTTGGCAGTAGACCTCTTTTATTTCGCTTAAGACTGAGCCATCTGACTGAGTCTCACTAACTCAGTACGCGCATGGAAATTCTTAACCACAACAATCATGTTTTGCTAGGCCAAAAATCAGTCTCTGTATGTAGGACGTTGGATCCGCTGAGATTGCATCTAGCTCCTCTGAACGCCATTCAGGGGTATGTCCAAAAATGTAATTTCGATTAAAGAATTCCCCGAATGAGACGGTTATTCCTATCTAATGTTTTGCATGCTGCAGTGTTCCTTTCCTTCTGTTATTTCTATCATTTCATTTATATTGATTGCGTGTTTCTATGTCCAATGTTTCCACTTTTCTCTCCAAGAAACGCATTGCCTTAATCCCTTATTTTTTTTAGATGGTATGTATGGTATCATGCTATTGTGCGTCATCATTTTAAGAGTATGTTTTTCCTGTTAAGAATATCAAAAACATGTAATAATAGTAAGTTTGTATCCAATTTGTTAGATAAAGTCCCATCTTATTACATTTTGGTATAACATCTTAATGCAGGAGGCCGCAAGTTACAATGCAACATTAGAAAGATTCATGAAATATTTACAAAGAAATTTTAAGGCATACACCCAGTAGTAAGGATAGCGTGCTCCATCCTGTAAATGAAAGCACTTTCACTAAGCCCTTTCACTAAAATCATGAAATATTGTTTCATCTTTCAACAGGGGAGTGCAAGAAGTTCAAGGATATTTTCATGGAATGCATACGAGAGAGCAACGGTGACAATCACAAGTGCCGCCTGGCGTCAAAGAATTACCTGGAATGTAGAATGGACAGGTAGGTAGAGACGGGTGGAAAGAGTGTCGGGACAATTGAAAACTGCTCAGTTCATGGGACTTAACAATTACAAATAATCTTGAACACAACACCAAACATTTCTGATCACGAGAAGCCCTTTAATGTGTACTGTGTGCAAAATCTATAGATACAAAGGAGCTACAAAGTGAGAAAATGTTTACAACCAAGTACAATGAACCTGTAATTTATTTTATGGCTGTTAAGTGACTATATAGTCACAAGCTTATTCTTAGAACTCTATTTTTCAATTTGCATCAGAAATGTCAAACAGCCTGGAAGTCTGGCTTCCATAAATAACTAATATATACTTAAAGATTTTAAGACCAGCATTCGTTGCCTAAAACAAGATGATTTTTTTTGGCCTACCTAGCCACTGTGCTGCGCGTGTACACAGCTACAAGCCATTGATAAAGCAATTTTAGTTGTTTTTTTGCCGGTACATGCGGTGACCATTTGCTCTTCCCCTTGAAAAATGTTTCTTATTGAAACCTGTATTTAAGTAACCTGTACATAAAGCCCACCTGCTCATAGAGACAACACTTCCTGTTTCCCTTGAGCAGTATTTAGATACAGGTTTCACTGTGATGATATTGGTGTCTTCCGTATGTATTTTCACCATCAGGGACCTAATGAAGAGGGAGCCATTGACAAAGCTTGGGTATGCAGACTTGGAAAACAGGTCAACAACCAAGACAGAACAGACACCTTCCACTGCTTCATGACACAAGACACTGTTGCCGTGGCCACCAAGTCAACGAAAGCGACTGAATAGCATCTCAGTAAAAGGACTTTCCATAGAAATCTAGCAATTCATTGGAATGCACACTGCTTTATATTGCATTTTAGGAGAGCTTCTTTATAACTAAGTGCTCCAAATCACAGGTGAATACTAGTTGCATGATAGGCAGCAGTGCAAAGCCGTTGTATGGACCATTGCTGAGGTATCCCCGGCACATCGTCATCAATTGTACTACAGCTCTATATTCTTTGAACTTAAGAAGTGAGATGGCCCTGTATTTCTTAGAAACAGAGTGCTCGTATTTACACTTCAGTGCCTTAAGGCTGTCGCAAGCGACACGATACGATCAGTCATACGACTCTGCGATTGGCTGAATCATAGGACCTGGTCATTGGATTTGTGCAAGAAGATGATATCAAACTTTCAGTTGCAGGCCCTTACGTCTTGAGAATCGTACCGTCTGTGGTGGCCTTTAACCCTAATACTCCCGGGGGGGGGGGCCATTATGGCCCCCCCCCCCGTCGAAGTTTTGTCGGTACTTCCTAACGCCTCAATATTTCGAAACGAAATTTCTTGACTTTTTTCTCTGATCCTTCCCGCACATTTTGATACCAAATTTATGGCGATTGGACCTACCGTGCGGGTGTCAGATTACGTTTACCGAACACATGTCACTGAAATTTCGCTATTTCTCTATGTGACTGTGTATAACCCTATGGATAAAATCAGCTTTTCCAATTTATGTAAATACTTTTCTAATAAGTGTTATCATTGTTTCAAATAGTGTAAATAATTACCACACACACACACACACAAACACACACCCACAAACACACCCACACCCACGCATACGCATCTGAATCACAACGAAAAACAAAGAAATACATAAGAAAATTGAAAAACAATAAAATACATAAGAAATAATTACCACAGCCTATCTTTTTCTTTCAAGAATTGATGAGGGAGTTATGAAAGACATTTGTACCAAAAATTGCTATTCCTGAGGCTTTATTTAGTGAGAAATACAAAAATCTATGATTTCTCGCATAAATTAGCATAAATTAATTATTTAAAAAAAAATAAAAGGACTTTCGTAAATTTAGCTATACAACTTTGTAGATTACATAATTCTTTACCCTTGTGCAAAATTTTGAGGCAATCGGGCGACCCATGGCCGAGATCTCAGGGGGGGGGGGCCATAATGGCCCCCCCCGGTAATAACAAGCTTTGAAATACCCCGGGAGTATTAGGGTTAAGCGATCATAACTGGAAATGTAATTGCTTTACTGAGAGTAGAAAATAATAGAGCACATTTCTATCAATTACTGGGAGAAGTGCATGGAAATAAATTCAGAAACAAAGTTGGATTAAACTGAGGAGTGAGGAGAACTAATTACCCCAAATTCCCATAAATATTAATATGAAGACTGTGCTCTGTTTTTCATTGATATTCTAATCTGATCTTATTTTAAAGCAATTAGTCATTTGGAGTATGTGAAATTGGTTGTTGTTGATGTTGATCAAGAGGAAATCATAAAGGTAAATCAATTTGTTTTACAGTGTATCTTCTTTTCTTTTTTTTTCTTTTTTTTTTACAAACTCATTCATATTATGCTTCTCCCTGAATAAAAATGAAAGCTTTAAACTTAGAAATGATTTGGGGTCTGTCTGCCATTTTCTTTTGGTATATTTGCTGAAGAGTGACCCAACTACAAGTTAATCGTTGGAACATTGTAAGAGCTAAATCCTGTTTTGTTTGTTGGTGAGGCACCAGAAGATAGTTGGTCTTGAAAGCCAGATCAAATCTATTATTTAATTTACGAAACAGTAAAACAATTGATATGAAACAAGACATTTTACTTATGCTGTTTCTGTGTCTGATAATGATGAGGCATTGTCATGAATTTCATCTTCCAAGTAATTAATTGAATAAGTACTATTTTTATGTTTAAGTGTACATTTATTCCACAATTGTGTACCCCTTTTGCATACCTTAGATAAAACATTCTGTAAAACATTATCCTCTCAAGCAATGTTTTTAAAAAGTGTATTTTTCAAAGTTAAGGAAAGATGGGACGTTACGATGCTGCTATCAAAGCAAATGTGTATATTGCACACATTTCTTTTTAATCAATTCTGGGGGATGTTTCACCAAGCTGTTTTTAAGCTACGAACAACTTTAAACACAACTGGTGACCCTTATATGGTAAATCACATTTTCAATAATTTTGATTCCCATCAGCTTAAGTTCAAATTTGATGTTTATAAATTAAAATTCTTGTCTGAATGCAAAGCTTATGATTTGTCAATTTGATAAAGATTGTTTGAAATTAACTCCCACTATGTTAAAACAGGAACAAATTGGGGTATCTCATTTAGCACGAGAAAGGGTTATCAGTAGTGCGTAAAGTCATTCTTAGCTTGCGAACAGCTTGGTGAAACACCTCCTGATCCAATTAGGGAATGTGAAAGACCACCACCAGTGCATAAGCAAGTCAAAGGGACATACACAGATGCAAACAGACACATGCATACATACATGTACATTCCTTACTTAGAATGTGTTTTAAACCATTCTTTTCAATTTGTAAAACATGTTATATTCCCTTACAAAAACCTACATAGATGATTGATGTGAACAAAGTTTCATACACTTGGACAACAAGAAAACTGTTTTGTGATACATACATATCTCCATGTATTTTTCTTTAAATTTGAAGTACAATGTACATGTACTTCATTCATAAACAATATAAAATGTTCAGCTGAGTAAAATATGCATTGGTTAGTATATTCTTCTTAAACATGTCATGAAGCTCTTCCCCATTGCCTTCCTACCACAGACATGTACAAAATATATTTGACATAACAAGCTCATGCAGAGGAAAATGTCTGTAAAGCTTCAGGAAGAGTCGAGGCACATTTTATTATAGAACATACTATATGTAGTACATTAATGCCCCAGTGGTTAAAACTCTGGACTCCTGTTATAAAGAAACACTGATAGTGATGTACAGTAATATTAAAGTCGGTTTCGGGCTCTCACATTGTTAGGGATATTTCTTTTCTTGCATCTGAACTTAATGAGCAAGGGACACAATTATTTGAAGGAAATGTTATGGAATTGCTTTAGAGTAGTCACCCAACTAAAGCTGTTAAACCAGTTGAAATAAAAGCCGCCAAGAGTATCAACACTCATAAGTAGCCAAGAGCAGCTGAAGACACACAGTAACCTCAGCAAAACTACCAAAATAGCTGCTTTTAGTCTATTGCGTGAACTCAATTCAGTATTTCAGAAGAATTTCAGGTCAATTATCTTTGCGGCCTATTATGGTGGTGAAACCTTGCAAAGTTGCGATTGCTTTAATGATCACAAGCACTTGGCAGCTTTAAATAGGATCCTCTTAAACTAAATATGGCTCAGTTATTTTCACTCTGAATTCATGGCCACTTGCCACTTAACTTCTGTACTGGCACTTCACAAAAATGAGGAATCCTTAAAAATGTTCAATACATGTATTTCTAACAACTTGAGGGAATATGTTGAATTTTGAAATTCAGCATCAGAATCCTTGTGACCAATATGACTATCAAACTTACAGTAATTTGAAATTCATGTTGAATTCACCATCACTCAATTTTAAATATTGTAATAACCAGGGGCTGTGTTCATGAAATCTTACTTCGCCTAGTTAGTTACTAAAGTGCATTCATCTTTTGTGTGTAATCAAGTAGGC
The DNA here is from genome assembly GCA_963669155.1 of Arbacia lixula. Classification (NCBI taxonomy): domain Eukaryota; kingdom Metazoa; phylum Echinodermata; class Echinoidea; order Arbacioida; family Arbaciidae; genus Arbacia; species Arbacia lixula. The sequence goes on from OZ022579.1 coordinate 9,021,038, forward strand.
TAGTACCTTTTTTTTATGAATATGGCCCAATGAATATGGCCCAATACCATTTGTTTACATGTATGAGAAATATAAAAATATTCTTTGACATAATCAGACATAAATATGCTAATATACTAATTTCATATGATATAACAGTAATACTTCTGTCATATTGATGCAGGACATTAGCGAAAACATATGACTGTTGACATTTATAACAAAAAACCATTTATAACAAATACCCATCAAACTCAAATGTTCTGTTAGAATTGTGATTGTTTTTCGGTACCCATCACAAGTGTAAACCTCACTATTTTGGTTAATGTTTATTAACACAAATACCTTGCACTACCAATGAATACCAAAACTTTTGTCTGTGCACTTTATTAATTTGTCCATTCCACTTTTAACAAATTGCTATGTTAAACCAAACCTTTGCATGAAGTTCAATTATAATCAACATTCTGTCACCAGAGTACCGACTTACAGTTGAAAAGGTCATCAGTTTTGGGTGGTTGACTTTAAAGAAGAAATTATTTTTCTTCATTACGAAGACGAGGAAGCATAACAACCGACATGAAATCAAGTTGATGAGGCTCTTGTTTTACATTGAAAAGTCATTCAGGTACCAAATACCATTGTATAGTTCAGAGTAAGTCTCCATTTCTTCTGATAGCTGGGCGAAACAAGCCCAAACCCGCTATTTCATCGTAAATCCTGGCTTCTTGTCCACATATATATCATAAAAGGCAACAGCCTTCAGGAGGGCGTTAGAAAGGTGTTCTCTCTCATATCTGTTGGCATCTTCAAATTTCGCTGCGTTTTCGTGTCCAAGGCAAACGGGAAACCAAGTGTTCCTCCGCTCGAAGCCTTCCCGGATGAGCTCCTTGGTCAGAAGCTGTCCACTCCTGCGCTGCCCTCCTACAAGGAGATCAAAGTGTCTTCCGATGATGTTTTGTGTCATTGAAACCGCCCGCGTCTCGCCAGAGTCGGTGATGTCTTTGTTCAAGCATGTGAAAAACATGGCTTCGAGGCAGCGCACAAAGAGCATAGTCTGGAAGGTCCCCTTGTTGAGCGACGTGAAGGACTTGTGCTCCAGGATGTAGAGATTGGGGCGTGGCATCTCCTCTATGACGTCTGAAACCTGTGGGGGTGAGGGGGGGGGGGAGACAGTGTAAGAATGGAATTATTCACAGAGGCATCTGCAAACGACACAACTATGATTGGCTGAATTGCAGGACCCCGTCAAGGGATTTGCATAAGAAGGTGATGTCACACTCCTAGTCAAGGCCCTTACGACTGCAGAATCATGGCAAAATCTCTTTTGTGGTGACCTACAGTCGACAGAAAAGACAAATTGCAAAACAGCAGATCTACTAGTTACTATCAGTTTATTATGATTTTTACATGGAGAGAGTGTTTGAAAAAAATAAAGCAATAAACCTCCGCTTCTAAATAGATTTCTTGGTTTGAATTTTTCATGTTAGGCTCATGAAGCTGAGTCTTGATGCTAGTGTACATAAATATGAATACTTCTACAATTTATGGCAGTGTCCTAGATTAGCTTAAGAAAATAAAGTGGGCAGAGAGAAGGATAGAGATGACTTGCCAGTCTCAAGTAGTTGATTGGGTCCCATTTCCCTGGTGAAATCCCCTCAATCCTCCTGCATATCCATCTGTGCACCCATCTCTCTCTGTCCATGTGAAGCCACGCTATGTGTTTCAGGCCAATTTCAACTGAAACAACATCTTGCAAACTCTAGGAGAGATATGAAAGGGACACACTTGTTGATCAACTATACAGATTCAGAATATTACAAGCATGGAATATAGTTATAGATGAGAGACATGTTACAAAACGTCTGAATTCTAACATAGCACTATGTTGAAGACAAAAGAGCAAAAATATGTGGATGATAAGTATTGATAGCTTCGGGTTTAAAGGTTACCAGTCACAAAAGACACGTTACTCTAATAGCGTACAAAAGTGTGACGTCATAAGAGCATGTTGTCAACAGATTCTAAACTATTAGGGTGGAGCAAACAGCAGTGATCATAGTGATGAGTGAAGATTCTCATTGGGAGTGCCCCACGCTAGTCCGCTAGACAGTGTCGGACTAGTGAAAGTCTCACTTGAGTGATGTTGTTTAGAACCAGAAGACCATGTGACAATGGATATAACAAAACCACTTCAAGTTCCTCTACCCCCTCCAAATAAAGAAATCAACATAGCATAAATTATTAAACAAAATGATTTTACACCAGAAGTTACAGAATTCGCCAAAGTATCGTTTCACAGACCCAGGCTGCAGGATTACTTCTATATGCATCTACTGATAAGTATCTTATATCTGCATACAGGATGTTGCTCTATGTGCTCTCTATGGCTGGTCTATGGGATTTGTGAGCATTATTCAGGAAGAGATCCAGATGTGGCACATAGAGAGTTAAAAGAGTGGGTTGACAGGTTTATGCAGCTTCACTGCAGCTCAAAGGAATTGGCATAGGGAAAGGGAAGGAGCCGCAGTTTTAAACCGCGGTATATTTTGTCCAGTTCAGCATGAAACACAATGATTTCACCTCGTTGTTTCATGCTGAACTGGACAAAATATACTGCGGTTTAAAACTGCGGCTCCTTCCCTTTCTTCCCTTTCCCTTTCCCTATGCCAATTCCTTTGAGCTAGAGTGTAGATAGGTCAGTGGGTGGATTGGGTTCTTACCGATAGCCGCTCCCTAGAAAGATCGTCCAGGGCAGTGCTTTGGCTATCAATCCGTGAGGTTTTCTTCTCTCCCTCTCCATTGGACATAGACCTTGAAACTTTCTCAAAAGTTCTCCTGCATTACAGAAATTGGACACGAGAGAGAGAGAAACCGTACGTTCATAAACATTGACTAGAGACTGCAACACATATTTCACAGATTATTTGTATGAATTGAAGCAATGTCAAAGAAGCGCTAACTTCTCAATGATTTCCACACACAGATAACATTCCTTTGATGTTATGTTGGCTCCAAATACACAAATTCCTGTTTCTATGCCAATGAACAAACAGTATTAAAATGGAGCAAATCATGAGAAGCACAGTTCCCTGTTACATGCAAAATTTAAAAGCCTGCTGTTCAATCTTCAAATAAATTCCTTACAGTGAAAAAATTACACTGAGAATTCACAATGAGAATGATACGAGCTGAAAAATAATACTAAATAAGAGCCCCGGGCCATGTTGCTTCATACCGTATACATTTAGGTTTTCAATTATTTTGAACTTACCATCAATGGTAACTACTATGGTAACAGCCAATGAGCTCTCACTTGTGCCTGTTGTCATGAAAGTTCCCATTGATGGTAGGTTACAATCATTGTAAACCTGCATGCAACATGGCCCAGTCAACAAAAAGTCATTTTTTGGTCTGAAGGCATCATAAACAACAGTTTGGTATTTTCATTTCAGGACATCAGGCTTGAAAATTCGCCCCTTCCAATAATCTTTAATTCTTTTTACCAAATTCAATAGAAAGAATACCCTTGTTTCAAACAGGAAAACTTGCATGGCTACATTTCAAGCTACATTTCAGGAAACAAACATATCATGCATTTTGCATGAGGAAAATTTGTAGGGGCTGAATCCCCCTGATCACGAGCGTAATTTCATCACTGCTTTATTTTAAAGAGCAACATCCTATCGAGCTAGGCTAACATGCAATCCAATCTTAGGCGAGCCGATCACCGTACCGGCCAATCCCTGGGATCATGAGAAGGTCTTCCACTGTTCTGAACACGCCGTATCGCTCCCTGTGACTGACAATATTAGTGGCCATCTTGCGGGTGATGAACTTCAACATGCTGAGATCCGGTTCGGGTAGAGTGCTGAGGAGGTGCAGAGCCTTCCCGGTATCAGTCCTATCGGAGCACTCTTCCAAGAGAGGTGATATCTTGTCTGGGCTGGTAGTTTCCCCCTCGCCATGGCTGGGTGTGGCTGCATTGAGTGTGCAGTCTGGGGCGTTGCTACTGCATAGAGAGCACCTTCTAGTTGGATTCTGACGGTGAAACTGTATTTCAATGCACAAATGGAAAAAACATTTCACCCATACATACTGTGCCAGAAAAAAAAATGCTGCTCTATGCCAATAAAAGTTTTGTGCACACAAAGAGATAGTAGACCCTCTAGGGTCATGTAAAGTGCCATAGTCAGTTAAATAGTCACAAACAGTTTGCAACTTGCGTAGGGTAAAAGTTCTGAAATCTTGCAAACAATCTGCTTTTAAATGATGTTAATAAAAATGTGCACTCATTTGGATTTTGATGTACCTAGCTCTTTTGCAAGACTAAAATATTTCAGGAGTGTATAACACAGTATGAAGCAAAGTACAAGAAATTTAAGGTTGCATTGCATACAGTTTTTTATATGGACCACTCGACACTTATATGGACCACATGGACACTTTGCACGGTGAGGAAAATACACCACAAACTATTCACAGTAGTGTTTTTCATGCTCTATGTACTGCTTAATTTCATGTTTCACAGAATGATAATTCTATGCTACACGCTACCTTTAAAAGCCGAGTTAGCCGGAACATGACGCAGGCATTGAGGGCATTTGTTGTCCTGAAAATTAAATAAAAATAGATTACTTTGTCACTCAGCTGAATTTATGAGGATTTTTATCATCATCATAATCAACAACTTAAATTAAAGAATTAAAATTATTAACTTCAAAATACGTGACAGTTACACCAGACCAGTGGGAGAACTTAAAAAACATTTTGCAGGTTTCATTTTTTTTCACGCTTGATGTAATTATTAAGCCAACACCCTGAGGTAAGATTTGCATACGTCATGAGGATAATAATTGTTCACATGATGGGCTTATTACTTGGGGGCTCTTCTTTTGCATGGTGGGGAGTGCCATAATACCTTGCTCAGACTCCGAGTACCCACTAATGTTGATCCCACTGCACTGCAGTAGATATTATTTGCTGAAAAATCAATCGCCATAATCTTCCAACTCTTACATTCATTTTGAGGCGCCAAAGATCTTACTAGCTCTTACCAATTTGGAATACCATTCTTTCTTTCTGGACCACACAAACTGTTGCCAGTCATTATCAATTATTTGTGAAGTACTAAGTAAGACTAGAAACGTACTCTAATTTACACAAATTTAAGTTAGTCTGACTTGATTCTGTTTTGCTGAGAAAAACGGTGATAGGCGAGGGAAACACTGGAGGTGGAACCACAAGAGTACGTTGATCCCCACGCCTAAGTTAAGGCGTGGGTTACTGCGGCCAACCCGCTCACGCACTGCTCCCGCTGCGCGGGAGCAGTCCCGGAGCTATGGCCTGGGGTTCCTCGTATATTTTCGACCAGAATGAGAGTTTGTTTTAGGATTGAAATTGAATAGTGAAGACATTTGTCGATCAACAAATGACAAGTTTTCCTTAAATGATAACAAAATAATGCCACCTTACCGATTTCTTAAGTTCCACCCTCCTGATATCGTCTTTTCGTCGAAAACGCTAACACATGAACGAACAGGCAGTACAGCTATGCGATGGCTGGTGTATGGGTACCGCTGAGCGCTTGGCACGGGGGCCCGGGCGGCGGGCCGAGACTCCTGGACGGCCGAGCGGGCAGGCCGGGCCTCCGAGCACGGGTTCCCTGCACCTGCAGGAGATGCACGCATGCGATGTAAGGCGAACATGCGTAGTCTTCTTCAAGTCAATCAAACTGTAAAAAATTACAGCTAAAACTTGCTCATGTATAGGGCAGTGAATGGTTTCGTGGGGCGTACAGGGTGATTTTATGTCGATTTTGTAGGAATATCGTTACACATAAACCCAACCTTTTTCCTAAAAATTCAGAATTAGTGGGGTGTGGGTGTGGGTGTGGGGTTTCAAATTGCATGCCTTTGGAACCTTCGACACTGACGCGGCCTGTCCCAAAATATGACATGAAAAATTACACCCTATAAACTGCACTCCGATGACAGACCACACCCTCCAAGCAACACGATCATTAGAACCAGCCTACCAAGTCATCATCTTGCAGGAGAACCATAGACTGGCCGCTATATAAGCACTTCTTGCAAAATCAAAGTTTTTAGAACAAAATCAAAGAATCACATGAAAAAAGAGCAAGGGCAGAAATCTGTGTCCTTGAATCTTATAACACAGCTAGATACCACTCTTAAAGACAGGGTTAATTGCCCCTTTGCCGGTAAAAAAAATGAAATAGTGCAAAAATACCAGCCACGGAAAATAAAATAAAATACTGTATAAGAACTCCCCTTTTTAGCTCACGATAATAGAACTGGCCGAACCGACTGTGAGCAGTATAGATTTCATATAGCATTACATAGCAATTAAATATGGTATATTAACCCCGGGATATTAACCTAGACCATGGTTGCCAGAAAAGGCGGCCGGGGGAGGGGGTTCAAAGATAAACGAGGATGGTCTTTCACTTCCTGAAAAGATTCGTCAAGCTTAAACTGAGATTTCAAACATGTTATTTTTAGGATGTATGGCCGATTCCTGCCAAATTTTAGGACTTTTGCCAATTTTGGGTTAAGTCTCAAGGGTGGTGACCAATTTAAAGTAAACATGAACACAAACACTCCCACACAGGGAAACAAGCACTTGTACACATCAGAACACCCACACACAAACACACACACACATACGTACGTACGTACACACACACACACACACAAACACACTCCAATCCAGTGACTAACACGTACACTAGCTAGCTAGCTCGCACAATACACACGCCAACCAGCTGGTATGTTTAAGGACGTGTACACTTCTTTACGAATACAGAAAAAGACAAATGAAACATTTTCAATTGTTTGTTTTCTTGATAACAACATTCATTTGACATGCTGACATTAAAATGTTTATTACCGAAAAAAACGGGATGAGTTTATTCCAATGATGTATGTTTTAACATATTTACCAACAACATAATGAAAATGAAAGGAATTAAACAGCATATCCTACAATTTTCCTGAAAAGTTTGGGAAGCTATAAAGTCTATTATGCAAAAGACTTAATGGGTAAATACAACAAGGACTTCCAAAATAATAGTTTTTGCAAAGCTTGGATGAAGAGTACAGTATTATACTTTTGAAAGAAGATGTCAAATCAGAGTTTGCAGATATCTTTTAGACACAGTTGGTTTATCAAGTTGTTAACATTAGCTTCAAAATGTATGTCTTCACAAGTGGCTTATAAAGTTAAAAATCAACATGATTTCACAATGTACCTTTTTATGTCTTCATAATGCACACTCCAAATTTATGTGTTGAAAGTTTATTCAGTGATGATATTCCTGAGCCTATGTTTGGAATACGACTTCAAGGGTTGAACAATTTGCAATGGCAATTTCAATAAACAATATGTAATTGTGACAATCATTGACAGTTTATATCCATGTAGTATCATTTATTCATTAAGTTTTTTTTTTTTATACAGGGTAGCTCCAGCATCAGTCAGCTTGTACTGTTCTCCCTGGGGCCCCTATCTGGAGAATATCTTCCGGGAAAGGGGGATATTGCGAATGATGTACCCTTGTGACATCAGGGCCCTGTAACATAAAGGTTTGCGATCAATCGCAAAATGACAACGGCCAATCAACATCATTGTTGCATGCGCCTTTTGTTCAAAAGACTGACCAGTAACCAATTAGAATTTGTCTTTTAAATTTGCGATTGATCGCAAACCTTTATGTTACAGGGCCCTCACTCACTAAAATGGCTGATTCAGTAACAAGTGTCATCCTTGTGTCATAACTATTGTCGACCATGTACAATGTAGAATGCTCGAAACAGAGTGTTCAAAACAATAAAGATAATACAGCAAAAAGCTTGTATTACTGTCAAGTGGATGAACAGAGTGCAAAATTAGTACTGCTTGTAATCTACCAGACTGGTATATTCCCATCAAGATACCTTAATTGGCACCGCAACTTGCGTTTTGTGCGCAACCACAACACTTCAAAATGGTTTGTAGATGTTGGCATCTACCTTACATTTTGCTTTAATGTTGTTTCTCCTGTTGGTCATCATCTTTTCATGAAAAATATGGTTCTATTCAAACCAAATCACTAGGAGTTCTTAAATTTGATTGGTGGAAAGCACAAAATTAAATAGTGTATTTATGTATAGTGAATATAAAAGTCTCTATATCAAAGCCCGATATGAGCATACTAAATATAAACTAGGCACATAACATTTTTAGCAAAATCCCTCTCAAAACAACATTCCTGCAAATAAGTGCTACAAATATCAACCTGAATGATGGCTTAACTATCGGATCACCAATTGCACACATCAATGTCATTACAATATCATAAAGACTTACTTAAAATAGTTGTATCAAAATAAAATTGGTACCCATTTGTTAAGTTTGAAACTGTTGCTCTTTTCCTATCTAGAAACATGTGAAATTAAGCTTATGACGGTAATACAATTTTTTTTTTTTATCAATAAACCATGAATCTAATTGAATTGCACTAAATCATCTCTCCCTCACAATAGTAGTAACAATAAGATCCTATTACTGATGTTTTACACCAGAAACATGTCTCTGTGATACATACAAGTAGGTTTTGTTACATTGTGTGATTTCAATGCAAATTAAGGAAGACAAAACGATGTGACGAGCATAATAAGAGTCACATCTGAGAAAAAGCTCAATCAGGAGCCAGGGGGGGTATTCCGAAAATCCACAGAGATAAAAATTTTATCTCCCCGAAGATACAATGTCCTTAAAATATTTTATCTTTGGTATTCCGAAAAATATTTTAGGAAGATTTTAACCAATATTAATGAGCGCATGCCCTGCGCTCCTATCCCAGAGGCAGCCAGTAATAAACGTCCTTTCATGTCTTTTGCATACATTAACACCATCAAGCTGATGGTGTGATGTCATGAAACTTGAAAGAGACATTGCGCATCAATGTCTATCAGCGCGCATTATTGCATTTGATGCGCCCATGTGCAAAAAGTTGAATGCGCGAATTATTTTTGCACGTAATGCTATGGGCCTAGGCGCGTACGTCTGGAGATAAAATTGCTTGGGAGCAGTTTTATCTTTTATCCTAACTTTTTTTCCTAAGTGCGTTTCAGAATACCGATTTAGCTCATTTGCATAAAAATTTTATCTCGGAGGCTCATTTACATAAAAATTTTATCTCTAGCTCATTTGAATAAAAATTTTATCTTTTATTGTAAGTTGGCTTTTCGGAATACCAAAAGATAAAATTTTTCCTAAGTCCCTGAGATACAATAAAATTTTTCCTAAGTTCGTTTTCGGAATGCCCCCCAAGATCATCTAATTGTTGCTAAGGCATTGTATGTCCATGGCAACAAAAAGGCACATGCACACACACACACACACACACTCACACACATATAATATAGTCCAATATGTGTCTCCTTACACTTTCAATGAACTTTCAAAATCATTATACTTCAGCTTCACACAAATGAGTTGAACATAGTAAAATATATTTTCTATCCAATATGTGATATGGGCAAATGAAAGCCAGGTATAAAACTTTATAAACAATTTCTTCTCATTATAGTTTAACATATACATGTATCAACAAGTTATAAACAACTGATATTTTGTTTCAGAAACAAGAAATATGTTTTTAGTGTTATTTCAGAAATTTTGACACAGAGCCCAGTACAATGAGAGAATAATGATGATATTTGGATTGCTTTATCACATATTCCCCAGCCATCGATCAGAGAGACTTGCAGGCCACTCTAAGCCTTTGCACCTCCCGTCTGCTGAGCAAACTCTGCTTTGATTTTCTCCATGAGCTGCTCGTTGCCCGGCTGCATGAGCTGGAGGCAGGTGAGCGCCATGATCTTACCTTGGAGCAGGGTGGGTGCCTGGGCCTCAGGGGCACCTAGATGATGGAAAGGGGGGAGGGTGGGGGCGGGGGGGGGGGGGGGGGTGGGGGGGGCAAGGGAAGGGGAGAGGCAGAAGGTAGGAGACGTTAGGTACATCCAGAATTGGAATAACTAATGCAGGGCAAATAATGTTGCATATAGGTGTTCACTTATTGTAACTAACCATCAATGGTAACTACCTTGGCAACAGGTGCAAGAATGAGAGCTCATTGGTTTTTGCCATGGTAGTTACCATTGATGGTAAGTTACAATAATTGAACACCTATATGCAACATAGCCCAGCTTGAATAAAAAATAATATATAAAATGCTTCATAGGATTTAATCATTCAAAACATAGGGTGATATTCTGAAGACATGAATGACGTAAGAGAAGAAACAGAATCAAATTTGGGTAGTTTAACACATCAATCTCAATTTCCAGCATTCAATTTTTTATTTATTTCATTTTTATTTCTTTTTTACAAATAACACATTGTGAGTGATTGAAGTCAATTATTTTCTCTCAAATACTTGTGGTGACTTAACCAGCAAGGGTACAATTTATTGTAGCCCCTGAATCATATTGACAGGTTGGCCAAAACTCAACGGTTCCCATAGCCTAGAGATGCAAGTTCACAAGAGCACGTATCATGCCTGATCATGACTCAAGATTCAACTCATTTTTCCACAAAACAACAAGAACAAGAAGCATAAATAATAAACAAGGCATAATAAACACAATTGTATTCATAGAAGCGATGTTTTTTTGTGAAGGGGTCCAACAGGAAGCAACGCTTGTTAATGTTGCACTTCGTTATGCAATGTAATATGTCTAATAGTGTTTGTGTTCTAGAAACCCTTGTGATGAAGCATCCTTTCCTTTGATTACCTGATGCCTTTGTAAAGTCATTGGAGTGGTTGGGAGCCGTGGTGTTGATGCCAAACATTGGGTGGATCGATGGGACAACGTGAGACACGTCCCCCATGTCAGTGGAACCGGATGGACCAGCAGGCTCAAAGTCTAGCCCAAAGCTGGCTGATTGCTCCAGGTATAGGGATGCCAATGTCGGGTTGGTGATCAGGTTCTTATAGCCAACGCCCTCCTTGAATTCAACCTGAAACACAGTGTAAGAAGACACAATATATAACGAGCTGAATGATTTTATTGTCCCCTAAAATTGTCCCTATGTAAATGGAGCCACAGGGATCTGAAGAGATTTCCATTAAAAGGTTAATCACATCTTAAGAAACATTTAAACATTAATTAAGACAGGGTGTCTCATTCGCAAAAGTCATGAAACTTGGCAGGAATCAGTAGCATACCCTATAGATAACGTGTATGAAATCTCAGTCACAGCTTCACAGAGGTTTTTTCAGAAAAAGACTGTAGTCTACACTCATACTCATATTGTCCCTTTCAGCGCCAATGTGGGCATTGCTCCCATTTAACACATGCACTGTGGACCAGACCATAGCGCAATACAGTCTCCAGTCTCTAGGCTATAGGTTTTCTGACCATCCACCCAAAACCTCCTCAAAATCTAGTGATTGCTATAATTTTGCTTAGAGTCAGTTTCCAGTTCTATTATTGGGAGGGAAGTTCTAGCTGATACACTATCTCGTTCCATTTTCCATGGCTTTTACAAAAAAAATACTAATTTTCAAAAGGGACACCTGCCTTCAAAAGGTTAATCACATCTATAGAAATATCTACACATTTATTAAATTGTCACAGGAATACAAAGTCACCCTACGCACCTCACACTGCGTTGACATGGCAGCTCCTCTGGCACAGGCAAGGACCTTTTCCTTCAGTGTTTCTAGTTCCTCCTGGGTTGGGGCCCTGATGTAGTACTCCATCTCAGTCTCATCTGGAATGATGTTGGGCTTCACTCCACCCCTGCATATGATGCCTTGAAACAGAGAAACAGCAAAATGCCATCATAGTGATCATACAATACTATATACTTTTTTTTTCAGAATCTGGGTCATGTTGCATATAACTTACCATCAATGGTTTCTTCCATGGCAACAGCCAATGAGCTCTCATTTGCGCACATGTTGCCATGGAAGTTACCATTGATAGTAAGTTACAATAATTGAAAACCTCCATGCAACTCCGTACTGGTAACTTGCCGAGCACACCATTGTTGAAAGTCACAGGTGTCAATTGTATTTTTCATCACTTATGGATGTTTCTTATCTGAACTTTTGCATATGTCACATGCTTATTTATTCATATTTTACACACAAATCCAATAGAATGCCTCTTTATCTGGCATACACAGGGTGATCACCACCCAGGTAGGTTTGCCTTTTTTCTGTGCAATAGCTGGTTGTGGAATATATGGAATATATGGAATATGAAACAACATGCAGTCTGCGGAGTGTAGTCCACACATGTATCAATGATGACAGTCAATATACATATAGTGATCCTTTGGCCATGTACTAACTGTGACTATGTACACAACTCCCATTGCACTTGCAGATTTAACCCAAACTTTAAATTGGAAATATTCTTCAAAAGATACAACTGAGGTACATGCATTTGTTGATCCTCCCTCGACATAGTAGGTGGTTATTACAAGTACAGCGTGTATGAGGACAGAGCACAACAGGCAGAGTATTAACATAACAAGCAGATGTTGAATTTTGCATACATTGTAAGTTCCCCTAGTTAGCTGTGGTATATGCTTTATCGTTCACTCTGTTTCGGTACAACTAGACAGCTGGGGAAAAAAGGCACAATCATGACTCCTCTCCTTAGCTGCATACATTGACATATTTTACATTCCTTTAAAGGGCATATACTGTATTGACTGTAAATGTTCGGGCCGAACATTTTGAGCATTTGTGATTTAATCACTCATTACTCCAAATATAGATCATTTGAGGGCAAATAACTTTCAGCAAGCTTCTAAAATAGACAATACATGAATTTAAGTCCATTGGCAAGAAGATTGCTAACAATTACCTTTTGAAGGCTTTTTTGCCTTCCCAGTATGTATATGCCCTTTAAGATCATAATTAAGGCTAGGACAGGGGATATGTGGCTGGCCAGAAGCAAGCACATGTGCATGGGTGATGGGAAACAAAAACGACAATGTTCCAGCAGCCCACTTCAAAAAGAAATTATAGTAATTACCATGAACCCTCCACTCTGGCTTGAACTGTTGCCTCATGGCAGAGATGGTGCTGTAGCACATGACGGCTGCATCCAGAGCATTCCTGCCTTCCCAGGGCGTGGCAGCAGCATGGGCCGAGAAACCTCGGTAGGTTATCTGGATTCTAGTGGGGTCAGAATAATTCACATTTATATATATTATACATTGTGTTGTATCTATTAATTTCACTCGTTAGTTCATTTCTTTTCCAGATAAAATGATAATCAGTTGTACAAAAAGCTATCAAGAGCACATAGGAGGACATTGTGGAATACCAATTTCAGCCTTTTTTAGGCACCTCCTAACTTGGGGATTAAGGAGAAAATTTAGTAGGAATTTCTGAATACCACCCCTGTTATCTGGACAGAATCTTTTTCTCTGACCAACAAAGAATGCCTTCTGGATGTGATGTAACAGTGATGAGAGCCTGCTAAAGATCTATTATTTGATCTGGTACTTCTTTATTTTCAAGGAAAACCTACCTGCCAACTTTTTGCATGATAAAAAGACTGCTACATACTTTTGTTTGACATGCTCAAAATGTTTGTATGCGGTATTATTTTTTGCCTAAATTTTGGAACATGATGTACATATTATTTTTTATTGTATACAAGGCCTCTTGGAAAACCAGAAAGAAAAAAAAACATGAATAAATGCGCATCACATAAATGCAACAATGGCGAGAGCCCTCAATGGTACATGAAGTTAAATATAACTAGAGCAATTCGACTGCCACGCAGTCGATAAATATGCCTCCGCCTCTTTGCTAGTTCTATTTAGATTATTTTCAGAGAATCTGTTTGTTTGGTTGGGAATGTTCCAGTGAATTCCTATGTGAAATGAAAATACCATTTATTCTGTTTTCCCATGTTTAGCGAAGTTTGGCAATGTTCATTTGACCTTTGATCTCTTACTTCTTTGACTTCCAATCTAACTAGTCTGTCTAAATCCATCCTTGTATCCTTGTGATTCTTGTACCATGTTTTCTTGAAATGCATAATTGGATTGGGATTTATTGTGAGAAGTATCAATTTGGGGGCAATTCATAAACATTTGACCTCTGACCTTTCAGGAATTTAACCCAAACTTTCACCTGTCTACCTTCATGAAGTGACACATCTCTGTGCCATGTTTGTTTGAATTGAATCATTAGATTTGGATTCAATGTGAAAAATAGCCAATTTTGTAAAGTGCATTGACCTTTGACCTCTGACCTTTGAGAAATTTCACCAAAAATGTTATCAGTCTACCCCCAAGTAGTGATCCATCTTTGAACCATGTTTAGTTGGTAATGTACCATTGGATTCGGATTCATTGTGAAAAATATAAAGTTTGGGGCAGTTTTTAGCCAGTTTTGGCAAAGTTTATTGACCTTTGACCGCTGACCTTTCGGGAATTTTACCAAAAATATCATCAGTCTATCCTCAAGTAGTGATCCAACTGTGTACCATGTTTAATGAGAACTTCATCCTTGGACTTGGATTTATTGTGAAAAAGGTCAAATTTTTTGCAATTTTTCACAAAGTTCATTGACCTTTGACCTCTAACCTTTCAGGAATTTTACCCAAAATGTCACCAGTCTACCTCCAAGTAGTGATCCATCTTTGAACCATGTTTGATGAGAATTGTATCCTTGGATTTGGATTTTATGTGAAAAAGGTCAATTTTGGGCAATTTTTCACAATGTTCAATGACCTTTGACCTCAATCAGATTTGACCCCAATTTTACACACTTCATTGGTTTTATGCAATACACACATGTACCAAATTTGAAGCAAAGCTGGTTCACGGTTCTCAAGATATTGCGGAAACGGATTCGGGACGGACGGACGGACGGACATACGTACGGACGTACGGACGGTCGGACAACCCGAAAACATAATGCCTCCGGCCACTTCGTGGCGGAGGCATAAAAATGATGAGTTGACTTTCATTGTCAATGCTAGTACTTACGCAAGCCTAGATAGCATAACAGGACTGAGGACGTTCTGAGCAAAAGGATGTGCCATCACAGCCACATCGATGCCCTCAAAAGTTCCAGCTTTGATCAAATCCACCTTCCCTCCTCCTCCTTCCTCAGCTGGTGTTCCAAAAATCGTCATCTGCAGATTAAATTATATCATAATAAGGGGGTGGAGGCAAGGTGGATTTAATCAAAGCTGGAACTTTTAAAGAGATTTGATTTGATGTCATCACCTATTTCATCTGTCGCTTTTTTTTGTGTAAAAGTGTGCAGCAAGCGTGAATATTTATGTGAGCATTTTGCTCAATATTGTAAATACCCAAGTTTGCAACAACATTTCAAAGTAAAATGACCTTTGCCACTACTTCTACTCACTCTGCGATAGACAGGATTGCCGGTTTAAGGATGTTCTTAGCAAAAGGATGGGCCATCATTGCCACATCGATGCCTTTGAAAGCTCCTGCTTTGATCATATCCACCTTGCCTCCTCCTCCTTCCTCCGCTGGTGTCCCAAAAATTGTCACCTGCAGATTAAATTGTATCATAATCTCTGCCGTTCATTCCCAGGGTAGGCGTACCTGTTGCATGTAAATCAGCAGTTACGCTGAAAGAGATAGATTGTAAATTGTTTGGACGAAAGAGGGAACTTGAGGCTTGGAGCCCATGGAAAGAAGATCCTGTTTTATTGTTTTGCCAGTTCTGCATAATAAACCTATTTTCCGAGATCTAACCGATTTGATGTCATAACTTATTTTGTCTGTAGCTTTTTCCTGTTATGTGCGCAGCAAACATGAGTATTTACGATGGTGTGAAAGCCCAGGGCGTTTTGCTCAACATTGTAAATACCATATAGTTTACAACAACCTTTCAATGTAAATTGACTTCTTCTACTTACGGTAGGATACATAGGATTACAGATTTAAGGACGTTCTTAGCAGCAGGATGTGCCATCAATGCCACATCGATGCCTTTGAAAGCTCCAGCTTTGATCAAATCCACCTTGCCTCCTCCTCCTTCTTCTGCTGGTGTCCCAAAAATTGTCACCTGCAGATTAAATTTGACCACGTCTTCATATCCCCAGCGAAGCCTCATTTTTTAGCATGAGAATCTCAAAAAGAA
Organism: Arbacia lixula; assembly: GCA_963669155.1. NCBI lineage: Eukaryota > Metazoa > Echinodermata > Echinoidea > Arbacioida > Arbaciidae > Arbacia > Arbacia lixula. Next base: position 9,037,179 of record OZ022579.1, read on the forward strand.
GTATCATCAGTGCTTAGATCTGCAAATAGGAGATGCTTTCTACTGCGGATTACAGCTGACCATGCCTTTATATCAGTGGGGGATCAAAGCCTCATTTTTTTTTTAAGTATGAGGGTCTCAAAACAAAACATCATAACATCCTTCTTACATCAATAGGGTATGCCTCATCCGTGTCAACATCTGCAAATAGTGGATACTTTCCACTAGTACATGTACATTGTATTTGTCATCCTTTCAAAGCAAAAATGTTTAAAGGTAAGGGGAAAATTGTGGCTGTCACACATTCCTTTATACCATTATGAAAATGTGCAATATTGTTCTGAGCACACACAAAGCATTGGATAACTACAATATCAAAATGGCTTCCTAATAAACTGATAAGCCATTCTTATTTGTCAAATAATTTGATCAATTTTTGATCATCTTGATATAATTTACCCTTCCTTTGGGTGCCCCTTCCATCTCCAGCGCCGCTTTGATCCCCAGACCTGCGGCTGCCCCACACTCTGCGATCAGGTTGTGCCCACAGGCATGCCCTATTTCAGGCAAGGCATCGTACTCGCACATCACACCCACATGGATGCCGCCGTCAGTCCCATAGGTAGCTGTAAATGCGGTCTCCAAGTGGTGGTGCCTTGTCACCTGTTGAGAATTGTAATCAGAAATTATGCCAGGACATGCCATCTGTGCAGAGCTACCAGCATTGAAATTCAACAATCAGGAAGATTTTTGGAAATTACATCAGCAACATGTGTATCAAATGCATACAACCTAATGAGAATAATCTATCAATAATCCGGGAGATTGGGTGATGTGATGATCCATTGCTGTATTATTGGTCTGCTTTCAGGGAGTTTCCAGCAAAATCAGGGAGACTTGGCAGCTCTGTCTATGCGGAGCCTATCAGGAAGAGGCTACACTGTTTAAATATGCAACCATATCAATTTATAGGCCTGCACGATCTCCAAAACATTGAAACAACAACAAGATAAATAACAATGGTAGAAATGTGGAAGTATTGGTGGCCACAACTTCACAAGACAGTACAATTTGTTGCAGCATAATTTCAAAACACAAATATCTTGGGGTAAAAACAATTTAAACCATGAAATGTTGGTGTAATGAATAGCAATAAGTTCCTTTTAGGGGGGTATAATTATGATTCAATTTTAAGAAGCACATGCAGCAAAGAGTATATTATGGGTACAATTTGGATTGATGGCGATCAATGGCGAAGTTCAAAGATTCAATTCCTGCTTGATACTGCAGTTTGAGCTAGACAGGAATAACCGTCTCATTTGGGGGCATTCTTTACTCAAAATGACATTTTTGGACATACCCCCCGAGGGCGTTCAGAAGAGCCAGATGCAATCTCAGCGGATCCAACGTCCTATAGAGACTGATTTTTCGGTCTAAGTTTGAGCCTGCATCTGTAGAGCAGTACACAAAAATGTTTATGTATATACCTTAAATCCTTCCTTCTCCAAGAAATCTGTGAGGACCTTGTGTGCATGCGTCTCCTCGAAGTTGAGTTGCGGGTGCGACCAGATATCTTGGCTGATATCATTGAGGACAGAGGCTAAATCATCAATCTTGGCTTCAACGACCTTCTTCACACTGGCCCATTTCTCTGAGGAAGTCATATTGTAATGCTAGCCTGGCCCAGTTGGAGAGACCACGGTACTGTTGGGGAACAAAACATGTATAAACTGTGGCATTAAAGCCTAAAGGACAAGAAAGTTACCTTCTTAACAGGAAAAAGACAGGCATACAGGAAAAACAGGCAGGTCAGGAAAGGTAATTATACCCAACCGGCATATACTATTCTGATCAATCAAAATGTTACTGCGACCAGCCCGCTGCGCGGGAGCAGTCCCGGGGCTAAATCAAATGTAACTCTGTGAGCTGTGGCCATATAGGCTATAGCAAAACCTTACTGCGCTGCGACCAGCCCGGCCCGCTCACGCAGCTCCCGCTGCCGCGCACCGCGCGGGAACTCTCCCGGACCCGGGGCCTAAGCAAAACCATGTTTACCTTCATAACACAAGGTACATTATTGTTGTACTATTAAGCACTCAAAAGTAAAATCGGAAGCGCTATGAAGCACAAATTCTGGCATAGGCATACCTTTTGATGTCCCGACTTCTACTACTGACTACTGTGTAGACTCCTACCTAGACTAGTGAAAAGTTTACGCCCATCTCTTCAAAACTTGCCCGAGTGAATGACAACAACAACAATAACAACAACTCACCGATCAGTTCAGCAGACACGACCGAGAGAGGGAGAGAGAGAGCTTGGGTTGATTCGATCCCTTTATAAAAGTCAGGACATCGAATATAAAAGGTATGCCTCAAAATGTGTACTTAAACTGTGTCCGCCTTAACTTTTGATCGCTAAAATTAAGGAAAATATGTAGTAACGGTTGTAAAAATATGGCTCGTTGTTACTCTTTCATGAATACTAGTTTTCTCCTTACTGCGACCAGCCCCAGATTGTGGCACAAACGCCGCCGACGCTCAGGCCGGGCAGCGCTGAGGATGCGGGGTATTCGCCACTGCGGCACATGCAGCCATCAGTCTCGAGCTGCAAGTCGTTGGATCCGTTGAGATTGCATCTAGCTCCTCTGTCAAATAAATGTTATTTTGATTAAAGAATGCCCAGAATAAGAAGTTTTTCCTGTCTAATTAAGCCTTAGCATGTAAAGTTGATGAAAGAAAAAGACTCCTAGGCTAGCCATAAAGTGCCAAAAATTGTTTGTTTAATGACAATCGATAAATTCGATCGACTATGTAAGTGATATTTGTTGGTCAATCAATTGTAAAGTTGCTATACTTTAGATGGCAACTCATTCTTTGTGATACAGGACCCTGATATAAGGTTATCTTATACTTTAGTGTGTTTTATTATTTTCGCTTTAACTTCAGAAGTTCAGTGTCACTTTAAAATCCTCGTGTGTGGGCCCCGGTGCACGGCCGAATGATACAACGTACACTCCAGCTCAAAGGAATTGGCATAGGGAAAGGGAAAGGGAAGGAGCTGCAGTTTTAAAGCGCGGTTTATTTCGTCCAATTCAGCATGAAACACGATACTTAAGCGTTATCCTAATTAAAAAGAAGCATGTTTCGTGCTGAACTGGACAAAATATACCGCGGATAAAACTGTGGCTTCCTTTCTTCCCTTTCCTAGATCCCTTTCCCTTTGCCAATTCCTTTGAGCTGTAGGAATTGGCATCTAGGGAATAGGAAAGGGAAGGAGCCGCAGTTTTGGATTCGCGGTATATTTTGTCCAGTTCAGCATGAAACACTATGCCAGCCTAAAAAGCAGTGATGTTTCTTGCTGAACTGGACAAAATATACCGCAGTTTAAAACTGCGGCTCCTTCCCTTTCTCCCCTTTCCCTTTCTCTATGCCAATTACTTTGAGCTGTAGTGAAGAGTAGTTGACTGAAGTTAGGAATGGAAAATAATAAAACACACTTATAGGATAGCCCTGATATATTCTTCTCCTGCAGGAAACGCGTCTACACATGGGTGCGGTCCAAGTAATATGATGGCAATGACTGAAACTGACTGGAGCAGGGTGAGGAAGATCGCTGAAGACCGGATCGAGGAATCAGCATCAGCCCTCAATGAAGTCAGCCAAGAAATTTGGGCTCATCCTGAACTTGGATATCAAGAACATCATGCTCACAAGGTGCTCACAAATTTCCTGGCGAAAGAAGGTTTTGAGGTCAGTAAAATGCTGCGCATTTGCAGGGGTGATCATCACAAGTACAACAGTGATTTACCACATATGGTCATTGATGAGAAGAATATTTGACTCGATCCTGTGATCAGAATACAGTATAGAGGTCTACATATTTTTTCCTGGTGATATTAGCATCAGAGCCAGAAATCAAATATGCACATGATTTTGGGGCTCATAATTTAAACTTCAGACTGCCAAAATTTTGAAATTTAAATAAATGACTCCACTCCAAGGTTCAATCATCTGGGAAAAAAGTTTTTGTGGAGCCCTAGCATCCTTGTGAAAGTGTTTCTGTGCGTGTGTGTGGGGGGGGGGGGGGGAGGGGGGATCTGGCCGTCTGGAGACTAACGGAGACTACACGTCTTTGACACTGAGTCCATGTGTGTAGAAAGAATACCTCCCATCCCCACCCCACCCCTCTCTCACCTTTTTTTCTTGTTGGTAAGTCCTTTTTATAAAAGTCATGAAACTTGCCACGGGTACCATACCATAATGATAAATATTATATGAAATCTCACCTTCACAAGCATTTTCAGAAAAAATTGAAAAATTATCCTTGATAATGTTTGGAACACCCTGTTCCCCAGGGACCATAGTCTTCATTCATATACCGTATCAGTCAGCGGTGCATTGCTTGCCTCAATGGATCTCTGCCGTGCTGGGAGCCGTGATGTGCACTGTTGCATTTCAGATTTCTAGGCTACAGGAAGCACTGAGTTTTGGACTACCCTTTCATAACTTAACTGGAAAAAGTGCAAGTAAATATAATTCCAATTAAAATCAGTTTCAATTTCTAAATTTGTGAGGAAAATAGTTCTCTTACAGTATTTTCTTCTGTTTTCTGTGGTATTTTCAAATTTTTTTTTAAACCTGCAAAAGGGCTACCCTACATGTGCTGTGTGCATTCCCATGTAGGTCACAAGAAACCACCATCTTGAGACTGCTTTCAGGGCCACCTACGGGACTGATGGAGGGGTCCATGTCTGCGTGATCTGTGAGTACGATGCCTTGCCTGACATAGGCCACGCCTGTGGTCATAACCTGATAGCCGAGTGTGGTGCTGCTGCAGGGGTAGGGATCAAAGCAGCACTGCAGGCCCTGGATGGTCGACTCCAAGGAAGGGTAAAAAACACAATTCTCTTCCTTCATTTTTGATAAACTCATTGGATGACCTTGACCATGAGTCCCATTCCTATTATTTTTATTCTTGGGGTGGTATTCAGAAATTTCTCCTGAGATTTCTACAAAGTCTTCTAGTTATGAGGTGCCTAAGAGAGCCCAAAATTGTTATTCCAAAATGTCCTCCTAGGACACTCTTAATGCAAATACGGGAAGGATTGACCACACCAAGTGCCCATTGATTAGCCAGTGGAGGAAAGCGTTTCATTTTTGAAGAGCCAATCACAAGATTTCATCAGGACTTTCCTGTAGGTTTCATCCTAGCTGTGTGGACGCGCAACTATGTGGATGCACATCAGTCATTTACGCGCACAAACATGTAAGTAATGAAAGGCTGCTTGTTTTTTTTGCGTGTGTTATGAATGGCTAGGGCAGGGCGTGGCTTTCCTATTCTCCTAAATCCTCTCACACATGCATTCTGGAATACCAATCCTCCTGAACTCCTAATTTGCATAAAACTTAGAGAGGAGTTACAAGAGATTTCACAATACCAGTTCGGAGAAAGCCTAGAGTTCAATAAGATTTCTCCTAAGTGAGCATTTTGGTATACCATCCATGGCTCAAAAGAGTAGAATGTTAGTTTTTGTGAGATATATGCTGGACTATGAATGCTCGGCTCATAGAATTAAGAAACTCAAGAATATACGAGACTGATAAAAACTCTATCAACAGGTTTTGCAATATATCAATACGTGGCTCACAATCACTATCTGAATCTGACGCATGGTTTTTGACATGTGGATTGATCTACGCTGGGGGGCTATCTGACCTCAGCCATCCCTTTATTCCCTTTCCTTTTGTTTTAAAGAGATTCCATGCCATGGACAAATGATATCAACACACATTTGCACAAATGTTATTTGCCTGATCAGGTGACGGTTCTTGGCACTCCAGCGGAGGAAGGGGCGGGGGGCAAGGTTCGTCTGATCGAGGCGGGGGCGTTCAAAGGCATGGATGCTGCCCTCATGGCCCACCCATATGCACGCAACATCTCGAAGCCAGAGGCACTCTCTATGATGGAGTAAGCTCATTATGTTTTACTACCAAACCCTTCTGTCCTTGTAACTTCTCATTGCAGAACACCAACCCATTACCTACAGGAACAGGGTATACCTTGGTACCAGAAACCTTCCATTCATGGCTTGCTTTAATTCTTATTTCAAGTACTTTTTCCATAATAATTGAACTACATTGATGTGTGCAATCAGTAGTCCGATACTGTACGCCATGTACGCCATATATTTCATGTGGTTTTTATTTTTGCGAATTTCGCAAGTCTGGACTATTCGCAAATTTAACAACATACAAAATTATGAATACTACGTGCTCGAGCACATGTACTACTAGTACTAGTACTCCACGATCCCGATTTTAACCACTCGCAAAATTCTTGAGAAGTCCTGATTCGCGAAATGTATGGTGTATGCAGTAGTTCACTTACCATTCAGTTTCATATTCCTAGCATTTACTTTCTGCAGAAATGTCATTTTGGAAGGATATACTCAACATTGTATGTCTCATAGCATGTTTTCAGTAACACAATGAAACCTCTTCAGTGAACCCACAATGGCCATGTACAATTGATATTCACCCTTTGTTTATTAATAGAGAGCACACAGGTGGTACAGCAGTCTGGTGAGCCATATATGATTATGTTAGAGGCTGCTGGGAAGCATTTCATGAAAGTTGTCTTTCTCCGACAGTTACCATAGTAACAGTCAGATCGAGGCTAGTGCCTCTCAGCCAATCAAAACCGAGGATTTCACTGAAGTTGTCAGCACTGACTATTTAGTCCGTGCTGACAACTTTAATGACATGCCCTACTGGAGTTTGTCTAAAACTCTGGTAGAAAACGGGTTAATATCTGTCTCCTTCTCTTGTAAAATCTCCTGCCCAGTTTGTGAGTCCACTACAAAAGCCTGCTTTAGGGACCACCTGCATACAAAAGATGGCCTGGTTGAAAATAGCACATTTTTTCCCATTTTTCTCATTTGGTGGCACCTTTTTGATAGAACAACGCAGTATTGTAAGCTGAATGTTTCTTTTCTTGCTTTATCTTAGTTGCCTACAGTGAATAAAGACATTTGTGATATGCGCATTATAAATACATTCTTATTAGTATTACATCTTGAGCTATTTTAAGTAGCCTGAATTGTTCCTCTTCTGCCCAGCCTGAGAGTCCACTACAGGGGCAGCGCAGCCCATGCTGCTGCCTGCCCGTGGGAAGGGGTCAACGCCCTGGACGCTGCGGTCACATGCTATGCTGGCGTGTCGGCCATGAGGCAACAGTTCAGGCCAGAATGGAGGGTGCATGGTGAGAATCACAGCTCAACATTGCAACATGCTTTATAGCAACCCCACACAAAAGTTACCAGTGTATTCATCAGTAATTCAAGGTAGAATTGTTTAGAAAATTATAATAAATATTGTGTTTATTAGAACTTCCCTAAAAATACACTGTATTAGAATTGGAAACTGACATTAAGAGGAATTATAGTGATCGCTAGATTTCGATACCGTATATATGAATGTAGACTATGGCCGTTACAAAACGGTGTTTTTAAAATGTAAATGATAGCAGTTTTTATGCCTCCGCCACGAAGTGGCCAGAGGCATCATGTTTTCGGGTTGTCCGCCTGTACATCCGTCCCGAATCCATTTACGCAATATCTTGACAACTATTGACCAGCTTTGCTTTAAACTTGGTACATGTGTGTATTGCATGAAACCAACAGAAACACTTTTGGTGAAATTCCTGAAAGGTCAAAGGTCAATGAACTTCACCTAAAATTTGCCAATTTTAAATAAACTTGATACAAGGATGGATTTAGATAGACTGGTGAGATTGGAAGTCATAGAAGTAAGAGGTCAAAGGTGAATGAACATTGCCAAACTTCGCTAAACATAGAAAAACCGGGTGATATTTTCATTTCACTTCAGAATTCAATGGTACTTTGCCCACCAAACATACAAGTTTTCTGAGAATAAATCTAAATAGAGCTAGCAAAGAGGCGGAGGCATATTTATTGACTGCATGGCAGTCGAATTGCTCTAGTTCACTTTTGCAAAAAGGGTTTGTAGTAGTAATAGTAGTATTGGCAACATTAGCAGTAATAGTAGAAGTAGTAGCAGAAGTAGCAGTAGCTCGAAGTACCAAAATAGTATTGATAGTTGTTGTCATAGCAGGATATCAGTATCATCATGATGATTTTATCATTATTACATTTTTCTTCCAGGGATTTTCACCCAGGCTGGTGCCAAACCGAACATCATCCCCGAGGAGGCTGAGCTGCTATTCTACTTGAGGGCGCCAGACAACGCTCAGCTCGCCCAGGTCAGGGAGAAAGTCCTGAGCTGTGCCAGAGGGGCAGCTCTCTCGGCACAATGTCAGGTGAGGTGGTGTAAATAGGATATTGAACCTACTAGTGAGAATCAAGAAAAAGGAAAAAAATACAAAATAACAACACTTTTGGGTTTGGAGACTGTATTGCCTATAATTTTACAGCATTTCTGTGTGATAAAAGCATGTTTGTATTAACTTGTTATGTGTTATTGAGTCATTTTTGTATTAGGTGATACACACCAGTCACGTAGATGGTATGCTGTGTGGCAGAGCGGGAGATGAATAACAACTTGAAAATACATGTATATGGCTGGTAGAGTTAATGATTACAGGACACAGCAGAACTTTTGTGACAGGTTTCAGTATTCATTGATTTACATGTCTATTACAATTATCAATGATTCCTTGACATGATCCTGAAATCTAAAAAGAATTGGACCCATGGTCATGGTCATAGCTCTTCATTGATTAAGGTGACGTGTTCCAGCAAACGTAGCTATGCTAATATGATCCACAATGGTACCCTGACTCCTGAATCCTCAATGCTAGATTTCATGGTTGGCATGACTCAGCAAGTATTGCCATCAGTTGTTGTGGATGTTTTTAAAGATAGTCTACAATGCTATACATGATACATAGGCACCTTTATGGAGGGTCTGACAAAAAAAGACAAAACAACAGACACAGACAGAGATACAAAGAGAAAGAGAGATAGATATGGTGGAGGGGGGATGGAGACAGAGATGTGTGCGTGTTGTACCATGCCACCGAAGCAAATGTATTCAGAGGAGAATTAAGTGCATGGTCATATGAACGTGCTTCTTGCTGTAGGGTGCCCAAAAAAGCAGGGAATATTGGGGATAGAGGCAGACATACAGACAGAACTTACTTTTACCGAACTTTCAACTTATGTCTAGAAAGATGCATAACTGTGATTGGTCTGTTGACTTGACTTTGACTTTCGTCAGTTGTCAGATTACCAACTGACTTGAGTAAGACAGTTTTAAACTGAAGTTTCTTTCAAAATGCCACCCTGAAATACATGATATCCAGGTATGGTTGGCCTATAAATCTAAATCTTTGTAGTCCTCTTCTCCTTCAAGGTCACATGTTCCAGCAAACTGGCTATGCCAACGATGGCCTGGCCCTCAACACCTCAACGCTAGACTAATGGTCAACATTTTTTATGGTTACGCTAGGATAATACACTGTACATGAGCGGCCTGTATTTCTAAATCTCTGTGGTGTTCTTTGCATTGAAGGTCACATGTTCCTGCAAGATCCGCTATGCCAGCATGGTCCATAATGATGCCTTTCTCCTGATACCTCCATGCTAGATATAATGGTCAATGATTAAAGGGAAAGTCCACCCTGAAGTTAAGTTGGTTTCAAGAAAAGCAGAAAGATTAAGAAACATTTGTGTAGGTTTGACGAAATTCCATTTAAAGGATAAGTAAGTTTTAATCTTTTAAATTTTGTAATGTCATGTGCGAGGTGCTTTTCCATGTTTTGTGCTGTGTGATTCCATGAATTGCTCTAACCTTTTCTGCATTTGATGGAGGAATAATTTATTTCATAGAGGTATGTGTGTAAAAATGTGTTACCAATGATGTATGAAAAACCTAGGTAAAATGATGCATATCCATTTAAGAATGTCAACATTTTCAAAAATATAAGTACACAACATATGGGAGAGTATCTTGTACTTGATGTCATGGAATCAAAATTTTTAAAAGCAATCGTAACTTTCTTATCCTTTGACAGGGTTTCAATGAACCTTCAGTAATATGTTTCTGCTTTTATTAAAACAACTTAATTTCAGGATGGACTATCCCTTTAAGATTGGTTATGGGTATAATAAAATGATCAAGATGTTTGCTTATTTATCTAAAATCTCTGATTTTTCTATTCTTGAAGGTCACATGTTCCAGTGAGATCGGCTACGCCAACATGGTGCACAACGCTGCCTTGACGTCATGCTATGAGTTGCACGCAGCCAGCCTGGGCCTAGTCTTCCCCTCCAAGAGCGTGGGGGAGAAAGGGGGGTCGACCGACATGGGCAACGTGTCCCACATCCTACCCAGCATCCACCCCAAGTTTGCCATCCCGACGGACGCCGCCACTCACACGGCTGGGTTTACCAAGTGGGCAGGTAAGTGAGTGCTACAGAGGGCTGGGTGGGATGAATTGCATACTGCAAACCTGGTATAGAGAGGACCGAAGTGTGACGTTACATAAGCATGTTGTCAAGAGAACTGGAGAGTGTTTCACCAAGCTTTTCGTAAGTTACGAACACCTTCACGAACGACTGGTGATCCCTTCTTGTGCTAAATCAGATTCTCAATAAACAAAGTGTGGTATCGCATTTAGCGCAAGAAGGGATCACCAGTCGTTCGTAAAGTTGTGCGTAACAGCTTGGTGAAACACCCCACTGGTTCTACACTGTGTGCGTAGAGCAAACATCGATGATCATAACGGGATCACTTAATGGGAGTGCATGCCCAACACACTAGCCTGCTAGACAGTCTCGGAGCAATTAAACTCTCACCTGAGTGGTGTTGATTAGAACTAGAAGTTTGCATAACAATTGGTATGACGATACCACTTCAGTACTCTTTATTTCGTGGTATTTACATTTTCGTGAACGAGGCACAGACCGTGGTAGGCCTATACCATCAGATGTGATTTTGGGCACCGCGATCACGATCGGCAGCTATATAGGTGAAACTTGTTGCGTCAGTGCACAATTATAATGCATTGTGACTTTTCTGACTTGTTTTGTATTGTTTTGTAGGCCTGTGTGTTGGGTACTGGGATATGGGCCTGCCAAATGGTCAGCATTGTTGCAAATTGCAAAAATATCTTCATGTGAAATATACCACGTTTACGGAAGCTATTTGTTTACGATAGGTGATAACCCTCTCAATACCAAGCCATGAAAAGCACGCTGAAATATTACACATTGAATTAATCCATGGTACTGAGACCTTTCAACAATTACAGATAGTTTTATTATTTTTAACATTAATTTTGGCATTCACCCAGTAAGTATACAGATAGTGTGGTCTGTCCTGTGTAATATCAATGAAAAAGATTGTCTTTTTTTTGTCAACAAGAAATGGCCTGGTGGGTAGGTTACTGCCCAGTAAGCAGTAGATGAAGGTTCAAATCTCGCTGGTTCCAGAATTTCTTCTTGACTTTCATTCATTTATAGGATGGAGCACATTTTCATTTCTTTTAAATGTATGCCTAACTTTCTTTTTAAATCAGAATTATCTCAGAAAGGCCTTTCACAGAATTCTAGCCAAATGTTGAATTTTGTCATTTGAAGTGGCAACGCTTTTTCTTTTTATCTCTTGAGATCAGATCGTTATGGATGAGTAAATTCAAGAAATGTTATGAAAACATGATTTAGAGCAGAAGCAAAGGCGTGGCTTACAATATGTGTTGCCAAAGTTGAGATTTAGTGATTTACTCCTTTTTTAAGTTTTGATGCAGCATCAAGAATTAGGTTAGGTTAGGTTAGTTTGCAGTTGTGCTATTTGTTAGTTCATAGTCCACTTGCTATTTGGAGATTAAAACAATGATTTGAAAGATGTGCAACTGTAAATTTGGATAAAGAATCAAATTGTTTAATATCAACAGGACGGGGGTCAACAGTGATAACGTCACTATTACACACCTATTTTACCTCCTTCACCCATCAGTGTGCCTGTGATATGCCAGTCAGGAATTTGCCTCAATATCAAACCATGTCTATATAATATGCTTTAGTTGTATGATTAGAATGTCATGCATAGATCTTCATAACTATACCTCACAATACATGCGATGTAAGCATTAAATTTTGAAGGATTTGACTGCTTAACTTGAGTATTTTGTCTGTTGAGGCATCGATCTTCAATGTTAACAACAACAACAACACACAAAGCCTTAAAGGGAATATACTGTACTGGGAAGACAAAAGGGTGATCATGAGTAATCTTCTTACCAATGGTCTTAAATTCATGTATTGTCCATTTTAGAAACTTGCTGAAAGTTGTTTGCATGCCCTCAAATTATCCACATTTTGAGGATTTGTGATTTCATCACTAATTAATCCAAATGTGGATCATTTGAGGGCAAATAACTTTCAGCAAGTTTCAAAAATGGACAATACATGAATTTAAGACATGGTAAGAAGATTGCTCATGATCACCCTTTCGAAGGTTATTTGCCTTCCCAGTACGGTATATTCCCTTCCAAGGTATGAAAAGGGATAGTAGAGGTACTGATAAATGAACTAGTATACTCTTGACAAAACCATATCCTGTTTGATTTCAGGATCATGTGTAGGAATCAACCCCAAATGATAAAGTTGATGATAGCAAATAAGACCAAGGGCCTGTGATGATGGCAGAGTGGTCCAGCCATAATGACTGTTCCATAATATTACAACTACCGGTATTCTGCCATAATCAGACAAAAGGAAGCAACTAACAAATAATAATGAGCAAAATGTGTCTGTCACTTGCATTGGCATCAGTGCAACACCACATCATGTTAGATTGAATATCTCACCGCAAGATTAACATTTCTTGTCCAGATTTTGGCTGTATGTAGGGACAATATGGGTACAATCTAAGAGTACAAGTAACCCAGATTTAAGTGATTTGTCACTTGCTTCCTTTTGTCAGAGTAGAGCGGTATATCCTGGGGTGGTATTCTGAATGAAAATCACAAACTGTCTTAGCTAAATCTGTTTGTATTCTGAAATTAAAACTGACTTTACTTTACTTTTCCTCTGTTCACCAGTAAAGGGGTGCATGCCACAATAATGAAAGAGTGCTTGCATTCTCTATGCAGTATTTGCAAAAGTGCGAACATAGCCAGCCCATAGTTGTTCATTCAAGCGAATGAAACGCACAAAGAGTTTAACACTGCGCCAACCGGCCAATCACAGTTTATAGGATCATAGTGGACTTAATAGAACACTTAAATCCAATCTTGAGTTTGTTCTGACCTTTACTGGTTGTGCCTTTGTTATCCCTTTGCTAAACCAGTTTGTATTCTGAGAACTAAAAACTATTCTGAAAACTAAAAAAACTGCACCAACTGGCCAATCACAGTTTAGGATCTTATGGGGCTCAATAGATGGCTTAAGTCAAACCTTGAGTTTGTTTCAGTCTACCACTCCTTACCTTAATTGCTACTGACCATGCTGCTGTTCTCCCATGCCCCCCATAGGTTTGCCAGGGGCTCAGCCGCCCACCCTCCTCCAAGCCAAGGCCATCGCCCTGTTGGGCATTGACCTGCTGAACCCTGAGTCTGGCGTACTGCAGAGAGCACGGGAGGAGTTTGATAGCACAGCCAAGGATGTTGCAATACCCAGCTAACCAATCAGGGATCTGGAAAGTGACTACATTTCTCTTTTCAACCAGATAATGAGGAGAGAGATTGATAGCACAGTCATGGATGTTGTAATACCCAGCTAACCAATCAGGGATCAGGAAAGTGACTACATTTCTCTTTTTCAACCAGATAATGAGGAAAGTGTTTGCTAGCACAGCCAAGGATGTTGTAATACCCAGCTAACCAATCAGGGATCAGGAAAGCGACTACATTTCTCTTTTTCAACCAGATAATGAGGAAAGCGTTTGCTAGCACAGCCAAGGATGTTGTAATACCCAGCTAACCAATCAGGGATCAGGAAAGCGACTACATTTTCTTCTTTCAACCAGATAATGAGGAAAGGGATTGATAGCACAGTCATGGACGTTGCAATAGCCAGCTAATCCATCAAAGATAGACTCTACTCTACATGTATGTGCTTTCAACAGAGTGTGTTTACTACAACAATGAAGCAATAAAGACTACATTCTATCTTTGCACTCAAGCATCGGGAGATTAATTACGTAGTCATGGATGTGGCAATGCCCAGCTTGCCACTTACCGGTATCAGAGATGTAACTAGCTGTGTGTGAAGTCTGGATTACCCTGTTATGTACCTTCTGCTGAGCATCTTTTACTGCAATCATGAATGGAAAGTCACTTCCGGTTTATTTTCTCTTTTCAACCAGAAAACTAAGAAAGAGTTTTATAGCACAGTCATGAATAAAATAATGCCCAGCTAACCAATAAGATAATCAGACAACTCTATTTGTTATCTGGATTATAATTATACTTGTGTGCACCATGTAAAGCGAAAGATTTTTCTGGAAGAAAAAAACATGTAAAAAGTATCCTGGTCCATATTGGTACAATTAATTCATTGCGCAGCTAAAGGCTGAATATATACAAGTATGATGCAGATTTTTTATTTGAATACATTATATAATTCAGTAATTTCAATTGTGTGTACCGTAGGTTGTAGCTTGCTTGATTTTGTAACAATGTGATAAGAATGAGTACCCCGGTAAGTGATGAGGAAGGAGAGAATGAGAGAGTTTGATAAGTGGGCAAGAGAGAGAGAGAGAGAGAGAGAGTTGTAGGAAGAATGGGAAGCACTTGTGTTTCCGAAGGCTCGTTATTCCGAACGTTACTCGACAAATGCTCGGATCAACGAACCCTTTTTCGTTTTCGGACTAACGAGCATTGAGGTACAGGCAATTTACGTGTTTTAGAATTACGAACCTTCGGAATATCGAACTGTAAAAATGAAGAATAGGGTGTGAGGGTAGGGGAGGAAAATTAAATATTAGTGCAAATGAAGGAGGCATTTCTGGCAGACTGGGAATGGATTTTGAGCAAAAGTACATTATAGAGGATATGAATAAAATTGGTGCTTTTGCAATAAAGATGCATTTACTTTGCAAGCCAGTGTGCTTTTTCTTCTTCATCATCTGTACAAGAAATGTGTGACACCCCTGTGATAAGTTCCCACAGCCTCTACACATCACCATTAATTTTCACCCCCTTCCTCACCCCTCTGATCAACACCAAACACATCTATGAAACCATCACCCATTTTCACCCCCTTTCCCACCCCTGAGTTTGATACCCATCACATCAATACACCATGACCAAATGTCACCCTCTACCCATCTTTTTAATGCATCATCCTCCCATATGTTAACCGATTCTTATCACCCTTTACCACCCCTATGGTTAATACAGATTTCATATTGATATACATTATCTAATGTGTATCCCCTACCACACCCTTTATACTTCATTCTGCCACCACCAATTTTAATCCCCTCCCTACCTATGATCAAACCCCAATATATTGCTGCAACATCACATATCGTTATTCTCTTCCCCACCTCATTGATCAAAATCCATCTCATCAATGCATCATCACCCCTTTTTACCCCTTATCGGCCCCCTCCCCCACCCCTATGATCAACACCTATCCCATCGATGTACCATTATGTTATCCTAGCCTTGTGACGCACCTGCTCGCTGGCAGGGCTAGCCCAGCGAACCAGATGACTCCTCATAGTGGTGACTAAGCTACATACAGGCGATGACTCATCTCCATGACAAAGAGGACATGCAGTTTGAAGCTAGGGAGTGAACATGATTGGTGTTTCAGGCCACTTTCTAATTGATTAAGCACACCCATGTCATGGCTTTTTACCACAAGTAATTATGGGATCACACTAGACACACATTCACCCATGCACATATATACATGCAGACACGAACACCCTTGCATGCACGTGCAGACATTCAAACACGTCATATCAGTCCTTCCTGTGGCAGATGACATGCTGTTCAATGGGATTTGTGTGAATTATTGATGACAAATTGTACACATGGCACAAAACAAGTCATTTTGTGTGTATAGATGAAGATGGAGATCTTATTCCTTTTCACAAAAATCACAAGGGTTTACAATTCCGATTGGAAATTACCTTTCCAGTTTCAGACTGATTATAAGCATTTGATTTGTTCTTTGTGATAAGGCAAACATTCCATGTTTATGCAGAAATATGTCACTAAAAAGTGTTTCTTCCTTTTGTTTCAATCTGGTTTGCCAAATTTAACTTAGACATGCACTTTGTGACAAAAAGCCCATGCTTTCATTTTTCTTTTTAATTTTGAGGACATGACCTCAAAGCTCCTCGTCATGTGTTGATTCAATCTTGTACCATGTTTGCTTGACATGGCACCTTCGGATTTCTGTTTCTATTGACCCCAATTATACAAAGCTCAAAGGTCCCATCAATAACATACAGGCCTGCAGGTACATGTACCAAGTTTGAAGTAAATTGTTAGAACAATTCTTAAAAGTACATGAGTGTCACTATCAGAGCTTTGCGAAAGGCCTGTTGACTTGTGCACATCACTTGCGCGCATTTCATACTTGTCGTACTGGTTAAGATTGGACTCCACTAAGTTGACAGAAGCTACACAAAGGTTTGGTCGGATGGCTATACTGCAGCAATGCTCACACACACTGCCGTAGCATATCAAAGATTGCTACTGATATCGCACGCACACAAGATCACGCCTTTCAAAGATTTAATTATATTGAGGGTGGGGCTGACGGGACCGCTGCCGAATGCAGCGCCCCCTATAAATTATACTGCGTCATAAGAGCTTACTTGTATGGGCCTTTGAAAATGGGGGAGGAAAGATGGATGGAGACACATCCACAAAACATAAAGCCTCTGGCCACTTTGTAGCTGAGGCATAACAAATGAGAGGTACCTACACAAGAATAATTAATCTTGTTAATACTTAGGTAGTTTGAGGTATGGCTGAAAACATAAAAAGACAAAGACGCTTTGGACACGCAGATGCAAAGTTGATACATATATTTACTGGTAACTTTCTTCACTTTCATTTTACAATTAATGTCTATATAGTGGCTTACATAATATGATATAGTTGCCATTCTGTCCTTGTACATACATGTTGTACTAAGGGAAACAGAACTGACTGACCTGTCAATACAACCATAAAGCAAACAGGTTTCATGTCATGAAATATGACAAAAATAATCATAAATAAAATTAATAAAATAGATTACACACTTTTCTCACATTTTTAACGATTAATTCTTGCATACACAGGAAAGGAAAAGAATGTTTGTGCATTAGATGGACAATCAAAATTATTCAAAATGTTCTCATTATTAAAAAGTAATACTTTGGGCTGCCTGTATTATACATATTATTAAATGTTCATTTTGTTAAAAATCTGTATACATGTATTCACCTGGTACTCACTTCCAAGATTATTCGCAATGAAAATGTAGAGGTTTGGTTAAGTTAAATTTGCCTTTGTTCCAAACAAAATACAAACCACCAATATATATTTTGCAAATTCATTCCCACCCTGGCTTTCCTATTAGTATCATTAGCAAGGCATGCAGTGCATGTCTTGTTCTGCAATTGTAATATATATCAGTGAGCAGAAACACAGTAATGAAATTCACAACTACTTTCCTGTCAAAAAAAGTTGAGCATATACATTTACAATTTGACATAATCACACAATTTTAGTCCAATTTATATCAAAGTACCATTACTTCAAACCAGGCCTGTCTGACATACACTACATACTTATGTTTTGAGATTAACAGAACATTCTATCAATTCATAATACAAAAAAAAAGCTTTACGAAGTACCAAATCTCTACCAATAAACCGAAACCAACGTAGATCGTGCAAGATCTACATTCAATAATCTGTGCTTAGAATATTACATACATATCGAGAGTTACAAATTCAACTGTTACGCAATATAAGATTAATGCAAGCCTGAAATGAGTTTACTTCCAGTGCAAGAAGCAGTGAGAACAACATTGTATGCCTACAGGAGCTGGTAAGAATAACAAGAGGAAGACAGAGCAGGCGGGCAGAGTGGAATCAAGACATGGCAATGGAGAAAGATATACAGGAATAACACTTGGCACAACAGTCCTTACCTGTACTTCTTGCTAGGATTGATTTTGCGTGTCGTACAGAAGACTTGATGGTGATAGATCTGATACGCATGCACTAAGGGATAATACTTGCAAACAAATATATGTTGCAACAAAAGTGTATGCATGGTGACAACACCCCCATTTTGACAAAAGGAAGGAAGTAACAACATCCACTTTCTTGTAAATGAGCAAAGGTGTGTTGTTCATTTACATTTGCATCAATGCAATACCGTATCATGTTAGATAAATATCTCCTAGCATGAATATTCCCTTTCCAGACTTTGCCTGTATGTAGGTTGTACTGGGTACAAACTAAAACATCCCAAACTCAAATATCAGTGATTTGTCACTTGCTTCCTTTTGTCACAGTGGGACACCACTTGCGCACACCACATGAAATCAACACTGCCGAGACCCGTGCTCCTGAACAATAACCTTAGATCTTTCATCTTTCCTTTCCATCTTCCTTGCTTAGGCAAGTTTTCTCTGTGTACTCGCTTTCACACTTCTTTCTTCTAGTTTGAATGTTTTTTTTCATCCTTATTTTCACTTGCCAAAACAAAGATATAAAAGACTAAATGAAAATAAATAGAACATTGAAAATGTGAGACACTTTCGTTTTGCTGGCCATTCTGCACGATGTGATAGCCCGAAATTTGCAAATTGAGTACATTTCCACTTAAAATAAGGAATAAATACACTATACGGATGCATGACATCATAAACAACTGCATATTATTGATTTCAAACATATCAGTGGCACAAGAGTCAAAGGAGTGGCTGGCATTTGAAGAAGAAGCGATGAGGAAAACATATATATATCTGGCAAAGTGAAAGACCTAGATGAAAAGCCAATGTAGACAGACAGGCAGATAGCAAAGCATCTATAGGACATTAAAGACTTACTATACATCTTTTTATCAATGCAGCTACACGTAGAACAGAAACCACAACGTTCCTTGGGGAAGAAGTCGATTAGAACACTATCATAAAGAATATACATTGTATGAGTATTGCAGAAA
This sequence comes from Arbacia lixula, assembly GCA_963669155.1. Lineage (NCBI taxonomy): Eukaryota > Metazoa > Echinodermata > Echinoidea > Arbacioida > Arbaciidae > Arbacia > Arbacia lixula. The sequence goes on from OZ022579.1 coordinate 9,056,331, forward strand.
TTTTACATTTAAATATGCTATGCAACTCAACCAGAATTTTCACTACGCTATGTATATTAACCTGACACAACAATGGCTACCCCCAACCAAGAAACTCCCGCAACTACAGCACGACGTTAACATGTACATCTAAAACGCACGCTCCCACCTAATACACGATCAGGTAGCTTACGGCAACAATATTACGTCAATTCACAAAAATAAACAGATTTGCATATCATAAAGATTTTTGTACAGGTCTGCGATGAAAATCAATCGCGACAGAGCAATTCTTCTTGGATCGCATTCAAGCAAGAGCACAGAAAAGTTATTAGGCATTACTGTAAAAACGCTCCCCTCGCGATCCATTTCTCTTTTGAGATGTATCACATGCTCACACAAAACAACTACAAACTGTATCTGCCGATATCCCGGTCCTTACGACTCCCCCAGCTTTCTCCCTACTCGATTTCTGACTTTGAAGTCTCCAACGATGCAGATCATAAATACTTCTTGATGGGAATTCAGATATGCCTTACACAGTCTGTGACTGACACACCTGCAGACGGCAAACATTTTTTTGGATCCCTGTGGATCCTGACTTCACGCTCCTTTAAGCCCTTGTATGCCAGGTGTGCATTACGTCACCAATAATGCACATTTAATTTTGAACAGGAAGGGGCCAACAGACGACTTAATACATGCTCACCAGACCTTTGCGGAGAACAGTAGGTCACTTTATAACCAATGGAAACATTTCATGGTTGTATACCAGTATTCCCTTCAAATAAACTGCATAACCAATGGAAACATTTCATGGTTGTATACCAGTATTCCCTTCAAATAAACTGCATAACCAATGGAAACATTTTATGGTTGTATACCAGTCTTCCCTTCCATTAAACTGCATAATCGATCTTCCAAGTGGTCTAAATCTCTTCAAGAAATTGATAATAATACCTGACAATCATCCAAAAAGAAAATAAATATTTTCACAATGATGCAGGAGGGGGGACAAAGAAAAGCTAGATCAATGTACCAATCGAGCTTCAAAATTGCTAGGAGGTGGAAAATGATGGCATATAAACAGATGAATGCACATTTGGTATTTTGCAATATACACTGTACCCACACAGTCTACACATAAAGTATCTGTCACTGTCTTATGTTCTTATAATCCTCTACATGACAAAAAAAAAAAGACAAACATAGAATTTGACATTAAACTACATATATATTAATCAAAAGATTTCTTTTTGAGATATGCTGTATAAAAGTACGAGCTCTAAAACAATGTAATTATGTAATGGCGGAACGTCATGCCATTTTGATTTCTTAACACAAGTCAAACGAATCGCGGCACCTTTGTTCATACTCGTTCAGTTTCAAAAACGCTAATTCTCCAGTTCTAAACACCACCCTCTAATGCCCTCGGAGTACCGATACTTTGTTGAACACGTTGGTTGCAGGAAGAAATGTACTTACACCTCTCTCGTGAAGCAATTTTCACATCGCTCAAGCTCATAACAAACAACTGTTGGCCCTTTTGTTTAAAGACAAGTAGAAGATATTCACTGATACGTTAAATGTACATAGGCTTGCTTGCATGAAGGGGAATGGAACCAGGACAATAAGGTGTCTGGAATAAAAGCAGACAGATAGGATAAACAGATTGGCCAAAGTTTGAGATGAATTCAATTTAGTATAAAGAAGTTATTTGTGGTTAAACCTCTTAATGACCAGCACTGTAATGTTGGACTGTAAATCCAAGGTAGACGAGTGATTTCTGAGTCTTGTTTTGTTTACGCATGGTATACAGAAACAATTACCATGTGGTATAGGATGTCATTGCAAAACAATGGTGTTTCCCATGCAGATTATGGATCAGAACGTAGTGATAGATATCATTGTCAAGAATTCATTACCGGTACTCCCTTAAAAATCTGAATGATGTTTCTAGAACTTTGCCAATCTTTTTCTCAGATCTTTCTGCTTTTATTCTATTTAACTGATTATCAGGGCTTCATGTTCCTTTAACCACAAACTCTACCAACTGCACTCACACAACTAAAATGATACTTTTGAATAACTTATGATAAATCAGTCAACTTTTAAATGCTCATATTATACTCTGTACTGTTAAAAACATCTATGATACACGTACAATGGTACAGTAATAAACTTAATCTCATACATTCAAAATTAACGTTATCTCCGACACTCATATGAACTTAATCTCATTCAATAATATAAACTTAATCTCGTTAATCAGTATGGAATTAATCGCACTGAATAATTTGCCAAAGCAATTGTACAATCCTATGGCTTCACTGCCTCACTGTTACGGTGTCTGAGCGCTTAACATATGATCACATGTATTGGCTATTTATGTACATGCTGTATAAAGTATAATCAAATTATTGAACACTAAAAGAGTATAGCAGTGATCATGTGACCGTACAGTAAATGTACTGCAGCTTGAACTTCGTGCATTGCGGATGGTGGGCGTCGCAACAAGATCATACTTGGCGCAGAAGGATAATACTCGACGGAGGTCTTAGATGAGAGAGTCCGTCTGCCCTCGGAGCGATGTCTCAGGTTGTGTCTAGCAAATAAATAAAGGAATAAATTCAAGATGCGAGAGAGTGAAACCTGTACATAAAGACCGATCAAGGGAGAAAATTCATGAGGTCTTTGTGAGCAGGTGGTCTTTATGTACAGGTTATTTTCATACAGGATTTAATCAGAAATGTTTTTCAAGGAAAACACCAGGGCCCCGTTGCATAAAACTTGCCATTGATGGTAACTTTACTATCAATGGCAACTTCTTTAGAAACCTTGAATTTGATTGGTTGTCCAGCTATGTTACCATGGTAATAACCATTAATGGTAAGTTTTATGCAACAGGGCCCAGATGTAGTGTTTATAAGCACGAGAGATTTCAAAGAGAAAGTGGTGTCACTGCGCTACTAAATATTATACTTGGATAAGCGCTATGAAATTGAGCTAGAAGACAGAGATAATATCATTTAATGAAGTATAGGAATCTGTATGCACATTTCAACAGTAGCTTAACTTCATTGTGGGAAACTTTATAGGGGCTTATGTGAATTGTGTGATTCTGTCAACACAATCACTTTCACATTTATAATTTTAAGAGCTGAATATGAACCAACACAGATGGTTAACCTAGCTGCAGAACAAGTTTGGCCTAACGTTTTCCTACACGGTTTTTGTATTGAGAAGTAGAAGATTGTACAGTCCACACACATTAAAACATGAGGCTTGGGCCCAAACAAATTTCTTCATGTTAACACAAATTTGTTCCTGGAACCAGGAGAATTGCCTTGATACTTTGAAGTCTTGTGGTGTGTGTTCTTGATAGGACAGGAGTAGTATGCATGTAAACACACATGAATACTTACTGTGAGTAAGTCTATGGCAGCACGTTGGCACTGCTACAAGAGGAAAGGATTGGTCTGCTGTTGCTGCATGGGCGGTGCCCCACCACTGGATGGTAGGAGGGGCGGTGGGAGGGTGGTGCCCCCTGCCATGGCCATACCCGCCCCCCCGACTGGCATGCCCCCCACACCGAAGCCTGCGTTGACATTGACAGGGAGGGGCTGCGCCCTCATCTGGTTGATGGTGGGTGCAGGCATCCTCTGCTGCTGGAAGGGGTTGTTGGCTGGCGGTTGCTCTGGTACAGGGGCAGCCATTGAGGGTGCCATTGCTCCTGTCAGCCCCATCATGAAGGGGTTGGTGCCCTGCATAGAGGGCTGGCCCACTGTCTCCCTGGTAGGGCCGATCAGCGACTCCAGGTTCACCAGCTTCGAGTTCTTCCCCAGGAAATCTTCAGGCTTCTTCCGATCCGGCGTCAAGGACAGGCCCTGGTTCATGCTCGTCATGTCAAACGCATTGTTGGCCGGTGCTGGTATCGCCATGGGTGAGGATGAGAAGAGATTGTTCATGTCGGCTGCGGGGGCCATGCTACCTTCTGCCTGGCCCAGACGGAGCTTGTCGAATTCGGCATCGGGGTCCGGGGCCGCGCCCCCTCCGTTCACGTTCCACGGGTCGGCCTGGACTGGTGCAGCTGCGGGGGGTGCGCTCCATGGGTCGGCTGCCACGACCGGGGCAGGGGCCGGGGCTGCTATGCCCCCCCACGGATCAGCGGAGGGCTTGGCTGCCATAGGGGGAGGAGCAGCAGCCGGCGCCCCCCAGGGGTCATTAGCGACTGGGGGAGCGGCTGCAGCCATAGGCATGGGGGCTGGGGCTCCCCAGTCAACCGAAGCACTAGGTGGAGGGTTTTTATGGGCGGGGGAGGAGGTGCCCCAGGGATCGGCCACAGCAATGTTGGAGGTGGTATTGTTGAATGCTGGGGAGGAGCTGGAGGCTGGAGGCCCACCCCAGGGGTCCTGGGGAGGGGGTGATGCCAGGTTCAGCAGAGTGGTGGCTGACTGGGCTGCGGGGGGTGCCTGTCAAAAGGCAACAAGAAACACGGAACAGAAAAATGGATGAGAGTCTAACCATCAAAAAGTAAATGCCTTCTAATCATTTACTTCCACAAACATTCATAAACACAATTACAAATCAACCATGTGGTATAAACAATTACAATTGATCTTGGGCTTTCGACTTGCAATCAATTCAAATCTATGGCAACTCTTTAAAAGGTGGAGCCAAGGTTTGAAAGGAAGCCCTTATAAGGAATTTGAGAGATAACAGATTGGGCTTGAGATAATTTTGGGTAAATCGTAACTCTTACTAAGACATAATTCTATCTCATTTTCCTTGACTGGACCCCGAGACTTCTGACACCCTGTTGCTCTTGTCCTGTGCAAGCTGGAGCCTGATGTCTACTGCCCAGAATAACAAACATTTTAGAAGAGCTCAGTTGCATAAAATCTGGCTCCAATAGAATCCCTTGCAAGTAATAGACCAGTTTTTAGTGACACCATGGCCGGACAATCCACAGAATCAAATGCTACTAGACTGCAGACAGGGAGTTGTTCATAAGGCTGTGTTCGATGATGGGTGTGCAGACATTTTACAGTGTGCTTGTAACATCAATAGAAGCAAGTGCACACGGTGGAACGTTCTTTCACTACCTTCTCAGAGCTGAATAGCTGGAGGGTGTTTCACCAAGCTGTTCGTAAGTTACAAATGACTTTACGAACGACTGGTGATCCCTCCTTTTGCTAAATGCGTTACCACACTTTGTTCATTGAGAATCTGATTTAGCACAAGAAGGGATTACCAGTCGTTCGTAAAGTCGTTCGTAACTTACGAACAGCTTGGTGAAACACCACCTTGTTCTTGTATCTGCATGATAATGGGTATGAAAGTGGTCGACCATTTAATGAGTTCCACTTTCCTATTAAGTAGTATGATTAACCCGAGGATGTTCATACCAGCAATAATCTGCTCATGCACACATTACAACAATGAACTGCCTTATTCACATTTTTTTTCCCCGATTGGACTTACGTCACTCTTGCTCTCGTCTAGTGCCAGCTGTAGCCTGATGTCGTCGCTGCGGCTTTCCTTGTCTTTCTGGTCGGCTTCCTCTCTGCTCATGGCCAGGGCCAGCTGAAGCTGCAGCTCCTCTTCACCGGAGGTCTGGGGACGAGCCTGCTCTATATCAGTGGACAGGGACCTGGGGGGCGTCGCTGATGTAGTGTTAGCTGCATCTAGAGGATGAGGGACACGAGAAAATATGAGGATGACATGATGAACTTGCTCTATATCAGTGGACAGGGATCGAGGGGGAGGGGGGAGGGGGCGTCGCTGATGTAGTGTTAGCTGCATCTAGAGGATGAGGGACACAAGAAGATAGGAGGATGACATGATGAGCCTGCTCTATATCAGTGGACAGGGACCGCGGAGGCGTCGCTGATGTAGTGTTAGCTGCATCTAGAGGATGTTGGCGTCGCTAGATCTCGAGGATGAGGGACACGAGAAGAGAAAAATCAAAACAGAGACTACATAGGACCATGAAATGAAGATCCTGCTCTACATCAGTGGATAGGGATCAATTTCTTTGATCAAAACGATTGACGTCTTTGCTGGTTACTGGATATATTTCATGCCTGTACGCAATGTGCATGCCATTTCTACTGTCTGGGGATTCATTTCTATCAGCTGTCAGTTGGCAGGGGCTCAGGGAAAGATCTGTTGCCATTCACCTCCTACCTGGTTTCCATTTGCATTGATTAAAGATGCAAGAGAGTGGGACAGTGAAAAAAAAACGATGTTGCCTGCAGGATTTGAAACCCCAAACCTCCTGATCTTATGCCAAGTGCTATGGACCACAGAGCCACAGGACCAATACATCTCTAGCAGAGATAATGATTTTAAAAAGAAAAAGCAGAACAATAAAGAAAGTTACCTCAAGTTCTTATGCATTTGAGAAAAAAATATGAAATCACCGACCAAAATAGAAGAGCTGGCCACTGATGTAGTGTTAGCTGCTTCTCATGGACACTGTTCACATGATGTTTAATGCATAATTACAGGAAGCAGGGGATTATATAACCATACCGATAGCTTGATAACATGGCTGAATCTTATTTAGTAAGCAGATGGAACTACTTAGCATGATGCAGATGAGCATAGTTTAATATCTGGAAAGGAATGGAAAGCAATGATTAATCTGTCTCTGATATGCACCAAGGAAAAATACATCTTGGAAGAAGCTGTAAAATGATAAGGTGAGCTGTGACTGAGAAGTTGATAACACCTACAAGTAAGCTACTGTAGTAGATCAAACCCAAGACCAATCAAAATCATTGCGTGAGGTATGACTGATATAATATTACATGCATATGCATTATGTATAGGAAGACATTGAAATCACAGATAAAACATAAAGTATGTCTCAGAAAAAGTTGAAACCAGAGAAATAATGTAGATATATTAATGAAAATCTAGGAAGGAAATAAAACTACTTTAGGATGACACAATGAGGTAAGTGTAATACAGTTTTATTTATATTTAGGATAAAAAAAATGTAAGCACAGAATAATTATGTAGGAGCTGCCGCTGATATACAGTTGTGATAAATGCAGCTTGGAAGCTATTGTAAAATGACAAATCTATGAGCTGTGTCTGATTGGTGTTAATTACATCTACACGTAAGGTAATATAGAAGTTCAAACCTGAAAGTAATTACCGTAAATTTCGGCGTACAAGACGCAACGGCGTAAAAGACGCACCCCCACTTTGAGCACGCAATTCAAAAAAAAAAAAATCGGGTCCGTATAAAGTTTCAACACATATAACACATGTATGGGACTATATACAGTCAACAACAAAATAGATGGCTTTGATAGCCTGACACAATTGATGTATCAGTAATACGATCTCAATCACATCACCAGCATACTAAACCGGAACTAAAAAAGCCCAAGGATTAGTATTTGTCCACGAGACAACTCAAAGAAACCGCTGATCAAAAGGTTTAAACTAGAAAACTCCGTTTGATGGAGGCTGCCATTGATTCTGTTATCAGCTAGCTCTGGCCACAAGCTGGCGCTAGTACACAAAGATCGTTCTTTGTGTACTAGCGCCAGCTTGGGGCCAGAGCTAGCTGATAACAGAATCAATGGCAGCCTCCATCAAACGGAGTTTTCTAGTTTAAACCTTTTGATCAGCGGTTTCTTTGAGTTGTCTCGCGGACAAATACTAATCCTTGGGCTTTTTTAGTTCCGGTTAAGTATGCTGGTGATGTGATTGAGATCGTATTACTGGTACATCAATTGTGTCAGGCTATCAAAGCCATCTATTGTGTTGTTGACTGTATAGAGTCCCATACATGTGTATACGTGTTGGTTTGAAAGACCCAATTTTTGCTAACGCCGTGTATAAGACGCAGCCGGACTTTGGCGAGATTTTCAAGGGTAAAAACATGCGTCTTATACACCGAAAAATACGGTAGCATGATTGCAGAAGGTGTACATGATGTAACATTAAATGCATGTACACTTATCAAGAAGTCAGATCCATAGACTGAACCACATACATCTAGGAAAATGTGGAAACCAAAGAAATAAAGTGCCAGCAGAGAATAATTGACAGAGGGAATGCAGGGGGCACCATTGGACATCAAAGAAGAACTTGAAACCATAGACAAGTTAAGATAGAAACACAGAATGTCGCTGATGTGTCCGGCATCTCTTGGCAAGTGGTTGAATCCAGAGAAAAAATAGAAATTTGGATGACAACCATGATTATGAAACACATGACCACTACAGTGTCACTGATAAACTTGGATAGTAAATACTGGTCACTAGGACTGGGATGACGCGTACATGTACTTGACGGATAACCAAACCAACACTGTACCAGTACATGTTAAGACGTGAGTGATTAGACGTACCTGCACTGGCTGTCTCTGATGTAGTGTTAGCTGCATCTGAGAAGTAGTTTAAGCCATAGAAAGAACAGAAAGGTGACACGAGAGTCACCCAACCAAAAATCAACCTGTACTTTTACTCAACACCCAAATGTAGGCATCGGACAACCATATAAATGACACAGATTCTATCTGCTTCCCCAATCAAGCAACAAAATGATCCACCTCAAAATAAATAAAGATAGCATAAAAGTCTTTCCCATTCTTTCAAATAACCACATTCTTGCTGTAGCAAGTAAAAAAAATCTATTAATCAGTCAAGTTTGCATGTTTGTTTGAAGATATATGTTCTTACAGTATGTAGCAATTAGTAAGCACTTCCCACCGTATCCGCAATCCCCCACCATAATAATAGAGAATAGAGGGCATGAAGGGGAATTGAAGTTGAAGTTGTTAAACTGGTATTAAAAATTATTGAAGTTTATCAAGATGTGTTTATCCATTCCACACGGTTACTACCAGACAGTGAAAACACATTTCTGTACCTGTTGTAAACAAATCTATCACTAATAATGCCATCCAGCAACTTTGCGGGGCATAAGGATACTGACTAGATTTCAACATGAGATATTACTGGTAAATTAGAGGGAAGGGGTGAAAGAACTTACTCTCAGACTGGCTGTCTTGGCTGGTTTCCAGCTCCCTCTTGGGGGCGCCACCCATAGTGGAGCTGCCGACGCCCTGTGAGGCCTGAGCGAAGCGCTCCTGTGCCTTGAGTGCCCTCACCCTCTCCTGCTTGAGCCGCTCCTCATCCTTGAGTAGGCCAACCAGCGACTTGGACTTCTCCCGCACGTTCAGCCCCATGTCCTTGCCGTCCTTGTCGAAGAACTCAAAGTCCTTCAGGGTCTGGATGGCAAAGATGTTCTCGCGGCACTGCTGGGCGACCCGCTCCGAACCTGTTTTGATGATGTACTCCAGCAGGACAAGCGCTTTGTAGACGTGCCGCCAGTTCTTGCCGTGGTCATTCAGCCGCTTCCAGATCATGCTCATGATGTCCGAGAAGGCCATGACATTGTAGGTCAGGTGCGCGATCTCCGACATCAACGAGCTCGACGGGCCCCAGGGGTCATTGGAGGTCGCATCTCGCACCTTCACCTGGGCGTCGCTGTAGTTGTGTACAATGTTTTTGATCACCCGGCGTGTCGTCATGGTGACTGGGTGTGTGGGTGGGAGGAGTCAGTCCACAGGACCTCGATCTAATATTGCAAGGGGTCAAGTCCCAGAGTTGGGTTTCTAGTTTGTGGTTATGTTTTGAATGCTATTGCCTGTTGCTACTGAGTATCTCTCTTCCAGAACTCAGCTCATCAGTGTTCCCTCATGAATGCATCTGGAATATTCCTGAAATAAACAGGGGAAATAATTGACGAGTATATAAAGATCAAACATCAACTCCAATGAACAACAACCAAAATTGTCCATTTATTGGCCCTTTTGCAGTTAAATGCACTCTTAAAGACAGGCAACATTCAGCGTTAACAAATATAATCAACTTTCAAATATTTCAATTGTTTAATTGAAATTTTCTTTTTATGAATTTGAAAGAACTGTCAAGGATTTTGAGAGTTGTTAAAAACATGTATTTTTTTTTCTATTTCAATCTATAGGGGGTAAAAATACAGATTTTCTGTATTTCCCCAGAGTAGCATTTCATCCCTTGAAAGAATGTACATAATGCATCTTTGCACATTCCCAACTCAGATGTACCAACTCTAACAACATGGCGTGTACTTGAGACTTTAAATACAAGCAAAACACATAGTTAAGTAAGAAAAGTAGGATATATGATACAGCTCTTCATTTTTATTTAACTTTTCAGTTCGCAAATTCTTTATAAAAAAAAAGTAATTCTGGTCAAAAAATACTTGATCAACTTATTTTTGGATTGGAATTTGGAGCATCCCATTGGGAGCTACATGTATTGTAGGATAGTTGTTTCAATGAGAAATGAACACATTGAATAAAAGTAATCTTGTGTAGCAATGTGTACTTGTATGTAGTGGTACATTGTTTTGTGTGATAATACCTTGCTATGAGAAAGTTTGGGTGATTGTAAGTGTTGGGCATGAGAGGAGAAGAATAGGTTATTCTTATTTCAAATTTGTTCACATCAGAATTCCCTTCACATGACATTAAATACTGCTACAGTACCACTAATTATTCTGGACAGTTACATGAATACAGTAATTCCATGTGACCTACAAATATGTTGCATTAAACAGACTTCATTTGGCATCAAATACCAAACAGACAATCACTCTGTCATCCTTACCATAAGTAGAAATCATTTTTATTATAACATATATGAATGCTACATACATGTAGCATGTGTTTGCTGACATGAACATTTCCACTTGACTGCTCGAACAGGATGTCAACATCCAATATTTAGAAGAATCCTTCATTTGGCATATTTTATGCTGAACTGTAAAAGAAACCTGAATATATATCTATTTGCTGATAATCATCTGTTTCAGAAGAGGTAGATAAAAGATAGGGTCAAGTAAATAAAAAAAACATAAGGAGATCAAACATGTTTCATGATTAGACACATTCTGTGAGATTAATATTACCAGTATTTGGAAAGGAAATAGTCTGTAAAATAGTTATCAATTTGATTAATGAAATATGCTTTCATATAACTTGGCATAACCCTTGAGGTGGGAAGTAGACATTAATGTTTAATGATTAAGATTTAGATTAAGAATTAAGATTTAATTTTATCAGGCAGTTGACAATGCATTATAAGTACACATTCAGTGATACTGGAAAGCCCATTGCAACCTACAAATTTGTGCTCGAGTTTGTAGTGCGTGCAGTGGCCATTCAAAGTAGTCTAGCGAAAACTTAAATAAACTTTAAAAAATATATTATTTTTTGTGACAATTGATTAGGCCTTAGAAAATACAATTCTTGATTTTTCTACATTTTCGCTCCTCATCAAAGGGATTAAAACTTCATTGGACACGCGTATACTTGAGTGTGTGCGTGCATACTGAAAAGCCATTGAAACTTGTGTTGTACTGAAAATGTGGTGCGCGTTCAAATAGGTTGGTTTTTGCGATTTTCAGGCCAAAAAATTGCTCTAAAATCATATTTACACATTAAGCAATAAACCCTACCCTACCCTAATGTTATCTAGTCCGGATTCTAACCCTTACCTCATTCGATCAAGTTTAAGCTGTCAATTCATTGAAGAAACCATCATGATTGGTAGAAATGAGGAAAATAGCTGTCTGATGAAGTATAGAATGCCCCTCATCCTACCTTTTGTGACTCGTTACAATAACTAGGAGGAAACGTTATGTCTGATATACAAGCATGTCATTTGTTTATTATTTGCTGAATGTACAATAAAATTAAGTTGGGCATTAAACTTTGTTGACTCTTCAAAATTGAGTCTTGTCAAAAATTGGTGTTACTTAGACTTTACTTGTCTTTTACAGGTTAGTTAATTTAGAATCCACATATCCCAAGTTACCAAAATTGAGTAAGGAATACTATCTGAATTCAGTGAATTGATATTGTTGGAAACATAATACAAATTTTCTGTCATGTCATTAATTGCAGTCAAAGTTCACAAGCCAGCAACACCCACTCACAGTCACACACTCTTCCCATTCATAATTTACCTTTTCACATTCTCGTCCATTCCATGTAACATGCAATGACCGGTGCGCCGCGAGAGAGCCGGGTCGTAATCACAGAGATTAACCCAATTCCGATTTGGTACGTAAATAGTTCCTGAGCATCATTTACTTTCCTGTTCCTTTCCACAGAAACTGCAATTTCACATGCAAAAATAGAGATATACTTTACCCTTTTCTCGCCTACAATTGGGCAAACCATGGATTTCCAATCAGTACGGTGGCTTCCGGATGGATGCAGGCAGACACACTCGTACTCATATTGGTTCTTGTACAGAAAAATCTGTACATGAAAATATGGTTGGACAACGCCTTCCTTTGGGTCAACTGAGAGGGCGTTTTTCAAGTTTTGCGTTCAAACTGAGGATATCGATAAAATTGAAGTGTTCAAGTTGTAATGGAATCGATCAAGTATGGGGTCTACGGGTAGGCAATAAGCTTGTGATCGAAGTAAAATAAACTTCTTGATTATTGTGAAAGCCAGGCAACTAGTCAAAATGCCAACTTAAAGGTGTCTAATCAATTTGCAGACAAACTCAAATTATGAAAAATGTGATGATTAAGGCCTAAGTCCAGTTTGTAAAATATGAAGAATTACTATAATAGAGGGGCCTATAACGGGTTGCAAAAGGTTACACATCACCTGTAGATTTAAAATACTTGTCATACGTTACAATATATATTCGATATGGATATCGCTAGTATGCACAAACAAGCATACATACATGAACACATGAACACAAACACACACGCACCTTGTCCCCCAAGAACCATACCTCCTGATAGAGAAAGAGAGAGAGAGAGAGAGAGAGAAAGAGAGAGAGAGAGAGAGAGAGAGAGAGAGAGAGAGAGAGAGAGAGAGAGGGGGGGGGGGGGGGGGGGTAAGGGGGGAGGGGGGGAGGGGGGGAGAGAGGGAGAGAGACAGATAGTGAGAGAGGAAGAGAGGGAGGGAGACAGACAGACAGAGACAGAGAGAAGGCATAGACCTAACCATGTTTTGTTACATCTTCCTATTTCAAAACTCATCAACTGTGATCGAGTTGGACATCACCCATCTCATGTTGTATTTAAAATACATCGTTAAGCCTACTTCGATCATCTTTTTCGCTGATGATTAGGAAAAAAATGCCCGTGTCCAGTACACATTGCAATCAAGGAATCATCTACATGTAGAATGTTCTTATCGCAAGTAAATCTCACAAAAGAGAAATGTGTACATCGGCCCTCTTTATATTCTGCGAACAATGCAAGAGCCAGTCAAATGAAACTAGTTATCTTCAGAATATCTTCATATAGGCCTATCATTTGGAAATCAATATAGAGCCTAATGTTGTGTTACATCATGAATACTCCAGGTATGCTCTCCGATGCCTTTTTCAAATATGTCAGGAATTAATAGGGAAGGGGGGTGGCAATCGATATATTCCACCCCCTCACCACCCTCCTCTCAGGATCAACGCTCAGCTAGGCAGATTGAATGTAAAATGTTCCATGTTTCAGCCGTGTCTGGGAATATTCTAAAAGCGCGCCCTCTGGTCGAATATACCGAGTTGGCAGCAAAATTATTCAACCCCCCTCTCATTTTTTACATTCTGTCATAATTAATAATATAATATTGCAGCAGTAGATTGCTACTAAACCATTAAGATAGTTAGCAGACAGTTAATTACTAAAGAATACCGGAGAAAAAAATCAAATTTTACTGCATAGGTCATCTGAAATTGCAATTTGCGCCCAAAAAGCATGTTGCAAAATTATTCAACCCCCTATTTTACACACAAGAAACGAATGCACAAATAATGACAATTTAACAGCCAGTGCATATATTCTGAGGTGAATGCTGATTTTATTTATCCTCCACCTGAAACTGGAACCTTTATGCACAACTAACAATTAGTTGTAACATTATTCAACCCAGATGGGTGTGTCTTTTAGTACTTTGTGCAGCATCCATTTGCTGCAATGACCTAGTGCAGACGAGATGAATAGCCTCTCAAAAGCTTCTCACAATGCTCCTTGGGGGTGTTGGCCCATTCCTCTTGCGCACCTTGAGTGACCATCACAGTTTCCAGACCTAAACCCAAAAGAGAAATTGTGGTGGGATCTGAAGAAAGCTGTTGCAGCACGTAGACCTACATGCATCGATTACCTTAAGACCATTGCGCAAGAGGAATGGGCTAACATCCCCAAGGAGCGTTGTGAGAAGCTTGTGGGAGGCTATTCATCTCGTCTGCAGGAGGTCATTGCAGCATATGGATACTGCACAAAGTACTAAAAGACACACCCATCTGGGTTGAATAATGTTACAACTTGTTAGTTGTGCATATAAAAGTTCCAGTTTCAGGTGGAGGATAAATAAAATCAGCATTCACCTCAGAATATATGCACTGGCTTTTAAATTGTCATTATTTGTGCATTCGTTTCTTGTGTGTAAAATAGGGGGTTGAATAATTTTGCAACATGCTTTTTGGGCGCAAATTGCAATTTCAGATGACCTATGCAGTAAAATTTGATTTTTTTTTCTCTGGTATTATTAGGTAATTAACTGTCTGCTAACTATCTTAATGGTTTAGTAGCAATCTGCTGCTGCAATATTATTCATTATGACAGAATGTAAAAAATTAGAGGGGGGTTGAATAATTTTGCTGCCAACTGTACATGGTATGATGGTACATGTAATTCTGAGTCATAAAACTAGTCTGTCATGACCAGTGATTTGTGCGTAAAGAATCCGCACGTACAGATCAGTAGTAATGACTTATGGTTAGTCATCACGACTATATGCAAGCATACTCCTCTGCATCATTTTTATTCGCTGTACTTGATAGCATGAGCATGGTGTAGGCTGTCAGGAGGGGGTTAGCCAACCTGGAGAGATAACCCGGCCGTCAGCGAGATCAGGCGGACCGTGTTATGCCTACACCAAAGATACTCCCAAAGGACTTCTTTTCGTAGTGGAAGCCGGGGCGCCCCCGAATGAAAAAGCACGTTAGAGAGAGGCCTATAGATTAATGATTGGAACTTGAATCAAGCGGAGCTGTACAAACTGTTAATGTAAAGCTAAAAGAATGACCTATCCTATTTCTGTTGTTACCTGTTTCGCTTATTGTTTTGTTTGGGGTTTGTGAGATGTTATCATTTTATTGGCCCATTTTCAATTATTATTTCAATATCTAATCATATTTTGACAAAATAGGACTAATATACTAATTGCAAATGTGAGGTAATATTTATTACTTAATTAACTTGAATATATAATGACGGGTAACTGCCAGAAAAAAAAAAAGAATTTCGAAACAACTAGATGCATGATGGAACATGCAGGAACTGAAATATTGATTAATTGATAAATTCATTGATTTATTGATCAATTTATTCAGTCTTGCTATACAGGGTTGACCCATCAGTAAGCTTGTACTATTCACCCTGGGGGCCCTGTGTATACAAATACAATACAATACGATACAATATTACATCAAATAGTCACAAAAAGTACAAAGTAATGCATATAATAGGGCTAAACCCAAAGAATCCAAATTTGAAAAGTTCATTTTGTTGTTTTTTCCATGAAAATTTTTAGTCCAAGGACGAAACTATATACCGAAATCCGGGACCGAAATGCTACCTAAGGTTCCTTCCTACCCCAATAAGCCGCTTCCTTAATGATTGTACCAGCAGGGTGAAAATTTAGATGTAAAATTTACACCTCCCTGATTGTGCCCATGATCATTATAGGCGAGAATTATGCTATCGACAGAGGCCGGCCCTATCGACGAGTGTGTGTATGTGTGTGTGTTTGTGTGTGTGTATGTGTGTGTGTGTGTGTGTGTGTGTGTGTGTGTGTGTGTGTGTGTGTGTGTGTGTGTGTGTGTGTGTGTGTACGTAAATAGGAGAGAGAGAGAGTGAGAGAAAGAGAGAGAGAGAGAGAGAGAGAGAGAGAGAGAGAGAGAGAGAGAGAATGCGCGAGAGGGTTTTAAAATTGTGTGTTTCAGATAATATTAATTCAGAACACAACAATGGCCATTTTGCCTCACACATATCAGCCCACAAATTATTTTCTGCCAATATCTTTATGCATATTATTAATGGTACTCTGATGGCAGTTGCTAGTTGACTGACATGTGTGGTACATAGTGGTCATTGTATTTAATGTTATAAGCCCCGACCCGAGCTACCACTCACTACAAATCCCTGAAAATTAATTACTTGATAGTGAAAATCTCGAAGTTATAAACAAATCGCGAAGTTAGGGTGAAAGTTGCCTAGCAACCGTAAAGCCGAACGGTCCTATTGTCACTGTCCCCTAAC
This sequence comes from Arbacia lixula, assembly GCA_963669155.1. Taxonomy (NCBI): domain Eukaryota; kingdom Metazoa; phylum Echinodermata; class Echinoidea; order Arbacioida; family Arbaciidae; genus Arbacia; species Arbacia lixula. Next base: position 9,072,672 of record OZ022579.1, read on the forward strand.
TTCTAGATTTTTAAGCCCAATGAGAATGGCACTAATGAAAAGGCTTAACAAAAGACAGACTGCGTCATGACATTGTATCTGTTTACGTGAATAAGACAGAGATTGAATGAGCGAGAGGGAAATTCAAAAGGGAGGGGAAAGAGGGAAAGGGAGCTAGAAGTACATCAGAGTTTAATGCTGGGTTATAAATACAACTTTTGAAAATATAGCATCTTGAATCAACCTGAAATTTGGACGACAGGCAGTCGAGACTATTGGTTTCTACTGGTCTTCAATACCAGTGGAATTCACTGGTTTCTATTGGTTATTTGGATTATATGGATTTGGATTATTTGGTTATTGGTTATTTGGATTATATGGATTTAGATTATTTGGCTTTTTAAGAATATTTCGTTAGATTGTAAATCCTTACTAGATCCAGCAGAAACCAGCAGAAACCAATAGGAATCTCCACTGGATTCATTAGAAGACCAGTAAAAACCATTACAAATCAGTTATGAGAGTCCCCACTGGAGCCAGCAGAAAATCAGTGTAGGATCCAGGATGCCAAAAGAAGATCATATTAAAATTAGACTTAACACTCCTTTTCAAACCATTAGATCTCACTGGTTTCTATTGGTTTCTACTGGTCTTCAATACCAGTGGAATCCACTGGTTTCTATTGGTTTCTATTGATCATCAATACCAGTAGAATCCACTGGTTTATAATGGGGTCTACTGGTTTGACTTCGTATTTTTCCACACACCTTTTCAAACCATTAGATCTCATTGGTTTCTATTGGTTTCTACTAGTCTCCAATACCAGTAGAGTTCACTGGTCTCTAATGGTTTCTTCTGGTTTTACTTTGTATTTTCACACTCCTTTTCAAACCGTTAGATCTCACTGGTTTCTATTGGTTTCTACTGGTCTTCAATATTATTTACTCTACTGGTTTCTTCTGGTTTGATTCCGCAGCTCCTCTTCAGACCAGTAGACTCTACATGGTTTCAAAAAAAAAAAAAAAAACAGTAGAACCAGTAGACGGTCCTTAGGGTTTCTACTGGTTTCTATAGGAATTTCGACCTGGGCACTGGATCAAAAAACCAAACTCGTCAAAAATATATAATGTGCTATGACTGCTATGAATGAACGCGACTGGTGTGGGAATAAATTACTCTTCGTGCTGACTCCAGTTCTAACACCTTCCCGATAATAACCCAAACAACCCTAGTTGCACTACGAATTCCAGAATATAAATGAACTAATAAAAAGGCTTAAAGGTGATGTTCATAGAAAATCTAAAAATATGAAGATATTCATCTACAGAAAGCTTAAAGGGCCCCTGTCATCAAAATGTATGTTGACTTCTTTTGATGCAACTTAATATGTACATGTATATAACAAAACCACTCACTCTTCAATGGAAATATGTGCCGTGTATTTTAAAATAATTTTTCTGTATTTTTTCTCTGCACCGATAAGCCCCGCCTCCAAAATATCCTCCAACTCAAGATTCCCCCTGTGACATCATCAAAGGTAGAAATTAGCAGGATAATAGACATAATTTATGCACAAACTAAACATTGCAATGACTACCTGGAAGTGCTTATAATAGCATCACATAGCTAGCACATTTCTGACAAAAGGAAACGATTATTACCACATGAAAGGTTGTTAGATGGTATTGTGTAAAGACATGTGAAGACTCTTGTGGGCAGGTGGAGGTAGTTATTGCAATGTTTAATTTGCGCATAAATTCTGCTTATTATCCTGCTAATTTCTACCTTTGATGATGTCACAGGGGGAATCTTGAGTTGGAGGATATTTTGGAGGCGGGACTTATATCAGTGCTGATAAAAAATAAAGAAAGATTATTTTAAAATATTGGACACATATTTCCATTCATGAACAGTTAGTGATTTTGTTATGTAGAGATTGTGTTGCATCCACACAAGTCGAAATACATTTTGATGACAGGGGACCTTTATAAGCCATACAATATGAGCTCGGATGACATTCAAACAATATATCACTTTCTAAAAAGCGAAATTAGGGTGACAATCACCGTATTCTCGGAGACAAATTTGCCCTACTGTCATCCGAAACGGCCTTTAGGTCTGACGTAAGAAACGGGAGGCGTTATTGTGCATCAAACATGCCAATCCGCAGCTTCTTTTCCACCAGAAGCATCATGCATTGTTAATGAAATTGTGATGGCAGTTGCTAGTGGATTAACAGGTGTGATACACAATAGTCATTGTGAAGCGTATCCCGGCTGTGACGTACACACAACGCCACTTTCCCTGAGGCGATTTCGCAGGTCAGGAGGAGAGTCAATTTAGTAAAATTTGACTTTCATTAAACACAAAACTGAACACTTTCGTGGCATGTTAGCTGCATACATTGCTTTGATAACTCATTCAATTATAAAATAAACTACATTTATTTGATTTTATTTCCTATGAATATCACCTTTAACAAAAACCTAGACTACGTCGATCGATTAGGCACGTCTTGACCACCTTTCTTCCAACATATCAGTCCAGAATCCTGTGGACAGAATTTTTTTTACTTGTTGTTTATGTGGCGTATGTGTGTGTACGTGAGAAGAGAGAGAGAGAGAGAGAGAGAGAGAGAGAGAGAGAGAGAGAGGATGTGTGTGTGTGTGTGTATGTGTGTGTGTGTGTGTGTGTGTGTGTGTAAGGGTTTAATACTTGTGTCACTGACATCGCAATTAACATCATCACCATTATCACAATCGCCATCACCATTTCACATCATCACAATGACTATCATCACCAACACCATTACCATTTCGCACCTAATTATGGAAAAAAGCGTTATAATGCTCATGTAGGCCTATAGAAAGGTTTCAATAGGTGGAATGAATTTTGTATTTTCGAGTTGTTGCTTTAAATTATAGTCCAAAAATGATTTTGGACAAGCTTCTAATTGGGGCGACCGTATAATGTAAGTTAGTCTTATTGAAAGACGTGCAAAAAATGCTTGTGTACAAAAGCCAGTTCGTAGTTACACCATGGTCGGACTATCCACTGAATCACATACTACGAGAATGCAGACTGGGATTTGTTCGTGAAGCAGTGTTGGTTAATCAATGTAAAGACATTTTAAAGCGTGCTCATAACACAAATAGAATCAGGTGCACACGTGGAATGTTCTTTCACTACCTTCACATTGCTGAATAGGTGTTCTCGTATTTGCATGATAATGGGTATAAACGTGGTCGACCGTCTAATGAATTTCCATTTAACTCTGTGAGTGGTTCGATTGACCTGAGGTCATTTGATCCAGCAATGATGTGCTCATGCGCACATTGCAACTACGAACTGGCTTATTAACACTGAAGTCAGTTTTGACTAGGTATACCTGTATCGGCTACAATGCGCTATTTTGGTAATATATATGAGCTCATGAATTGCAACATTATTCATATCTTATAAACCCATTATTAGCCTGGCCACTTCCGCCCAAATGTAAAGCAGAAAGCCTCTGGATATTAGAGTGAATGATATGAGAATTATGTTGGTGTGCAAGATTTTTTTATTTATTTATTTATTTATTTATTTATTTATTTATTTATTTATTTATTTATTTATTTATTCATTTATTTATTTATTTATTTATTTATTTATTTATTTATTTATTTATTTATTTATTTATTTTTTTTTTTTTTTTTTTGGGGGGGGGGGTAAAAGTAAAGATTTCTTCTTTTCTCAGAATTATAGGATTAACTTTTATTTTGGAATTTTTACGCTTCTTGCGATGCTTCTGAACTTGGGCGAATCGATTACACTTGTTTTTAGGTCCTCAAAATGTAGATGGTATCTTCAGCACAGTTCGCCGAAAAGTCATGTGACGACATTTACTTTTACGCACACGTTCATCACACATACGTAGTTTACATATGGGTCTACACATGCACAGCTAGCCTAGCAAGCTGACGACATACATCGACATTTTCGCAGCAGAGGCACAGGCTCTGTCCAAGCCACATAATCAAGGCGTTAGACAAAGCGGGTAAATATGATTTTATTTTATGCTTAAATCTGAAATTCTCACGCTACCCGGACTGGCTAATTCCAAGGTCGTTCTGCATTTCTTGACGTAGACTCTTTTGTAACTTTTTTTTTTTTCTAGAGCTAGTAAGTAGTATACCCAAAAAGTAACGTGTCGTTAGCCCGGCGCTCCGGGCAGGCTGCTATGAGCTGAACCGTAAGCTTAAGCGTGCGACTCGAGGTAGCTGCACTCTGCAGCGCGCCGTGTAGACCGAAAAATCAGTCACTGGAGCCTTGGAGGACGTTGGATCCGCTGAGATTGCATCTGGCTCCTTTGAACGTCCTATCTATTCGGGGGTTTGTCCCAAAATGTAATTTCGATTAAAAAATGCCCCTAAATGCATGAGAGGGTTATTGCTGCTGTCTATGCACCGTGAAGCTGTGAAAATGCAACGCTGTGAAAGTGCAACGGTAAAATCGACACAGAAATTCACTACATCTTCTTGTCGACAACTCATTGTTATTGCTATGAATTGTACATTTTATTTCAAAGAGACTATGCTCATGAATGATAATATTTGCATTGTTTCCCAGACCCAGTCCCAAGTCTGTTTCATTTGTTCGTCATGTTTTCTTAGTAGACTTCTATGTCTCATTTATCTGCTAATGCCCTGAGTGACTATGGACATGGATAACGACTACTGTTGAATCAAACATTATCATCAGATCAAGCCATCTATATTCTGTATCTGCAAAAAGGCAAACAAACATGACAGCATGCAGCAAGAGAATGACATCTAACATTAGACATTGAAGACTAAGTCGATATATGTGTATTTTTTTAGCTTACAGAACATCAGTGCAACAACTTTTGTGGTCCTTGTGATGACGATCTACAACTGAGCTGTGTGAGGTTGTGCAAGTGCAGTAACTTTTGATGAGACCAGCACCTAATCTTTAAGAAGAAACATGCCTAAACTGGAGGGATATGAATTCTGGGAAAAGACTTTGGGAAAGCCCCGCTTTGCTGTTGCTCCGATGGTCGACCAGAGCGAGTTACCATGGCGACTGCTAAGCAGACGCCACAAGGCGGAGCTCTGCTACACTCCTATGTTCCATGCCTCTGTCTTCATCAGAGACATTCGCTACCGGAGAGAAGCCTTGGCATCCTGCGAGGAAGATAGCCCCCTCATTGTTCAGGTATGGGTAAACAGGATAACATCGCGCTGGGTAGTCTTAATCTGCCTGGAGGGTTAACCCTCTCTTAGCTGTGTGCTCTTCTCTGTGTTCATGTCAAGGGTCTCTTCACACCTTTGTGCTAAGTTGGTCAATGATCAAACTTTATTTTGAGAAGAAAACATTGTTTAAAGATCTCAACATCCTAATAAAATAGTAATTGAATTGAATTACCTTGAACTTGAAGTGCAAGTGCTTGTACAACCTAACTATAGAGAGTGAGACCAACAATTACTGTAGGATCTCGCAACTGCTAATGAAGGACCTCCACTGTGTAAGAGCCTGGCCAAACATAGGACTCGATCCAGAGATGATGGATACGAAAGAAGAAGAAAAAGAAGCTGTAGAATGTCTTATTTGTGGTCATATTGTTTACTTAAATGTAATATTCATGTTTCTCTTTTACAGACTGTGTTAGCACAGAACAAAACACAAAATACAGTTTTAAGTTCAACCCTGAATTGAATAGAAGAAGGAAAATCTGAAAAAAGGAATACAACTACCTTTAATCATGGAACCCTTCCAAAAAAATGTTGATGTTGTAATCAAAAGAAGAAAAAATTGAAAAAGTAACTGGTGCAAATGTGAGCGAAATAGGAAATAGGAGATTATATGACAGGTTTGTATGAGAAAAAGAGGATGCACAATCTCGCAAAAAATATTGATTACTTTATTTTCGATATCAAAAATTCACACAATATTAATTTGGGATGTTGTACTGAAAGGTCACAACTCACAAGGCAGACAAAAATAAAGGAAAGGGAAATTACAGCGACAGACATAGGTTTTCCAAATCAAAAATTTATCTTGATTTACTCCTTGTCCATACAGTTCTGTGCCAATGACCCAGAAATCTTCGTCCAGGCTGGAATGCTTGCTCAAGACCATTGTGATGCCATTGATCTGAATCTGGGCTGTCCACAGTCCATCGCAAAAAGAGGTGTGTGAAAGTGAATGTCATAACAAATTTTGGTCTCCTCTTTTGATCATGTTTGGAGGAGAGGTTTCTGCGAATGTGCTTCAGGATGAAAACCAAGATGAAATTGCCAGGTGTGATTTTGTATAATGTTTGCTCCACCACAATGTGGCAGATGGCAGTATGTTTCGAGGTTGTCCATTTGTTTATCAGAAACAATAATTATTATTTATTTTATTAAGGGCTAGATATATCAAAGGTAAAAGTAAATATATCTATAAAGTCAGAAGTCATTGTTAGATTTCCTGGCATATAGGTCAAACACATTTTATTACAAGGATTATGGCAATACTTCTCTGTTTGTGCTTAAGCGGAGAATAATAACAGTTTATTGTTGTATTCTCTTTAAAAATGTCAATTTCTCTCTTACTGTGCAGCATGATTAGCCATATGAATCAACACTACAAACAAACATTACATAACAAATTTCCTGAACTTTAATGTGCAGTTGTACAGTTGTGTTTGTAGTTATACTGTGCTTTGTACTAACCTTTCCCATTCACTCTGTAGGACATTATGGAGCTTTTCTTCAGGAAGACTGGGAGTTGATTAGTAAAATTGGTGAGTTCTCTTTTTCTACTCTTCCAGTTTTTGGAGCAGGTCTTGGATGAGAAAGGAAGTGCTCTATCCATGTGTAATGATAACATTTGTCTATTGTATATTGGTTAGTGTTTTTCTAGTACAAGGCACAGCTAAAATTGGGTATGTATTTGTGCCAGGTCCATGTTTATAAAACATGGCATGAGAGTAACAAGCATTGGTTGATCAACAAATTTTGCGGCTTGTGTATGCATTTACTAATGTTATTAATCACATGAATTTTAGTGCATTTTAATAAGTCTTTGTCATTGTTCTTACATTGATCTCTCTTTTAAAGACAAGCATGTGAAAGATTGAGAGACTTTCTTGGTGACAGAGGTGTTTTAATAATTTGGAAACGCTGACAACAACTTGATACCCTCACCAGGAAAGCACCTTCCATATGCAGCGTGAAAGAAACCTTTCCAAATGAAGCTGCCAAGTTTTCATACCAAAAGATAAAGAGCCTCACGAGTATTAGGTCTCAGAACAGGGATCACCCTCATGGGTGTTCTGTGCAGCATTTGAAAAATGTCCTCATTGAAAGAGATGTTCTGACAAGAACTTGAAATCTTTGGCAGGAAAGCATATTCCATATGCAGTACGTTCCTGACGAATCTTCTGATTTTCATGCCAACTAAAGTGGGGCTTTATGAGTGTTAGGCATGAGAAAGCTCCTGACGATAGTGATGATCCATTGCTCTTACTCTCTCTCTCTCTCTCTCTCTCTTCCTGCTCTCCTCCTCCTCCTCCTCCTCCATACACAGTCAGCTTAGCCCACCAGAAGCTCTCCGTGCCCGTCACCTGCAAGATCCGCGTCTTCAAGGATGCGGACAAGACGATACGCTTTGCCCAGATGCTGGAGAAGGCTGGTTGTCAGCTGCTGACCGTTCATGGACGGACCCGAGAGATGAAGGGACCCATGACCGGAATGGCTGATTGGGCCATCATCAAAGCCATTAGGTCAGTAGGCAGGCACTTGACCCATTGTGTACCAGATACACTGCTGTTCTATATGAGTTGTGTGAAGGATTCGTGAAAGAAGCACAAACATGGCACTTAAAGAGTCCCAAGACTTTAGGAAGGAGAGGGGTTTGGCTTTTGAGAATATGGAAGGTACAGTTCATGATTATAAAAGATGGACCTCTTAGTGGTAAAGGTGTCAAAATAAAATGATTGGGTGAGCCATCAGGCCAGTGGACACAGGCTTAAGGATTCATTTAGGGCAGGGGAATGGGTGTTTGAGAATATGGATGGTACAGTTAATGATTATAATAGATGCACTTCTAAGTGGTAAAGGTGTCAAAATTAAAAAAATAATAGGGTGAACATCCAAGCTATTAGGATTTAAGGATTCAAGTAGGGCAGGGGATGGATGTTTGAGAATATGAAAGGATAAGTTATGATATAAAAGATGAATTTCTTGGTCTTCAAACAAGAATTGGACCCATGGTATTCGTTACCTCTTCTGCCCCTTACCCTTTAGGCATGTACCTTGTAAACTCAGAGAGAGCATCGGGGGAAATTTGCAGTTTATTAGTATATGGATCTGATTGATCACATGAATTTTTGTTTGATTTAATTTGAATAATTCTTTGCCATACTTCTAAAATGTATGTTCCTTATAAGTCCATGAGAGATTGAAAGACTTTCTCAGTGAAAATGGTGTTTTGATAAGTTGGAAATGTTGACAGCTACAGCAATGTAATCGAGAAATATTCCATGTTACACCCCCAGGGAGGCAGTGAAGATCCCCGTCTTCGCCAATGGCAACATCCAGTCCCTGCAGGATGCGGAGCGCTGCATTGTGGAGACGGGGGTGGACGGGGTGATGAGCGCGGAGGGGAACCTGCACAACCCAGCAATCTTTGAGGGCAAGTACCCGCCAGTGTGGTCAATCACGGAGGAGTATCTGGACCTGGTCAAGGCGTATCCCTGCCCGCTCTCCTACGTCAGGGGACATCTTTTCAAGCTCTCGCACAGCAGGTAGGCTTGGGGGTCATTGACCTGTGGTGGTATTCTAAAAGATACTTATGTCAAAACTGTCTTTGCTAAGTCAGTTGGTGTTCTGAAAACTGATTAAAATAACAAATTGTACCAATTTGCTTATCACAGAATAGGATCTTGTGAGACTCTAGTTGAAACGTAAGTTTTGACTAGAGTCCCGTACAATCTAACTTTCAGAATGCAAATATTGCCCCATGCTTAGCCTATGCACTTCACGATGCTGTGCATGTACGTGTACCAGCACTGTCAATCTCACGATGGGGTACCTGTACTGTACACTACGGGTGGTGCATGCAGTCACGCACTAGCTAGTAAGCATAGCATGGTATGCACACTTGAGCATTGCGATAATATGTGCAAGTTTCGTTTTCTCCCATTGGCATGTGTACATATCATAGCTGGCCTGGGAGCAGTGCATGCATATTATAGTGCAGACGCTGAGTGTCATTCACAAAATCAAAATGTCCGTAGCCCCTTCTTTCTTGAAAATATAGGCTTATATAATAAATACACTGGTATAAGAAATGTTGCCTGATTTGGCGTCCTCTTATCTCTGTCCTCTAGCCTGCTAGTCCACAGTGACCTAAGGGTCGAGCTGGCCAGGGCTAAGTCGCTTGCCGAGTGTGAGGACATCTGTAAACGGCTTCGGGCTCGATGCGAGGAAGATGCCAGTCAGTGGGTCGCCACAGCAACGACAGACGGCAGGAAACGCCCGCACTGGCTGTGTCAGCCACGTTTTAGACCGAGGTAGGTAGACATGGTAACAGCGGGCATTTGAGCTTTGTTTTAAACTCACTATTGGAGAGTTTTTAGAAGTTTGATCGCAGTCCGACTACCTAAACCGTCAAGACCGAGCCCTTTGTTTGACATTGGAATAATTTGCGAGTCCAAATCCCCTATCTCAAATATGCAGAGATAGGATTCGTGTCGATCACAAGTTAAGTTGCAATCAGTGGCAACTCTTGTTAAGATAGGGCCCTCTTGTGGTATTCTGAAAAATAGTCTTATCTTTTGTTGTATCTTTTTGAGAAAATAGAGCGCTAATACTGTTGTAAGTTGGTATTCTGAAAATCGTTATCTCTCAAAGGACTGCCTCTCTATTTTCTTTTAAACCAATGAAAATTGATTTTATGTAGGGGGCCTAAGCCTGCAAGCCAATCAAAATCATTTCCAAGGCTCTGAACCACGCACATGCACGTCTGTTGATTACGTGTTAACTGAAAGGAGGAAAGATATACATAACAAAAGATCAGATCAGATTACCAACTTTGTTGTGAATATGAAGATGCAGGATTACAGATTAGGACATCCCTGCTCACGTACAACATTCCAAACTGGATTCCTTTTCTTCTTTTATCTCTAACATCTCTGACATTGTAGTCCAGAGGAAATGGAAGCTCACCGTGCAGAGAAGAGTTTAAAGCGCCCTCTAGCACTGATCGCACAAGATTCCAACAATGCGGGCCTGTCCAAGAACCAGTTGAAAAAAAGAGTCCGGAACCCTACGGCCAAATTCAACGCCAAACGTAGGTTTATTTAATTTAGTTGATTTGATTTTTATGGTTCCTGTATTTCACATGTTTTAATTTTAACATATTGATTTGAATTGTACATCAATGTAATAACTTACAATCTGGATGCCACTCAGTGTAAATATGTACATAATCATGTGTGCAAAAATTCTTGAATTACACAATATGAAAGACAGAAGAGGAACAGAGTAAGCATATGCGTGAGGTGCATGCAGCTCTTCAGAAGAAAAAAAAAGTAATGTTTCGAAAGCAGACTAGGTGACGTATGGGTAAACATTTAAGAACAAAATGATGACATATCACAGAAAGCCTACTTGCATCAGTAAGCTGTTACAACATGAGTTAGCAATAATCACAACAACAGCAGTTTGGAATTGCGCAACTCTTGCCGCCAAATCGCTAGTCTTGCTGGCAGTAAACATAAGATTTTTGTAGACAAGTTTAAATGGGGGCATGGAAAGTCACATTTTTCCGAAGTGATTCTTTGAGTGATGTTTTGACTGTAAATGGGTCTAATATCCGTTTTTTTTTCTTTTTAGAAAAGATGATAGCCTAGATGGATGGAATGTAAAGTTTCAATATAAATCCTTATTTCTTTCCCACATACCAGCTACCAAATATGAGAAGTGTGCCAAGTGTGCCAACCCCAAGGGCCTACGGTGTGTGTTCAACCAGTGCCGAGCATGCTGCAAGCATACAGCACACAAAGCCATGGCAGACTGCGCAGGTACATGGGGACCGGGAAAAAAATACACGGGGGCTCGGGCGATTTCGCCCCCAAAATGCTTAAAAGAGCTGTGGAAAATGTTAAAAGAGCCCCCCAAATTCCCATGGACACAATGTGAAAGTGTAGCCTAATGGGCCAATGGGCTAAAAAAATACCCCCCAAAATTTGTTAATGAATTTTCCCCCTGCATTGAGATAGTACAGGTAAACCTGTACACAATCAAGCCAGTTATTGCAACCAATGTATTGCAAGCTGTTGCAGTCCTCTTTTTTGCAACAACCCAGCAAGTTTTATTGTAAGTGTACTCTCCTTTTGTCAGGTAGTTTTGTAGGACAATTATCACCAGAGCACTTGATTATTACAATGGTTTTACACAAGCTATGTTCAGTGCCAGAAGCTATTTAAATTAATGAGAAAACTAATTCCTGCTTCTTCAGTAACACCACATGGTTGTATTCTTTCGATATTCTTGACCTACATATGGGGTGAAGAAAGGAAAAATTTGAGTGGAAAAAGGAGAGATGTTTCTTTTTTATAGCACTTACAGCAGACTGTTTGGTTTTGGGTGTTTAAACCAAAAATAGATGGAATGAAATGGAAGTGAACTTTGTTGTGATGAGTGAGGCTTTCCTCTGATGCAGTATTGAGAATTTATATGAAGCGTAGATGGAGGTGGAGGTGCATTTTGCTCTAGCTTTATGACCCTTTTCTATTTTTTTTATTATTTTTATTATTTTTTTTTTTTTATTTTTCTATTATTTTGATTTGTTTCTTTCTTATATGACAATATATCAAAATTGGCGAATAAACAAAGTAAATATAATATATCTTATTACACCAGGAATAGAACGAGAAGGATATTAAAAATATGAACCCAATTTTCGCAGTTAATGATTTCTTAGTCTTAAATTATCATGTCATATACAGTACATAATTTACACCTACACAGACAAATTACAATCATGTTTAGATATGTTTTTCTAACTCATTGTTTATTGTTTATTGTTTATATGTGTCTCAAGTATCGCTATACATTGTTGTGTTATTGTGCTGGTGGAAAGCAAATTTCCATGATTTTGGACTGAATAAAATATCTTGTATCTTGTATCTTCTGTCACAGGACACAATCTGCTCTTCAAGTCTAAGCAGGAGAAGCGACTGCAGTGGGAGGCTGCACAGAGGGAGAAAGGTTTGCCCAACGTAGCAGACACAAACACAGACACAGACTCAGCTCCAGGCAAAGGCACAGACGATCCACACAAATCACACGTCACCGGTACACAGCCCGACGTCACGACACAAGCCAACGCTTCGCAGCAGCTGGATTCGGGTTAGACTCCAGCTAGACTAAAGCAGGAGTTGTTTGACTGTGTGTGTGGAAGAATTATCATGGACATTTAGCTGAAGGCTTACAAATGACTTACGGTAGTCGAGAACAGTCACATTTTCAGGATATCAGGGATTGAAGCATTTATTTTAGTGTGTAGTTCTACAGGCGGCAATAGTTGTTCAAGCCAATGCTTTGCAGCAAGTGGATTCAGGTTAGAGCTTAGCAGGACATAATAACACTGTCTGTGGAATGCTCATCGTGGACTTTTAGCTGAAATTTTTACAAGTGACAACTGGTAATCGGGAACAGTCACATTATCAGAATATCAGGGATTGAAACATTTATTGTAGTGTATAGTTCTATAAAGCTGCCAGCTAAGTTGAGTGTATGAATGTCGCCTGTAGAACTATTGATGTATCATTTGAATATTTATGCATACAGGGTGAGATGGTACTTAAACTCATTGGCCTCTATTCACACTTGTCGTTTAACTTAAACTGTGCACTTAAATTAGACTTAACTTTATGGGGCTCAAAATAAATCATCCGATGTTGTCACAGAATCACAGTAGTGGGTGATTTCAAATATTTGCTGTAATTATTATGTGGACTGACAAACGCAATACTGTATACCGTAGTGAATCCAAGGACAAAATCAATCATATTGAATAAGTAATGTTGTTTAATGTTGTTTTAATGTGGCCACCCATAAAGTTAGTCCAGGTTTAGTACACTGTTTACCTTGGACCACTGTTAAAAATACCGTCCAAAGTTTGTATCCTTTTTGGCTCATGTTTGTAGTGCAGAGAGTGGCAAGTTCATTTTGTTTTGGATTTGATTCTTTTTGAATGCAAATGTCGCATTCCTGCACCAGTAACAGACACAAATCTCATAGAGCAGCAGGTTGTCTGACACAGAAGGGGTAAAAAGCTGCTGAGTGGATCTACACTACAGCTCAAAGGAAATGGCATTGGGTAAAGGGAAAGGGAAGGAGCCGCAGTTTTAAACCGCAGTATATTTTGTCCAGTTCAGCGTGATGCTTTATCCTAAAAATCATCATGTTTCATGCTGAACTTGACAAAATATACTGCAGTTCAAAACTGCGGCTCCTTTTCTCTTCCCTTTCCCTTTACCCAATGCCAATTCCTTTGAGCTGTAGTGAAACCTGGAAAGCATGTTGACTCCTCAGCGGTGTATGTACAATGTACCGGTTTCCCTGTGATAGTGGGAGTATCATTGAAGGCATTACGAAGAAGAGGAGGCAAGCTTTCAGGGTACTATTGGAGTATAATGAATCAGTCTTCTTTAACTGGGTGAATGTGAGCAGTGAAGCTTGAGATTAACTTCCAAGCTGATTGCAATATGATTGCAAGCAATGTGTGCAAACACACGGTGGTGAGTGTATTTAGTAGTCTCAGACGTCACATGTTTTAATTTAATGACAAACAGGGACACTTGGCGCAACATGGAGAACAGCATCTCGGTTGCGGCCGTTAGATAGAGTGTATTTGAGTGCATTCAGTGCTTGCAACCAACATAACCAACCAAATGCATGGTGCTGATTGTTTTTCATCATTGGAAAATTAATCTTGGGCACATCTATACCTGCTTTTAAAACACATTCTTAGTCATGAAAATTGGTAGTCAGTCCAGTATTCAATGCACTCATCAGCAAACCTCATCAGTAATTTGCATAGGAACCCACTGAAATGAAAGTAATTGTCATTAGTTCAACCCTTTGAGCACCATTGAGGCATTTCTGCACAGGTGATGCTCACATATCACATAGAGCAGCATTTTGTCTGGCGCCCAGAGGGTTGATGTGTGCGCGCAGGAAAAATCACACAACTTTCGGCCGGGGCATATTAAATATATATCAGAGTTTTGGGTGACACATTTTCAATAACTATCTAGTTATTTTTGATAATCGTAAGAACTTGCATGTCAGAGTGAGGCCTTGAGAATTGGATGAATTGAGAGTTGGCAGCCCCGAGAGGAAGCGAACGAGTGTCTGGCACTTCCTGTGAGGATTGTTAACTCTGTGACCACCACTGCTGCGTGTTTGCACACCTTATACACACAAATCCCATAGGGCAGCAGGTAGTCTAGCAACCAAAGAGTTAAGAGTAACTTTGACGATCCCGACTTGAGTGGCGGCTAAGGGCACTCTGACTGAGCATTGGTTGTGCAATGCGTTGTTCACTGTGTATGTATTTAGTAGAATATTTAACTCCCTCATTACTGTTAGCATGAAGATGTGTAGTAAATCAATTGGGTTTCCAATGCCTGATAACATAACGGTTAGGAATTTTTTTTACCTTCGGAATATATATGTAGAATGGTAAGCTGCCTTATCGTTTGAAGCTGCCTTCCATGTTGCATCTTCTGTCTGTGGCACCCTGGTATGATTGAAACCTGTACCACAAGTATGAGGTAGCAAGTGCTTGCAATACCCTTTAGCTTAAATCAGTGTGCTTCACCCACTCAGTCCCACAGGCAAGAAACTGAGTTGTTATTGATATGTGGCTGTTAGTGCTTGGTAATGAGAGGGTTAAATGAGACCTGGATTCGGGCGACAGGCCTGCACAAACAATTGCTACTTTTGTTTCAATACCAGTAACAATTGAAAGAAATCTGTGGAAATCCTCAGTATTATTTAATCAGGCAGTGTATCAAGACCAACCTGTGCTTGTTGTTCTGATTCACCAGAATACAATAACATGAGGGAAACATATAAGTGAGGGTTTGAAGAAAATCCATCAAAGGAAAAGAAAGTTAGGATTTTTTAAAGTTTAAATTATATGAGGTCATGTCTGAGATGCTCTCTCATATGTTGTGTGCTGTATGATTCTATAAATTCCCTCTTTTCTTTTTTGATGAAGAAATTATAAATCTTTTCTGTAGAGGTATGTCTTTTAACACATGTGTCTAATGCTGTATCAAATGCACAGGTACAATGGTATATATCCTTTTGGAGAGGTTCTAGCATGTGACATTACAAAATCAAAACTGAAAGAAATCCTAATTTTCCCCTTTAAAGAGTTTGACATGGCTATAGAGTATACGGTACCATTAGTGTATAGATAACATGTCATGGAAAAGATGTTTATCGTTTTGCCATCCATATTTAAAGTAATGGCTGCTAGCATAAACATTGATTTCATCTTCAGAACAGTGTGTACATATAAAGACAATCGTTGAAACAATGCATTTGATTTTAGAGAGGAATATATTGCGTAATTTAGTTTCACAGTAACAAATGAACATTAAAACCAAGTCCAGTTAGTCTTAATAATCAAGCTTATATTTAAGTCCATAAGATTAATAATGATGAAATCTGGAAGAATGAAAGCAGAATAAAAACAGGGCAGTGATTTTTATGGGTAATTCGTAATCATATCCGTCCGATTCAGGTATTATTACATACAATTCCAGCTGATACAATACCTTCATAATATATTGAGGACAAAGAAAAGAGATCACTGAACATGCATCAAATATAAATTTAGCTGGTGTGAATAAAGCTTTTTATCAAATACATTGTACTTGAAAAAAATGTACTGTTAAAGCGTAATAAAGCAATACAAACCAATTGGGTGGATTTTAATTGTACAGTGTTGATACACAATGATAGTTGTTGAATGAAATGAAGTGTATTGAATACTATGATGTTTATTTAACAATGTTATGTTTATTTTATTTTATTTTTACTTATATATTTAGATATCCCTTTAGTATTTAATATCTTCAAAAGCATAACAGAAAGAAAAGAATAAAAAATCTTTTAGTGTCATTTTATATTTATATCAACTTGAAACTAATTTCTGTTCTCTTATGATAGATGCATAAGAGTGATAGGCAAGCAATAGGTAAACACAAAAACTAGCGGTCATCAACACATAATTGCCCGAGAAATCAAATGTGATGTTTTGATTACGAGATGTCAATGATTATTGTCAATGATTACTATATTCAAAACATTTTCCAGGATAAACAAATTTAAATTAATGGTTTTCTTCATTAGTGTATTGAATCTGAAGTCAGTGTTTCTTTCATCATGAAAATATATTAATCAAAAAACATACTGAA
Organism: Arbacia lixula; assembly: GCA_963669155.1. NCBI lineage: Eukaryota > Metazoa > Echinodermata > Echinoidea > Arbacioida > Arbaciidae > Arbacia > Arbacia lixula. The sequence continues at coordinate 9,089,143 of OZ022579.1, forward strand.
AGAAAACAAAAGAGTGACTGCTGTCTGATGTCTTTTTTTCTTATTTTATAAAGTTGAGTGTACATTATGGCACCTTGTATCAAATGTTAATTCAGTATGACACCAAAGTGTCATGTAGAAATATGATCTATAAGATACATACTTATATATTATGTTACATAAATATATAATATAAACATGTTTATGATATAATATATGATAGATAAGACCTATCTCTGATTTCATATTTCCCTCAATGCATGACGGGAACGGCAAGCTCTTGCTGAAGTTCTCTTACTCACAGGTGAACATATATGAAGTACCGGTAGTTGAGAATGTGGGGGGGGGGGGGGGGGGGGGGCTTGCCTCTGAACTGAACTCTGTACCTTGTGCTAACATTCATGTTCTGACTATGGAGGACATTATTAGCTTTGTCAGGATGAATAAACAAACAAATCACTTTATGCTTGTACATTCTGCCTATTTCCTTCCTTATCAACGTATAGTTTTTCCAGTGAAGGGCTTTCCAGGGGAAAACGTTTTTTGTCTGGCAGATAACCTTCA